>CM035839.1:248620834-249220834 GCA_020510985.1 Pholidichthys leucotaenia | reverse complement strand
AACTAGTTACTTGGAAAAGTAACTTTCACGTTACTTTTGAATGCATACTTAAATCATCTTGCACACATAGCAAGATCAAGGGCCCCTTGTTCTCATCAGAAAAAAGAAGAAAACGAAAACTGATGAGAAAAAGTCTCATAAGATAAGATAAGCCTTTATTAGTCCCACAATGGGGAAATTCCAGGATTGCAACAGCACAGGGACAGCAACACTCAGAGCAATAATTTAGAAGATCAGAAAATAAGAGCAGTGAATATACATATGTACACATAAATACTGTATATACTGTATACACAGTGCGGAGCATTGTAGCTAGATGGAATAAACAGCATAACAGTCTATTTAGTTACCCCACATAGTATGAATATGTACCCATACATACTGTCACCCTCCGTAGCGACTGATATTGTCCTAGTTGTATACTGGAGGGGGACCATTTTGTGTAAGTTTGTTGCGTCATTTGCATTCAATACTATTAGGTCGTAACGGGGTTTTTTTTTTCAACTATCTCCATGAGCAGCCCTGCTTAGGTTATAATGTCTGACAGCCGTAGGTAGGAAGGACGTGTGAAACCTCTCAGTCGCACACCTAGGATGATGTAGCCTACTGCTAAATGAGCTCCTCAGTGCGTTCAGTATGTCCTGCATAGGGAGGGACTCGGACTCCAGCAGAGATGACAGCTTACCCCCCATCCTTCTCTCTCCTATCTCCTCCACTGGGTTAAGGCACTGCCCCAGGACAGAGCTAGCGTTCTTGATCAGTTTGTTCAGTCTCTTCCTGTCGGCTTCTGTGATGCTGCTGCCCCAGCAGACCACTCCAAAAGTGATGGCTGATGCCACCACCGAATCGTAGAAGGTCTTCAGGAGCACCCACTGTACACCAAAAGACCTGAGCCTCCTCAGTAGGAACAGCCTGCGCTGTCTTTTCTTGTAGAGTGCATCAGTATTGTGTGACCAGTCTAGTTTATTGTTCAAATGAACACCCAGGTACTTGTAGGATGTCACCATCTCAATGTCTGTTCCCTGGATGGTTACTGGTGCTGTGAGGGGTTGTCCTTGCCTGCGGCAGTCCACCACCAGTTCCTTAGTTTTTCTCGCATTGATCTGGAGGCAGTTCCGATGGCACCAGTCCACGAAGTCCTGGATAAGTCCTCTGTACTCAGCTTCATCTCTGTTGGAGATGAGGCCGACAATCGCAGAGTCGTCAGAGAACTTCTGTAGATGGCAGTGTGTTGTGTTGTGTGAGAAGTCCGCAGTATAAAGGGTGAACAGGAAGGGAGCCAAAAACCGTTCCCTGGGGGGCCCCCATTCTGCCGATGATCATGTCGGACACACAATCCTGGGTTCCCACAAACTGTGGCCAGTTTGTGAGGTAGTCCAGGATCCATGATGACAGATGCTGGTCCACCCCTGCGCACAGCAGCTTGTCCCTCAGGATCACCAGTTGGATGGTGTTGTAAGCACCTGGTGAAGTCAAAGAACATGATCCTCACCATGTTCCCAGGCTTTTCCAGGTGGAACAGGGAACAGTGAAGGAGGAAGATCAATGCATCCTCCACCCTGATGCCATGCTGGTAGGCGAACTGGAGTGGATCCATCGCTGGTCCCACCAGGGGGCGGAGGTGAGCAAAGAGCAGTCTCTCCAGGGTCTTCATCAGGTAAGACGTCAGGGCCACTGGTCTGTAGCTGTTCAGGTCTCCAGGGTGGAAGTCTTTGGTATGGGTACCACACAAGATGTTTTCCACAACTGTGGTACCCTCCCCAGCTTCAGGCTCAGGTTGAAGATGTACTCCACAATCCCACACAGCTGGTCTGTGCAGGACTTGAGGAGCTTATAGGGGTGATAACGGTGTGATTGGGAGGGTCGGTTGCTCTCGGCCTTTTTACGGTTATTGGGGTCATGTCATGGGATACTCGATATCCCGATCGAGTTGTGATCCGATCTCCCTAGTGGGGGGAGTGGCGATGAGGTGATGAGGTGTCATCTTACAGAGAAAAAATGTCTCAGATTTACATAAACTATTGTAATCAGTAGAAAGTCAGACATTTACTAGAAATAAAGCTGTGAATTCACAGAGAAAATTTTGGACCCCCTGGTGCCTTTTTGGCCCACAAGCCATATGTTTGACAGCCCTGGACCAGTCCATTAAAAATGCATATTTGGAGGATTTACTTCCGTGAAATAGTTGCATATCATAACAGCGTGTAAATGAATTCTCATTCATTTAAATAAAACAGAAAGCACAGATAAATAAAAGTTAACCACTTACAAGAAGCTGTTCTTTACTGCAATAAATCAGTCACCTTTTCTCTGTGCGTAAGAAACCTTTAAATGCATTTAATGTGGACATTAACTGTGAGCTTCTTGCTCTAAAAATACTTGTTTAACCACAATGGTAGGAGCTGTTAGGGGCTACTCACCGCTTGGACAACAGGTGATCAGGGCTTGATATGAGAAGTTGCCACCGGTGTGAACTGAGGCAGGACAGGAAACCAACTTGCGGAGACTGACTGCTGCACCAGCTATGGTAGGGTCAGTTTATTTGCACTAAAGATATCTATCCATCCCTATTAAAGCAAGAAATCTCTGTGTCTGTGTGTGTGTCTGTCACGTTTATAGGACATCATAGGACGGCCTATGATCTCTTAGTGAACATCATAGGACGTCCTATGAACTCAGGAATCATAGGACTCACGATGCCGTCATAAAGAGTCAAGATTCAAAGATTCAAAGGCGTTATTATCATGTGCACAGTTAAGAAATGCTACATTTCCTGAGCAACGAAATTCTTACTTTGCTCTCCGAATGAATGCCAAATTAAAGGTACAGAAACAACAATTCTAATAGGTCATGACACACTAACACAGTACCTCAATCCTAGTACTGATGGATGCTAAGAGACATACACCAACACACAGTTAGGCAGTAGAGGAATGAAAATGAAGTCACCGGATGACTAAAGTGATATTGATATATTGATATCAGAGATGATGTGAACCTGAGATGGCATGAACCTATGTACAGTGTGCAAATGAGCAGTGTGCAGCCTGAGATGGCATAGACTTACTGTATGTACAGTGTGCAAATGAGCATTGTGCAACCTGATGTAACCTGAGATGGCATAGACTTATGTACAGTGTGCAAATGACCATTGTGCAACAAGCAGTGTATAATTACAAATTATTGGTAAGTAGCAGCAAAGATGATATGGACATCAGACAGGTGATACTATGTCTACTGTATAGGTGAACAGTGTGCAAATTTAGCAGCCGGTGTGTGAGTTCTTATATGCAAAGCTGTGTTGAGTTTTGGGAATTGTTGTCTGTTCATGAGTCTGATGGCAGTGGGAAAGAAGGAGTTTTTCAGTCTGGTCGTCCGGCATTTCACACTTCTGTACCTCCGACCTGAGGGTAGAAGTGTGAACAGTCTGTGTTGGGGGTGGGTGGGGTCCCGGAGGATGACGTTAGCTCTCTTTTGGACTCTGCAGTGGTAGGTGCTCTGCAGAGAGGGGAGTCCTGATGATCTTCTCCGCTGTCTTCACCACTCTCTGCAGTCATTTGCGCTCCATGTAAAGATATGATGTCTATATGATGGCACATAGACAAATGTGTCTTTATGATGTCATATGGCTCATAGACAAATGTGTCTTTATGATATCATATAGACCATCACTCATGATGCCTAGACTAATGTGTCTTTATGATGTCATATGGTTCACATAATAAGTCACAGGGCCAGTCTTTACAGCACGTTCGTGTTTTCTGCACAACAGATTTCTGCAGCCATGGCCAATTCTACGTTGCCGCGAGCAGAGTTGCCAGATCAAGCAGTCTTGGTATTGTTGCTCAAGATGAAGAAACTAAGCAAAAGTGTTGCTTTCTCAGTAATGTCGTTTTTAAAGAGGTGCTGACACAGTAAAAATGTGTAACCTTGAAGAATCTACACTACAAATGTGTAAAATGCCAAGCAAAGCGTTGATTTTCTCTGGGTGCTCCGGTTTCTTGGTTTCTACAGGCATGCATGGGCCTTCCTGAACAGGGTCGAAAGCCACTTTTTGCTCAGATATATTTTCATGATCCTGCCCATGAACTGGAATTACGATGCACCTATCCCTCAACCAGTGGTCTGAACGAAGAAGAAGACCCACCAGATGGAGAGCAATAGAATGAGGAGAACTGCTGCACATCAGAAAAGATGCCGTGAACATGAAACACCATCCCTCTATCTGTCTGTTCTTCATTCATACATTGTTAGATAGGGCCTTGGTGGAGGTATGCACTCATGGATCACCTTCAAAATCTAATGGATTCATCCAAAGCCCAAGACCACCTCTGGTGAAAATTTCATCAAAATCCTCGTAGTAGTTGGAGTAGGTTCATTCTATCTTCTTTTTTCAATTATTAGTTTGGGTTTTTTTGTTTGTTTTTCTTACTTCAGACAGAGATAAGAAGGAGATGTTTTACCTTTACATATTTTGACTGGCATCTGCAGTCTTCCTCAGAAGCAACACTTCTGGGTAATAAGTATATGATTTTTCGTCAACAATAATTATCCAAATGACAAAGAAATATAAGCATAACTGTCAAGATAATAGTCTTTAGTAAATACTCCAAAAGTCCAAATATAGAAGTAATGTGATCAATCTGTCAAGATAACATACAGTAGATACAGGGCATATATAAGATAAGATAAGATAAGATAAGATAAGCCTTTATTAGTCCCACAATGGGGAAATTCCAGGATTGCAACAGCACAGGGATAGCAACACTCAGAGCAACAATCATAAGGCAAGAAAAAAACAAGAGCAGCAAGTATGCATATGTACATATAAACATAAATATATAAACACACAGTGCGGAGCATTGTAGCTAGATGGAATAAATATGTGAATATATAAACACACATACAGTGTGGAGCGTTGAAGCTAGATGGAAAAAATATATGAATATATAAACACACACAGTGCGGAGCATTGTAGCTAGATGGAATAAATATGTAAATATATAAACACACAGTGCGGAGCATTGTAGCTAGATGGAATAAATATGTAAATATATAAACATACAGTGTGGAGCATTGTTGCTAGATGGAATAAATATATAAATATATAAACACACACAGTGCGGAGCATTGTAGCTAGATGGAATGAAACAGCATAACCGTCTACTTAGTTATCCTACATGGTATGATTATGTACCCATACATATTGTCACCCTCCATAGCTACCGGTCTTTTCCTAGTTGTATACTGGAGGGGACCATTGTGTAGGTCTATTGCGTCTTTTGCATTCAATACTATTAGGTTGTCACATCTTTTTGCTATCTCTGCAAGCAGAGATAGCAAAAAGGTTGTACAGTCTGACAGCCGTAGGTAGGAAGGACCTGCGAAACCTCTCGGTTGTGCACCTAGGATGATGTAGTCTGCTGCTAAATGAGCTCCTTAGTACATTCAGTGTGTCCTGCATAGGGTGGAACTCGGACTCCAGCAGAGATGACAGTTTAGCCACCATCCTTCTCTCTCCCATCTCCTCCACTGGGTCAAGGCGCTTCCCCTGGACAGAGCTAGCTTTCTTGATCAGTTTGTTCAGTCTCTTCCTATCGGCTGCTGTAATGCCACTGCCCCAGCAGACCACTCCAAAAGTGATGGCTGATGCCACCACCGTGTCGTAGAATGTCTTCAGCAGTGCCCCTTGTACACCAAAAGACCTGAGTCTCCTCAGTAGGAACAGCCTGCGCTGGCCCTTCTTGTAGAGTGCGTCAGTATTGTGTGACCAGTCTAGTTTATTGTTCAGATGAACACCCAGGTACTTGTAGGATGTCACCATCTCGATGTCTGTTCCCTGTATATTTACTGGTGCTGTGAGGGGTTGTCCTTGCCTGCGGCAGTCCACCACCAGCTCCTTAGTTTTCCTCGCATTGATCTGGAGGCAGTTCCGATGGCACCAGTCCACGAAGTCCTGGATAAGCCCTCTGTACTCAGCTTAATCTCCATTGGAGATGAGGCCAACGATCGCAGAGTCATCAGAGAACATCTGTAGATGGCAGAGTGTTGTGTTGTGTGAGAAGTCCGCAGTATAAAGGGTGAACAGGAAGGGAGCCAAAACCGTTCCCTTGGGGGCCCCCGTGCTGCCGATGATCGTGTCGGACACACAGTCCCGGGTTCTCACAAACTGTGGCCGGTTTGTGAGGTAGTCCAGGATCCATGATGACAGGTGCTGGTCCACCTCTGCGCACAGCAGCTTGTCCTTCAGGATCATTGGTTGGATGTTGTTGAAAGCACTGGAGAAGTCAAAGAACATGATCCTCACCGCATTCCCGGGCTTCTCCAGGTGGAACAGAGAACGGTGAAGGAGGAAGATGACCCCATCCTCCACCCCAATGCCATGCTGGTAAGCGAACTGGAGTGGATCCATCGCTGGTCCCACCAGGGGGCGGAGGTGAGCAAGGAGCAGTCTCTCCAGGGTCTTCATCATGTAGGACGTCAGGGCCACTGGTCTGTAGCTGTTCAGATCTTTGGAGTGGGAAGTCTTTGGTACAGGTACCACACAAGTTGTTTTCCACAACTGTGGTACCCTCCCCAGCTTCAGGCTCAGGTTGAAGATGTACACCACAATCCCACACAGCTGGTCTGCACAGGACTTGAGGAGCTTTGCGCTGATGCCGTCCAGTCCCGACACCTTCCTCGTCTTGATCTTCCTCAGCTCTGTCCTCACCTGGGTCTTAGTGAGGGTCAGGTTGGGGGGCTGTGTGTTGGGAGTGGGGGGGGTGATGGTGGAGTGGGGAGTGGGCAGCAGGACTTGATGTCTTCAGAGGCAGCAGTGGTTGTTGTGCAGTCGGGGGGGAGGGCGGTTGGTCAAACCTATTGAAAAACAGATTCAGATTGTTCGCCCACTCCCTGCCCCCTGTGGCCTGGGGGGAGGTATTCTGGAGCCCAGAGATGGTTTTAAGGTTTCTCCAGACCCCACGAATGTCGCTCTGTTGCAGCTTATCCTCCATCTTCTTCCTGAAGCTGTCCTTGCCTTCTCTGATCTTCCTCCTCAGCTCCCTCTGTACGGACTTCAGCATCTCCCTGTTCCCCGACCTGAAGATCCTCTTCTTCTCTCGCTGCACGGTGGCGCAGTGGTTAGCACTGTGGCAGCACAGTTTACCCTTGGCCGGGGGATTGTGGGGATCGTGGGATCGTGGGTTCGATCCCAGCCCCCGACCAACAGTGATCTGTGTGGAGTTTGCATGTTCTCCCCGTGTTGCGTGGGTTTACTCCGGGATTTCTCCGGTTTCCTCCCACATGCCAAAAAAAACATGCATGTTAGGTTAATTGGCTGTTCTAAATTGTCCCTAGATATCTGTTTCCTATAGGCCCTTAGAATAGAGGGTTAGTATTAATGAAAGCGCTTTGAGTGGTCTTTGTGACTAGAAAAGCGCTATATAAGTGCAGGTTAGTTAGTTAGTTAGTTAGTTCTCCCTCAGAAGTGTTTTTATCTCAGGGTTGATCCAGGGTTTGTTGTTTGAGCAACACCGTATGGTCTTGGTGGGTACGGTGTTGTCCACACAGAAGCTGATGTAGTCCGTGATGGTGTGAGTGAGGCAATCGATGTCCTCACCATGTGGATCGCAGAGCTGCTCCCAGGCAGTGGTTTCAAAGCAGTCCTTTAGAGCGTCCATTTCCTCCTCAGACTATATAACTATATATTCTACATTTACTGTATAACCAGTCCACAGCAGCAGAGGAATCATCCAAACCACAGTAGGTATTGTAAGACATTCACCTATATTCAAAATGAAGTTAGATATAAACATACTGTATATGAGGTTAACTGGCATTAAGTGGGGATTCACCATTGTCTGTAGGTAGGAATGTGAGAATGAATTGTTGTCCGTCTCTCTGTGTTGGCCCTGTGATGGGCTGGTGAACTGTCCAGATTGTATCCTGCCTCTAGCCCAAAGAACCTTACAACCATGAGACCTTATTAAACATCAAGGTACTGCACGCTGCAAGAATCGCGGCGATCGGTTGTGATTTGGACATTCTATGCCAGCATGGAATTCTGGCGGAGTCCCCGATGGAAGCTACCCGAGAGAGGAGGAAGCGGAAGCGGACCGAACGCAAGCAAAAGCGAGGAAAAAGGGCCGGGATCCATGCTAGGCTAAAGGCTAACCCCTCCAGACCAGCGGTACCGTCGCTTCTTCTCTCTAACGTCCACGCCCTCGAAAACAAGGTGGACAAACTGCGTCTGCTGAGAGAAACCCGGAGAGAGTGGAGGGACTGCTGTGTGTTTGTTTTTACCGAGACATGGCTTCACAGCAACATTCCTGACGAGGCCATTCAACTGGAAGATATGGCGATGTTCCGTGCCGACAGGGAAACGGCGAGCTCCGGTAAGAGCCGGGGGGGTGGACTATGCATCTATATTAACAAGAACTGGTGCGTTAATGCCACGTTAGTGTCTAAACACTGCTCTCCGTTGGCGGAGTTCCTTATTGTAAATTGTCGGCCTTATTATTTGCCGAGGGAATTCAGCAACGTGTTTGTAGCTGGTGTTTACATATTGCCGAGCCCTAATCCTAAAGCTAATGCTAAGAAGGCACTCAGGGTACTGCACAATGCGATCAGTGAAATCCAAACTTCACACCCGGACAGTTTTGTGGTGGTTGCGGGGGATTTTAACCACACCAGCCTAAAGACTGTGCTCCCCAAGTTTAAACAATGTGTAGACTTTAAGACCAGAGGAGAGAATATGTTGGACTTAGTGTACACAAACACAGATGCATATAAAGCGATACCCCGCCCCCATCTTGGCCGTTCTGATCACATGTCCGTGATGCTGCTGCCTGCCTACAAACCTTTATTGAAGCGCAGCAGGCCAGCAGTGAAACAAATCAGGATTTGGCCAGAGAGTGCAACCTCTGCACTGAAGGACTGTTTTCTGCACACAGACTGGAAGGTCTTCAAAATAGCAGCTTCCCAGGAAGACAAGACAGATGTGGGGGAGTATGCTGATACGGTCACCAGCTACATCGCGAAGTGCACAGAGGATTTCACTACAGTGAAGACCATCACTATGCGGGGTAATCATAAGCCCTGGATGACTGCAGAGGTGCGCTCGCTGCTTACAGCCAGAGATGCAGCCTTCAGAGCGAAGGACAGGAACGCCCTCCGCTCAGCCAGGTCTGCGCTTTCAAAGGGAATTAAGGCGGCAAAGCGCGCCTATGCGGAGAAAATCCAGGGACACCTCTGTGACACTAGGAACACCAAGCAGATGTGGCAGGGAGTTCGGACACTGACGGGCTTTAAGTCTAGGCAGGGGGTCGATGATGACGACGCTTCGCTTCCAGACAGGCTTAACGACTTCTTTGCACGTTTTGAAGCATCAAACTCGACAATCAGAGGGAGGGCTGGCCCACCCCCACCATCGGTCAGACCAGCTTTTACCATCAACACAGCGGACACACGGAGGACCCTAACCAGAGTCAACCCACGCAAAGCTGCAGGTCCAGACAACATTCCGGGACGTGTGCTCCGAGACTGCGCAAGCGAGTTGGCGGATGTCCTGACTGACATTTATAACATCTCCCTGAGTCAGGCCATCGTTCTCAGATGCTTCAAGACCTCTATCATTGTACCGGTGGCAAAGAAACCAGTGGTGTCCTGTTTGAATGACTATCGTCCTGTTGCACTGACACCAATTGTGATGAAGTGTTTTGAACGGCTTGTCAAACCACACATTACAGCCTGCCTCCCTGCATCACACGACCCACTCCAGTTTGCATATCATTCAAACCGCTCCACGGAGGATGCTATAGTCACCACCCTACACTCTGTCATCACCCACCTGGACCAGAAAGACACCCACGCCAGACTCTTGTACATTGATTTCAGTTCAGCATTCAACACCATTATTCCCCAGAGACTGATGGAGAAATTACTCCTTCTCGGTCTGAACACCGCCACATGTCTCTGGATCCTGGATTTCCTGACTGAGAGACCTCAGTCTGTCCGGGTTGGAAACAACATCTCCAACTCTGTCACGCTGAGTACCAGATCCCCTCAAGGCTGTGTATTCAGTCCACTGTTGTTTACACTTCTAACACATGACTGTGTATCCAGACACGAGGGGAACCAGATTATTAAGTTTGCAGATGACACCACAGTGGTGGGACTTATTCAGAGGGATGAGGAATCAATGTACAGGGAAGAAGTGAGAGACCTGGAGGGCTGGTGCAGGGAGAACAATCTGGTGCTCACCGTGGACAAAACGAAGGAGATGATTATCGACTTCCGGCGGTCACAGCCTGAGCACGTCCCCCTCACCATTGGCGGCTGTTTAGTGGAGAGAGTAGAGAACATCAAGTTCCTCGGAGTGCAGATCTCGCAGGACCTGACCTGGAGCAAGAATTCCTTGGAGATCAGGAAGCGGGCTCAGCAGAGACTACACTTCTTGAGGAAACTCAAACAGGCCTCTCTCCCCATCTGCATCCTCAGGACCTTCTACAGAGGTGTGGTGGAGAGTGTTCTGACGTACTCCATTGCTACATGGTACTCCAGCTGCAGTATGTCAGACAAAAAAGCCCTGCAGAGGATAGTCAAGGGGGCGGAGAGGGTAATTGGAGTCTCCCTCCCCTCTGTCCAAGAACTTTTTCAGAACCGTTGTAGGAGCAGGGCACTGAACATTGTCAAGGACCGTTCTCACCCTCTGCATAAACACTTTGAACTTCTTCCATCTGGTAAACGATTCCGGAGCATCAGAGGCAGAACCACCAGACTGATCAACAGCTTCCTTCCACAAGCTGTCAGGATGCTGAACAGCTGACCCGGAATCTCTCATACACACTACTGCACCTACGGACATTTTGTATATTATAGTTAGTTATTCTTTTTCCCCAAGTATGTCTCAGGGATGTGTGAATGGATGGGGGGGTGGGGGTAGGGGGTGGAGCTATGTGGGAGTGTGTCTTAAATCATGCTGCTTCTTATATGGATGCCGAGAGAAACGCAATTTCATCTTGCCTGCACTACAGTTGTATGTACAGCAATATGACAATAAAGTTTGATTTGATTTGATTTGAAGAAGCTGAGATACTCCCCCCCACAACACACACACACACCACAGCCACCACCACCACAGCCATCCCCATGACCTGAAAGACGTAAGCAGTTAAAAGAATAAATGAATGCACTGAAGGCCTGCCTGGCACATTTCTTCTCTGTTCCCCGGACTCCGGGCGGATTATGTTCCCTGGATCCTGCTGATGCCTACCTGGTCCCCGTGACCGGCCTTGGTGAGGTGATCCGGTCCCGGCACTGCTACTCTCCCAGGCCCCACCAGCATGGGGTAAATCCCTGGCACCTGAGACCACTGCGGCACGTTTCCTGCTCTGCTGAGGCCCAGGCTCCTGCTCCAGCTCCAGCTGCAGCTCCAGCCCAGATTGGCCTGGTAAACGCCAGATCGCTGGCAAATAAAACTTACATCCTGAAGGATTTCATCAGCTCCCGGGAACTGGATTTCTTTTTCGTTGCGGAGACCTGGCAGACTGTGGGTGAATTCTCTGCTCTGTCCGAAGTTTTACCCCCAGGTTACTGTTATTTTAATTCCCCGCGGACAACAGGACGAGGAGGAGGAACGGCAGCTGTTTACAGAAATGACTATAAATGTCAGCAGAGCTTTTTACCTTCTCCATTCTCCAGCTTTGAACTGACTTTCTTTGAGGTGGGTCGAATAAACCCTGAACTGTGTGCTGTCATATACAGACCTCCCAAATATAATAAGGACTTTTTAAATGACTTTGCCATTTTCTTGGCTGGTATTGTTACAAATTATGATGGTGTTCTTATCGTTGGACCGGAGTGGTGGCTCAGTTGGTAGAGCATCTGCCCCACACCCGGGAGGCAAGGGTTCAAATCACGGCCGGGTCATACCAAAGACCATATAAAAATGGTACTTTCTGCCTTCTAACGTGGTGCTCAGCATAATAGAATGGGGAAAGAAAAGTTACGCACAGAGCTACCAGAGGACTGACCCCCCACTGTAGCTTTCACTACTTGCAGTAGCTGTGTGGCCTAGGGTCAGTGAAACGGAGATAGGCGCCGCCCCATACACCAATTGGTGTTCCACATGCTGTGGAAGGGGAATTAACTAACTAACTAACTCTTATCGTTGGAGATTTTAACATACATGTGCGTTGTCCTGATTAGCCGCTGGTGAAAGACTTTTTAAATCTCATTGATTCTCTAAATCTGGTGCAGTCCATGACTGGTGGTGCTACTCACGAGCACGGACACATGGTAGATCTTGTCCTTTCGTATGGCCTGTCTGTTGTTAATGTAGAAATCTGTGACACTGTGTTGTCCAACCATCTGCCTGTATTATTTGAGGCTGATCTGTCACGCGCTGCAGCTAAAACTCGCACTCCTGCTCAGCGCTGCCAGGTTTTTAACCCTTCCACTGCCGGTCGGTTCTCCGCTGCCTTTGACCAGCTCTGTGTCCCTCCCGGCTCCATCTCATCTGTGGAGGAACTCAGCTCCTGGTTTCACTCCTCCTGCCAAACCATCTTGGACTCTGTGGCTCCACTGAAAACCAAGCAGCCTCGATCCAGAATCAGAATCAGAATCAGAAAGCTTTATTGCCAAGCATGTTTACATAAAAAACATAAACATACGAGGAATTTGACTTAACATTGGGCGCGCTGAATAAGCCCATCTCAATGACGCGGCCGCCATGGAGGTGCCTGTCAGCAGTAGAGGGTAAAGAAGGGAATGAGGGGAAAGGGAAGTGACACAATGGGCAGAGAGAAAAAAGCATTGTTAATCAAAATAAAGCTCATTTTATGACCAATATTGTGATTACATAGAAAAAAACTCTCCAATGCACAATTAGCAGACAATAGATCACACAAAAACAAAAGTTGAGAGAGACAGTATGTGTGTATATGTGTCAGTGTATGTATCAGTCATGTGATGTTGTATGCAGTATGTAGTGTGGGTGTGTCAGTTGCTAGTGAACAGCAGAGGGCACCTCCTGGATGGATGTTAAAATCATGTGATCTATAAGCAAGTCCAGAGTCTCTCTCTCTCGTGCTTGCAGATGGCAGAGTTTGAAGACACATGGTAACACTGTCCTTGAAGAGTCCAGACTGCTGAAACAACAGCAATTGATTGTTGATTGTTTGGGTTAGCAGAGCCGCTCCTTCCACCTTATCTTCATCGAGGAGGAATGTAAACAGGGCACCAAAAAAGACAAGGTCAAATCTGCACAGTGCACTCAGAGAATAGAATTTTCCTCTCTCATGCGATTCTGTGCTTCATAATTTCCATGTACAGGCTTAAAACTGGTCGAATTTGGTGAAGAAGCTTGCCTGGGTCCGCATTTGAACAGCTCTCCACCTTCCTCAATTTCTGAACATCAGGAAACTCCAAAAGCCAAAGTAGAAGTCCTGTGATCATAGCCAATAGATGTCTTCTGCATCTCCAGTCGAATCATACAGATGCATGAGTTCCCAATGTCCATGAGTCTTCCCCTTGGGTCCCCCCTGACCCGATCTTCTTTTAAAGTGGTGACAATCACATTTAAGCCGCTTTCCAGATCCATAATTTCCGTTTAGATTAAGATTCAGCAGAAGAAGAGCGACTAAACACAGACAAAAACACAACATTGCAAGCTGAGCCGTGGTTCAATGACAGAACTGGTGCAGTCAGACAGATGTGGCGCAGAGCTGAATGCAGGTGGAAGAAAGACAAACTGCAGGTGTCACTGCAGAGTTTAAAAGACTGCTGGCATCAGTATCAAAATACTGTCAAGCAGGAAAAAAGCAAATATTTTGCTAATATTGTTTTATCTCATTGTCATAATCAACAGGTTTTATTTAACACTATTGACTCTGTTCTCAACACCCCACAGACTGACTGTTTGGAGCCTCCTCTGAGTTATGCAGTGATTTTATGAACTTTTTTATTGATAAGGTGGCCACCACCAGGGCTCTCATCTCAGCTCCTGCCTCTGATCCCTCTGTCTCTGTCCCTTGTTCTGCTGTTTTTGATCAGTTTGAACCTGTGACTCTGTCATTTTTAGAGGACGTGGTTGGCCACATTCAGCCCTCAGGATCTCCCTGTGATGCTGTCCCTCCTAGACTTTTTAAAGAGGAGCTTCCCAGTATAGGCCAGTCAGTTCTCACCTTCTTGAACAGCAGCCCGTCATCTGGTGTGGTTCCTGCAAATTTTAAACATGCAGTAGTACAGCCCTTGATTAAGAAACCTGGTCTCAATCACACCATGTTGGCAAATTTTAGGCCTATTTCCAAGCTGCCATTTCTCTCAAAAATTTTAGAGAAAACTATCTATATATCAGGCAACATGGACAAGAAACTGTAGAGTTTGGATCAAACTAAATGGAACACCTGAGGAAGCAAAGAGTATAATAATCAGAGATGTTACTGAAAATACAGATGAACACTGATTAAGAAAATTAAGAGACTATATAAGTCCATATCCACACACACGGCAAGAATAGTTCTTTTGACATACCATGTCAATGTACTTAAAAAAAAAACAACAACTTATGACTGACTTGAGTAGACACCAATTATCCCCAGTTGGAGGAAGTCATTTGACACAGAGTGAGGAAATTCAAACTCTGAAAATATGCCATTATGCTGAACATAAACTACAAGAGATGGAAAATGATATTGATCCTGATAACCACTTTTTCAAGAAAGCTTGGGATCAGTCTGCCAAGGTCTCCTCCTTTGACCGCCACCTAATCCACATAGCACCGGACCCCCATGATCCCTCCTGCAGGTGGTGAGCCCACTGGAGGGCGGACCCATGTAACTCCTTCGGGCTGAGCCGGGCCGGGTCCCATGGGTGGAAACCCGGCCACCAGACGCTAGCCTTCGAGCCCCTCCCCCAAGCCTGGCTCCAGGGTGGGGCCCCGGTAACCCCATACCGGGCGGGGTACACTGAATCCTTGATATAGAATTTATCATGAGAGTCTGTTGGATCGTGCTTAGTCTGGCCCTTCACCCAGGACCAGTTTGTCTTGGGTGACCCTATCAGAGGCAAGTTGCCCCGGACAACATAGCTCCTGGGGTCACTGGGGCACGCACCCCCCCCCACCACCACAGTAAGGTAACGATCCATGAGGGATCCATTTGGGTAATGACCGAAAGAACAAGATTGCGGATACAAGCAGCTGAAATGAGCTTTCTCCGTAGGATTGCTGGACTCACCCTCAGAGATAGGGTGAGGAGCTCAGTCATCCAGGAGAGGCTCAGAGTAGAACCGCTGCTCCTCCACATTGAAAGGAGTCAGTTGAGGTGGTATGGGCATCTGATTAGGATGCCTCCTGGACGCCTCCCACTTGAGGTGTTTCGGACACGTCCCACTGGGAGGAGACCCCGGGGCAGACCCAGGACTCGGTGGAAAGACTATGTCTTCCAGCTGGTCTTGGAACGCCTTGGTATCCCCTCTGAAGAGCTGGAGCAGGTGGCTGGGGAGAGGGAAGTCTGGGCTTCTCTGCTTGAACTGCTGCCTCCACGACCCGGACCTCCGGAAAAGCGGTAGAAGATGGAGGGATGGATGGATGGATGGATGGATGGATGGAACCACTTTTTCAATAATATTCATAATCATTGTGAATATTACACTGAAAAGCAATTCAAAAGTCAAGTGCAACTAGATGGTAAACTATCAATAATACACTTCAACAGCAGAAGTCTTAACAAAAACTTTCCACAGATTCAGGACTATTTAAAACAGCTAGACAAAAAAATTACAGCTATCGCAGTCTCTGAAACTTGGCTTAATGAAGAGCAGGCTCCCCTGATGGCAATAGAGGGATATCAGATGTTTCATATTAACAGATCTCAAAAAAAGGGTGGTGGTGTTGCACTGTATATTGATGACCTGTATAGGTGTAAGCTTGTAAATGGAATGTCCTTTGCACTACCAGGGATTTTGGAATGAGTTACTGTTGAGACTGACCAAGATAAAACAAAAAATCTAATTATAAGCTGTATACATAGAACGCCAGGAACTTGCATTGAGACATTCAGAGATAAATTAGTCGAGCTGTACAATAACATTACTAGAAAGAAAATGGTTGTAATTTGTGGAGATTTCAATATTGATTTACTAAATCCATATCAACAAAATGTAATTACAGAGTTCATGAATTATATGTACGTAATAAAATCACATAAGGATTGTCATATCCAGTCTGTGTTGTGTTGCTGCCTAGTTTTTTTTGTTTTTGTTTTTTTGACACATTTTGTCTTAGCTTTGTTCTGAATTGTAATCGCTCTTGTTTTGTTTTTCTTTTGAATTTTTGGATGGAATATGGGTGGGCAATATAAGCTGCGGCTTAAGCCATCACCCATTTCGGATAACTTATGTTGAACTGTATAATCAGAGGAGTTATTGTCTAATTTGACCTTGTTGGATTTTCTTCCACCTTTGTTATATGATTCTGTTTCTTTTAATCTGTACTTTTAATCTATCCGAAATAAAGATTGATTGATTGATTGATTGATTGATTGATTGATTGATTGATTGATTGATTGATTGATTGATTGATATATGCAGCTGAAATGTTCCCTGGATGAACACAGTATTTTGGAGATTTTTCTATCTGGTTTCAAAGCTCTTCATAGCACAGAGACAGGCTTGTTAAGAGTTTTTAACGATATTCTCTTGGCATGTGATTCAGGTGAATATGCTGTTCTTGTGCTGCTTGATTTAACTGCTGCCTTTGACACAGTGGACCATCATGTTTTAATTTCCTGTTTGCAGCACCTAGTGGGCATTTGTGGCACTGCTCTCAGCTGGTTTAGATCCTATCTGTCAGACAGGACTTTTAAAGTTAGCATGTCTTGGTTTGAATCCTCTTCTGCTCCTCTGCCTTACGGGGTCCCACAGGGGTCAATTCTAGGGCCCATGCTTTTTTCTCTGTACATACTTCCACTGGGTTCCATTTTTAAAAAGCATGGTTTCTCTTTCCACCTGTATGCTGATGACTGTCAGATTTATGTCCCTCTAAAACAAAAAGCTGCCTCATCAGTAAACTCACTCCTGGCGTGCATTGAAGACATAAAGTCTTTGATGGCCCTAAACTTCCTAAATTTTAATGATAAGAAGACCAAAGTGATGGTGTTTGGACCTAGTCGCCCCTGTGAGTCTCTTCCTGTATACTTGGGCCCCCTTACTCCTTATGTTAAATCCACAGCTAGGAACCTTGGTTTTATCATGGACAATGATTTTAAATTAGACACGCAGATTCGTTCTGTGGTAAAATCCAGCTTCTTTCATCTAAGGCGTTTAGCAAAAGTAAAACCCATTCTCTCTAGACCACACTTGGAAACAGTAATCCATGCTTTTATTTCATCTCGGCTGGATTACTGTAACGCACTTTATGCCGGTGTCAGCCAGTCATCTCTTTCCCGTCTGCAGCTGGTTCAAAATGCCACTGCTCGTCTTTTAACAGGTACACATGAAAGAGATCACATCACACCCATCTTAGCTTCACTCCACTGGCTGCCCGTGTATTTTAGAGTTCATTTTAAAATTCTTTTATTTGTTTTTAAATCCTTGAATGGTCTTGCTCCACCTTACCTCTCTGAGCTTCTGCATCCCTACGCTCCCACCAGGTCCCTTAGGTCAGCTGAACAGCTGCTTTTGGAGGTACCAAAGGCGAGGCGCAAGCTCAGAGGGGGCAGAGCCTTTTTGATCATGGCCCCCAGGTTATGGAATGATTTACCCCTGGACATTAGACAAGCACCTTCACTGTCCATTTTTAAAACACGTCTTAAAATACATTTTTACTCCATGGCCTTCGACCCAGTATGAGACATTGATTTTATTGAATGAAATGGATTTTTATTTTTTTTTTTTCTTGTGTTAGCACCCTTTGTGTTAGTGCCCTGCTTTTATGTTCTCTTGTTGTACAGCACTTTGTGTAGCGAGTGTTGCTTTTAAAGTGCTTTATAAATAAAGATGATTGATTGATTGATTGATTGATTGAATGAATAATAGAGACAAATACAGTACATGTGACTAGAACTGAAGAGTGCCGTGGCATAAAGAACAATCACAAAGTTTATTGGCACTCACCATGTAATGCTGACACAGGTTATACAGTATATACATAGATGATAGATAGTGAAAGATATGTCATTTGTCCATCCATCCATCCATCCATCCATCCATGCATCCATCCATCTTCAACCACTCTGGGTTGGATGAGTAATTGCATCATGAAAAATAAACTTTAAACAAATAAGCTAAAGCGAGCAAAGAAAGGCACATTTCCGATGTAGGCTTCATGATCAGAGACAGCACTGCCCACAAACTGGAAAATCTACCACTAATTCATTCTGACCACATCCTGTGCCTCCCACTACTGAACAAGAAGTACACACCAGGCTTTTTTTGAATATCTGCCCCGACCCTTCAGGCAGACCCTACAGGAAAAAACAAACAAACAAAACAAGTTCTCATGCAAAGTACCCCCACAAATGACAAAGTCTTGCTCCTCTGTGACTAGGCCATGACTCAGAAGCACGGAAAGGAATACATGGTAAATACATATCGGAAACTGTACTTACAATAGCCATCTACTACTTAGTACCACCATCACAAATACCATTCTCCAGCAAACAAAGGCTCAACACTATCTGAACGCAATCACAGTCCAGACATTGGCATCTTACAGACTTCATTCTCGTGCTCCAATGAGGCTGGCTAGATTGTCTAACACACCAGAGTAATGCCTCATAGAGTGTCAAACTGATAATTGCATTGTTCACTGCACACATAACCTTTAATTCAAGCCAAAATCAAAGGGAAGGGGTGTCTCAAGGAAACAATACAGGGGCAGATTTACTAAGGCAGTGCAAATTAAAGAGTGTGCAATTTTAGACAGAGCACCTAAGGGAGTGGCCAATTTTTGCAAGTGATCTACTAACAACATGCAAAATTATAAACAAAGACGCAGACTCGTCATTTCAATAATGGCCACCCATCCACCAGGAGCACCACAAAATTGCACACAGGCCCACCTGATGAGGAAGTGGGTCATCAACACAGGCACAGCCAGTTCGGAGGAGCATAATATAAGAGTTTTTAAAGCTTTTGTTTAAGGTGGATTCACACTACAACATTTGGACCAACTTTTACTGACATTCTGGCAAGTGTCTGGCTCTGCTGGCAAAAGTTAATGATTGCTGGTGTTTGTTGGAAAACGCTGGCAAAAGTTGTGTTCTTTGAAAATTTTCAGGCTGCTGAAAATTTGAAGACGTTTGGAAATAAATGTTGGTGAAAGTTGTGCTCAGTTTGTAAAAGTTCTTGAGCAGTGGGCTAAGTTATGCAGTGTTCACCAAAGTCAGCAAGCTAGTTAAAGCTGAGTTCACACTAGCATTTGGACCGACTTTTACAGATGTTTTGAAAAATCAGAGAAATACTCAGCGCAGGTCAGCTGACATCAGCATCAGGCGACACTCATATCAGGTTTTGTGGAGGCTTCCTGCAATTTTGGACCTGCTTCTGGAGTGAACACATCACCCTTGGGCACACATTTCAGTATTTATTGTCATTTTATATTCCTATGTGGTTACTTCTGCATACCCTTTTCCCCTGTTCATTCATTTATTCATTCATTCATTTATTCATTCATCTAAAAATAATAAATAATGCTAGCGACTAACAATTAACACTAAGTCCTCAATTAAAATGTGAATGTGGCTGGAATTTAAAAAAAAAAAAAAAACTATTTAGTGAACCATCATATAAATAAAGTGATGGGTGATTATACTGTATTTTGACTGATGAAACTCTTTCCATGAAAAAAATCCATTAAATGTCATTTACTTTTTGACACCACAACAGTGCTGTTTGATTCCTCACAATGGAAGCCGAACCAGTCAATAAATCCTGGAGAACGATTACGCATGGAGCAAAAAATTAAGAACAGTAAATTTCTCAATGAGGAGATTTTTTTTTTCTTTTAAGCTGTCACATTTTTGGGATATATACCATAGATTAAGAAAAACATGTCATGCACACCATGTTATCACCAAACAAATACTGTACATTGTCCTCTCATATTATGTATATATATATATATATATATACAGTTAGGCCCAGAAATATTTGGACAGTGACACAAGTTTTGTTATTTTAGCTGTTTACGAAAACATATTCAGGATACAATTATATAATCAATATGGGCTTAAAGTGCAGACTCTCAGCTGTAATTTGAGAGTATTCACATCCAAATTGGAGCAAGGGTTTAGGAATTACAGCTCTTTAATATGTAGCCGCCTCTTTTTCAAGGGACCAAAAGTAATTGGACAATTGACTCAGAAGGCTGCAAAAAAAATAACAAGGCTGCATGGGCTCTTCCCTCATTAACCTGTCATCAATTAAGCAGTTAAAAGGTCTGGAGTTGATTTCAGGTGTGGCGTCTGCATTTGGAAGCTGTTGCTGTGAACACACAACATGCAGTCAAAGGAGCTCTCAATGGAAGTTAAACAGACCATCCTGAGGCTGAAATAAAAGAAGAAATCCATCAGAGAGATAGCAGAAATGTTAGGAGTGGCCAAATCAACAGTTTGGTACATTCTGAGAAAAAAAGAGTGCACTGGTGAGCTTGGGAACTCAAAAAGGCCTGGACGTCCACGGAAGACAACAGTGGTGGATGATCACAGAATCCTTTCCATGGTGAAGAACAACCCCTTCACAACATCCACTCAAGCGAAGAACACTCTCCAAGAAGTAGGTGTATCAGTATCTAAGTCTACCATAAAGAGAAGATTTCATGAGAGTAAATACAAAGGATTCACCACAAGGTGCAAACCATTAATCAGCCTCAAAAATAGAAAGGCCAGAATTGACTTTGCCAAAAAACACCTGAAGAAGCCAGCCCAGTTCTGGAACAGCATTCTTTGGACAGATGAGACTAAGATCAACCTGTACCAAAATGATGGGAAGAAGAAAGTTTGGAGAAGAATTGGAACAGCTCATGATCCAAAGCACACCACATCTTCTGTAAAACATGGTGGAGGCAGTGTGATGGCATGGGCATGCATGGCTTCCAATGGCACTGGGTCACTTGTGTTTATTGATGATGTGACAAAAGACAGAAGCAAAATTCTGAATTCTGAAATGCATAGGGATATACAGTACTTTCTGCTCAGCTTCAGCCAAATGCAGCAAAGTTGATTGGACGGCGCTTCACAGTACAGATGGACAATGATCCAAAACATACTGCAAAAGCAACCCAGGTGTTTTTATAAAGCAAAGAAGTGGAATATTCTGCAATGGCCGAGTCAATCACCAAATCTCAACCCATTCGAGCATGCATTTCATTTGCTCAAGACCAAACTTAAAGCAGAAAGACCCACAAGCAAGCAACAACTGAAGACAGCTGCAGTAAAGGCCTGGCAAAGCATCACAAAGGAGGAAACCCAGCGTTTGGTGATGTCCATGGGTTCCAGACTTCAGGCAGTCATTGCCTGCAAAGGATTCTCAACAAAATATTGAAAATTAACATTTTACTTAGGGTTATGTTTATTTGTCCAATTACTTTTGAGCCCCTGAAATGAGGAGCGTTTGTATAAAAATAGCTACAATTCCTACATGTTTAATCATATATTTTTGTTGAACCCCTTGAATTAAACCTTAAAGTCTGCACTTCAATTCCAATGTATTTGTTTCATTTCAAATCCAATGTGGTGGCATGCAGAGCCCAAATCATGAAGATTGTGTCACTGTCCAAATATTTCTGGGCCTGACTGTATATATATATATATATATATATATATATATATATACACACTACTGTTCAAAAGTTTGGGGTCACTTAGAAATTTCCTTATTTTTGAAAGAAAAGCACTTTTTTTCAATGAAGATAACTTTAAACTAATCACAAATACACTCTAGACATTGCTAATGTGGTAAATGACTATTCTAGCTGCAAATGTCTGGTTACCTCCGCCAGGCCGAAAAGGCCAGGAGGAGGTTATGTTTTTGCCGGGGTTTGTCTGTTTGTTTGTCTGTCTGTCTGTCTGTCTGTCTGTCTATCTGTCTGTCTGTTGGTTAGCAAGATAACTCAAAAAATCTTGGACGCATTTCCATGAAACTTTCAGGCGTTGTTGGAAATGGTACAAGGAAGATCTGATTACATTTTGGGGATGATCCGCATCACCGTCTGCATACAGGAATTTTTTAAAGCATTTTTCCACACTGTGACATATGGCCATTTCCAACATGTGCGCAGGCGCAATGGACGGCGCTGGGCGTCGTGTCTGACCAACACAAACTCCGCCTTCTTCAACGTTTTAGCCACAAAAGCATGCGGAAAACACTGGTAGCCTGGGCCCGCCAGCCATAGGCGCTGCGCACATTGCGCTGCTTGTCGTGTCTGACCAACACAAACTCCGCGTTCTTCAACGTTTTAGGCACAAAAGCACGCGGAAAACACTGCTGGCCTGGGCCCGCCAGCGTGCCCGCTTTTTCCGCGACGCTGCAAAACCTGACACGGCCACCTGTCCGCCGCCCGATTATTTGCCACAAATTCCCCGCCCAGCTATAGGCGCTGCGTAAAAACGACCTCTCTGCCGGGGAAAATTCTAAATTCTGTTTTGCCGCCGAGCGCAACCCCAATATAATATAAAACCCACAGCAACCTGTCTAACCAATCTGCATCCATCAGTGGAGGAGATGGACACACCAACACTTCAGTTTATTACCTCCGCCAAGGAGGCAATGCTTTTACAACCGTAAAACGGGGCTATAAGGGACGGCGAGGTAATATGGGACACTTTTCTAAATGTAATTCTGCTTTTTTAATTTTGCTTCCGCCTACACTTGATGAAGGATTCATGGATATTTGACAATAAAAACACAACTCAGCGTCCTGCTCAAAATAAAAAAAGCACAATTACATTTAAAACATTTCCCAGAAAAGTGTCCCTTATTAACCCGCCGTCCCTTATAGCCCCGTTTTACACTACTGAACCACTAATCCTATCACTATCACATTGATTGTCATTCATTAATTGTCTGTTTATTGCACTGTCCATGTCAAATAAACAAATAATCATTGTGAATCCAATTGCTAGTCATATCTTTTCATGCTCAGGGAATCTGAAAACGTACACACAAACACTGTATGGGGGGAACTGTGCCGCTTGGCGGAGGTCTGCGCTCTCCGAGTGCTTTTCTAGTTTTTGGTGCAATATCTAGATAGGTGTATAGAGGCCCATTTCCAGCAACTATCACTCCAGTGTTCTAATGGTACAATGTGTTTGTTCATTGCGTCAGAAGGCTAATGGATGATTAGAAAACCCTTGTGCAATCATGTTAGGTCTGCAATGCTGTAATTGCTGCAAATGGAGGATTCTTTGACGAAAGCAAAGTTTGAAGGAAAAAATTATTATTTCAAATACAAATCATTATTTCTAACCTTGTCAATGTCTTGACTATATTTTCTATTCATTTTACACCTCATGGTGGTAAATAAGTGTGACTTTTCATGGAAAACACAAAATAATTGTCTGGGTGACCCCAAACTTTTGAACGGTAGTGTATATATCTGTAATTCCCCCTTCTCTCCATTCCTCTTTTGTCCGTGCATGTCTGAAGTGAGTTTCGGTCCAAAAACTGTTTTCACCAGCATTTCAGTCAACTTTTACCAATGGATTTTCCATTCTTCTGTCCGGATTTAATAATTCAACAGCACCCCCGCTGTCTATGTCGCAGTTTGGCGCCTGTCATGTGATGTGGCCATAAACCATAAAAAATGCCCAGTTGTACCAAGTATTCCACCTCACAAGGTGGCAGACACATATAACTTACTGCTCTTGCCTTGGAGGACTGATGTCTCCCTAAGAACCACCCAAAAACCTCACTTCTGGTGCACCAAAGAAGAAGAGAATTTAAACAAATGTTGATGTGCTCCATCGCAACACGGAGGAGGCATTTGCTCCCAAATTTGCCAACTATGATTCTAAAAAGAGATTATTTAGCTTAGGAAGGTAAATATCTGCATTTTGTTATAATAGAGGGTGGCCGAAGCTGGTTAATTTTCGTCTGCCATCGACTGGAGCTCCATGTGACTGACAGAACAATTGCGCTGGTTCCGTGTTGTCATATACAATAAATTGCAGTGGAATAAAAGCTAAATTCAGGTGGAATAATCATAAGAGTTTCTGGATGTGGGAGAGAAAGCGAAAATGACAGACATAAGACAAAATAATGACCAGGATGACGAAAATGGACGAAACGAGATGCCTGGCCAGCAGTAAGTTTCACCAATTTCTTTGTTTGTTTACATTGTACTGATTTTCTGGTTCATATACTTTGAAGATAAAATAACAAAAAACCCAAAACAAAAAACGATGACAAAAAACAAAACCATCCTTTGTGTAAATATGTCCAAAGTCCACTTTTGGCTGAAACTTATGTAATTCGATATAGCTGCCTTCGCATTATGTAAATTAGATCCATAAATTTACCCCTATCTCAAACTTTGGATCATATTCTACATCTTTCTAATTGACAGTAATCCATTATCTCTTACCACTTTTAAGTTATAGCTTTGGAAATCTCAAACATCTAAACTGAATATTCTCTTGAAAAAATTCTTGACCACTGGGGGGAGGTTGCCAGGTGCAGTAATGCACCACAGACAGTCAATGAGGCTGACTTAGGTAAACTCTGCATAACTTAGCCCAGCGCTCAGGAATGTTTACAAACTGAGCACAACTTTCACCAATGTTTATTTCCAAACATCAGCAAATTTTAAGCATGTTGAAAATTTTCAAGGAATAAAACTTTTGCAAGTGTTTGCCAACAAACACCAGCCATCATTAACTTTTATCAACTTTTGCCAGCAGAGCCAGATGTTTGCCAAAACGTTAGTAAAAGTTGGTCTAAACGTTGTAGTGTGAATCCACCCAAAAAAAGCAGGTCCAGAATGCCAGGAAGCCTCCACAAACACTGATCTTTACATGAGCGTCATCTGAACTGTCAGCTGAACTGCACTGAGTATTTGTTTGCTTAAGTTAACCTAAGTTGGCAACAGCTACACATGCACTAGCCTAGGTTGGCAAGAGTTTGCCAGTGCTGAATGCAACATTGGCAAATGCTAGCAAAAGTTTCTAAAAGTTTGAAAAAGACGGTATGCGCTGTATGAAAAAAAAAAAAAAACTGTTCACGAATGTAATTTCACCAGCGTTTGGACTACTTTATATAATTTTTCAAAACGTCTGTAAAAGTTGGTCCAAACGTTTTAGTGTGAACTCAGCTTTAAGCACAAAACCCACAAAAATAGTTTAATTTTGTTCATCATATTTTAGGATTTTGATTTTCATTTCACGTGGCAGACTCCTGTTTAATATGAAGCATTTGTATCTAATTTGAAAAGAACTACTTATGAATAAATTCATTATTTGACCAACGTGTCATGTCTGCTGCATAAATCATGCAGCAAACCAATGAGTAAACACAAGCCCAATTGCAAGTGCAGCGTGTGGTTTATTGAACAGAAATATAGTCATACAAGTGTCCATGAAAAACAGTCATAGAGTTAGGTAACAGATGTACAGGAGGAATAACTACGTAGGCGAGACGAAGGGTTACGTCATGCCTCAGGGAAAAATCAGCCGCAGAGGGAAGGAAAACGTAACTCCAAAAGAGAAAGACTGACACTGAGTGTCGGAGCACAGTTGGGCTCTGGGAAACAACATTGTGAAAAGTCCAAGGGGAAAGGGCCAAAAGGGAGCAGAGCCTAGACATCAATTGTAGACAACTAACCCAATTAGACTGGAGAAGACTCTCGTGGACAAAACTGACTAGTTGCCATTGCACTGAGCAATCACACTGCCATGCATAAATACCTTCATAGACTAATGAGTGGCAAATGGATGTCAGTGCGGCGGCAACTGATGAATGATGATGAAAGTGTGTGTGTGTGTGCTGGAACAGATGAGAGAATAACTAATAACTGGTGACTGTCTGGTAGAGAGAGGGGTGTGGCTGTAGACTGACGAGAGCCAAAGCTCAGAGCTCAACCTGCCAGCTGGAACCAATTAACAAAATCAGAAGCTACAGCTAACAGTCATGGGTGGAGCTGAAACAGCAGCTCCACACATGACAGAGCCCTCCCCCCCACCCCACCCAAGGGGTGGAAACCAGACAATCACGTACCATTAAAAAAAAACAACAAAATACCGGAGAAAACCTGCCCCCCCCCCCACCCAAAGGGCCAACATGACTAACCAGGGTGGGAGGTGGGGGATCACAGGTAGGAGGGAATAATCATACAGAAAAACGTAATGCCACAAAATAATACAATGGTGCCAAGACACAAAACACTAACCTCAAGGTTAAGCCCCCCCCCCCCTCCCCGAACCATAAGAGTCCCACAGTTCAGGGGTCAGCCAAGTCCCAGGCCAGCAGGCGGCCTTCAGAGTAGTGTCAGATGGTCTACCAGGCCAAGCGGGCCACCTGACACAAAAACCCAGTTCATCGGGCGGCCTGCCCATACAGCTAAGCCACCAGTACTGGAGAGGTGGACAAGACAGTGGCCTACCCACCGAAAGGCTAGAAGGTGGGTGGCCCGACAGGGGAAGGAGAACCCCTGCGGTGACTGGTGGTGGAGGGAGAGAAACAAAAACCCAACCAAAGAAAAATGACAGGAACACCCAGGTTACTTCTATTATGAAAGAGACTACCCTGGTGTCCCGAGGCCGGTTCGGTGCACCCTCGGCGGTCCCCGCTTGGGACTGGAGCTCGGATGTCCCTACAGCAGACCCAGCCTGGGTCAAGGTCTCACCAGCGGTGGTTCCAGTCCGGAACCTCATTGCTCCCGCAGTGAGTCCAGGCTGGGCCGGAGTTGCACCTGGGACCTCTACGAGTGAGCCTGGATCCTCGGACTCATACGGTGATGTTTCATGACTCCTGGCAACCCTGGAAGAGGACTCAAATAAAGAAGAGGAGGGGTCAATTTCACCGGAAGCGGCGGAGCCCGGCGGGGAGGGCTCAGGTGCAGTGTGTGGCTGCAGCTGGCGCTCCTCACCTAGAGCTAGGCAAAAATGCTCTAAAGTGGATAGAAGGAAGACAAAAGAGACCACTTGCCTTAGCTCGAGCTCCACCGCCATCCAGGACTCCGACGATGCAGGCGATGTTACGGGCTCGGCCTCCTGAAGGTTCTGATCCGGTGTTGGCTCTGCTGCAGCAGCCTGCGCAGCAGGCATGATGGTCCTTTCAGTCTTCAGCATCCCAGCCGTCACAACCCATGCTGATGATTCCTCCGGCGTGGCGGCTGGGGTCTGGCTCACCATGACGGTGAGGAGCGAATCCTCACGGACCTCTGGCCCCTCCTGGTCCTGGCGGTTCAGCTCTGGAGCCAGTATACCCTCAGGGAAGGCAGGAGAGAGCATGGAAAGGGCTGGTGAGCAGTTCATAGCTCCAGCAGGCGGAGAAATCTCTGGGGACTGCTTCCCCTGAGATTCTCCTCCAGAAATCAGGCAAAAGTTTTTATCAGTGTTAGGAGGAAAAAAGGAGTTAACTTGCCTATCCTCCTTGTTTGTGGAGTCCTCTGCTGCAGCTGGCAAGGCGATGCCCCTCTCTAATGAAGTGATGGCCCTGGGCTCCTCCACAGGCTGCTGAGAAGCCTCCAAAACCGGCTCCGAAGGGGATGGATTAGAAGGCAATTCTGCCCCCCACGCCTTGGCAGAGGTAAAAATTGAGGGACAGACGGCTGCACATCCTTCTTTATCCATTAGGTGATCAAGGTTGTCATAGCCAGGAGCGGCACTGGGGTTAAGCTCCCAGTGCTTATAAAATGCTCCTTATGGCGTGCGTCTCGAAAAGCCTCTGACAACTAAGTCCAACTCCTAGCCTGCCCATGTGGTTTAGTCTCTAAGCCTGGCGGAACTGCTTTTACTAATAGGAGAAGGGGCGAGGGCGGATCTCTGGCACCTTAAAACCAGATGCTTCGGGTAGATGGTGGCTCGTTAACCTGGGAAAGTAGCCCATCTAGGGGAAGGTAAACCCTGATTTCAAACCTCTGCTGCCTTGCGGCAAACCCGGTCACAAGAAAGACTTCGGGAGTCAACCCTGAGGAAAAATCCAGAGTCGGAGTCCCTAAGGCAGTTCCCTGTTGTGCGCAACATCGTTCTGGCAGCTCCTGCGACGGCGCTGGTGCCAAACTGTAGCAGTCCTGCTGTTCCTTTGGATTCATCAGTGACGTGGAGAGGGGGGGCATGCTGCATGGACAACATCTTGTCCTCCATATCTTCCTGCCCAGGCTTGAATCCTACCAACGCCCAACGCTGGAAGGTAGAACACCGGATCACTGGAGAGGACACTCCAGATTTGCCTTTGGCGTAGACAAAACACGGGGAATGACAGTTACCGGTTATAAGCCACCACTCAATTGGCGTAGAGCGCGGCACCAGGGGTTGTTCCCGACAGTGGGAGGGATCATCGGATCTCACTGGACAGCTACCGCCCGCCTCAAGCTGGGCAGCCCCCAACCAATAAGGTGTTGTCCCGCCACAGCCTGCTTTCCTCATTGGGTGCATGGGGATGAGGAGAAGTCTGAACGGCAGGCTGAAAACTTTCACACCAGGCAAGACAAAAAAACAAAAGAGACCAATTCTAAAACTGGGAACTTGGAACGTCCGCACTATGATGACAGGACTCGCTGCTAACCTCAAGGACATCAACGACACCAGGAAGACTGCCATCATCAATAATGAGCTGAAGAGACTGGAAGTGGATATCGCCACTCTCCAGGAAACACGGTTGGCTGACGCAGGCACACTGAGAGAGAAGGACTACACGTTCTACTGGCAGGGAAAGAGCAGTGACAAACACAGGGAACACGGAGTGGGCTTCGCAGTGAAGAACACCTTGCTGAAGATGGTGGAACCCGGCAGCAATGGCTCTGCACGACTCCTCACCCTCCACCTCAACACCACTCAAGGCCCAGTCACCCTCGTCAGTGTGTATGCCCCAACACTGACAGCCACACCAGAGGCAAAAGACGAGTTCTACGAGAATCTCGCAACAACTGTCAGGATCATCCCCAACTCTGAACAACTCATTCTCCTTGGAGACTTCAATGCCAGAGTGGGTGCTGACCACGACTCCTGGCCCTCCTGTCTTGGACCATTTGGCGTGGGCAGAATGAACGACAACGTACAGCGGCTGCTCGAGTTCTGCACTTATCACGATCTGTGCATCACAAACTCGTTCTTCAAGACCAAGTCCCAACATAAGGTTTCCTGGCGACATCTATGCTCAAAGCACTGGCACCAGCTGGACTAGATCCTGACCAGGCGCACCTCACTGAAGAACGTGCTAATCACCCGTTCGTTCCAGAGTGCAGATTGTGACACAGACCATTCATTGGTGTGTTGCAAGGTCAAGCTGCAGCTGAAGAAATTCCATCATACTAGACAGCCTGGAAAGGCACGGATTGACACCAGCAAGATGGCCTAACCAGAACTTGTTGAGCAGTTTTCCTCCACCTTTGTAAAGGAACTTGGTGTACCACAAGAAGGAGAATCAGCAAAGCAGAAGTGGGAAGAGCTGCGAAGCACCATCCACCGCACAGCCTTGGCTACCTTTGGGAGGAAGACCTCGAAGTCACAGGACTGGTTTGATGCCAAGTTGACCGAGATGACCCCCGTCATTGAAGCCAAGCGCTCAGCTCTTGCCGAGTACAAGAAGTACCCAAACGAGAAGAATCTCCAGATTCTCAGGGCTGCGAGAAGCAAAGTTCAGCAGACTGCTCGGTGCTGTGCCAACGAGTACTGGACTCAGCTCAGCCAAGACATTCAAACCGCTGCCATAACAGGGAACATCCGTGGTATGTACGATGGCATCAAGAAAGCACTTGGTCCGGCTCAGAGCAAGACGGCCCCCCTCAAATCCTCCACTGGGGAGATGATCACAGAAAAGAACAAGCAGATGGAGAGATGGGTGGAGCACTACTCCAACCTCTACTCCAGACAGAACACCGTGACACCGTCAGCCCTTGATGCCATCGATTGCCTGCCATCCATGGACGAACTTGATGCTGAGCCAACCATCGACAAACTCAGCAAGGCTATTGATAGCTTGGCCGCTGGCAAGGCACCCGGCAAATAGCCAAATAGTCAGAAATAGTAAAATCAAAGGTTAACAGACAATGGTCTGACAGTACAGGGTTATGAGGAGACACTACAAGATTTTCTATTTCTATGCCATATGTCAGAACAAGGTCCAATGTATGGTGGAGGTATTGAGTAGAATTTCCTACTTTCTGAGAAAACCCAATCAAGTCTAATATTGAATTAAATACCACATTAAGGCAGTCACTATCTACATCCACATGTATATTAAAGTCCCCTACTATAATTATTCTATCAGATTTCAGCACTAAATCAGCTAAGAAATCAGCAAATTCGGATAAAAATTCTGAGTAGGTTGATGGGGGACGATAAACTATGGCAAATAAAATTGGGTTTAACCTAAAATTGCTAAAGTGCCCAATACTGAGGACCAGGCCCTCAAAAGAATTATAACATGTTTTTTGCTTTACAAAAAACATGCTTTACTTGCTTTACACTAGTAATTTGGAATGGTAAATTGTTGCTACTCCTCCTCCACGACCAGAACTTCTGGGATTTTGACAGTTTATATAACCAGAGGGAGTTGATTCATTTAAACCAACATAATCCTCTTGCCCTAACCAACTCTCTGTAAGGGAAATTAAATCAATCTGATGATCAATTAACAGATCATGGACTAACAGAGACTTGGGAGTTAGAGACCTAATATTTAATAAACCACATTTGATTTTTAAATTATGAGGAGGAACAGAGGCCAAATCATTCAATTTAGAGGCTTTATGTTTAATTTGAGTTTTACCAATATTTTGCTTAATCACTTTGGGATGCTTATATATTATATTTTTATTTACTTTGAAGGGAGCAGACAATGATTCTCTGATGGGGAACACAGGGGCTAAGCTGAGGGGTGGCGGATGAAGAGGAGCTGCAGAGAGGCATGTAAGACTGCAACTCTGCTTCCTGGTCCCAACTCTGATTAGTCAATGTTTTGGAAATTTGGATAAAAAAGATGCCAGATTGTTAGATAAGTGAGAAGCACCATCCAAAGTGGGATGAATGCTGTCTCGTCTCATAAGACCAGGTTTTCCCCAAAAAGAGCTCCAATTATCAATGTAGCCCACGTCATTTGCAGGACACCACACAGACAGCCAGCGGTTCAAGGATGACGAGCGGCTAAACATGTCATCACTGGTCAGATTGGGGAGGGGCCCAGAGAATACTACAGTGGCAGACATCGTTTTTGCAAAGTCACACACCGATTCTACATTAAGTTTCGTGACTTCCGACTGCCAGAGACGGATGTCATTAATGCCAGCGTGAATAACAATTGTGGAGTATTTACAGTTACTTTTAGCCAGCATTTTCAAATTTGACTCGATGTCACCTGCTCTGGCCCCAGGAATGCATTTGACTATGGCCGCTGGAGTCTCTAGGTTCACGTTTCTGACTACAGAATCGGGAAAAACGATTAGAAACATGAACAGGTTGGAGGTGTACCGGGGCTTTGCGACTAGCCTTCCTTCTCACCGTCACCCACCCAGTCTCCTCGCTGCTGAGGAGAGCCGGAGGACCGCTAACAGGGGGGCCTAAGCTAGCTAGCTCCACTGCAGCTAAGGGGCGTCCATCAAGAGTAACTGGCGCAGACGGTGTTTCAATGCAACGGAGCCGGGATTCAAAATCAGACAACCTCGCCTCGAGCGCCTCAAAAAGACAACATTTATTACATTTACCGTTATCACTAAAAGAGGCAGAGGTGCAGCTAAACATCTGACAGAGAGAGCACACCAGAGGAGGAGAGGAAAGAGAGGTAGTAGCCATCGCTACTGGTTAACCCAAAGCTCAGGAGAGTGAGGAGAGCAAACCACACAGACAGACAGCAAAACAGGAAGTGACGATACATTACCACAAGGAAGTGACGATCAATCCCCATATGTGTGGGTGGCGATCGTGCACTGTGGCATTGTTCAACCTGCGGAAATCACCGCACGGTCGCCATGATCCCTCGGCCTTAGGGACCATGCGTAGCGGGGATGCCCATGGGCTGTTCGAACGCCTGATGATGCCCAACCTTTCCAGGTTTTTTTTTTTTTTTTTTTTTTTTTTTTGTTACTTATTTGTACCCGTAGGTAGACTTGGTTTGCAGTCTGGTGACAAGCCACCGGCTGCTGGTCGCTGCGTGCACGAGCGCCCTAAACCTACATGTTTTTGGTATGCGGGAGGAAACCGGAGAAATCCCGGAGTAAACCCGCGCAACACGGGGAGAACATGCAAACTCCACACAGCTCACTGTTGGTCGGGGGCTGGGATCGAACCCACAATCTCATGATCCCCGCGGTCCCCCGGCCGAGGGTAAAACTGTGCTGCCACAGTGCTAAACCACTGCGCCAACCGTGCAGCCCACGGTTCGCCAACCGTGCAGCCCACGGTTCGCCAACCGTGCAGGTTGGCGAACTCCTCGCGCGCTATGGCCAGTTTAGCTGCGTCCAAGCGCCAAGGTCTTGCAAAAATGGGCGGCCCGGTGGTGGTGATAAAGTGCTCCACCCCGTGTTTAGCGATGGCCGCCGAAAACGTCGGGACCGTCAGTGCTGTGAACTGAGTGAGCAGTGTGTGGAACTTACTGCTTGTAGCTGTGACGTTGGCTTGTGCTGTTAGCTGGGTCACTTGAGCTATACAGGGGAGAGAATCAAAGGGCAGTGCATTAACCAGGCCCCTGTTAGCAACATCAACCAGTAAACCATGTGCACACAGAAAATCAGCCCCCAGGATATGGTAATTCAGTGTTGCTACGACAAAAGTCCACTCGTATGTACGGCCGTGTAGAGATAAGAGCAGAGTCCTCTCACCAAAGGTCTTAATTTCCGAGTCGTTTGCTGCCAACATCACGGGGCCGCTAGGTCCTGCCAGCCGGTCGGCATAGGTTGGCAGGATGAAGCTCATCTGGGCTCCGGTGTCCATGAGGAAATGCCTCCCCGAGCGCGCGTCCGTCATGTAGAGCAGCTTGTTCTCTTCACCGAGGGTTGCAGCTGCTACCGACCGTCGGCCTCTGCGTTTTCCCGAGCGCTTGAATTGGCATGGTGGCACACATCTGCGTGCGATCTCTCCAAAGCGGCGGTGGTAGAAGCAGAGCGTGTCTCTCTGGCACTCCTTGGCCCCCGCTGCTGCTACCATCGGTGGCTCCTCGCCTCCTCTGGTCGTCTCGCTGGGCTCCGCCGCTGCCGCGTTGACTGTGATCACCCTGGTGGTGAGGATGATCCGGTCTGCCTCCTGGGCTAGGACACAGTAGTCACGCACAGCCAGCAACGGCAAATTGGCCAGAACCACTCTCACCACCGTTGGAAGGTTCTGGAGGAAAAGTTGGGCAAACAGAAAGTGCCCGTTGTCCGTGCCCATTAACGCCAGCATCTTTTCCATCAGGTCGACGGCCGAACCATCTCCTAACTCGGTCCGTCTCAGGACCCTCTCCGCTCTCTCACATTCCGAGAGTGTGTAGTGCTGGATGAGCGCAGCCTTGAGCGCCTCATATTTGTTGTGGGCTGGCAGCTGATTGAGCAGGCTCGCTACCTGCTGAGCTGTGCGGGCGTCCAGCGCTGCGACCGCATGGTAGAATCTGGTGTCGTCTGCCGTTACTCCCTGGAGGGCGAACTGGGCCTCGGTGTGGTGGAACCAAGAGCGCGGGTTGTGCTGCCAGAAGTCCGGTAGCTTGACTGAAACCGCACACGCGTGGCTGGGGGTTCCAGTCCAGGCTGTCTCCGGGGTTCTTGCCTCGTGTTCCATAATACGTCTTGGGTCACCAGTGTGGAGTGTGTAAAATAAGAGACATATTCACGACAGACGGTTTATTACACACTTCACATCTTTCAAGCACAGAACAGAATGGCACATTTCAGCAGGCACTCTTCTTTTACCCAAATCTCTCTTCACAAGTTTCATGGCATTTCTCCACACACAACATGACATTTGCATCACACTGCATTCAACCCCCTACGTCCTTGACTCCTTCCTGCTATCTCGCCAGAAACCTCCTGAGTATTGTCCTCCCATGCTTATCCACTGTCTCTTGTCTGAGATGCTAAATAATCTGACTCCCCCAAGGTGCTACAACATTACAGAATGCATGTTTACATGTTGAATTTTTTAGTGAAAAATGAGAAATGTGGTTTCATTGTATGAATATTTAATGAGACATAAGGATTTAAAAAAAAATAATTTTAAACTGCAAAAAAAAATCAGTAATGCAATGAAATCAGTCTTACTGCTAATCTTTGACATGTCTTAGACTGATATAAAACAATGCCACATCCCTCCATGTACGAGAGGGGACTGCAGGGATCCAAGCGTCTGCAACTCCGATGGAAGAAGTGCGTGGACCGAAGGGGAGACTATGTTGAAAAATAAACCACATTTGGTCAAATTTGATCACTATGACCTTTTCACCCCCCCTCCATATTATATGGAAAATATCTCATATATTGTGTTGTTTTAGAAAGCTTGGGATCAGTCCGCCAAGGTCTCCGCCTTTGACCGCCACCTAATCCACATAGCACCGGACCCCCATGATTCCTCCTGCAGATGGTGAGCCCACTGGAGGGCGGACCCATGTAACTCCTTCGGGCTAAGCCCGGCCGGGTCCTATGGGTGGAAACCCGGCCACCAGACGCTAACCTTCGAGTCCCTCCCCCAGGCCTGGCTCCAGGGTGGGGCCCCGGTAACACCATACCGGGCGGGGTACACTGAATCCTTGATATAGAATTTATCATGAGAGTCTGTTGGATCGTTCTTAGTCTGGCCCTTCACCCAGGACCAGTTTGTCTTGGGTGACCCTATCAGAGGCAAATTGCCCCGGACAGCTTAGCTCCCGGGATCACTAGGGCATGCAAACCCCCCACCACGATAAGGTGACGATCCATGAGGGGGGACGCCTCCCACTTGAGGTGTTTCAGGCACATCCCACTGGGAGAAGACCCCAGGGCAGACCCAGAACCCGGTGTAGAGACTATGTCTCCCAGCTGGTCTGGGAACGCCTTGGTATCCTCTCTGAAGAGCTGGAGCAGGTGGCTGGGGAGAGGGAAGTCTGGGCTTCTCTGCTTGAACTGCTGCCTCCGCGACCCGGACCTCCGGAAAAGCAGTAGAAGATGGATGGATGGATGGATGGATGGATGGATGGATGGATATTGTGTTGTTTTTTTTTATAAAACAAGTGGTATCATGTATTCAAACTGTCATTTAAAGGGTTAATTACTGAATATTTGGTAGTTTTGATCAGACTTGAAGGGGTTAAAGAGACATATGCAGAAGAAAGCAGAAAACATAGTGATATATATGATTTTTTAGCAGTTTTTTGTATGTCCATTTTAGGTCTGAGGGTCCCCAAAGTTATTAAATTGGAGGGATCCACAAGGGTGAAATAGCCAGCTGTTTGGTTCTGTTGCTGATAACCTACAGCCCGTGTGCTGGATGTGGGAAGTTACCAAGAACGGCAAAATCTCAAAGGCAAAGCAACATGATGCTTCTTTTTTTGTACGATAATCTGTGAAAACTGTGACTGATCTTGCAGTGAGAAAGGAAACAGCAGCAGACATAAGGCTCAGGAAGCACTGAGCTGCGGATGTGTGGTTTCAGCAGGCAGAGGTTTGCTCTCTGGTCTCCACCCGCTGGGCAGAGCCCCCATCCATGATCCAAACACCAACAAATTAATGTTTTCTCAACCAAAAGGGTGCAACAAAGCTCCTGACACATGAGCTTGTGATGAGGTGGCCTGACACAAATACATCTAATTAAATCTTCTGTGGCAATGTCAGGTTGTAATAATGTGTTTGAATTACCTGTTAGCACCGGCGTGACACTGACTCTGGCTTCTAAATGCCACAAGACAAAGATTTTGATGCAAAGCTTTTCTGCACGATGTCACAACTTCTTAATTGTATGCATGTGTGTTCTGCCAGTTTACCCATTCTGAATGCCCAGATCAGAGCTTTATAGAGCCGGATAAACCCCTGGATTTTCCACTAAGAAGCAGAAGAACCAAGAAATGTCAGACAAAAAAGCTGCTGCACTGAAAACCAGCTTCATCACCGAGTGGGATGAGAGAGCAGATGCCTTAGAAAAAAAATATGCGTCCTATTTAACATAAACTGATTAAACTTTCCATATGTGATGACAACATCTATCTCCTGCTAGAGGCCCATTGAAAATATTATAAAATTGTTCTTTAATCAGATTTTGAGTGCAAACAAAAAGGATATTTGAATGTCAAAATGAAAATGAGTAATTAGTGCTACTGCTTTCTACACAGTATTATGTCATTATGATACTGAAATTTAAAGAGTATTTGCTCCATTGTGATTACCAATTTAATTAGGCCTTTCAGGACTCTGCTACTACTGTATTTATTTGCAATATTGTTACTGTTTTTTTATTGTGTATGCACCAATTTAGGTTATCATTATTGTATTATCATTTTCAGTACTTTATTTCTTTACCTTTGCACCAGTATGCCTTAGTGGCAATAAAAGATTACTTATTTATCTACTGTATGTCAAGGATTGGAGCAAGGCAGCATAAGGGAGGACCCAAACGCAGACAATGTTTACATGGACACAAGTAACTGGATTAAAAGCCTGATCAGAATAAAAATGCTTCATGTAAACAAGCCAATCTGAATATTCTGACCCGATCATGCTCTTTCGGATCAAAATTTCATTCTGATTGAGACGGTGGGTTATGCCGATTGTTAATCCGAATGGTGCGCATGAAAACACTTATTATTATTATAAGGCTGGGCAGAAAATATGTTTACTGCGCATGTCTGTACGTCAGCCACAAGTCGACGTGACATATTTCCGCCTTTACAGCAGCTAGCGGAAGATAGTGGGAGTAAAACAAAACTGGTCTGTATCGTCCTGCTGTCTCCCTCTGTTCATCATACGCAGAAGTATGTACTTGTAGCTTCATTACGGAGACCAGCAGAAGCAAAAGTACAGTCTGAATAACACAATACAGGTCCATTTCAAAAAGAGAAAGACACGAAGTGGGGCTTGCTAACACCGGAAGTTGCTGCTTCTTCTACTATTTTCGGAATGTTGAAATGTCGACATGTGCATGTCAAAATGATTTATTCCATTCAAATGTGTGATATATGGAAACATATGTCCTAATCGGATCAACTTTTTCAGGCTCCATGTAAACAGAAAAGTTCTGAACTGAATTGCAATCAGATTGAAGAAATTTTGCCCATGTAACCGTGGCTCATGTCAGAACAAAGTGGGGATTTATCAATAAACAACAACAACAACAGAAAGCTGAGGTACACAACCAGAGAACAAAACTAACTGAAAAACTGAAGAATGTGAGATCAAGGAACAAGGAGCGCAAGGAGCAAACAGGAATGACATCTGCTGGTGACGAGAGAAACACACAGAGGAAATATAAGAGGGAACAATCGGGGGATGAACAACCAGTGAGAAAGACAGGGCAGGTGAGGGCAATAACACAAGCAAGGGAGGAGCAGGCAGGAAGGCAGACAAAACCACAACCAAGGAGACAAGACCATCAGAGACATGAGGAACAAACCCTAACCAAACATGGAGAGAAGTGAGGAAAAATACATTAAACTAATCGCTGAAAAATCCACATAAACAAACCAGAAATAAGCATTGGTAAACTAAAAATCAGAAGCAAGGGAAGAGCTTTCAAAATAAAACAAAAATCAAGTGGAACTAGCCAAACAAGAGGAGAAGAGGAAATACTTTCAGAGTAAAATTAGAACTAAACAAGAGCAGAACATAATACTAAGAAATAAAGAGTCCAAGGTGAAATAACCCTTAATGCACAGAGGATATGGTATGATTAGCATCATGGCAATTATTTCCATTTGCAGTGTTGTCACTGTATTCATTAACTTTCATTAAGATATTTACATTCAAAAGATACAATTGTGGAGAGTGTGGTAAATGAGGAGGCCAGTTTACGAGCAGACGAAATTTATTAACACTCTCAACATTCATACACAGAAAAGCAATGACTCAGCCAAACCAGGGTTCTCCTTATAAGCTCCACAGATCATTTCACATCTGCATGACATTTCACATCACACTGCATGATATCCAGCTCCACAATACATTTGCCTTCAACCCCCAGCTCCCTCTTCCTGCCAACTCCCCAGGACGTCCTTGTCTGTTATTCTCTTATGTTTAATCACTGCCTCCTGACTGAGACGCTGTCTGCAGATTCCCCCACAATATGCATCTCCGCATCACCCCCCCGAGACAGACTTTCAGTCACTACGTCTTTTGGGCTTCAGTCTCCTCCCATATCTGCTGTAACTGGGGTCTCTGTACCGGCGGGGGGCTGCTGGACGTGTGTCTGACTGCGGGTGGGCCAAGGCGAGGGGGGGGGGGGGACTTCGCTCTGCCCGTGTGGCTGTCCTGGTGAATCATTTGCCTGGGGAGTACTCCGTGGGGGTCTTCCACGCCGGGGGGCCCGGGCCAGCAGCACTTGCTCATTCGCCACTACAAAGGCGGGCTTAAGTCTGTCTATGCATATTTTCTCCCGATGCCCCCCCCCCCCCCAAGTCTAGCAAAAAATGCTTGTCCCCTGTTTCCAGCACTCTGAACAGGCCATCATAGGGTGGGCGCAATGGCGGGCGGTGGGCATCGTGTCTGACGAACACGAACTCCACGTTCTTCAAAGTTTTTGGCACAAAAGCACGTGGAAAACAGTGGTGGGCCGGACCGGGCAGCGTGCCTGTGTGTGCACTACGCTGCAAATGCTGAGACGGGCAGCTGTCCGGCGCGGGATTGTCTGGCAAAAATTCCCCAGGTAGCCGCAGTGGCTGAGAAAAAACCAGCTCAGCCGGGGAAGCCTCCAAATCCTCTTTTGGTGTGGAACGCAACCCCAATAAAACCCACGGCATCCGGTCAACCCAATTTGCATCCGTCAACAAAGCCCTGAGTGCTGCTTTCAGTGACCTGTGAAAACACTTGCATAACCCATTTGCCTGTGGGTCGTACGCGGTTGTGCGATGAATTGCAACACCCAGGCTGTGGGCCATCGCAGACCAAAGTTTGGAAACAAACTGAGGGCCACTATCGGACGTGATGTCTGACGGGATTCCAAAACGCGCCACCCATGTTGTCAAAAAAGCGCACGCCACGTCCGTGGACATGGTTGCCGCCAGTAGGACTACTTCTGGCCAGCGTGTGGTGCGGTCCACCACTGTCAGAAGGTGCGTGCACCCCTGCGACGGCGGGAGGGGGCCCACGAGGTCCACGTGAACATGGTCGAATCTTTTAGCCGGTATCCTAAACGGCTCCAAAGGAGCCTTCAAGTGTCTGTGCACTTTGGCTCATTGGCACACTACGCAGGCTCCGCCCACTCTTTCACCTGTTTGCGTAGGCCTGGCCACATGAATTTCGCTCCCACCATTTTGACTGATGCGCACACTCCTGGGTGTGCCAAAGCGTGAACTGACTCAAACACGCGGCGGCGCCACGTGACCGGGACCACCGGGCGTGGGCATCCCGTGGAGACGTCACAGATTAGGGGAGGGCTGCCGTCTTGCAGCACCCTGCTCTCCAGCCTTAACCCTGTTGGTCCAGACTGGAGCGCGCGCACGTCCGTATCACTAATCTGCTCTGCGGCCATGGCTGTATAATCTATCCCTACGCAGACCAGGGCCACTACCGCACGCAGTCCGCCACCACATTCAGTTTACCCGACACATGCTGAATATCGGTTGTAAACTCCGAAATCGCGGCCAGCTGTCTCTGCTGCCAGCCCGACCATGGTTCCGAAACCTTGGCCATCGCGAACGTCAGCGGCTTGTGGTCCACGAACGCGGTGAAGCTGCGCCCTTCCAGCCAGAACTGGAAGTGGCATATGGCCAGGTGGAAAGCCAGCAACTCTCTGTCGAACGCGCTGTATTTACGCTCACTGTCGCACAAAGCCCTGCTGAAAAAGGCGAGCGGCTGCCAAGTACCGGCGACATGTTGCTCTACGACGGCCCCTATGGCCACGTCTGAGGCGTCGGTAGTGAGTGCTATCCGGGCTGCCGGGTCTGGGTGCACCAACAGTGCGGCGTTTGCCAGGGCTGCTTTCACCTCAGAGAACGCCTGCTCTCGCTCCGGAGTCCATTCGACTCCATCCACGGGTTTCCGTCTCTTGAGCGTGGCGTACAGTGGTTGCATGAGCTGAGCTGTGGGGGAGGAAACGGTTATAAAAATTAACCATCCCCAAAAATTCCTGCAGCGTCCTGACCGTCTGAGGCCGGGGAAAGTTCGCCACAGCGCGCACTTTGTCAGGCAAGGGTATCGCTCTCTCCGGTGAGATGCGGTGCCCCAAAAAATCAATCCCCGTCACGGCGAACTGGCACTTCACCGGGTTGATTATTAACCCGTGCTCCTCCAACCTCTGGAAAACCGTCCTGAGGTGGGTTACGTGTTTGTCTTCGGACGCACTGGCTACCAGGATATCATCCAGGTAGACGAACACAAACAGGAGATTGTGCAGCACCGCATCCATCATGCACTGGAAAACTGTGCCCCTCCTTTTAATCCAAATGGCATTCGCAGAAACTCGAACAAGCCGAACGGAATTATTACCGCTGTTTTGGGTATGTCCTCCGCGCGCACTGGGACCTAGTGGTAATCGCGGACCAGGTCTATTTTAGAAAAAATGCGAGCTCCGGCGAGGTGAACGGAAAAATCCTGAATGTGGGCAATCGGGTAGCGGTCGTGTGCTGTGGCGTGATTCAGCCTGTGGAAATCACCGCACAGTCGCCATGACCCCTCAGCCTTAGGGACCATGTGTAGCGGGGATGCCCATGGGCTGTTCGATCACCTGATGATGCCCAGCCTTTCCAGGTTGGCAAGCTCCTCGCACGCTATGGCCAGTTTAGCTGCGTCCAAGCGCCGAGGTCGTGCGAACACGGGCGGCCACGAACACAGGCGGCCCGGTGGTGGTGATAAAGTGCTCCACCCCGTGTTTAGCGATGGCCGCTGAAAACGTCGGGACCGTGAGTGCTGGGAACTGAGTGAGCAGTGTGTGGAACTTACCGCCTGGAGCTGTGACGTTGGCTTGTGTCACTGGCCTGGCCCCTCGAGCTGTACAAGGGAGAGAGTCAAAGGGCAGTGCATTAACCAGGCACCTTTTAGCAACATCAACTAATAAACCATGTGCACACAGAAAATCATATCCCGGGATTGGGAAACTCAGAGCTGCTATGACAAAAGTCCACTCGTATGTACGGCCGTGTAGAGATAAAGCCAGTGTTCTCTCACCAAAGGTCTTAATGTCCGAGCCGTTTACTGCTACCAGCCCGGGGCCGCTAGGTCCTGCCAGCCAGTCGGCGTAGGTCGGCAGGATGATGCTCTTCTGGGCTCCGGTGTCTACAAGGAAACGCCTCCCTGAGCGCGAGTCCGTCACGTAGAGCAGCTTGTTCTCTTCGCCGGCGGTCGCAGCTGCTACCAGCTGCTGGCTCTGGCATTTCCCAAGAGCTTGAAATGGCACGGTGGCGCACATCTGCGTGCGTTCTCTCCAAAGCGGCGGCGGTAGAAGCAGAGCGTGTCTCTCTAGCGCTCCTTGGCCCCCGCTGTCGCTACCGTCGGTGGCCCCTTGCCTCCTCTGGTCGTCCAGCTGGGCTCTGACGCCGCCGCGTTCACCGTGAGCGCCCTGGTGGTGAGGATGATCCGGTCTGCCTCCTGGGCTAGCTCACAGTAGTCACGCGCAGCCAGCAACGGCGAATTGGCCAGGACCGCTCTCGCCTCTGTTGGAAGGTTCCGGAGGAAAAGGTGGGCAAACAGAAAATGCCCGTCGTCCGTGCCCATTAACACCAACATCTTCTCCATCAGATCGACGGCCGAGCCATCTCCAAACTCGGAACACCTCAGGAGCCTCTCTGCTCTCTCACAGTCCAAGAGCGTGTAGCGCCGAATCAGCGCAGCTTTGAGAGCCTCGTATCTGTTGTGGGCTGAGGGCTGGTCAAGCAGGCTCGCTACCTGCTGAGCTGTGCAAGCGTCCAGCGCTGCAACCACATGGAAAAACTTGGTGTCGTCTGCCGTTATTCCCCGGATGGCGAACTGGGCCTCGGTGTGGTGGAACCAAGAGCGTGGGTTGTGCTGCCAAAAGTCCGGTAGCTTGACTGCAACAGCGCATACGTTGCTGGGGGTTCCCGTCCGGGCCATCTGTGGGATGCTTGCCGCGTTGCTGGGGCTTCCCGTCCGGGCCGACTCCGGGGTTTTTGCCTCGTGTTCCATAATACGTCTAGGGTCACTGGAGAGCGTGGTAAATGAGGAGGCCAGTTTACGAGCAGACGAAATTTATTAAAGCTCTCAACATTCATACACAGAAAAGCAATGACTCAGCCAAACCAGGGTTCTCCTTATAAGCTCCACAGATCATTTCACATCTGCATGACATTTCACGTCACACTGCATGATATCCAGCTCCACAATACATTTGCCTTCAACCCCCAGCTCCCTCTTCCTGCCAGCTCCCTCTTCCTGCCAACTCCCCAGGACGTCCTTGCCTATTATTCTCTTATGTTTAATCACTGCCTCCTGACTGAGACGCTGTCTGCAGATTCCCCCACAATATGCATCTCCACACAATCACAATTTTGAAGAGCCCCAGATCTTAAAGGTATATGTACATGTAAATTTTCAATTATTGTGCTGTCATGTTTGTGGCAAAGTAGCTATGATATTTCAAACTTGTGTTCATGGAATACAACACTGTATGAACGTGGTCAGTGCAGTAAAACTAGAAGAAACTAAAGAGTTAATTCATTCATGATATTACATCAATTCTCATGCAGGAACAATACATAGAGTAGAAACACATTTATCAGTAAACCTGACAGAGGATCAGTTTTGGTAACATTCACCAATCTTTTAGTATTCTGAAGTTTCCTTCGGGTACTAATAAAATTTACAAGTGGTCGAGGTCAGTTGTAATAGTTACGTAAAATTTAAAAAAAATGCTGTTTATCTAACCTTAGTTTTCACTAATTGGCTATACAATTCATTGGTCTCAATTAAGAGTCATTTGAGTGAATTAAGAATGAAAACCCTATAAACTGATTTTGATTCAAGTTACAATTCTAAATGTATACTCACTGCCAATGAAAAGGCACCACATTTTTTTTGTATAAATATTTTGGGTCCCCGTTCCCCTCCGTGGATCGCTACCTGATCGTGGTGGTGAACTCTGAAGTGCCTGTGCACTTTAGGGTTTATTTACAAATTCTTTTACTTGTTATTAAATGATTAAATGTCCTTTCTTCTTCTTCTTTCTTCTTCCTTTAAATGTCCTTTCCCCGCCTTACCTCTCTGAGCTGCTCCTTACACTCCTGTTCAGTCTCTCAGGTCAGCTGATCAGCTGCTCCTAGGTGTACCAAAATCTAAGCAGAAGCTCAGAGGGGACAGAGCTTTTTCTGTCGCTGCTCCTAAACTGTAGAACAGTCTCCCATTAGACAGGACCCTTCACTGTCTATTTTTAAAACTCATCTTAAAATGCATTTTTACTCCTTGGACTTCAACCCAGCATGATACATTGATTTTACTTGTTTTATTGGTTTTATTTTATGATTTTCATTTTTACCTGTCTTGTTTTATACATTTTTAGCTGTATTTTACTCTTTTATTTATGGTTATGTTTTACATTTCTTTCATATTTTATTTATTTCAATGTACAGGATTTTATGTCAGCTGTAGTTGTTTTTAAAGTACTTTAGAAGTAACGCTGGATTGGATTGGAGGGGGTTGAGTGCCCAAATGATCCCAGGAGGTATGTTGTTGGGGGCAGCTTACCCTGGTAGGATCTCCCAAGGCCAACTGGTCCTGGGTGAAGGGCCAGACTAAGAGTGGTCGTGGCTCCCCATGAAAATGTTACATCAAGGACCCAGTGTACCCAAAGGAGCCACATGGGTCTGCCCTCCAATCGGCTCACCACCTGCAGGACGGATCATGGGGATCATGGTTCTATATGAACCGAGTAGAAGTCTGGGCACCTCTGCCTGATTGATACCCCCGCGACCAGATCCCAGGATAAGCAATCTAGATGGATGGATGGATGGATGGATGGGAATAGAGCATCTTTGGACATTTTAAAATGGCATAAGCCTAACGTGCTTGTATGCCAAAACCATCTCATTCATTTTTGCTTACTCCTTCAACCTTTGTTCTATCTATCTAGCTAGCTAGCTAGCAAACAAATTTAAATATCAGACAAAGATAACACAAATAAACACAAAATGTAGTTTTTAAATGAAGGTGTTTATTATTAAGGGGAAAAATACAAACCTACATGGCCCTGTGTGAAAAAGTGATTGCCCCCTGTCAAAACATAAATTAATTGGTTTATCACATCTTTAAAAAGCTGAGTTCAATTTCTCTAACTACATCCACGCCTGATTACTGCCACACCTGTTCTCAATCAAGAAATTGCTTAAATAGGACCTGCCTGACAAAGTGAAGTAGACCAGCAGATCCTCAAAAGCTAGACATCATACTGCGAGCCAAAGAAATTCAGGAACAAATAAGAAACAAAGTAATTGAGATCTATCAGTCTGGAAAAGGTTATAAAGCCATTTCTAAAGCTTTGGGAGTCCAGCGAACCATACTGAGAGCTATTATCCACAAATGGCAAAAACATGGAACAGTGGTGAACCTTCCCAGGAGTGGCCAGCTGACCAAAATTAACCCGAGAGCGCAGTGACGACTCATCCAAGAGGTCAAAAAAGACCCCACAACAACATACAAAGAACTGTAGGCCTCCCTTGCCTCAGTTAAGGTCAGTGTTCATGACTCCACCATAAGAAAGCGACTGGGCAAAAATGGCCTGCATGGCAGAGTTCCAAGACAAAACCCACTGCTGAGCAAAAAGAACATAAAGGCTCGTCTCAGTTTTGCCAGAAAACATCTTGATGATCCCCAAGACTTTTGGGAAAATACTCTGTGGACTGAAGAGACAAAATTTGAACTTTTCGGAAGGTGTGTGTCCCATTACATCTGGCGTAAAAGCATTTTACGCCAGATGTTCCATTTCAGAAAAGGAACATCATACCACCAGTAAAATATGGTGGTGGTAGTGTAATGGTCTGGAGCTGTCTTGCTGCTTCGGGACCTGGAAGACTTGCTGTGGTAAATGGAACCATGAATTCTGCTGTCTACCAAAAATTTCTGAAGGAGAATGTCCGGCCATCTGTTCGTGACCTCAAGCTGAAGCGCACTTGGGTTCTGCTGCAGGACAGTGATCCTGAAGCACACCAGCAAGTCCACCTCCAAATGGCTTAAGAAAAACAAAATGAAGACTTTGGAGTGGCCTAGTCAAAGTCCAGACCGGAATCCGATTGAGATGCTGTGACATGACCTTAAAAATGCGGTTCATGCTCGAAAACCCTCCGATGTGGCTGAATTACAACAATTCTGCAAAGATGAGTGGGCCAAAATTCCTCCATAGTGCTTTAAAAGAGTCATTGCCAGTTATCACAAACACTTGATTGCAGTTGTTGCTGCTAAGAGTGGCCCAACCAGCTATTAGGTTTAGGGGCAATCACTTTCACACAGGGCCATGTAGGTTTGGATCTTTTTATTCGTTAATAATAAACACCTTCATTTAAAAACTGCATTTTGTGTTTACTTGTGTTATCTTTGTCTAATATTTAAATTTGTTTGATGATCTGAAACATTTAAGTGCTACAAACATACAAAAAGAATGAGAAATCAGGAAGGGGGCAAACGCTTTTTCACACCACTCTATCTATCTAGCTAGCTAGCTAGCTATAGTATATTTTATTAATTCCAGAGGGAAATTCAGGGCATCCACCTGGATGGATGAGGCAGCCACGGTGCGGCGCCGATCCCTTCATCATTCACACACACATTCACACCTAGGACCACTTTAGAGTTTCCAATTAACCTAACATGCATGTCTTTGGCCTGTGGGAGGAAACCACAGTTCCCGGGGTAAACCCACGGAGACACAGGGAGAACATGCAGACTCCACACAGAAGGGTCACTGATGGTCAGAGGGTGGAATCGATCCTGTGACCTTCTTACTGTAATGCTGTAACAATGTAAACAGTTTGTTGATGTCTAATATTTCAATTTATTTATTGTCTTTGTGTTTTTGTTTTTTTTTTTGTTTTTTTTTGTTACTTATTTGTACCCGTAGGTAGACTTGGTTTGCAGTCTGGTGACAAGCCACTGGCTGCTGGTCGCTGCGTGCGCGAGCGCCCTAAACCTACATGTTTTTGGTGTGCGGGAGGAAACCGGAGAAATCCCGGAGTAAACCCGCGCAACACGGGGAGAACATGCAAACTCCACACAGCTCACTGTTGGTCGGGGGCTGGGATCGAACCCACGATCTCATGATCCCCGCGATCCCCCGGCCGAGGGTAAAACTGTGCTGCCACAGTGCTAAACCACTGCGCCACCGTGCAGCCCCCTATTTCGGTAAATGTTCTTTTTCTTCACTGGGCTGGAGAGGTGAGGGGCATGGCTGGGCAGCCCCTGCAGTTTTGGGTTGTGAGCCCCAGTTCTTTGGGATTTTTGCTGGGGTTGGAATATTCTCGACTTTCTGATCACACATTAATCCCCATAGTTTTGATGGAAACTAAACAGAAAAGTAGTTTACCATAAATGGGTATTGGAAATTAAACAATAAATAAATGATATTGGTTGTATTTAGTGAAAATAATGTTTCACATACAGAAATGGGAATTTTTAAAGCTTATGATAAATTTTGCAATCAGACAGAGCATAGAAATTAAGGATAATAAAATAACTAAACTGAATATTATGGACTAATTAAACACATTAAACATTTATATGATCTGCAGAATAGACACAAATCGTACCGATAAGCAACAGTGGCAGTTTTTGACAAAGTAGCATAAATCGATGTACTCTGCTATCGAGCTGCACTACCGGTAGCACTTCTTCCACAGGGCAGCACAAATCAACAGAACACTGGCAGACAAGGATGCGAGCCACATGACCCACACGGTATGCAAACACAGTCAACTTCAGCACTGGACAATGTTTAATTTTTTTGTGTGAAATCACAGTAGACCTGTTCTATTACACTTGTTTACTACGCACTGCAGTGATACGGTACCGCACTGTTGGTTATATTGCCGAATAATTATGAAGCTTGTCAGTAAACTGTAAGGGAGAAGAGAGGAGGAGAAAAAACTGACCTGAAAGATTCATTAAACCATGATGCTGATTTAAGGTGGAGCTGCCCAGCCCCAATGTATGGTCAATACAATGATGACAGTCTTGTTATTATAATGTAGTCGTATTATGTAGTCATATTGTTTTTGCTGTGGTTTCTCTGTTAGCAGGATCACGCAAAACCTCCTGGATGGATTTGCATGACATTTTCATCAGAGGTGGTCCTTGGCCCCAAGATGAACTCATTAAATGTTGGTGGTGATTTGTGAGTCCATACCTCTGCCCAGGCCCTATCTCGCAATGTACGGATGGATGGTGATATGGACAGACAAAGGGACGGAGGGGAGGACAAAAGGAGGGAGGGATAGAGCCTTGGTGGGGGTATGCGCTCTCTGAGTGCCCTCTGGTTGAATAATGAAACCATCCATCCATCCATCTTCTTCCGCTTAATCCTTTTCGAGTTGCGGGGGGGGGGGGTGGAGCCTATCCCAGCATCTTTGGGCGAGAGACAGGGTCCACCCTGAACAGATCACCAGTCCATCGCTGGGCCAACACAGAGAGACAGACAACCATTCACTCTCACAGTCAGACCTAAGGACAATTTAGAATCCCCAGTTTGATGCCAATTAACCTAACTTGCATGTTTTTGGCATGTGGGAGGAAACCGGAGAAATCCTGGAGTAAACCCACGCAGACACGGGGAGAACATGCAAACTCCACACAGATCATTGTTGGTCGGGGGCTGGGATCGAACCCACGATCCCCTGGCCAAGGGTGAGTTGCTGTGCTGCCACAGTGCTAACCACTCCTCCACCGCGCCGCCCTAGTGAAATAAAAAAAAAGATCTAGAAATTTGCCAGCACAATGAATTACTTGTAGCTCCGTTGTAGCTGAGCCCAGCCGAGTCAAAATCATGTGCTGGAGATGCAGTGTGAAAAGATATATTGTTGCTTCCTGTCAAGTCAAAATGGAACCTGAACGTGTATGCAGACAACACACCTTTTATCACTTAGGAAATTGCCAAGTTTGCAGTTGATGCCTTCCCACATGTTCTCCACTGTGGCTTCATGGAAAGCTGCCATCATGATGCATTGTCTGTGGATAAGTACTCAAAGCAATATTTTTCATGTGTTGCAATGTGCATGTCACTTGCAATGGGAGAATACAAGTTCATTTAGCAGACTGAACCTTGAAGCTCTGGCACCCAAGCAGAGCTAAAGTCTCTCATTTCCCCACAATTTCCTCAGAAGCTCCCCGCCACCTGTGCTTATCTCGGCTCCGAACGGCAGCCTGGGTGACTTCAGCACAAGATGAAACATTTCTATTACCAGCGGAACGAGCAGAGAAATTTGCAAGCATTAGAAGAAATCAGATGCAAACACACATGTAGATGATGAGGAAAATGCAATTAGTTTCATGGTGCCGCACACTGGAAAAAGTCAGCTCTTCTGCACTATAGTTTAAGCCAATAGAGTCCACACAAGAGAGGTGCATAGGTGAAATTATTTTTAAAAGGATGAAGATTAACGCCGTAGCATTATTGCCCATTTCTCTAAAAATGCCAAAAGATAGCACAAACACAGTAAATCAAATTCTTTTTTTCACTGAATGCCAAAATTATTTCTAATTGGCTTAATTGGCATGATTTTAAAGTTATATTATATTAGAAAGTTGTTTAGAATTGTTTTTGTTTTATCCCAAAATAAATAAAAAAGAATATCAGACAACCAGTCCACTAAAGTCCGGAGAAAAGCTGAAGGATACACATTTACATTATAATAATGTTTCCCAATAAGGAGCATTATGAGGAAACATAAGGATAAAAAGTAGCTTCTTCTGAATAAAACTTTCATCTCGACTTTATGAAAATATCAGGAATTAAGCTGTCTGATCACTGTTGAAAGCAGGAGAGGGATGATATTTTTCATATTTAAACAATTTATGAATGTGCTCATAATTAAAAAAACTATACAAAAAAATATGGTCACATATTTGGATATAGCCTTATCAGCACAAAACAATTTCTAATATATTTGTAATACTTTTATTTCATGAATGAAACTATAATGGAGATCAAAATTAGAGAACAATGTATTAATACTTTATTTATTCTAACATATGTTATTCTTCATTGCTCAGAATTTGACAGAATATCAGCTGTGGCTGTCACACTTCTGTGCTAGCATGTGTTTTTTTTAAATATCCAAGGTACTTCAACACAAACATTTATTTTGTAAAAAAAAAAAAAAAAAGTGAGCAAAATTATAGAACAATGAAAACTGTATCATCATAGATGATTTAAACAATTGTTTTAGGGCTATAGGATTCAACAATTAATAGGAAGTGTAGAGGTCCTACTTTGAATGACTTCAGCACATCTAGGCACATATATGCTTGTCCATACTGCATATATTCAACTGAGCAATCGGAATTTTAGTCACTTACATTAATGGTGTCCCCCTCCCTGAATCGCCATGTTATTGTGGTGGAGGGGTTTGAGTGACCGAATGATCCCAGGAGCCATGTTGGTGGGGGCAACTTGCCCCTGGTAGGATCTCCAAAGGCAAACTGGTCCTGGGTGAAGGGTCAAACTAAGAGCGGTTCAGTGGATCTCCATGAAAAATGTTACACCGAGGACCCAGTGTATCCAGAGGAGGCAGATGGGTCTCCTCTCCAGTGGGCTCAGCACCTGCAGGAGAGATCATGGGGATCATGGTGCCATGTGAACAGGGTGGAAGTCTGGGCTGCTCTGCCTGGACTAATGGCCCGGATTCCCAAATAAGCGGTAGAAGATGGATGGATGGATGGATAGATGGATGTTGATATAAATTTTAAATGCTAACATCTTTGGGCGCATGCGCACGCAGCGACCAGCAGCTTGGTGATATAGTGCATGTGTGCGTGTGTGTGTTTTTTGTACTTTTTTACGTTTTTAGAAAATCCTCTGTGTCGTTTCTGCTCTGGAGCGTTTGTGGAATATATGGCGAAGAGCTCCCTGGTATCTGCAACATGGATTTCCCCTCCTATCTCGCACTGCTGCTTTCTGTGCTGTGGCTCTTTGTCTCTGAGGTAAACGCGTTCGGCTCCATGACGAGCAGAATAGCGGGCAGAATACAATATTCCAGGGACGTGTTGCTGCGCTTTAACACAGCTGGTGCAGAGTCTCTGATTGCGCCCAAATTTCATCTGCCGGACTTTATTTTGAGAGACGGTCACAGCGGTGAAAAAAGAAGCGGCAGGAGGAAGCGTGGAAGACGTGGAGGTGTGAAATTGCGCCTTAGGAGACGTCAGTTTGGTAACATTCCTCTTCCTTCGATCATTTTTGGGAATGCACAGTCTGTGAGAAACAAGGTGGAGGAAATTCAAGGCAATGTACGTTACCAGAAGGATTTTAAGAACTGCTGCGTCATGGCTTTCACTGAATCTTGGCTTACTGCGCATGATCGAGATGCAGATCTGTGGATTGACGGCTTTGGAGCCCCGCTGCGCTCGGATCGGCAGGAAGAGGTAACTGGGAAGCGTCAGGGGGGCGGAGTATGGTTATACATTAATAAGCAGTACTGCACATCTGTCACGGTCAGAGAGCGCATCTGTACACCCCATGTGGAGCTGCTGTCTGTGTCACTACGCCCCTTTTATTTGCCTCGAGAGTTTCCCCAACTTTTCATCACAACCGTGTACATTCATCCGAGGGCAGACGCTGACTCTGCCTCCAGCACCATCTCTGATGTGGTGCAGCGGCTGCAGTCAATTTCTCCAGAGGCGCCAAACTTCATTCTTGGGGATTTTAACCATGTTTCTTTAAAGAAGACACTTAAAAACTTTTATCAGTATGTCTCCTGCCCAACCAGGCGAAAAAAGACATTGGACCTGTGCTATGGATCCATAGAGAGGGCCTATAAATCACTCCCCCCTTCCTCCTTTAGGATCATCAGATCACAACTGTGTTCATTTGCTGTCCACATATAAAACTGCTCTCAGAAGAGGCAAGGTGGAGACCAGAGACATTGATGTGTGGACAGAAGATTCAGAGCACAGCCTCCAGGAATGCTTTGACTGTACAGACTGGAAGATGTTCATAATGGCCTGCGGGGATGATTTGGACTCTCTGGCTGAGCTCACATGCTCATACATGGCTTACTGTCAAAATAAGTTTGTTCCACGTAAACGTGTCAAAATATATCCCAACAACAAACCATGGGTTACTAAATCAGTTAAATCCTGCTTACAGAGGAAAGCTCTTGCCTTTAAACAAGGGTCTGTTTCTGCGCTACAGGTTGCCACCAAGGAGCTGAAGGCCGAAATTTTAAGAGCAAAACAGAATTATAAATCAGAATTGGAAAGCAAGATGGCAGCAAATAAACTTGGTTCGGCCTGGGCCAGTATGAAAACTATTGCAGGCCTTCAGAGCACAGAGCGCAGTAATCGTGTGTTTTTAGATGGTTTTAGTTCAGACACAGAGCTGGCTAATGCTCTTAATTGTTTTTATGGTCGTTTTGACTCCTTTGATTTTAGCACAGAAATCCAAGATTTGAAACAGAAACTCAAAGACAATCAGCACTTTAATATTGAGGTGCAGGATGTTAAAAGGGAGTTCCGCGCTGTAAAAGTGAACAAAAGTCAGGGCCCTGATAATATATGTGGACGCCTGGTAAAGTCCTGTGCACATGAACTGAGTCCTATATTTCATTATATTTTCAATAAGTCCTTACAGACACAACATGTGCCTAAGATCTGGAAAGATGCCGTGGTTGTTCCCGTTCCAAAATCCAGCTGTCCTAAAACGGTAAACGACTTTAGACCAGTTGCTTTGACTTCAATTTTAATGAAAATTTTTGAAAAACTGGTCAGATGTGAGGTCCTAAGGCAGACTGAACATGCATTGGATCCTCTGCAGTTTGCCTATAGGCCTCACAGAGGAGTGGAGGATGCCACTGTCACTCTGTTTGACATGCTTTTTAAACATCTGGATTTTAATGGGACACACGCCAGGCTTTTATTTGTGGACTTTTCTTCTGCCTTTAATACAATCCAACCTCATATTTTAGTTGAAAGGCTCCTGCAACAATTTGATTTAAGCAATAATCTGGTGGGTTGGATTCTGGATTTCTTAACCAACAGGACGCAGAGAGTAAGGGTCAATGGCACATTGTCTGACCTAAAGTGCTCTTCTACTGGCTCTCCTCAGGGGTGTGTGTTGTCACCACTACTCTTCATCCTGTACACAAACATGTGTCGGAGCAGACATGACAACAGACACATTATAAAGTATGCTGATGACTCAGTCATTGTCAGTCTCCTCCAGGATGGTGAGAGTGGCCACGGCCCAGTAGTTGATGACTTTGTTCACTGGTGTGAGGATTCCTACCTGCAGCTGAATACAACAAAAACGAAAGATATGATTATTGACTTTAGGAGGAAAACTCCCAGGCACAAAGTCACCATACTAAAAGGCCAGACCACCGAATGTGTACAATCGTACAAATATCTTGGGACAATTATTGATAGTGGATTGAACTTTGAGGTGAACTGTGAAAGGGTGTGCAAAAAGGGTCAGCAAAATTTGCATTGTTTGAGGAAACTTGCACGCTTCCAAATTGACCGAACCATAATGACTATGTTCTATCGGGCTTTTATTGAATCTGTTTTATCCTTTTCTTTAATGTCATGGTTTGGTCAGATAAAACTGAAACAGAGGAAATCCTTGGATCAGGTAGTCAGATGGTCCAGTCGTTTGCTTGGTGAGTCACAGCTGAGCCTGACATCCCTGTACACCAGACAAGTACAGAGGATGGCCGACTCGATTTTAAATGATGACTCCCACCCTTTGCACTGCAACTTTCAGCTTCTTCCCTCCAGACGGAGGTTTGCTGTCCCAAAAAGTAGAACCCAGCGCTACAAAAACAGCTTTGTCCCTGCTGCTGTCAAAGAGTTGAACAAGCTATAAAAATTATATTGTACATATTTTATATTTACCTATTTTGTAAGATGTGTGCCTGTGTTTGTGTCTATGTTGAATGTAATTAGTGGCTTGTAAATATGGATGTCACCAGCTGCAAAACAAATCTACCTACGGGTACAAATAAAGTAACCTGAACCTGAACCTGAACCTTCTATTATTATTTGTATTAAAATGGAGAAAAATGTGTATTTGTATGCTTGATAACTTTCAAAATGTATATAGAAAAAGCCCATAAAAGTACAGCTGTAAGAGTGTAGCTTTAATTTAATTTTTAACATCTTTTTCAAACTTATCTTAAAACTCATTTTTACTCCTTGGCCTTCAGCCCAGCATGAGACATTGGTTTTACTTGTTTAATTGATTTTATTATATGATTTTCATTTTTACCTGTCTTGTTTTATACTTTTTTCAGTTGTATTTTATTGTCTTTTATTTCTTTTTATGTCTTATGTGTCTTTCACATTTTATTTATTCCTGATGTACAGCACTGTGTGTCAGCTGTAGTTGTTTTTAAAGTGTGATAGAAATAAAGTTAGATTGGGTTGGATTGGATCTGCAACATTAAACACTTGCAGAATTACCATGGAAAGGAGTACGCTGAGTTTATTCAGGCAACAAGCTGCAAAATATCGGACTGGATCAGGCATTAAAAAATCTGTAGCATTACATCACTAGTTATACATCCCTAGTTTTTTAGATTAAAGGTAACATTTACTAATACATGATGCATTTGTGAGTTTCAACTTTCTAAAATGTTTTCCTGGGTTATATGGTTACAGTTAAATCTTGCTTCATTTAGGAAATATTTATATTTTCACATTCTGGCAGATTGAACAGATGCCAGTACAGCTCTTCCAGGTTGGATTTCTCTATATCACCACAGTTTTCTGATTTTTTTTTTCTAAATCAGAATGGACAAACACATTGTTTTCCTTAAAGATGCACCACAGTGGATATAAGTCCCTTTCAAAACAAATCTACAACGTCTAAATTTGTTATCTCATGCCCCTCCCCCACCCCCACACCCTTTTCTTCTCTTATGACCATTTTTGTTCTTTTCCTCCTCCTTCAAACGCCAAGATCTAATTAGTCCCACCCACATCCAGCCCAGGAGGACGCCGGCACACCAGCTCTCCTCCAAGACCACAGCACACAGAAATATGCAAGCTGGCAAATTTGAACAGTCAGTGCTTCGTCCTGATTGGTTCACCAGTTATAGTGACATCACAAAAACGTTCCATCAATACTTGCCTTTTTCCAAGGGGAGAAGCTGAGCTGAACGGCAAAACCAGTGATTGAGTGATCTAGCTGTTTATATGTCTTGTAAGTAATAAAAACACGTTACAGACATGTTCACAGTGACAAAAACAAAACTTGATTTTTGTCAGTGTACAACTTTAAGATTTGCCTCACAGTTTCAGATTGTGAATTAAACATTTGGTTTCTTGCCTGAACATTACAACAGTATTTATGGCACACGTAATGACACTAGCATGTTTTTAAAATATTTTACATGCACAACCTTAGTGTGGAAGCCGACACCTGACAAATGCAGAAAGGGTATAGCAGCACCTGTGTATCTTCCGCTCAGGGATGTTTTTAAGTTAAGCTTCTCTCATCTGCTGCCTGACCAGGACAGCAGCTGACATGACGGCATGAAGATTACTGTCTGTGCAAGAGAGAAATGAGGTGGGAGCGGATGAAGGCAGGAGCTGCTTGGAGAGTTTAAGGTGACAGCTGGAGTGTGTAACATCCCTTAAGCTGTTTCTACAAGAAAAAAACTTATTTAAAATCTAAAAATAACAGAGAAATGAATGGATTTATTACCAAATACATAAATATAAACACTGACCATAACATAACAATAAAGGATTACTATAGAGTCATTTTTTTCTTGGGGGGGGTTGTTATGGGGTATAATAAGGCTTGTTATTATGAGCTATCCAGTCTCTACATCACCATTGTGAGAGTTTGATTCTTATGGCCAACAATCAGCCAAACTCGTTCCTGGTGAGCGCTGGGCTCCAGCAGGGCTGCCCTTTGTAACCAATCCTGTTCATAACTTTATTGGACAGGATTTCTTGACACAGGCAAGGGATGGAGGGTGTCATTTTCAGTGGTGACAGGATCTTATCTCTGCTGTTTGAAGATGGTGTAGTCCTGCTGGCTTCATGGAACAATGACCTACATGTCTTACTGGTACAATTGTGAAGCAGCCGGGGTGAGAATCAGTACCTCCAAGTCCTAATCCATGGTCTTCAGCCAGTAAAGGGAACATTGTCCTGTTGGGGTTGAGCTCCTGCCCCAAGTGGAGGAGTTCAAGTATCTCAGGGTCTTATTCACAAGTAAGAGGAAAATGGAGAAGATTGATAGACGGATTAGAGCAACATCTGCAGTGACGCAGATGTTATACTGGTCTGTCGTGGTGAAGCAAAGCTGTGAATTTACTGCTCAATCTACATTCCTACTCTCACCTATGGTCATGAACTTAGAATAATGACCAAAAGAATGAGATCATGGATAGAAACGGCTGAAATGAGCAATCTCCGTAGGGTGATTGGATTCACCCACCCTACAGAGCTGCTCCACATCGAATGGAGCCAGTCAAAGTGGTAGAGGATGGATGGATGGATGGATGGATGGATGGATGGATGGATGGATGGATGGATGGATGGATGGATCAGTGAACTCAAAAGGAGCCAAAGCATATGTACTTTGACATATATATAGGTTTATTCTTCAAAAACGTATGTAAGAAAAAGTTATCAGAGTAATCAGACCCATTTTTGCCAATAATGCAGAGTATGCATCTTCAGGTCGGGGAACAGGGAGATGCTGAAGTCCGTACAGAGGGAGCTGAGGAGAAAGATCAGAGAAGGCAAGGACAGCTTCAGGAAGAAGATGGAGGACAAGCTGCAACAGAGCGACATCAGCGGGGTCTGGAGAAACCTCAAAACCATCTCGGGGCTCCAGAATACCTCCCCCCAGGCCACGGGGGGCAGGGAGTGGGCGAACAACCTGAATCTGTTTTTCAATATATTTGACCAACCGCCCTCCCCCCTGTCTGCACAACAACCACTGCTGCCTCTAAGAAATCAAGTCCTGCTACCCACTCCCCACTCCACCGACCCCCCCCCCACTCCCAACACACAGCCCCCCATCCTGACCCTGACCAAGACCCAGGTGAGGACGGAGCTGAGGAAGATCAAGGCGAGGAAGGCGTCAGGACCGGACGGCATCAGCGCAAAGCTCCTCAAGTCCTGTGCAGACCAGCTGTGTGGGATTGTGACGTATATCTTCAACATGAGCCTGAAACTGGGGAGGGTACCACAGCTGTGGAAAACATCTTGTGTGGTACCTGTACCAAAAACTTCCCACCCCAAAGACCTGAACAGCTTCAGACCGGTGGCCTTGACGTCCCACTTGATGAAGACCCTGGAGAGACTGCTCCTTGCTCATCTCCGCCCCCTGGTGGAACCAGCGATGGATCCACTCCAGTTCGCCTACCAGCATGGCATTGGGGTGGAGGATGCGGTGATCTTCCTCCTTCACCGTTCTCTGTCCCACCTGGAGAAGCCCGGGAATATGGTGAGGATCATGTTCTTTGACTTCTCCAGTGCTTTCAACACCATCCAACCGATGATCCTGAAGGACAAGCTGCTGCGCGCAGGGGTGGACCAGCACCTGTCATCATGGATCCTGGACTACCTCACGAACCGGCCTCAGTTTGTGAGAACCCGGGACTGTGTTTCCAACACGATCATCAGTAGCACGGGGGCCCCCCCAGGGAATGGTGCTGGCTCCCTTCCTGTTCACTCTTTATACTGCGGACTTCTCACACAACACAACACATTGCCATCTACAGAAGTTCTCTGATGACTCTGCGATCGTTGGTCTCATCTCCAGCGGAGATGAAGCTGAGTACAGAGGGCTTATCCAGGACTTTGTGGACTGGTGCCATCGGAACTGCCTCCAGATCAACGCGAGGAAAACTAAGGAGCTGGTGGTGGACTGCCGCAGGCAAGGACAACCCCTCACAGCACCAGTAAATATACAGGGAACAGACATCGAGATGGTGACATCCTACAAGTACCTGGGTATTCATCTGAACAATAAACTAGACTGGTCACACAATACTGACGCACTCTACAAGAAGGGACAGCGCAGGCTGTTCCTGCTGAGGAGACTCAGGTCTTTTGGTGTACAAGGGGCGCTGCTGAAGTCATTCTATGACACGGTGGTGGCATCAGCCATCACTTTTGGAGTGGTCTGCTGGGGCAGTGGCATTACTGCAGCCGATAGGAAGAGACTGAACAAACTGATTAAGAAAGCTAGCTCTGTCCTGGGGCAACGCCTTGATCCGATGGAGGAGATAGGAGAGAGAAGGACGGTGGCTAAACTGTCATCTCTGCTGGAGTCCGAGTTCCACCCTATGCAGGACATACTGGATGCACTGAGGAGCTCATTTAGCAGCAGACTACATCATCCCAGGTGCACAACCGAGAGGTTTCGTAGGTCCTTCCTACCAACGGCTGTCAGACTGTACAACCTAAGCAGGGCTGCTCGCAGAGATAGCAAAAAGACGTAACAAACTAATAGTTTTTTTTTTTTTTTTTTTTTTTTTTGAATGCAAAAGATGCAATAGACTTACACAATGGTCCTCTCCGGCATACAACTAGGAACATACCGGTCGCTATGGAGGATGAGAATATGTATGGGCACATAATCATACCATGTAGGATAACTAAATAGACGGTTATGCTGTTTCATCCCACCTAGCAACAATGCTCTGCACTGTGTGTGTTTATATATTTACATACTTATTCCATCTAGCTACAATGCTCTGCACTGGGTGTGTTTATATTTATATATCTATATATTTATTCCATCTAGCTACAATGCTCCGCACTGTGTTTTTATATATCTACATATTATTCCATCTAGCTACATTGCTCCGCACTGTGTGTGTTTATATACTTGCATATTTATTCCACCTAGCTGCAATGCTCCGTACTGTGGGTGTTTATATATTTACATATTTATTCCATCTAGCTACAATGCTCTGCACTGTGTGTTCATATATTCATATATTTATTCCATCCAGCTACAATGCTCTGCACTGTGTGTCTGTGTGTGTGTGTGTGTGTATATATATTTTATAGTAATATGTACATATGTACAGTATATTAGCTGCTCTTGCTTGTTTTTTTTTTTTGTTTTTTTTTTCTTGCCTTCTGATTGTTGCTCTGAGTGTTGCTATCCCTGTGCTGTTGCAATCCTGGAATTTCCCCGTTGTGGGACTAATAAAGTCTTATCTTATCTTATCTTATCTTATCTTATCTTATCTTATCTTATGCAAATGCAAGGGTTTGAAGGACTTGAACTTCTCCCCAAAACAGCCCCCCCATGCACAATCTAGTGTAAAAAAGTGAGAGATGGCCCTGATCTGACTGGATTTAAACGAAAAAAAAATGACTAAACTGTGTCTAAAAAAAAAAAAAAAAACCATTGAGGAGAAAAGAAGCCAAAGCATACTACAGACTGCCTGACCTAATTCCAGAGCAGCAAATAACAAAAGCAATATTTCCATGGTCTACTTGCTGAATCCTTCATGGTGACAGCTGGATCTGCTCTGACTGTGTGAGTGTAATTGATTGGGCTCCATACTGACCTGTCTTTAGCAGTGGATGCTCCCGCCTGCAGGATGCTGAGTGATTACTGTCCACTAATTCTTCATGGCGAGCCGGGTAGAAAAATGACAGTGAAAGCTGTGTGGAATGGCTAATCAATACTGTATTTATGCCCAGTGAGGAGACAACATTGCTCACTTGCCAGCGCAACAGGACTTCCGTCGATACGTCCCAGTGGATTTCTGAGGGAAGATAATGAACATTTCTTTATTTAGTGCAACCAAACCAGACCAGTCGATAGTTATGGTGGAAAACCGAGTGTCCTGAAAAGCGCTTTTAAATAATTACCACCTGTCTGAAATTCTGTTTAGTGCAACTCCCTCGGCTTTGAAGTGCTTCTTGATCAACATAAGCCATGCTCATCGACCTTCTGCCGCTCCAAGTCCTCGTTTACCTCCAACTTTATCAGAGCAGCATTTTCTTCCAGCCAGCAATACATTTCTGAAGATTTTTTTGTCACATGCAAAAAGATTGTTCTGACAAAAAAGAAGACTAATGATTTTTGAGATACGCTTTGTGTCAATATCAGGGTGCAGAAATGTGGGTGTAGAGCAGTGGTAAGAGTATGTCAGAAATAGTCTTTATTAAATATAGTAGGAAAGAGCAGAGGTAAGTAGTGAAGCCCCTGATCTGCTTCTTCCCACCACTGTTTAACACAATTAATACTGTGCCACTCACAAAGTTTAACCACAACTTTTTGGATCTGGTACTGTGTTAGTTATTAAGTTTTCAGAGGAGAAAAACAGGCAGAAGAGGGAAAGATAAAAATTAAATTTCAAATCAGTGAAGATGGCAAAGACAATGACAACACATAAACAGCGGAAGAAGCTTTCTGTAGAAAATTCATTCCAGCTACCACGTCCATGTAGGCCCTACCAAGGGTTAAACTGGGCTGTCACATGGGTCCCATGTGGCTTTGTTCATGGTTTCTCATGTGAGGCCTAGATGGGTTTAAAGTGGGTACACAGGTTTCAATAACACTGGCGGCACATGTGGGCCAACTCAGATGAAACCAGTATGGAACATCATGTGGACAACACTCATACAACACATGTGACAGCCCAAATTTAACCCATAGTGGGGGCCACATGGATATAAGGGCTCCCCAAAAACTCTGCCCAAGAACCAAGTTAAGTCCAAAGCAAACTTATGGTGGCCACACACTAGAAATCTTAACCATTTTCAAACATGTGTGAGATCACAGGCATGAGGATAGTTGAAACTGACTTTTCTAACATTGTAATCATCCAAAAACAAAAACCTTCTCTCTCTCTCTCTCTCTCTCTCTCTCTCTCTCTCTCTCTCTCTCTCTCTCTCTCTCTCAATGATTTAGCCAGATGGTGAAACCACACACTTGCTGCTGGTGTGTAAAAGAGTGTAGGGGAAGCTAACCATGACCTTTGACCTTTTGACCCTAAACCTATTGTCAGAGGTCAGGGTCTCACGATGAACATGTTTACCAAGGTGGTGACCCTAGCTTTACTTTTTGTATAGTATTAGTGCAAAGGGAATGTTAACATTGACCTTTGACCTTTTGACCCCAAATCCAAAGTCAGAGGTAAGGGTCTAAGCTGTCCAAGGTTTGTCTTAGACATGATGATATCAGTTTGAAAAGGCTACATCATTCGTTTGTATAGTTATCATGTTACAAGATTTGGGGAAAATTGACCTCTTATCTCAACCTTAAGGTCAGAGGTCACCCAAATTCAAACTCGTCTGAGATTTTTCATAGATAAACCTGTGGTATCAGTTTGAAAAGCCAATGTCATTTCTTTCTCTAGTTATCATTCATGTTCACTATAGGTGTTGATGCTGCTGCCACCCGTCCACCTGGCAAGAGTGAAAACAATACCCCTTCAACCTTTAGAAGCTGAGGGGTAACAAATATGGATGGTTATTGATGTTGTCAGCTGTCCGTTGTTCTGTTTAGCAGTGACAAAGGGAAAGTCTAGAATTAAAATTCTAAGGCTTAGATCAAGAAAAATAATTTCCCTTCATAAGATAAGATAAGCATTTATTAGTCCCACAATGGGGAAATTACAGGATTGCAGCAGCACAGGGATAGCAACACTCAGAGCAATAAGAATAGGTTAACCCAACCATTAAATAAGTATACATATGTGCACAGTTATATACACAGTGCAGGAGCATTACAGCTAGATGGTATCACCAGCATTACAGTTAGTTAAATTACCTGGCAAAGTATAAATATCGACCCAGAAAGTATATTTCACATTGAATGAACGGTGTTGTTGCCATCCTCGATAATAATTGTAATTATCTTAGTTGTGTATTGGAGGGGACAATCTCTATTGTGCAGAGTTGTGACGTTTAATACAGCCTCTATGAGCAGCACTGGTTAGATTGAAAAGTCTGATAGCCGTAGGTAGGAAGGACCTGCGGAATCTTTCCCTCGAGCACTTAGGGAATCTCTTCCTAGAGCTCATTTAATGGTAGGCACATCCTATCACTAAATGAGCTCCTCAGTGCGTTCAGCATGTCTTGTATGGTTTGGGACCCAGATTCCAGCAGAGATGACAGCTTAGCCACCATCCTCATCTCTCTATCTCCTCCATTGGGTCGAGGTGTCACCCCAGAACAGAGCTAGTTTTTTTGATCAGTCTGTTCAGTCTCTTCCTGTCAGCTGACGTGATGCAACTGCCCCAGCAGACCACGTATGGAGTGGTTTGTGCCGCCCGCATTCCAAAAGACCTGAGTATCCTCAGGAGGAACAGCCTGCGCTGCCCCTTCTTGTACAGCGCGTTGGTGTTGTGTGACCAGTCCAGTTGATTTACCAGGTGAACACCCAGCTACTTGTAAGATGTCACCATCTTAATGTCTGTTCCCTGGATGTTTACCGGTGCTGTGGGGGGTTGTCCTTGCCTGCAGCAGCCCACCACCAGTTTCTTGGTTTTCCTCGCATTGATTTGGAGGCAGTTCCGGAGGTACCAGTCCACAAAGTCCTGGATAAGTCCTTTATACTCCGCATCATCCGCCTCGGAGATGAGGCCGACAATTGCAGAGTCATCAGAGAACTTCTGTAGATGGCAGTGTGGTGTGTCGTGTGTAGGCTGTGGCACTGGTGTAGTGTTGCCGATGACTGATCGGTGGGTCAGGGGTTCGATTACCGCTCTGTCTGCAGTCTGCATGTCGAAGTGTTCTTGAGCGAGGCACTGAACCCCCAGTTGCTCTTGGTGGGTCAGGCCAGCACTTGTGCATGGCAGCTCCTCCACCATCAGTGTGTGAATGTGTGTGTAAATAGGTGGATAACATGATCTGTAAAGCATTTTGGTCATCTAGAGATGAGAAAAAGCACTATATAAGTGAACGCCATTTACCATTTAAAGTCAGCAGTGTAAAGGGTGAACAGGAAGGGAGCCAGAATTTTTCCCTGGGGGGCCCCCTGTGCTGCAGATGATGGTGTCAGACACACAGTCCCAGGTCCTCACAAGCTGTGGTCAGTCTGTGAGGTAGTCTCAGTATCCATGATGACAGGTGCTGGTCCGCCCCTGCACAGAGTAGCTTGTCCCTCAGGATCACTGGTTGGATGGTATTGAAAGCACTGGAGAAATCAAAGAACATGATCCTCACAGTGCTCACAGGCTTCTCCAGGTGGGACAGGGAATGATGTAGGAGGAAGATCACTACATCCTCCACCCCGCTGCCATGCTGGTTGGCAAACTGAAGTGGGTCCATTGCTGGTCCCGCCAGGGGGTGTACGTGGGAGAGGAGCAGCCTTTCCAGGGTATTCATTAGGTGTGATGTGAGGGCCACTGGTCCTTGGAGTGCAAAGTCTTCGGCACGGGTACCGCGCAGGATGTTTTCTACAGCTGTGGTACCCTCCCCAGCTTCAGGCTTAGATTGAAGATGTGCTCCACAATCCTGCATAGCTGATCTGCAGAGGACTTGAGGAGCCTTGAGCTGATGCCATCCGGACCTGCAGCCTTCCTCGCTTTGATCTTCTTCAGCTCAGCTCTCACCTGGGTCTTAGTGAGGGACAGACTGGGGTAGGGGGGCTGTGTGCTGGGAGGGGTGGGGGGGGTGGTGAGTGTTGGGTCTGTGAGGGAAAAAACACCAGGGGTTGTGCACTGAAAGCTGGGGGATGTAAGAGGGATGGGTGAAGGGAGGGCAGTTGACGGGGTCCTAGATGAAAGTGGAGGCAGCAGGGGTTGGTGGGCAGGCAGAGAAGAGGGAGGCCTGTCAAACCTGTTAAAGAATCATCATCATCGGCCTCTGTCAGTCTATGATGACCATGGAAGAGAATCCTAGATGTCTACTCTGCTGGAACAGCACCGCCTGTGGCTGAACAGGCCGATGCGCGAATGGCAGTCCCTGTCACACAGGTCGCACATATGGATGGCCTCCGTGCTGCTGGGTCTGTGGCGGTTCTTCCTGCGGGTCCTTTTTTCATCTGCTGCAGCAGTCAGTTTCTCTTCACCCGCCTTGAGCTGTCTGGTCAGGGTGCCTCTCCATTTGGAGCGGTCCATTGCGAGGTCCTCCCAGCGCTCTGTGTTGATCTCCAGGGCCTTCATATCTCTCTTGCAGACGTCTCTGAAGCGCAGCTGTGGGCGGCCAGCATCTCTCCTGCCAGTCGCCAGTTCTCCATAGAGGACGTCTTTGGGGATTCTGCAGTCCTCCATACGGTGAACATGGCCTAGCCAGCGGAGCCTGCGCTGCCTGAGTAGAGTGAACATAGAGGGAAGGCCGGGGCGGGACAGGACTTCTGTGTTGGGCACTTTGTCCTGCCAGGATATGTCCAGGATGTGGCGAATGCAGCGCAAGTGGAAGGAATTCAGTCTCTTTTCCTGCCGGGCGTATGTTGTCCACGTCTCACTCCCATAGAGAAGTGTGCTACTGACGCAGGCGTTGTACACTGCCATCTTCGTCTTGACAGAGAGTTTGGGATTCTCCCACACTCGCGTGGTGAGGCCAGCGAGTGTGGAGGCTGATTTTCCAATCCTCTTGTCGATCTCTGTATCAAGGGAGAGGTTGCTGCTGATCGTGGACCCCAGGTACGTGAACTGATTCACAACCTCCAGCTCGTAGTCGTCGATGGTGATGGTTGGTGGTGCTTCCGTGCCTTGCGCCAAGACGTTAGTCTTCTTCAGGCTGATGGTAAGCCCGAAGTCCATGCATGCCTGGGAGAAGCGGTCCATCAGGGTCTGAAGCTCCTGCTGTGTGTGGGTCGCGACTGCAGCGTCGTCTGCAAACAGCATATCTCTGATTAGAGCCTCAGGTTCAGGTTACTTTATTTGTACCCGTAGGTAGATTTGTTTTGCAGTCTGGTGACATCCATATTTACAGGCCACAATTACATTCAACATAAACACAAACACAGGCACACATGAAGCTGACTATAAACATGATAAAAATACTCAAGGCTCCATCAATCAGGATATAAAGACAAAGAGATGAGAGAAAAACCAGAGATAAGAGAGAAGGGTCATATTAAAAAGTTAAAGACTAGTCAAAGAGGTTAAAAACTCAAAGGTCTAAAACCCAATAAAAGATTTAGAACCCAAATAACATCCTACAAAAATAAGTAAATATAAAATGGAGTTAATAAATAGGTACCTAAATTATGTGCAATATATTGTTACAACTTGTTCAACTCTTTGACAGCAGCAGGGACAAAGCTGTTTTTGTAGCGCTGGGTTTTACTTTATGGGACAGCAAACCTCTGTCTTGAGGGAAGAAGCTGAAAGTTGCGGTGCAAAGGGTGGGAGTCGTCATTTAAAATGGAGGTAGCCATCCTCTGTACCTGTCTGGTGTACAAGGATGTCAGGCTCAGCTGTGACTCACCAAGCAAACGACTGGACCATCTAACTACCTGATCCAAGGATTTCCTCTGTTTCAGTTTTATCTGACCAAACCATGACACTAAAGAAAAGGATAAAACAGATTCAATGAAAGCCCGATAAAACATTGTCATTATGGTTCGGTCAATTTGGAAGCGTGCAAGTTTCCTCAAACAATGCAAATATTGTTGACCCTTTTTGCGCACCCTTTCACAGTTCTCTTCAAAGTTTAAATTACTATCAATAATCGTCCCAAGATATTTGTAGGATTGTACACATTCAATGGTCTGACCTTTTAGTATGGTGACTTTGTGCCTGGGAGTTTTCCTCCTAAAATCAATAATCATATCTTTACTTTTTGTCGTATTCAGCTGCAGGTAGGAATCCTCACACCAGTGAACAAAATCATCAACTACTGGGCCGTGGCCACTCTCACCATCCTGGAGGAGACTGACAATAACTGAATCATCAGCATACTTTATAATGTGTCTGTTGTCATGTCTGCTCCGACACATGTTTGTGTACAGGATGAAGAGTAGTGGTGACAACACACACCCCTGAGGAGAGCCAGTAGAAGAGCACTTTAGGTCAGACAATGTACCTTTGACCCTTACTCTCTGCGTCCTGTTGGTTAAGAAATCCAGAATCCAACCCACCAGATTATTGCTCAAATCAAATTGTTGCAGGAGCCTTTCAACTAAAATATGAGGTTGGATTGTATTAAAGGCGGAGGAAAAGTCCACAAATAAAACCTGGCGTGTGTCCCATTAAAATCCAGATGTTTTAAAAGCATGTTAAACAGAGTGACAGTGGCGTCCTCCACTCCTTTGTGAGGCCTATATGCAAATTGCAAAGGATCCAATGCATGTTCAGTCTGCCTTAGGACCTCACATCTGACTAGTCTTTCAAAAATTTTCATTAAAATTGAGGTCAAAGCAACTGGTCTAAAGTCGTTTACCGTTTTAGCACAGCTGGATTTTGGAACGGGAACAACCACGGCTTCTTTCCAGATCTTGGGCACATGTTGTGTCTGTAAGGACTTATTGAAAATGTAATGAAATATAGGACTCAGTTCATGTGCACAGGACTTTACCAAGCGCCCACATATATTATCAGGGCCCTGACTTTTGTTCACTTTTACAGTGCAGAACTCCCTTTTAATATCCTGCACCTCAATATTAAAGTGCCAATTGTCTTTGAGTTTCTGTTTCAAATCTTGGGTTTCTGTGCTAAAATCAAAGGAGTCAAAATGACCATAAAAACAATTAAGAGCATTAGCCAGCTCCGTCTCTGAATTAAAACCATCTAAAAACACATGATTACTGCGCTCTGTGCTCTGAAGGTCTGCAATAGTTTTCATACTGGCCCAGGCTGAACCAAGTTTCTTTGTTGCCATCTTACTTTCCAATTCTGTTTTATAATTCTGTTTTGCTCTTAAAATTTCGGCCTTCAGCTCTTTTGTGGCAACCTGTAGCTCATAAACAGACCCCTGTTTAAAGGCAAGAGCTTTCCTCTGTAAGCAGGATTTAACTGATTTTGTAACCCATGGCTTGTTGTTGGGATATGTTTTGACATGTTTACGTGGAACGATCATATTTTTACAGAAAGCCATTTATGAGCATGTGACGTCTACCAAAGAGTCCAAATCATCCCCGCAGGACAGTGTGAACACCTCCCAGTCCATACAGTTAAAGCATTCCCGGAGGCAGTGCACTGAATCCTCTGTCCACACCTCTATGTCTCTGGTCTCCACCTTGCCTCTTCTGAGAGCAGTTTTATATGTGGGCAGCAAATGTACACAGTTGTGATCTGAGGATCCTAAAGGAGGAAGGGGAAGTGATTTATAGGCCCTCTCAATGGATCCATAGCAGAGGTCCAATGTCTTTTTTCGCCTGGTTGGGCAGGAGACATACTGATAAAAGTTTTTAAGTGTCTTCTTTAAAGAAACATGGTTAAAATCCCCAAGAATAAAGTTTGGCGCCTCTGGAGAAATTGACTGCAGCCGCTGTACCACATCAAAGATGGTGCTGGAGGCGGAGTCAGCGTCTGCCCTCGGGTGAATGTACACAGTCGTGATGAAAAGTTGGGGGAACTCGCGAGGCAGATAAAAGGGGCGTAGCGATATGGACAGAGGCTCCACATCGGGTGTACAGATGCGCTCTCTGACCATGACAGATGTGCAGTATTGTTTATTAATATATAAACATACGCCGCTCCCCTGACGTTTCCCCGTTACCTCTTCCTGCCGATCCGAGCGAAGTGGGGCTCCAAAACCATCAATCCACAGGTCCGCGTCCCGGTCATGCGCAGTAAGCCACGTCTCCGTGTAAGCCATGACACAGCAGTTCTTGAAGTCCTTCTGGTAGCGTACGTTCCCTTGAATTTCATCTACTTTGTTCCTCAGAGATTGTACGTTCCCTCAAATCATGGAAGGAAGCAGAATGTTATTAAACTGAAGTCTCCTCAGGCGTAATTTCACGCCTCCACGCTTTCCGCGTTTCCTGTTCTTGTCTCTCTTTTCATCGCTGTGTCCATGAACGCCTCTTAAAATAAAGTCCGGCAGTTGCGGCATAGACTCAAACACAGACGCTGCATTATCCATGTTTAAGTGCAGTAACATGTCCCTGGAATATTGTATTCTCCCCGGCATGATTGTGATTGCACTTACCTCAGAGACAAAGAGCCGGTGGGAAAGAAGCAGCAGTGCAAAAATGGGGAGGAAATCCATATTGATGGAACCAGGGAGCTCTTCGTTATACAGTCTACAAACATTCCAGGACATTGCCGTCGTACTGCACCATCCTCTGCATGTTGGTGTGAAACGATTCGATGAGACTTTGCAACTTTGGTGGGCATCCTATCTTTGGCAGGATCTTGAAAAACCCCTCTCTGCTGACCAGATCGAACGCTTTGGTGAGGTCGATGAAGGCGACGTACAGGGGCATGTTCTGTTCTCTGCACTTCTCCTGGAGTTGGCGGGTGGAGAATATCATGTCCACCGTCAATTGCTCAGCGCGGAAGCCACACTGAGACTCGGGGTAGACACATTCGGCAAGCTTCTGTAGACGAACGAGGACAACTCGTGCATAGACTTTACCAACAATGCTGAGGAGGGAGATGCCCCTGTAGTTGTTGCAGTCGCTTCTCTCCCCTTTGTTTTTGTAGAGAGTGATGATCTTGGCGTCCCTCATGTCCTGTGGTACGGCACCTTCCTTCCAGCACTGGCAGAGGACGTCATGCAATGGCAGCAGTAGGGCGGTCTTGCAGTGCTTGATCAGGTCGGGGGGTATGCCGTCGTTGCCAGGTGCCTTGCCAGCAGCCAAGCTATCAATAGCCTTGCTGAGTTCGTCCATGGTTGGCTCGGTGTCAAGTTCATCCATGGATGGCAGGCAGTCGATGGCGTCAAGGGCTGACGGTGTCACGGTGTTCTGTCTGGAGTAGAGGTCGGAGTAGTGCTCCACCCATCTCTCCATCTGCTTGTTCTTTTCTGTGATCATCTCCCCAGTGGAGGATTTGAGGGGGGCCGTCTTGCTCTGAGCCGGACCAAGTGCTTTCTTGATGCCGTTGTACATACCACAGATGTTCCCTGTTATGGCAGCGGTTTGAATATCTTGGCTGAGCTGAGTCCAGTACTCATTGGCGCAGCACCGAGCAGTCTGCTGAACTTTGCTTCTCGCAGCCCTGAGAATCTGGAGATTCTTCTCGTTTGGGTACTTCTTGTACTCAGCAAGTGCTGGGCGCTTGGCTTCAATGATAGGGGTCATCACGGTCGACTTGGCATCAAACCAGTCCTGTGACTTCGAGGTCTTCCTCCCAGAGGTAGCCAAGGCTGTGCGGTGGATGATGTTTCACAGCTCTTCCTACTTCTGCTTTGCAGACTCTCCTTCTTGTGGTTCACCAAGTTCCTTTACAAAGGTGGAGGAAAACTGCTCAACAAGTTCTGGTTAGGCCATCTTGCTGGTGTCAATCCGTGCCTTTCCAGGCTGTCTGGCGCGGTGGAATTTCTTCAGCTGCAGCTTGACCTTGCAACACACCAATGAATGGTCTGTGTCGCAATCTGCACTCTGGAACGAGTGGGTGATTAGCACGTTCTTCAGTGAGGTGCACCTGGTTAGGATCAAGTCCAACTGGTGCCAGTGCTTTGAGCGTGGATGTCGCCAGGAAACCTTGTGTTGGGGCTTGGTCTTGAAGAACGAGTTTGTGATGCACAGATCATGATGTGTGCAGAACTCAAGCAGCTGCTGCCCGTTGTCATTCATTCTGCCCACACCAAAAGGTCCAAGACAGGAGGACCAGGAGTTGTGGTCAGCACCCACTCTGGCATTGAAGTCTCCAAGGAGAATGAGTTGTTCAGAGTTGGGGATGATCCTGACAGTTGTTGCGAGATTCTCGTAGAACTCATCTTTTGCCTCTGGTGTGGCTGTCAGTGTTGGGGCACACACACTGATGAGGGTGTCTGGGCCTTGAGTGGTGTTAAGGCGGAGGGTGAGGAGTCGTGCAGAGCCATTGCTGCCGGGTTCCACTATCTTCAGCAAGGTGTTCTTCACAGTGAAGCCCACTCCGTGTTCCCTGTGTTCGTCACTGCCCTTTCCCTTCCAGTAGAATGTGTAGTCCTTCTCTCTCAGTGTGCCTGCATCAGCCAACCATGTTTCCTGGAGAGTGGCGATATCCACTTCCAGTCTCTTCAGCTCATTATTGATGACAGCAGTCTTCCTGGTGTTGCTGATGTCCTTGAGGTTAGCAGCGAGTCCTGTCATCATAGTGTGGACGTTCCAAGTTCTCAGTTTTAGAGTTGGTCTCTTTTGTTTTGTCGCCTTGCCTGGTGCGAAGGTTCTCAGCCTGCCGTTCGGACTTCACCTCATCCCCATGCACCCAATGAGGAAAGCAGGCTGTGGCGGGACAATACCTTATTGGCTGGGGGCTGCCCAGCTTGAGGCGGGCGGTAGCTGTCCAGTGAGATCAGATGATCCTTCCCACTGTCAGGAACAACCCCTGGCGCCACGCTCTACACCAATTGAGCGGTGGCTTATAACCGGTAACTGTCATTCCCTGTGTTTTGTCTACGCCAAAGGCGAAGCTGGAGTGTCCCCTCCAGTGATCCGGTGTTCTACCTTCCAGCTTTGGGCGTTGGTAGGATTCAGGCCTGGGCAGGAAGATATGGAAGACAAGATGTTGCCCATACAACATGTCCCCCCTCTCCACGTCACTGATGAACCTAAAGGAACAGCAGGGCTGCTACAGTTTGGCACCAGCGCCGTCGCATGAGCTGCCAGAACGATGTTGAGCACAACAGAGAACTGCCTTAGGGACTCCAACTCCGGATTTTTCCTCAGGATTGACTCCCGAAGCCTTTCCCGTAACTGGGTATGCCGCAAGGCAGCGGAGGTTTGAAATCAGGGTTTACCTTCCCCTAAATGGGCTACCTTCCCAGGTTAATGGGCCACCATCTACCCGAAGCATCTGGTTTTAAGGTGCCAGAAATCCGCCCTCGCCCCTTCTCCTCTTAATAAAAGCAGTTCTGCCGGGCTTAGAAACTAAACCACACGGGCAGGCTAGGAGTTGGACTTAGTTGTCAGAGGCTTTTTGAGACGCACGCCATAAGGAGCATTTTATGAGCACTGGGAGCTTAACCCCAGTGCCGCTCCTGGCTATGACAACCTTGGAACCTGTTAAACCTGTTAAACCTGTTAAAGAATAGGTTCAAGTTTTTCTACCCACTCCCTACCCCTGTGGCCTGGGAGGAGTTATTCTGGTGCCCAAAGATGGTTTTGATGCCTCTGAGGACACCGCTGATGTCACTCTGCTGCTTCTTGTCCTCCATGATCTTCCTGTAACTGTCCTTCCCCTCTCTAATCTTCCTTCCTAGCTCCCTCTGCTTTAGCTCCTTCTTGTTTCCCATCATGAGGATCCTTTTCTTCTCCTTCAGCAGTGACTTTATCTCAGGGTTGATCCAGGGTTTGTTGTTTGAGAAACACTGTATGGTCTTGGTGGGTACGGTGTTCTCCACACAGAAGTTGGCATAATCTGTGATGGTGTGTGTGAGGCCGTCGATGTCCTAACCATGTGGATCCTAGAGCTGCTCCCATGCAGTGGATTCAGAACAGCCCTTCATAGCATCCTCTGCCTCCTCGGACCATATCTTTACTGTGTTTGTAACAGGAGGTTGTCTGTGTACCAGGGGTTTGTACACAATGTAGGAACAATTAGTTATAAGCGTGATAAGATACAAAGATTATCTAATTTATACATAGAGGTGCGTGTGTGGAAATGGAGGTTTACTTTCTACCCACAAACCCTCACAAACAAAAGGAAAGCAACTCGTAGTGGCGCCAGTCCAAACTTGGACAATGTATTAATAACTAATCCTTGTACCTTTCAATAACCAGTCTCAATATTCGTGAATTCTTCTGCCGTGACCCAGGAAAGCAGACACACAAAAGAAATCAAGCAGAAACTTCTATATACCGTTAACAGTTTTAATGATCAAACTCAAGTTAAGTGACATTACATTTTGTAAGTAGGTGAAATGATCAACAAGTGTCAAACATCATATCACTTGTCACATATCACTTGGATTAATGAGCCTAAAGTCTATCGTTAAACCTTTGTGGAAACAAGAGAAACTGTAACTGTAATGAACTAACTGAATTTGTAACTGTAATGCAATGGGAGACTGAAGTAACTGTAACAAAATTATGCATAAAATTGGATGCAATTTTATGGAGAAAATGATAAAAGCTGATTATATGAAAAAGGAAATTCTTAGTTACTGTACAAAAAATGGAGGTAATTTAAAAGGAGAATTTTTTTTAGTTCAGTTTTAGTTTATTCACACACATACATCACACATTATCAACAGCATGAATGAATTACAATATGAGTTATCAACAGCATGATTAGCAGTATACAATAGGCTTTTTTTACATTGTTTTGGAGTGTGAATGGGTCATCCCAAATAAGCTATTTAAAGATTTTAGTAGGGAGCCCAATTCTACAATGAAATAATGACGGAAATCAGTCTGATGTCTTTGTGTCAAAGAACAAACAAACATATGACAGACATATAGCACCTAATCCCAGCATTTGTTTACACTGAAATAGTAGGTGAGTTCAAGATAGATAGTCAAGTTATTAAATACTATTGAATCAACATATAAAACAAAATTACAATGGCATAACAACTCATCAGTAAGCAAGTTTGTGCAACAAATAGCAGTTTATTTATATAATGATAGAAGATCCGTCTTTAGTTTTTTTCTTGAAGATGGAGATGGAAGGTGACACTTTTAGATTTTCATCAAGATCATTCCAAATCTGCGGTCCTCTGCACACAATACTAAACCTGGTGGATTTTAGTCTTCGTTTTTTTCCCAGTAATTTGGTTTTTATTTCTAGTGGTATAAGTGTGCATGAGAAGGAAGGTTGGAATGAGTTCACATAATTTATAGTTGAGTTTGTGGATAACCTGATACATTATACAGGCATTCTGGAAGTAATTATGCTCAGCGAGTCTTAGAAGATTATAACGATGGAAAGTTGACTAGTAGGAGAATTATATTCAGACCATGATAAAGCATGTATGACTTTCTTTTGGAGAATTTCTAGCTTTTTTAGGTGATTTGGAAATGTGTTACCCCAGATGATATTGCAGTAATGTAAGTGAGGCTCAAATAAAGTTTTATATAGAGTGAGAAGTGCTGAAAGTGGTAGAAAATGTCTCACTTTAAAAAACAGAGCAGCGTATTTGGCCAGTTTCTTGTTTAGATCATCAATGTGACATTTGAAATTGAGAAATTCATCAGTGAGGACCCCCAAGAATTTTATAGCCCAAAAAGGATTAAGCGGAAGAAGATGGATGGATGGATGGATGGATGGATGGAACTCTTGTAATATTCTGTCCATTAATTTGGGGGCAAAGTTCCTTGGTGTCTGGCTTTTTATTGGAACAGAATACAATATAATTAGTTTTACTGGTATCAAGTGAAAGTTTGTTACACTGAAGCCAGGTGTCTATTTTCATAAGTTCATTATTTGTTATCTGTTCAAGTTCATTTGGATTCTGGTGAGCAAAACATAAATTAGTGTCATCAGCAAACAGTACTTTATGTAGTAGAGACGAGGAGTTAGCAATGTCATTTATATACAAAATGAATAGAACTGGTCCTAAAATGGAACCCTGGGGAACCCCATGATCGATGGATTTATATGATGACTTGTGGTTATTTAAATAAACATACTGAAATCTTCCAGACAGGTAATTAATAAACCAGTCTAAAGCAAGGCCTCTGATACCGTAATGTTATAATTTATTAATAAGGATGTCATGGTTAATGGTATCAAATGCTTTAGACAAGTCTAAAAAAATGCTAATACCATAGTTGCCTCTATCGATTGCATCATTGATTTTTTCAATTAGGTCAAGTATTGCCATATAGGCAGTGTGTTTCTTTCTGAAGACATACTGAGATGGGATAATAATGTTGAACTTATCAAGGTAACTGGTAAGTCTGTTATAAACTACTCTTTCTAAAACCTTTGAAATAGTAGGCAGAATGGATATTGGACGATAATTAGTCAAATCATTCTTATCACCTGATTTATAAATTGGTATAATTTGTGCAATTTTTGCTATTTGTGGCACTACTCCGGAGATTAGAGACAGATTAATGCAGTAGGTAAGGGGTTCCAGTATTAAATTAATGATACGTTTCAAAATTTTGCTGGAAATTTCATCGGCTCCAGCAGAGTTTGAGTCCTTCATGTCCTTGATGATTTTCCAGACTTCCTCACAATCAGTTGGCTTCAGGAAGAAAGAATTCCGGTAGTTTCCTGATAGATAGTGTTTGAAAGAGGCAGCCTTGGGTTCGTTAATTTTATTAGATAAATTTTCTCCAATAGAGACAAAACAATTATTAAATTTGTCAGCGAGAGTGGCATTACTGGTGAGATTACTGACCGCGTTATTGTTCGACCTCGTTATTTTTCCTTGAGCTTTATAGCTCCTACCGTAGCTTATGGACTAACTTTTAACCTGAAAAATTGGTCATAGTCAATTAGAGTTAGAGATCACATCTAGCCCAGCAAATAGAAAGTTGGAATCTGTCTTATGAACAGCTGTGTCTTCAGAGTTTACCGATGATCTTGAACGCCAGCAGATGGCAAAAAGGGGAAATCGTTGCAGCAGTTCTAGCTTGCAGACTCAGCAACAGGGCAGCAGTGGAGCCTGCAGTAGAGTGAGTGGCTGGCCCCTGGGCAGGTGACGTCTTCTCCTAGGCAACAGGTCCTTCCCTGGCCCATAAATTTGGGATGTCCACCAGCCGACAAGAACCACAGGCTGAAGGAAAAATGGATGTAAAACAGTTCCACCCACAAAATCCTAGTTCTTCTGATGTCATGGTACGTGGGTGAGACAGTCTCAAGGGAAAAAAGTTCAAAAATCACTATCAATCCACTTTAACGGTGAGTTAAGGAAAATCAATAGAAAAAGTTTAGCAGAAAAAACACGACATTTGAGGAGAGGGAAAAACGGCATTTTGGAATTTCACTCCAAGTAAGAGTGGTTGAGCTCAACAAAAAGGATGAACCCTCCTCAGATACCAGAGGGAAAAAAAACTCACACAGAAGAAACAAAAGCTTCAGAGAGAACAGCAAGAATTTTAATGCAAAACAATGAAAGACAACTTAAAGAAACCATAGAGAATGCTGAACTACTCTGGCATTTCTCCCTTTTTAACTGAGCACGATTCTTTGGTCAAATCATATGACTGGCAGCAGGCAGAACCAATTATTGGCTATCGTGGGAGATTTGAATGGACTATGGTCCAATAAGAAAGTGGTCCTTTGTCTGTAACCGAGCAATAGAATGAAAGGGGGCGTCATCCAACAGAGATGGCCCAATGATTGGCTGGTACCAGTCAGATGACTAGCATAAGTTTTTAGAAGGCAAACACATATTAACTGTGGATTTCACATCAATACTTATATATAAAATTTAAGCTAACTTCAGTGACTCATGACTAACTTTCAGTAAGCATGCACTTTTATAACTCATTTAAACATTTTCAGACATGAAATACATTTAAAACCAATGATTAGTGAAACATTTTAAACCTATCATTGTCCAACACAGAGGCGGTCATCTTCAACAGTGTTCTGAGCAGTATTTCCTTGAAAAATATCAAAGTCTTGAGGAGAGAGGATTATTTTAGACAGATAAAACACAATCCCAATGTTGATTAGATCCAACATGTTCCTGAGTTGAGCAGAAGGGGGCACTGTTAGCCCTTGAATAATGGTAGGAGGTCTCAGGAATGTAATGAATGTCTTTCTGGCTTGTATTGAATGGCTATTTAGCACATAAAACTGCCTGAGGCTAAGTGTTCCTAGGGAATTTATGATAAAAGTCCAGACGTCTTCCTGGCAAGACCTTGGGGTCTTAAAACCCTCTAATTGTCCCTGCCGCTGTATGGCGACATAACCCCTAGTGGTCAAGAGTGGTAAAGATTTTTTGTCAATAAAATAGTTAAGATTTCCAAGGCTATAACTTGAAAGTTGCAAGAGATAATGGCTTACTGTCAATTAGAAAGACTTAGAATGTGATCCAAAGTTTCAGATAGGAATAAATTTATGCATCAAATTTGCATAATGTTGCGGCAGCTATATAAATTACATAACTCAGTCAAAAGTGGACTTTGGACATATTTACACAAAGAATAGTTCTGTTTTTTGACACCATTTTATCTACAGGGCCATTTTGTTATTTTATCTTTAAAGTATATGAACCACAATATCAGTACAATGTAAGGAAACAAATAAATTCATCACTTACTGTTGGCAAAGGGGGGCTGGCTGGCCGGCATGATCACTGCGTTTTCGTCCATCGTGGTCGTTATTTTGTGTTCTGTCAGTCATTTATGCTCTCTACTACATCTACAAAGTCTTATGATTATCCATCCATCCATCCATCTTCTTCCGCTTCATCCTTTTTGGGTCGCGGGGGGGCTGGAGCCTATCCCAGCATCTTTGAGCGAGAGGCAGGGTCCACCCTGGACAGATCGCCAGTCCATCGCAGGGCCAACACAGAGATACAGACAACCATTCACTCTCACAGTCAGACCTAAGGACAATTTAGAATCCCCAGTTTGATGCCAAGTCTAAGTCTAAGTCTAATTAACCTAACTTGGAAGGTTTGGGTATGTGGGACGAAACTGGAGAAATCCCGGAGTAAACCCACGCAGACACGGGCAGAACATGCAAACTCTACACAGATCACTGTTGGTCGGGGGCTGGGATCGAACCAGGATCCCCCGGCCAAGGGTGAGTTGCTGTGCTGCCGCAGTGCTAACCACTCCTCCACCGCGCCGCCCTAGTCTTATTATCCCATGTGAATTTCACTTGTATCCCGCTGCTATTTTCCATGTACGAAGCTGTTTATGTGACGTGCACGACAGTGCATGGCTGCCATATTTGCTTTCTGGGCTCAAAGAAGCAAAACAGGAAAAGGAAATAAGGATTTCTTCTTCTTGGGTGTATTACATGTCATCCATGAGTCCTCCAACGCGTGCCTACCACCTTCTGAACTGGCAGATCAGTACAAATCACCAGTACAGCTGGGGAGTTAAGGGATGTCAGAGTGAGTTGACAGGCGCAGTTGCTGCGCTATGCCACTGGGGGCGCGTGACCTGTCCATGAAATGTGGCCAGTTAAAGGGTTAAGTCAAGCAAGGAATGTGGTGTTACGATGTGTTATTTCAGAAACAGGGTGAGTTGGGGGTCTCTTGTTCACAGAGACTGTTCATGTATATTGGAACTCAGATGTAACATTACAACAGGCAGGAGGTGAACCAGGTTGTGATCAGATCTTCCAAGGGGGGAGGGGGTGATGAGGTGTAAGTCCCCAGAATGATCTCTCACATCACCTTGTGTGACAGCCTAAGCTATGGAAAGCTAAGGAAACATAGCTTAGGCTAAGTGTGACACAGGCTAAATATGAGCCAGTACTTAAGCCATGATTTTCATACTTTATTTGAAGGAAAACCTGACCCTTAAACACTCTTTAAGAAAGACCCACAGTATGTGCATGTCAAAGCACAACAAATAACCCAAAAATGTACACCTGAAACATACTGAGTATCGATTTAGGAGAGCATCAAAGACTGCATTTCTAAAAGATATAAACTTCATAAACTTCATAAGCTTGAGCTTGACTTGTTGGCATGGAAAAGGGGAGGGCTTCATAGCAAGTGAAAGTTACAACATATCATTGGTTAAATGGAGCTCAGCCCTATGGCTCAACTGAAGCCAGTCCTGAAAACATCAGTCAGTATTTTCTCACTTTGCATGAATGAAAATACTGGAGTAAGGCATGGAGGAAGGGTGTCTTTCAGTTGTACCAGGCAATATGGGTTACAGCTTATTAATCACCTTATTTGCGTCTAAAAATAGGCTGATGTAGCGTTTGGGTTGTGGTGGGAGGACCGGCATAGTTCACGGCCACGGAATCACTCTGAGTAAGATGGAAGGAGTGGATTTGTTGACTTCTCATCCAAGGAAATCCTCAACCTGCCAGTTAATTAGTAAACAATGTGATGGATGTATGAGAATTTAGTGCCAGCTCACAGGTTCTACTCAAATGAGCTGATGATGCACATTGAGCAGATCTGCTCAATGTGCAGGGGACCCCAGTTTTGTGTTTGAAGTCAGTATGTGTGTTGAAGGGATTTTCAGTAAACACTCTGTTCTAATTAGGTGTTGAGATGAAAAAATGTGGTTGAGCTCAAAAGAGGAAAAATGGAGGAGGACAGGAAAAGAGGGGATCCTCTGTTATTAACGGTGTTGGGTAAATTACTGTAAACTATGATATAATTAAAGTTACTAGTTACTCTACATCCTTTCAAAAGTAACTAAGTTACAAGTTACTGCATGGATAAAGTCATTAGTTACTGGGAAAGTAACTTAAGTGTTAGTTTTAAATGTGTCAGGAACCAAGCCGGCTTGGTTTCCCCCAGCTCTGTCCTGATCTCTCTGTGGGTCTAGGTGCCATTGTGTATGTATGTATAGTATGTATTTCAGTGTTTTGCCATACCCATAGCCACTGCTTTCTGGCTGGCGACAGTGAGGCAGCCTCTTGGGCTCACGCTGGTGTGAGCGCTGTCTGTCTGCCAGTCTGACCACGCTCCCTCTCTATTACTGCCAGCTGTTCCCACTCCCGTGTGCCATCTCCCCGCTCCTCGCCCAGGTGTGCCCAATTTGTGGAGCCAGCAATGCATGTACCTAAGGAGCCTTTTTCCAGTCATGCATTGCTGGGTCATTGCGCTTCATGCGGTCGTCATTCGCCGTTTGAAGCCAAGGTCAACAAAAGGATTGTAACCCTCAGAGCTTTATTTGGACTCACTCGGAGAGCTCCAGTGTGTGAGTATTTACTGTGCGTGTTTTCCCGGTGTCCTCACTCAGACTGTAGAGCATCCTGGAGGACTCCTTAACTTCTGAGCCATTTGTCTGTTGGAACTGTTGGTATGTGTTTTGTATTTAATAAATGTGTGTGGTGTAACCTGCGCCTAAATCCTCATCCTTTTGTCCCTCCTCCGTGCGCTGTGGAGAAGTGCATGGGAAGCTCATGACAGAATGACCCAGCCCGCTCAAAGGATTTAGCGGGTTGCACCCACCTGTTTGTTGGAGCGCATGATGTCCGGGGCTCGTCGACCTCGTCGCCACAAGGGGGGAACGGCAGCTGGCATCCCCACGCTGGAAGAAGAGTGGGCAGCGGATTTTATTCAGGACTTTGTGGAGGAGTCTCTCGCGTCCCGTGGTCCCAAGAAAAATAGGATTGTTTGCCTGGGACTATGGGCATCCTGGAAGCGCATCCTGGCCTCTTGAGGTGCCCACAATATGCAGAGCTGCTCTCCATGGTCTGCGCGCTCGAGCGCTTATTTCCTGGCTTTTCTGCGAGGACACTTCCCGCCGAGCCGAAGCAGAGATGTTCCCCTCGTCAGTCATCCGCTCCCTCTCCATCTCAGCCCGAAGTGCCAGCCTCAGCCTGTGTATCCTCATCTCCGTCTGAAAGGAGTCATCCTGCGTTGGAACACCGGGGGAAGCCCTCCTCATCTTCAGCAGTGGCCGCCATCTTTCCAGCTGCCGTGAGGTCTGCTGAGCTCACCCCAGGAACGCCCACCTCTGTCGTCATGGAGACAGCTCCTCCACAAGCCCTCGAGAGGACCAACGTCACCGCTGACACGGAGAGGGATGATTGTCTGCCACCTGCTGCAGCTGTTAACATCAAACACCAGGATGACAGGCAAGTGTTTTTTTCATTCTGTACAATCTATTAACACCAAACCTTGTCTGTCTCCCGAGGGAGAGGCCCAGTATCAGCAATCCACTGGGTCCTCGCCTCCAGCTGCAAATCATAATTCTTTTCTTCCCCTCTGCGTGTCTCCTCCCATTTTCCCTGAGTGCCTGTTGATCCAGGATTGGAGCCTGCGGACGGCGGAGGAGCCAGTGGCCTTGGAGGATCCTGCCCCCGAGCCAGCACCAAGGTGTTTCTTGGTGGCCACGCCAGTGGAGTCCCCTGCTTCTTCTTCCGGTCCTGCGCCTGCTCAATCCCTGACAAGGGACAAGGAGTTATCAGCCCTGCTTACCACGCCGTGAGAGGGAGGTCCGAGGATGCGCTTCCCTGGCTGCGAAGGGTCCACCCCCCACGCCTGCTCAACCCCCAGGCTCACCATCGGATGAGGAGTGGTCAAATCTGCTCGCTGTGGTCAACAGCCGGGTCGAGGAGGAGCATCGAGAGAGGGAGGAGTGCCACAACAGGGAGGCCCAAGGATGCGTTTCCCTGGCAGCGAGGGTTACACCCCTGGTGCCTGCTCAATCTCCGGAGAGGACGGAGCTCCTCGGCACAATGGACTCACCAGCCAGCGCGGCACTTCGCATCCCAGACTGTCTGGTCCCTGAGCCATCCGAGAGGAAGAGGAGGAAGAGCTCACGCCGGAAGAGGTCTCCGGTCTCGCCGCCGTGGTACAAGGAGGAACGCCCGGAGGGGGGAGACGTCCTGGAGGCCACTAAGGACATCTCATGTCAGGAGGACAGGCAAGTTACTTCTCATTTAACTTTTATGCTTGATGAACAAGTTTGCCTGCCTCCTGGCGAAGAGATTCGAGATGAGCAACCTCCTGAGTGCTCCGCCCCAGCGGCATGTAGTGCCCTCATACCTGACCTCACCCAACCCTTTCTATGTACCCCCACAAGCTTGTCAGCACCAGATCCAGGTCACTCGAGGGGAGAGGAACCAGAGGCCCGGGAGGGTCCTGCTCATTATGACATGGGCCCAGTGGTTCCGGAGGAGGTCGACAGGGGTGTAGCACCTGACAGACCAGAGGAACTTGCACACCCTAAATCGCCAGAGTCCTGGACGGCGGTGGAGCCCAAGTTCGGGCAAGTGTGCGCCATTATGTCAATAGAGTCAATGTCGATGTCACACTGCCCAACTCATGGTGAGGAGGACCTGAGGCAGCTTCCAGTAGCCCCCTGGACCGCCTCCCCGGGCTCTGCCGCTGCCGGCGCCCCTAACCCGGTGTCTCTTTCTCCCTCTCTGGGTTCAGAGCCCCCTGACAAGGTCGCCGGAGAGCAGCTGATCCCACCAGAGGCCTCCGAGGATCAGGGGTCAGTGCCAGGGGTCAAGGGGAGCATGACATCCCCTGTTGGGGAGTTCACCGCGGGTGCAGCCCAGCTCCAGCCGGAGGTCACTGCTGGTGCAATGGAGCCTCAGCAAGAGGTCACCGCTAGTGCAACGGAGCATCAGCCAGAGGTCACCGCCGGTGCAGCGGAGCCTCAGCTGGAGGTCACCATCAGTGCTGTGGAGCCGGCCCGGTTGGGGTCCATTGTGGGTGCTGCAGAGCCGGCCTGGTTGAGGTCCATCGCGGGTGCAGCAGAGCCGGCCCGGTCGAGGTCCATTGCAGGTGTGGCTGTGTCCCAAGTCGGGACCACCGAGAGTGCTGTGGATCTGCCTGAGGACACTGTGGCCTCCTTCTCCTCCCTGTCTGACGACATGGAGGTTCCCTCTCTACGGTCCGGTCACCCATCAGTGAGCCTTCCGGTGGGCAGGCCTCCTCCTGCTTCACCCCTTCAGTCCTGGTGGCTAACCAACGCTGGTCGGCTGCCGGAAGGATTGACTCCCCGGGTCTGGTGGCCCATGTTTTCTGGCAGGCTGCCGCATTCCGTCCACCGGGCCTTCTGCTGGGCCTGGGACTCTGGGTGGCCTCCTGAGCTCCAACCCCCGTGGACTTGGGCGTAAAAAAGATTTTTGACGTGCAGTGGGTAAGTGGCATTTACAGCTTTAAGAAAGGTGTCTAAAGGCATTTTTTTTTTTTACTTTTTTTGTCTTTCAACATTGACCAACTACCCCATACTTTAATCCCTAACCCTAACCTGACAGGAACCTTTCATTAGTGGAGTGAAAAACAAAGTAAGGAAAAAGAAAAAAACAAAGAAAAAATCAGTCACAAGAGTAGAGAGTTAAACTTGAGTGATTTTGTGTCTGTTGCTTGAACGGCTGTGTAGGTAACCATTCGCCATCCCCCTCCCACCAACTGAATGAGCGTTAGGAAACCAAAGTAAAAGATGCATTGTTCTGCGCATGCATGGTGAGGACTGTATGCGCAGTGAGTGAGCTTATAAAAACATACCGAGGCACATTTTTTTTCAATTTAACGTGCAAATGTATGTTTTTTGAGGGGTGGGAAAACGTTTATTAGATAGTTTTTTTACTGAGATCAGGTTGGTATTGTTTGGTGTTGCTGAGCATGTGTCAGTGTGTCGGACATGAAAACTGTCCATGTTTCTCTGATCCAAAGAAAACTTTCATTATGTCCAGTCCAGTGAAAGTGTCATGGGGCGGAGCGAGGTGTTTCACCACGCTCACACCCTCACTTTGTTTCTGGGTACTGTATTTCCTGTATTTTCTCAGTCTTGTGTTTATTTTTCTGTGTATTGATTCTGGATGGATGATGCATTTTGAGTTGCCTGTCTATGTAATTTTAGTTCTCAATATTATTCTGTTAGTTTCGTTAGGCGCCTTTGCCCATCCAAGTCTTTGCTTTATTATGGTGTTTATATTTTGTTTCCCTTTGACATGAGCTCTCCACCTCCTCCTTCAGACACTCATACTCTGCTATCTTTGGTTCAGCACACAGGTCATCACAGCTGACACCTGTCATGTAATCAGGTCAACCTTCCCACTCTTGTGATCCATACCGGGTATCATTCATTGTTACTGATTTCCTGCCTTATTTAAGACTGGTTTTTTCATTCACTCATTGTCAGAGCCTTTTCAAACTTCTCCTCGTTCTCACCAGAACCCTCTTCCTGCTCTGGTGTGTATTCCTGTTTTTTCTCATCGACGTCTACATATTCTCATCGTTTGTAAGTTATTTTTGTACACTTTATGGACTTTGTGTTTCCTTTAATAAATGCCACAAACTGCAGTTCAGTGCCTGGGTCTTTCCTCTCTGCCCTGCAGGGGCAATTCATGACAGAAAGCAGCACAGGTGCTGATGCCTCGGTGCTTGTGGCATGGTAGCATGGGATAGCTAACTATAGTGTCAGTCCCTCCATTCATGGGTTTGAAAAGCTTGTTATGTGTTTACACAGGTATTAAGCAGACATCACCGTTACAACACACACGAGGTGTAGCTCATCCCAGGGCTGTAAACAAAAAAAAAAATATAGGGAAGCACAAGAACAAAATTAGGACCACATCGAAAAATGCTGGAGTAACAGATTTGATGAATTTAATGCATGACAACCTGCAATAGCAGGTAAAAAAAAAAACTAAAACCATAATTATCAGCATTAAATCAGGTTTGGAATATTTCACGCTTATGTGTAATGAATATTGATTGTTTCTTAAATTATCTTGCAAAAAGCTAATTTTCCCCCAAAAAATAATTTATTGAAATACAGTAGCAGTTTCTTATATCAACAGTAAACATGGAATATTCTTATTTAGCTTGCAGCCCGTTCTCTTCACAGCTGCTTTGACTGACATTCAGGTTCACCACCGTGGACCTCAGAGAGACAAGCAAGAGGAAAGAAAAACACCATAAAAATCTGATTATTACAGATCTGATAGAATTGAATCGAAGTTAACATTAAAAAAAAATTACAGATGTCACGTTTCTCCTCAGCTTAACAAATTGCTTGGTTTTCTTTAAAAGAATCTCAAGTGATTTTATTATTACTATCATCAGGAGTGACTTTAGTGATACTGTAACTGAGCTCTCTACAGGGCTGTAAAAGTTATTTTAAAGTGAGTGAATGAAGGACGCCACACTGTGGGGTTTTTTATATTACTGACATGTATTAAAAATTTAAAGCATCATCTCAGCTTTAGAGAAAGCAATTTAACATCTTAAATTAATGCCACCAAGCAGCTGCCAGTATGGAAAAGACAATCACACATTAGAAAAAAAAACAAAACAAAAAACTAATGTCATGCAACATACTGTAAGCTTTAAGAATCAAATGTTGCATCAGCATGAAAGTAATCAAAGGAAGAGGTTAGCAAAGAAAAAGTAAGATAGTCGGGGAGGGGAAGAAAGAAGACAGGAGTATTTAGAATCTAGGTGCACTGGGAAAAGAGAGGTGGCAAAGGAAAAGGCATATAGTGAGTTGTATGAGAGGCTGGACATTAAAGAAGGAGAAAAGGACTCTTATCGATGGGCTAGACAGAGAGCTCGAGCTAGAAAGGATGTACAGCAGGTTAGGCTGATTAAGAACAAAGATGCTAATGTACCAACAAGTGACGAGAGTGTGTTGAGAAGGTGGAAGAAGTACTTTGAAGAGCTGATGAATGAAGAAAATGAGAGAGAGAAAATGATGGATGAAGGAAAGATGGTGAACAAGGAAGTCCAGAGGATCAGCAAGGCAGAAGTGAGGGCAGCTTTGAAGAGGATGAAGAATGGAAAGGCGGTTGGTCCAGATGGCATACCTGTGGAGGAATGGAGATGTTTAGGTGAGATAGCAGTGGACTTTTTAACCAGATTGTTTAACACAATCTTGGAGAATGAGAGGATGCCTGAGAAGTGGAGAAGAAGTGTTTTGGTACCAATTTTCCAGAACAAAGGTGATGCTCAGAGCTGCAGCAACTACAGAGGCATGAAGTTGATCAGCCACACTATGAAGATATGGGAAAGAGTTGTTGAAACCAGATTAAAAGGAGAGGTAACAATCAGTGAGCAGCAGTACAGTCTCATGCCAAGAGAGAGTACTACAGATGCAATGTTTGCTCTAAGAGTGTTGATGGAGAAGTATAGAGAAGGTCAGAAGGAGTTGCACTGTGTCTTTGTGGATCTAGAGAAAGCAGATGATAGGGTGCCAAGAGAGGAAGTGTGGTACTGTATGAGAAAATCAGGTGTGGCCAAGAAGTGTGTCAAGGTGGTGCAGGACATGTATGAGGACAGCGAGACAATAGTGAGGTGTGCTGTAGGAGTGACAGATGGGTTCAAAGTGGGGGTGGGGTTACATCAGGGATCGACTCTGTGTCCCTTCTTGTTTGCCATGGAGATGGACAGGCTGACAGACAAGGTCAGGCAGGAGTCTCCATGGACCATGATGAGAACCTGGAGAGGTGGAGGTATGCTCTGGAGAGGAGAGGAATGAAAGTTAGTAGAAGTAAGACAGAATACATGAGTGTGAATAAGAGAGAGGCATGTGCAATGGTGAAGCTGGAAGGAGTAGAGGTAGTGAAAGTAGATGAGTTTAAATACCTGGGGTCAACCACCCTAAACAATGGACAATGCGCAAGAGAGGTGAAGAAATGAGTGCAGGCAGGGTGGAGTGGGTGGGGACAAGTGTCATGGGTGATTTTTGTTTGGAGACGATGTCACTGGCAAAAAAGACAGGAAATGGAGCTAGAAGTGGGAGAGTTGAAGATGCTAAGATTTTCATTGGGAGTGACTAGGAGGGACAAGATTAGAAATGAGTATATCAGAGAGACAGCTCAGGCTGAGTGGTTTGGAGACAAAGTAAGAGAGGGAAGGCTGAAGTACACTGATGACCATCAAAATAAGGACAACAGTGTTTTTTTTTTCTTTTTCATTGCATTAAATGTCATTTACTAAACTGAACCAATAAATTATGCAGCATTACACATGACATGGTTCCTCAAATGAATGAATGAATGAATGAATTTGAATGAATGAATGAATGAATTTATTTCGGATAGTACAGTACAGGTTAAAAGAAACTGTATAATATAACAACAAGGTCAAATTAGACAAAGACTCCTCCTACTATACAATTCCACGTGAGTTATCCGAAATGGGTGATGGCTGAAGCCGCAGCTTATATTGCAATCATCACTATCACTATCAATATCACAATCATCAAATCATCACTGACTGTGGAAATTTCACATTAAACCTCAAGCAACTTAGATTCTGTGCCTCTCCACTCTTTCTCCAGACTCTGGGGGACTTTGATTTACAAATGAAATGCAAAATTTACTTTTATCTGAACAGAGGTCATCTCCTGGTGTTGGTCCACCATGTTTTATCAAGACCAAAGTCAGCTCAGTCATCTACCAGGAAATTTTAGAGCACTTCATGCTTCCCTCTGCTGACAAGCTTTATGGAGAAGCTGATTTCATTTTCCAGCAGGACTTGGCACCCCCCACACTGCCAAAACTATCAAATCCTGGTTTAATGACCATGGCATCACTGTGTTTGATTGGCCAGCAAACTCTCCTGACCCAAACCCCATAGAGAATCCATGGAGGATTGTCAAGAGGAAGATGAGACACACCAGACCCAACGACACAGACAAGCTGAAGGTCACTATCAAAGCAACCTGGACCTTCACAACACCTCAGCAGTTCCACAGGCTGATCACCTTCATGCCACGCCACACTGACACAGTAATTAATCCAAAAGGAGCCCCGACCAAGTATTGAGTGGTACATGGACGTACTTTTCAGTTGGCCAACATTTCTATTAAAAAACTATCTTTTAAAATTAATTTTATGTAATCTATTTTTTTGAGAAACTGAATTTGGGGTTTTCATGGGCTGTAAGCCATAATCATCAAAATTAAAACTAGAAAAGCACTCGGAGATCGCAGACCTCCGCCAAGCGGCACAGTTCCCCCCATACAGTGTTTGTGTGTACGTTTTCAGATTCCCTGAGCATGAAAAGATATGACTAGCAATTGGATTCACAATGATTATTTGTTTATTTGACATGGACAGTGCAATAAACAGACAATTAATGAATGACAATCAATGTGATAGTGATAGGATTAGTGGTTCAGTAGTGTAAAACGGGGCTATAAGGGACGGCGGGTTGATAAGGGACACTTTTCTGGGAAATATTTTAAATGTAATTGTGCTTTTTTTTATTTTGAGAAGGACGCTGAGTTGTGTTTTTATTGTCAAATATCCATGAATCCTTCATCAAATGTAGGCGGAAGCAAAATTAAAAAAGCAGAATTACATTTAGAAAAGTGTCCCATATTACCCCGCCGTCCCTTATAGCCCCGTTTTACGGTTGTAAAAGCATTGCCTCCTTGGCGGAGGTAATAAACTGAAGTGTTGGTGTGTCCATCTCCTCCACTGACGGATGCAGATTGGTTAGACAGGTTGCCGTGGGTTTTATATTATATTGGGGTTGCGCTCCGCGGCAAAACAGAATTTAGAATTTTCCCCGGCAGAGAGGTCGTTTTTACTGGGCGGGGAATTTGTGGCAAATAATCGGGCGGCGGACAGGTGGCCGTGTCAGGTTTTGCAGCGTGGCGCCAAAACAGGCACGCTGGCGGGCCCAGGCCAGCAGTGTTTTCCGCATGCTTTTGTGCCTAAAACGTTGAAGAAGGCGGAGTTTGTGTTGGTCAGACACGACGCCCAGCGCCCTCCATTGCGCCTGCGCACATGTTGGAAATGGCCATATGTCACAGTGTGGAAAAATGCTTTAAAAAATTCCTGTATGCAGACGGTGATGCGGATCATCCCCAAAATGTAATCAGTTCTTCCTTGTACCATTTCCAACAACGCCTGAAAGTTTCATGGAAATGCGTCCAAGATTTTTTGAGTTATCTTGCTAACCAACAGACAGACAGACAAACAAACCGACAAACCCCGGCAAAAACATAACCTCCTCCTGGCCTTTTCGGCCTGGCGGAGGTAATAAATAAACATTTGAACTATATCACTCTCTGTGTAATGAATCTATATAGTATATGGGTTTCACTTTCTGAAATGAGTGACAAAAATATTGAATTTTTTCATGATATTCTAATTTTTTGAGATGTACCTGTAAGCCATAAGCATCAAAATTAAAAGAAACTAACACCTGACATACTGTATATCACTCTGTGTGTAATGAATCGATATAATATAGGAGTTTCATTTTTTGAACTGAACTACTGAAATAAATAAACTTTTCGATGACATTCTAATTTACTGAGATGCATCTGTATCAACAACATATTACATCAGCAACATGAAGTCATAAACTGTTTTGTGCACATCTTTACGGTGATCTCACTCAATGACGATATTCTGGATCAAGCTATAGAGGCGGAATGGAATCTTTGCTTACAACATCTAAAACACAGTGACCAAATGTTGAATATTGAATTGCCTGATGAGAAGTCACCTTCCCATGTGTATATTTGAATGTATGCATACAGCATTTTCAACTTTCAAATATTCCAGAAATACCTAAAAATATAATTAGAGTGTAAAGAAGCATCTCTTTTACTATCATGCCAAAAATGATAATTTATGATACTGCAGAGCTATGAATTTATTTATGATGTTTGCCAGGTTGATAAAGTCATAAATACCATTTTTACACCAGTCAGGTGAGTATAGAGCAAGCTTTCAGCGCAGAATCAAGGATTCAAAGATTCAAAGATTTTATTTGTCAAGACTACTATACGTACAGGAATTACAGGAGAATTGACATGGTGTCTCTCTCTCTCTCTTCAGTAGTGTGAACAATATAAAAGAAGAAAAGGAATAAGGCTGGAAAAACAACAACAGCAGTCTATGTACAGTAATGCTACCTGTAGTGCAAATGGCGACAAAAGATAGACCCAGACCTCCCATAGTGCAAATAAAGATAACAATAAATGATGAGACCCAGCAATCTTATATACAGAAAAGTAGAGCAGTAATGCTCGCAGTAGCAAGTTCAGTGTGGTAGTGTAGGTGCAGACAGTAACAGATAGGGCTGCACATGACCAGTACTGCAATGACAGACGGCAGCAGATATGACATTTGTGCAAACTGTTGCAGTAAAATGCAGAGACATAATGCAGCAGATTTAAAAACACAAAAATCCTGTGTTGTAATCTAATCACATTGATTTCTAGAGTAGGGCAGAACATGTAATGATACCAGTTAATTACCAGTTCACTTGGAGTAGACAAACTTAAAGAAGTAATCATGGGTCATTGGTAAAAACAAACAAACAAACAAACAAAAACCTCAAATTCAGTTGCAACTAGTGGATGATGTTCAATACTGCCATCTGGTGTTGCAAGTAATCACTTGCAATTTCTACATAGTCCACCTTTAAAGTGCAGACTCTCAGTTATGAGGGCATTCATATGAAAATTGGAAGAACGGTTTAGGATTTGCAACCGTATTTATACAAAATATCCTCAATTCAGGGGCTCAAAGATAAATTTCTGTTTTTAAAGACAGTGCAAGTTGATGAACACTGAGTCAGTGTAAATTTGCCAGATTATAGCCAGTAGCTAATTTCTATCTGTTGTCCGTGGGTTACAATTTTTCTTTCCCCCATTCGATTATGCTGAGCACCAAGCTAGGGGTGGGAAGTGCCGTTTTTATATGGTCTTTGGTATGGCCCGGCCTGTACTTGAACCCATGATCTCCCAGCTGATGGGCAGGTGCCCTACCATTTGGCCACCACTTTGTAATTGGACAAATTAACATTACCATAAATCCATCCATCCATCCATCTTCTTCTGCTTAATCCTTTTCGGGTCGCGGGGGGGCTGGAGCCTATCCCAGCATCTTTGGGCGAGAGGCAGGGTGCACACTGGACAGATCGCCAGTCCATGTTAATTTTTAATACTTTGCTGAAAATTCTTTGCAGACAATGAAGTCTGAAACCCATGGACAACACCAAACACACCGGGGTGGTGGCCAAAGTGTAGAGCATCCCCCCACAACCGAGAGGTCGGGGTTCAAGTCTTGGCTTTGACCTGGGCACATGCGCACGCAGCGACCGGCAGCTGGTGAAATAGTGCGTGTGTGTGTTTTTATGTTCATTTATATGTTTTTATAAAATCCTCTGTGTCGTTTCTGCCTTGGAGTGATTGTGGAATATATGGCGAAGAGCTCCCTGGTATTTACAACATGGATTTCCTCTCCTTTCTCGCACTGCTGCTTTCTGTGCTCTGGCTCTTTGTCTCTGAAGTAAACGCGTTCGGCTCCATGGCGGGCAGAATAGCGGGCAGAATACAATATTCCAGGGACATGTTGCTGCATTTAAACACGGCTGATTCAATGGCTGTGATTGAGCCTAAGCTGCAACTGCTGGATTTTATTTTGAGAGACGGACACAGCGGTGAAAAGAGAGACGGGAGAGGCGGCAGAAGGAAGCGCGGAAGGCGTGGAGGTGTGAAATTGTGCCTTAGGAGACGGCAGTTTGGTAACATTCCTCTTCCTTCAATAATTTTTGGGAATGTACAGTCCGTGAGAAACAAGGTGAATGAAATTCAAGGGAACGTACGCTACCAGAAGGACTTCAAGAACTGCTGTGTCATGACTTTCACTGAATCTTGGCTTACTGCGCATGACCGAGATGCAGACCTGTGGATTGACGGCTTTGGAGCCCCGCTGCGCTCGGATCGGCAGGAAGAGGTAACGGGGAAACGTCAGGGGGGCGGCGTATGTTTATTCATTAATAAGCAGTACTGCACATCTGTCACGGTCAGAGAGCGCATCTGTACACCCGATGTGGAGCTGCTGTCTGTGTCACTACCCCCCTTTTATTTGCCTCGCGAGTTCCCCCATCTTTTCATCACAACCGTAACACACAAACTAAACATCCACCTGAGCGGACTCAAGCTTAAGCATGCCCCAAATCCAACTTATCTTGGAGTGACCCTTGATAGGACCTTATCCTTCAAGGAACATCTAAAGGGGACGGCTGCTAAGGTGAAAGTACGAAACAACCTGCTCTGCAAGCTCGCTGGTGCAAAATGGGGGGCGGCAGTCTCCACCCTGCGCACCTCAGCACTGGCCCTTTCATACTCTGTAGCAGAATATTGTGCCCCTGTCTGGTCCAGGTCATCTTACACACACCATGTAGACACCCAGCTCAACTCAACCATGAGAACTATAACTGGAACAATCCGCTCAACACCACTCCCCTGGCTCTCTGTACTGTCAAACATAGCCCCTCCACACATCCGGCGAGCAGCATTAACTCAAAGGATGCTCCAAAAAGTTAAAGATTTTCCTCACTTACCAATCCATGCAGATATCTACACCCCACCCACTGCCCGACTTTCATCCAGACGGCCGATTTGGAAAAACCCTCCCCCAGCTGACTTTACCATCCAGACAGCTTGGCAAGAGGAATGGGAAACCAAGGAGGTCCCAAACAAACAGCTGGTGATAAACCCCAACCAACAGGTCCCGGGCACCAACCTCCCAAGGAGACAGTGGTCTACACTCAATCGCTTCAGGACTGGACATGGCCCCTGCTTGGCCAGCCTTCACAGATGGGGCAGTAGCCCTAGCCCACTGTGCGCATGTGGAGAGGAGCAAACTATGGAACACATCATAGAGGCTTGCCCGCTCCAAAGACTGGAAGGAGGATTACACACCCTCCATACAGCAAACCAGGAGGCAACTGCTTGGCTTAAGGACTTTGCATTCGCTAAATAAATAAATCACAACCGTGTACATTCATCCGAGGGCAGACGCTGACTCCGCCTGCAGCACCATCTCTGATGTGATCCAGCAGCTGCAATCAATTTCTCCAGAGGCGCCAAACTTCATTCTTGGGGATTTTAACCATGTTTCTTTAAAGAAGACACTTAAAAACTTTTATCAGTATGTCTCCTGCCCAACCAGGCGAAAAAAGACATTGGACCTGTGCTATGCATCCATAGAGAGGGCCTATAAATCACTCCCCCTTCCTCCTTTAGGATCCTCAGATCACAACTGTGTACATTTGCTGCCCACGTATAAAACTGCTCTCAGAAGAGGCAAGGTGGAGACGAGAGACATTGATGTGTGGACAGAAGATTCAGAGCACAGCCTCCAGGAATGCTTTGACTGTACAGACTGGGAGATGTTCAAACTGGCCTGCGGGGATGATTTGGACTCTCTGGCTGAACTCACATGCTCATACATGTCTTTCTGTCAAAATAAGATTGTTCCACGTAAACGTGTCAAAATATATCCCAACAACAAACCATGGGTTACTAAATCAGTTAAATCCTGCTTACAGAGGAAAGCACTTGCCTTTAAACAGGGGTCTGTTTATGAGCTACAGGTTGCCACAAAAGAGCTGAAGGCCGAAATTTTAAGAGCGAAACAGAATTATAAATCAGAGTTGGAAAGCAAGATGGCAACAAAGAAACTTGGTTCGGCCTGGGCCAGTATGAAAACTATTGCAGGCCTTCAGAGCACAGAGCGCAGTAATCGTGTGTTTTTAGATGGTTTTAATTCAGACACAGAGCTGGCTAATGCTCTTAATTGTTTTTATGGTCGTTTTGACTCCTTTGATTTCAGCACAGAAATCCAAGATTTGAAACAGAATCTCAAAGACAATGAGCACTTTAATATTGAGGTGCAGGATGTTAAAAGGGAGTTCTGCGCTGTAAAAGTGAACAAAAGTCAGGGCCCTGATATTATATGTGGGTGCTTGGTAAAGTCCTGTGCACATGAACTGAGTCCTATATTTCATTACATTTTCAATAAGTCCTTACAGACACAACATGTGCCTAAGATCTGGAAATAAGCCGTGGTTGTTCCCGTTCCAAAATCCAGCTGTGCTAAAACGGTAAACGACTTTAGACCAGTTGCTTTGACCTCAATTTTAATGAAAATTTTTGAAAAACTGGTCAGATGTGAGGTCCTAAGGCAGACTGAACATGCATTGGATCCTCTGCAGTTTGCCTGTATGTCTCACAGAGGAGTGGAGGATGCCACTGTCACTATGTTTAACATGCTTTTTAAACATCTGGATTTTAATGGGACACATGCCAGGCTTTTATTTGTGGACTTTTCTTCCACCTTTAATACAATCCAACCTCATATTTTAGCTGAAAGGCTCCTGCAACAATTTGATTTGAGCAATAATCTGGTGGGTTGGATTCTGGATTTCTTAACCAACAGGACACAGAGAGTAAGGGTCAGTGGTACATTGTCTGACCTAAAGTGCTCTTCTACTGGCTCTCCTCAGGGGTGTGTGTTGTCACCACTACTCTTCATCCTGTACACAAACATGTGTCGGAGCAGACATGACAACAGACACATTATAAAGTATGCTGATGACTCAGTCATTGTCAGTCTCCTCCAGGATGGTGAGAGTGGCCACGGCCCAGTAGTTGATGATTTTGTTCACTGGTGTGAGGATTCCTACCTGCAGCTGAATACAACAAAAATGAAAGATATGATTATTGACTTTAGGAGGAAAACTTCCAGGCACAAAGTCACCGTACTAAAAGGCCAGACCACCGAATGTGTACAATCCTACAAATATCTTGGGACGATTATTGATAATAATTTAAACTTTGAAGAGAACTGTGAAAGGGTGTGCAAAAAGGGTCAGCAACATTTGCATTGTTTGAGGAAACTTGCACGCTTCCATACTGACCGAACCATAATGACAATGTTTTATCGGACTTTTATTGAATCTGTTTTATCCCTTTCTTTAATGTCATGGTTTGGTCAGATAAAACTGAAACAGAGGAAATCCTTGGATCAGGTAGTTAGATGGTCCAGTCATTTGCTTGGTGAGTCACAGCTGAGCCTGACATCCCTGCACACCAGACAGGTACAGAGGATGGCTACCTCCATTTTAAATGATGACTCCCACCCTTTGCACTGCAACTTTCAGCTTCTTCCCTCCAGACGGAGGTTTGCTGTCCCAAAAAGTAAAACCCAGCGCTACAAAAACAGCTTTGTCCCTGCTGCTGTCAAAGAGTTAAACAAGCTATAAAAATATATTGTACATAATTTAGGTACCTATTTATTAACTTCATTTTATATTTACTTATTTTGTATGATGTCACTTGGGTTCTAAATATTTTATTGGGTTTTAGACCTTTGAGTTTTTTAACCTCTGACTAGTTTTTAACTTTTAACTTTAATATGACCCTTCTCTCTTACCTCTGGTTTCTCCCTCATCTTTTTGTCTTTTTATACCCTGTTTGATGGAGCCTTGAGTATTTTTATCATGTTTATAGTCAGCTTTATGTGTGCCTGTGTTTGTGTCTATGTTGAATGTAATTAGTGGTTTGTAAATATGGATGTCACCAGACTGCAAAACAAATCTACCTACGGGTACAAATAAAGTAACCTGAACCTGAATCTGAACCTTGGCCTTGTCATGCCAGAGGCCATATAAAAAAAGTGGAACTTCCTGCCATCCAACTTGGTGCTTAGCAAAAATGGAATGGAGGAGGGAAATGTGGGTGGCAGTGGCTCAGGAGGAAGAGCGGGTCATCCAATAACCAGAGGGTTGGTAATTCAAATCCCACTCTCTCCAGCCATCCTGCCGTTGTGTCCCTGGGCAAGACACTTTACCCATCTTTCCTCCAGTGTCCATGACACTGGGCATGAATGTGTATAAATGTTTGGTAGTGTTTTGAGAAGCCGTTGGCGTGGATTGGCAGCCATGTTTCTGTCAGTCTGCCCCAGGGCAGCTGTGGCTACAGTAGTAGCTTACCATTGCCATTGTCTGTGGGGTGAATAGAATAATGTATCCATTGTAAAACATCTTTGAGTGTCTATGAAAAGTGCTACATAAATCTCATGCATTGTTATTATTACTATTGTGACACTGATTTAGGACCGCTCTCTTCTCCCCCTCAGACAGCACAATGGGGCACATAAACGTTTCCATCAGTCTTCCCCAGGGCAGCTGTGGCTACAGTAGTAGCTTACCATTACCATTGTCTGTCTGTGGAGTGAATGAATAATGGATTTTCATTGTAAAGTGCTGTGGGTTTCTTGAAAGGCACTATATAAATGCAAACCACTATTATTACACACTGGGTTTCCTCCTTTGTGATGCTTTGCCAGGTCTTTACTGCAACTGTCTTCAGTTGTTCGTTTGTGCGTCATTCTGACTTAAGCCTTCTCTTAAGCAAGTGAAATGAATGCTCAATTGGGTTGAGATCTGGTGACTGATTCAGTCATTGCAGAATATTTCACTATTTTGCCTTAAAAAAAACTCTCAGATTGCTTTCGCAGTATGTTTTAGGTCATTGCCCATCTGTACTGGGAAGTGATATCGATTAACTTTGCTGCATTTCGTTGAATGTTATGTGCCCAAAGAATGAGGTCAGCTGACTACCTGAATATATTGATTGACCAGGTTATTCCATCAATGGTGATTCATGTCATAATCAACGCTAAAGGCAGTCCAACAAAATATTAGAGTGTGGGCAGGATGGTTTTCAAATTGTGCTGCAATCAGTTTTTCCTACTACATTTTTCTAAGGAGTTTGTTTTTCTCCCAATTTTTCCATTTCTTTCTCCGTGAGTGGGGCCAGCGGGCTCATATCCACCTCACTGTGGGAATGCTGCTTCTCTCTTTGGGCACATAATATTGCTGAACCTAGACCTGACCAACTGATATATATATACTGTATATATATATACTGTATATATGTGTGTGTGTGTGTGTGTGTGTGTGTGTGTGTGTGTGTGTGTGTGTGTGTGTGTGTGTGCAACCCTGCTCTTCCGAGGGTGTGGAGGGTGAAACAGGGCATCCTGGCAGAACTAAAAGCAATATCTGTCACAGGTCTGTGGTGGACCACTCCCAGTTACACGGGGTGAGACTGGAAATCCTGGCAGATAAGCACATCTGTCACAAGGTCTGTGGTGGACTTTTGCCAGTCGGTGCATCGTGACATGCACTACACAAAGAGCAGAGATAAACAAACCTATCATCTGGTCAGTCACTGCAACAAATCTGGAGTCAGTTCGTCTTGGCCTGTCTTTGCCACTGATAATACCTCTATCTAACTAACTAACTAACTAACCTGCACTTATATAGCGCTTTTCTAGTCACAAAGACCACTCAAAGCGCTTTCATTAATACTAACCCTCTATTCTAAGGGCCTATAGGAAACAGATATCTAGGGACAATTTAGAACAGCCAATTAACCTAACATGCATGTCTTTGGCATGTGGGAGGAAACCGGAGAAATCCCGGAGTAAACCCGCGCAACATGGGGAGAACATGCAAACTCCACACAGATCACTGTTGGTCGGGGGCTGGGATCGATCCCACGATCCCCACAATCCCCCGGCCAAGGGTAAACTGTGCTGCCGCAGTGCTAACCACTGCGCCACCGTGCAGCCCGGTGTATCTGCCAAGAATGTGCCACTAGTCCAGCAGTATAGTGGTACTCATATACTTTGCAAGCAGTTTCATGAAATGGTCAGTCAGAAAGCAACTCATACCAGCTCGGACGTTGCCCGGGTTAACAAGGTCAGGAGTTCCTGGCAGCGGAAGGCGAAGGACAGAGCTGCATGGAGGAATCTGATCAGACCTAAATGAAACAGTCATTGTCACCCCTGACAGACTGCTATGATGATGATGATTGTATAATTTATAAACACCAGTGGGATTGGGAATCTTTGTTTAGAAAAGCTTTAACATGCAGATCAAGGGAATCAAAGATCCAACCCTCAATCTTCTGATTAACAAACAAACCAGTTTCCCTCCTGAGCTAAAGGAGGCTTTATTTTACTGTGTCTGCATCTGCGTCTCAGTGTTAGCTATCACAAAAATGTGCTATGGCACCAAATGTAGGAACATGTTTACATGAAGTCCTTGTAAAAGTAATCCAACAGCATGTAAAGTTTAATTTAATATATTTGATACTCATTACATAAACGTGAATTTATAGTGCATGACTTGGCTTGATAAATTTTACACTGAGAAGAGTTTGAGTGTAAAAAGACCCCATTACAGTCTGAGACTTGCTATTTCCTGGCAATAAGGAGTGTTCTGTGGCATTAATAGTAATAAAATCAATACCCTTAATTATCGGGAGATGCTGTGTAAACATTGTTGAAAAGTTGCTTGTGAAAAACCTACGCACACAGAATTTCCAGCTTCTTACTTTCACCTTTGTTGAGATCCAAAGAGTCAAGGATACAGTTTGGGATTAGACAAGAGTTTCAAAAAAAATGTGAATTAAAAACCAGAAGAGGAAGCATCATTAAGGTCAGCCTGCAGAGTCTGGTGGCAGTCTGGAGAGTGAGAGTATTCTGTGTGGGAAAGACCTTGATGTGGACCTGTGCTTCCTCTCCAGAGAGGAAGTGAGGGAGGTGAGAATGCTAATGTTGGACTGGAAGAATTTGCAGCAGCTACTGTAGCTTCAGGTTCCTGTAGCAAATATTTATCATTCAAAGTCTGAGTATTTCTTTTATGACCTCATGACAAAATGTTGGCACAGAAGATAACAGGAAGTTATAAACCATCACTGAAAAAAGCTAAGTTTAATCTTAGCCTGCTATCTATCAAGCTACTGTTGGAAATTAACACTTATTATTGCCAGCTGATGTGAGCTGACTGTGAGCAATGAGTAAAAATAGAAATTTTGAATGAAGACAAACGATAAAGAGACTTTTTACAAAGACCTGCAGTAACATATGAAAGCTATGTCACCCATAGCTGTTTCCTCCACAGGGCAATATACACAAATGCAAGGAGCTGCAACCACCATCTTAATTGTTCTTAAGAGTACTTCAAAGAAGTCTTAATAATGTGGCTTGTTTTCACTCAGAGGTTGTATCCCTTTGAGGTGGAGTCATGCTCCACCCCCATTTGCATGGCTGTGAGGTAGGGGGTGTCTTTCTCCACCATAACATTCACACTAAGTCACATAAAATATTAACTATAACATAAAAAATTAAATATCCCAACAGAAACAACTTAAGCATTGCAAAATGGCAATCTAATTTCTCTTTAAATCATTTTATTATTATTATTATTATTTCCCATCAGTCTTTATGGCTGCATTCATCCACAAACCTACAATATTTTGAAACAATTTAAAGTGGCTGTCTTCACTTGTAGCAAGATAAGCTCATTATATGTTTTGTGAATAAATTAAAATTGTATGTAAAGTATAAAGAAAACTAAGCTGCAGTGTCAGAGAAGCTGTTTATAGGTAATGGACTAGTTGCACAAAGATTTCCATATTTTACGTCTATGTTCTGCACTGGCTGTCAATATGAGTGCAAGGAAATTTAAGATCATTAATTTTATATAATTAATATAACTTCATTTTATGCACATAGTAGCTTTTGTTATAAGCAACAGAGACTTAGCTTTTGTTTGTGTGTTGCCATGGTAACTGAGAGTCCCGATGAAGGATAGGAAGCATTAGCACAACACTGGTAGAACTGCACAGTGGCCTGAAACATTCAGTCACTCAAATTAGCTACTTTTGCAGGCTGCATATTCTTTAAAGCTCTCCAAAAGCAATAAATCCACTGCATCAGCGACACAGAGGATGCTACACTTCCCATGTGCACTGGTACACATTTTGCACAGTCCATTTTAAGTGGCAAGGAAAATATATAGTCAAACAAATGAAACAGTATATTACTTCCCAGTTGCCAACTTAAGCTGAGACAGCATGGTGGTACAGTGGTTAGCACAGTTGCATGACTGCTAGAAAGGTCCTAGGTTAAAATCCCCAGGCTGGCCGGGGTGAGAACCTTACTGTGTGGAGTTTGCATGTTCTCTCTGTCCTGTGTGAGTGGCTGCTCTGGTTTCCTCCCACAGTCCAAAGATTTGCATGCTAGGTTGATTGGTGACTCTAAATGAAGAGGTCAGTCACACTTTCTTTTCAACAACTGTGACTGCAATCCAAGTGTCCTTGTTAGTGGCTCATAAAAAAATAACAAATTTACAACAAAAGACAATGTTATGATAAAATCAGAAGATCTTGCCAAAAATATTAAAATCTATGCAAAAAAAAAATCTTCACTGGAGAAATGATATTAAATTTGCAAAGAAAACAGAGTAATATCAAATTCTGGAAAAACATAGCAGTTTTATGAGGAAAACACCCACACAAATGTGCAAGAAAACAGTCATTCATTCTTCCATCTTGAACCGTTTAATCCTTTTTGGGTGGGGGGATAGAAGGGTGGAGCCTTTCCCAGCATGTCTCGGCAAGAGAAAACAGTTACTTTTTTTTTTTTTTTTTTACAAATAATCAAAAATTTACTGGAAAAAGATACAATTTTGTGGGGGAAAAAGGGTAAAAATTTTACCATCAAAAATGCCACAAATTTATGAAAAAAAAAAAACGCTTCTAAGGCTGATGTCATTAGAAGATACTGTCAGATATTTCTGTGGCTCCATGTAGATCTATGAGGAAATCTACAGGTTGCCAACCCCTGCCCTATGATCGCACACTTTAAATTACGGTCACAAAGATTCTTACGAACGAGGGGTGTGTAAGAATCTCCCAGTTCCTAGGAATTCTGGAGGTCACAGACATTCGTGGAGGGGGGCATAGTTTCTTACTGCTTCCATTCAATTTGCAAGAGCAACTTGAGGCATTCTTGAGAAATGACGTGCTTTTCTTTCGTACAATGGCCATAGAGTTCTTATGTTCTTCATAAAGGTGCCTTGGGATCTTTCTGCAGCATACTTATTGCCATCTTATGAAAATTATTGTGCAACTCACGACACTCTCAAGTCCTAGGTAGGACGATCATACGGCTTTGGACACATTTTGTCGGCACAAATGTCGTATGAATGATGTACTTCTGCCTTATGAGTGCCTCACTACCACTTTATACCTGCTGTATGAATCTCCATACAAACGGGGATTCGTATGATGTTTCCTACAACCACTGTAAGTGGCCTGTTATGTCGGTAAAAGGGAACCAAGGATGAGACCGGGCATTGAACTGGACACGACTTTATTAGTGACTCACTCTCACTATGTAAGCGCTGCCGTCAGGCTGAGAGGAGGCCAAAGAGACTGCCCCTCTTCCTCAAAGCCCTTTTATACCTCGGGTGGTAGCGGAACCGGAAAGGTGGAGCCACCACCTGTGTCGCACAATAATATGTCCCATAACAACACAACACTCCCCCCCTTCAAAAAAAATGGTCCAAAACACATACATGCAATCGAGACCCTCCCCAATTTGGAACCCGAATCACGCACTAAAACTAAACAGAAACACTTAAAGATCTATCTCACTCACTCAAAACAACTAAAACTAGGGGAGAACAGGTGGACTCCCGTCCCACCCCCACACGGCAAGACGGATTATTCTGCCGTCTGTACTAAAAGAACAGTCCTATTAAACAGAAAACTGCCGTGTTCCTAAAATAAATAATATAAAGCACAAAACAATCCCATTAACATACCTTATATACACCATGGTTGTCCCCCATTTCCATTACCATACATTATATATTCTGCCCCACCATCAGTCTGCCCCAAGAGAGGAACCACCCCCAGCCTGAAAACCGTTGGATGGCCCCACTCCGGTGCACCTTCTTTTCTTCCCTCCTGGGGATGACCCACGTCGAGGTCCAAACACTTCTTCCTTCTCACGAGCGTGCCGCAGCTCATTGGGATGTCTCCGCGAGCCATCAGATAGCTGGAGGTAGGCATCCTCCCTAACAGCCACCACCTGCAGCCACCCCTGATCATCTTGTCACCGTTTGCCCCGAACACCTCTCGACCAGGCCTCCACTCTGGGTCGGACCACATCCTCGACCCCCAGAGGGGCCCTACTCGGCTTCCAGTGTCCCTTTTTTGGCACATCATTTCACCGTTCCAGCTGGTCCTGCCCTGCTCGCTTTCATTTTCTCTGCCAGCAAAGCTGTTGTGACCCTCTGCTCACTGGTACCTTCCAGCCGAGCTCTGGGAGTAGAATTGGTCATCCAATCGGCGCCACCCGCTGCCACGGGTGTCCCACCGTTCCGCCCAGTTCCCTCAGCTAGGGTTACTTTGACACTGGCACCGGGACCCTCCCACAATGGCCCTGGGTGGGGTTGGTCCTGCTCATCGTCCAGAATATTAGGCAGAGGTTCGTCCCACACAGCTCCGTTCATCGTCCAAACTTGCCGGTGCCACAAACCACAGCTCGACCACTCTTCTCCATCGCTGCTGGTGATGGTGAAGGCCAATTTATAAAACAAATCACACTCCATAAAGTTCTGTCCACAGGCAGTCACGATGAACCTCAAGCTGGACACCTCCGCCAACTTGTACCTAGCCATCAGTTCCACCGATCCCACTGTGGCCAATCTTCCTCCACCATAACCACACAGCGGCGCTGAATCACTTCTCACTCAATACTGAGGGAAGAAACTCCTCACTGCTGGCCAATTCAACACGGATCTCACCGCTCCCGTGTCAATCAGCAACGGCACCGTTACCCCGTCCAGTTCCACCATGCAACAGGAATGGCCGTCAGTACTTGGGGATACGATGCAAATGACCATGGGAGTTGGAGCGGGGGTCCTCGTTGCATCTCGGATCCCCTCACTTGAACCTGTAACATTCCCTGGCAAAATGATGCAGGAGTCCACACTTGCCGCAGCGTTTTCCTCTTGCCGGACACTCTCTGCCTTATAATGGTGCTTGGTGGACCTACAACCCAAACACCTGGGCGATCCCAGGGCGGACCTCATCCTGACAGCTTTAACACATTCTTCATCATCCTCCACGCCATCATCGCTGTCCAAGTCCACTGCCTACGCCGTCAACTGTAGATCAACAGAGCGCTGTGACGCTCTCTTGCCAAGCTCCTGTGATAGCTTGTCTGCCACTTCAAACTGTTGAGCTTACTCGATGGACATGGCTAATGTCAGCTCACCTGAGTGTGTGAGGAGCTTTGACCTCGTCGCCGAGCAAACAATATGTTCCACCAACTGGCTCTGGACCATCTCTTCCTCCAACGCTCCAAACTGGCAGTCCTTGGCCAACTGACATAGGGCTGCTACATACTGCTGCACTGATTCGCCATCCGCTGGTGGTACTGCCAAAACTGGATCCTCCAGACGATGACATTTTCCGGGCCTAGAAAATGTCACACCATTAGTTCAACCACTTCTTCACAGCTATCACCCTTGCCTAAAGTACTAAGGAGACGCTGTTCTTCCATTCCTAAGTTGTGAACTAACAGTGCTCATGCCTGCATCTTCTCCAGTCTTCCAAGGTCCAATGCCACTAAATTATTTTGAAAGGCAGCGAACCACCTCTCCCAAAGGACAGGCGGCTCACCAGGAAGCTCCAAAAACAGCCAAATTGAAGTAACCCCCGTGTTGATACTTTTTATTCTCGCCATCAAATGTTATGTCGGTAAAAGAGAGCCAAGGACGAGACCGGGCGTTGAACTGGACACGACTTTATTAGTGACTCACTCTCACTATACAAGCGCTGCTGTCAGGCTGAGAGGAGGTCAGAGAGACCACCCCTCTTCCTCACAGCCCTCTTATACTCCGGGTGGCTGTGGAACCTGAAAGGTGGAGCCACCACCCGTGTCACACAATAATATGTCCCATAACAACACAACATGGCCCTTACAGCCAACATCTTGTGTAGCTGATGTTATTCCTATGGCATTTGTACTGCTGCCCTATGATGAGGGGTTTTCATGTACAAGACCATCAACCTTGCTACGAACTTACAGTCTATGAATGCCACATTCTCTGACAGCCACCTTCGGAAGGCCGTATGAAATGGTCCAAAAATCGCTCATATGGCGTTCTCAGCTGTTCGTGAAGGTATTTGTGACTGTAGCTTTAATTAGAAGCACCAGATGACCAAATACACATGGAGAAAATATTCACAATAAAACCCATGAGCTTTTAAAGCCCCTGTCACACCTTGGCGATCTAGGCAGCATTTGCTGACATATCAGAATTTTTCTAAAATGCTGGCATATGCCATGTGCATCACATAACCATAACAAGTTGGATGTACAGTGGTGTGGAAAAGTGTTTGCCCCCTTCCTGATTTCTCATTTATTTTGTATGTTTGTCACAGCTAAATGCTTCAGATCATCATACAAATTTAGATATTAGATAAAGATAACACAAGTAAACACAAAATGCAGTTTTTAAATTAAGGTGTTTGTTATTAGGGTTAAAAAATTCCAAACCTACATGACCCTTTGTGAAAAGTGATTGCCCCCCGTTAGACATAAATTTACTGTGATTTATCCCATCTTTGGAAAGCTGAGTTCAATTTCTCAAGCCACACCCAGGCCTGATTACTGCCACACCTGTTCTTAATCAAGAAATTGCTTAAATGGGACCTGCCTGACAAAGTGAAGTAAACCAAAATATCCTCAAACGCTAGACATCATGCTGTGATCCAAATAAATTCAGGAACAAATGAGAAACAAAGTGACTGAAATCTATCAGTATAGAAAAGGTTGTAAAGCCATTTCTAAAGCTTTGGGACTCCAGCGAACCACAGTGAGAGACATTATCCACAAATGGCGAAACATGGAACAGTGGTGAACCTTCCCAGGAGCGGCCGGCTGACAAAAATTACCCCAAGAGCACAGTGACAACTCATCCAAGAGGTCACAAAAGACCCCACAACAACATCCAAAGAACTGCAGGCCTCACTTTCCTCACTTAAGGTCAGTGCTCATGACTCCACCACAAGAAAGAGACTGGGCAAAAATGTCCTGCATGGCAGAGTTCCAAGATGAAAACCACTGCTGAGCAAAAAGAATATAAAGGCTTGTCTCAGTTTTGCCAGAAAACACCTTGATGAATCCCAGGACTTTTGGAAAAATACTCTGTGGACTGATGAGACAAAAGTTGAACTTTCTGGAAGGTGTGTGTCCCATTACATCTGGTGCAAAAGTAACACAGGATTTCAGAAACAGAACATCATTTCAAAAGTAAAATATGGTGGTGGTAGTGTGATGATCTGGGGCTGTTTTACTGCTTCAGGACGTGGGCGACTTGCTGTGGTAAATGGAACCATGAATTCTGCTGTCTACCAAAAGATCCTGAAGGAAAATGTCTGGCCATCTGTTTGTGACCTCAAGCTGAAGCGCACTTAGGTTCTGCAGCAGGACAATGATCCAAAACACACCAGCAAGCCCACCTCTGAATGGCTTAAGAAAAACAAAATGAAGACTTTGGAGTGGCCTAGTCAAAGTCCTGACCTGAATCCGATTGAGATGCTGTGGAATGACATTAAAAAGGTGGTTCATCCTCAAAAACCCTCCAATGTGGCTTAATTACAATTCTGCAAAGATGAGTGGGCCAAAATTCCTCTACAGCTCTGTAAAAGACTCATTGCCAGTTATCGCAAAGGCTTGATTGCAGTTGTTGCTGCTAAGGGTGGACCAATCAGTTATTAGTTTTAGGGGGCAATCACTTTTTCACACGGGGCCATGTAGGTTTGAATATTTTTCCCTTATTAATAAACATCTTCATTTAAAAATAACATTTTGTGTTTGCTTGTGTTATCCTTGTCTAACATTTAAATTTGTTTCATAATCTGAAACATTTAAGTGTGACAAACCTACAAAAAAATGAGAAATCAGGAAGGCAGCAAACACTTTTTCACACCACTGTATGCATTAGTAACTTATGTAGAATGTTTCGATAACTTATAAATAAATTATGCCAATGAATGCTTAGCGTGTTGCCAGCATTCACAACTTATGCCCAATGATAGTTTTACTTTTGCATAACTTATGCATAGCATATCCTAATTTATGCATAGCGTGATCATGCCAAACTGCCGTTGCCTCCTGATCCATGAATCTTAAGTGTACGAGAGCTTGAAGTAATTTCCCAGTTTTGGATCAGTAAAGTACATCTATCTTTCTATTCTGTCCTCCAAAGACCATTGCACAGTGAGGGGTGTGACCGACCTGGCAGAGCTGTCAAATCTGTCATGTCAGTCATGCCTACAGAAAGAATAAAGCAGCTGATGTAACATGGCACGAATGTCAGATGACAGTCGAAACATATCAAGGTATGAAACATCTCTTTACTTTGTCTGAACACAAGAACAAGACCAATTTCACAGGGTCATCTGCTCACCATGGAGTCTTGACGGTTTCCTCCTGTGAACCAACACTGCCAATACACCATTATATGGTAGCTGTAAGTTAGAAACATGTTCAGTAAGTTTACACATAGGCTTAAAGCTTGTTACTCATAGCTTAGAAATACGTTTTGGGTACGCAAGACATTAACTCGATGTATTTTGACTTGTGAGTAACTAGCAAGTAATGTGTGTCAACGATCGCATAAGTTACATAACATATGGCCCACATATGCAAGACATATGAGCAATACGCTGGATACATCAAAAAATTTTGTGCATGCACAATGTACTACAACATGTACCAGTGTGCTTCAACGTGCTTTTAACTTATACAAAACTTACCCTTGACTTATCGGATGTAGGCCAGCGTACTCGCCAATATTTTTTTAAATGTCTGCATACATTGCCTAAATCGTCAAGGTGTGACAGGGGCTTTACTCTGATTAATAGAATTATAAACTACTAGTGACATGCAAAATCTACTTGAGCACAACTGTGCATACTGTATATGACCATGTAATAGCTTTAAAATGTTAACATTACAGGTCATCAACTAATCTTACTCTCTTGGGTGTCAGTAGAGAACATACAGTATCACACTCACAATGTCAAAATACAGTATGTGACTCACAGGCAGCATTAGGTCATGGGGTCATCGTGGAGCTATAGTACAGGGAATGACATTTACATTATGTTCCATGAAAAATCCTATTACAAGAATATACTACAGCCAAGGTTAAGGAAACTCCTTAAATTGTTAGAAAAAACATATAAAAGTCCCCAGGCTGGAGAGAAAAGAGACTTGTGTTGTCTGGAAGGTTAGGAAGAATATTAGGAGAGGCGTTTAAGTGCAGCGACTCTTCCTGGGAAGATGCTGTTGAAGTGACGGATGGCTGTAGTCATGATGGACTGGTACTGTCTCTCAGAGGAGGGTTTGTTGAACAGATGGTTGCCTGGTGTGCATTTTGTGGCAACGCTGGCTGCTGTGCCGTTTCATGCCGGTGCAGTTCTTTTCATGCAGTGATGCTGAGAGTCAATTGGCCGGCCAGGTTGCAGAGTAAACTAGAAAAGCACTCGGAGAGCGCAGACCTCCGCCAAGCGGCACAGTTCCCCCCATACAGTGTTTGTGTGTACGTTTTCAGATTCCCTGAGCATGAAAAGATATGACTAGCAATTGGATTCACAATGATTATTTGTTTATTTGACATGGACAGTGCAATAAACAGACAATTAATGAATGACAATCAATGTGATAGTGATAGGATTAGTGGTTCAGTAGTGTAAAACGGGGCTATAAGGGACGGCGGGTTAATAAGGGACACTTTTCTGGGAAATGTTTTAAATGTAATTCTGCTTTTTTTATTTTGAGCAGGACGCTGAGTTGTGTTGTTATTGTCAAATATCCATGAATCCTTCATCAAATCTAGGCGGAAGCAAAATTAAAAAAGCAGAATTACATTTAGAAAAGTGTCCCATATTACCCCGCCGTCCCTTATAGCCCCGTTTTACGGTTGTAAAAGCATTGCCTCCTTGGCGGAGGTAATAAACTGAAGTGTTGGTGTGTCCATCTCCTCCACTGACGGATGCAGATTGGTTAGACAGGTTGCCGTGGGTTTTATATTATATTGGGGTTGCGCTCCGCGGCAAAACAGAATTTAGAATCTTCCCCGGCAGAGAGGTCGTTTTTACGCAGCGCCTATAGCTGGGCGGGGAATTTGTGGCAAATAATCGGGCGGCGGACAGGTGGCCGTGTCAGGTTTTGCAGCGTGGCGCAAAAACAGGCAAGCTGGCGGGCCCAGGCCAGCAGTGTTTTCCGCATGCTTTTGTGGCTAAAACGTTGAAGAAGGCGGAGTTTGTGTTGGTCAGACACGACGCCCAGCGCCCTCCATTGCGCCTGCGCACATGTTGAAAATGGCCGTATGTCACAGTGTGGAAAAATGCTTTAAAAAATTCCTGTATGCAGACGGTGATGCGGATCATCCCCAAAATTTAATCAGTTCTTCCTTGTACCATTTCCAACAACGCCTGAAAGTTTCATTGAAATCCGTCCAAAAGTTTTTGAGTTATCTTGCTAACCAACAGACAGACAGACAGACAGACAGACAGACAAACAGACAAACACACAGACAAACACACAGACAAACCCCAGCAAAAACATTACCTCCTCCTGGCCTTTCGGCCTGGTGGAGGTAATAACAGCGAAGCAGTAAAACTATATACAGGAAAAGAAAAGTGGACTTTCAAACAGCCATTCCTCATTCATTCAGTGGTAAGCTCACAAATAGAGAGACGAAGCTTCCATAATTCCACACGCTCACAGATCCCGGATGTTAACGTAGCGATACCTGGCTTCAAGACTATACAGGGGGACAGAGATGTGATAAGCAGCAGAAAAAGAGAGGAGGAGGAGTGGCACTTCTTGTGAATGAAAAGTGATGTAATCCTGGACACATTTATGTGAAGGAAAGGTGCTGCAGCCCGGACATTGAACTGCTGGCTGTGAGTATGCGACCTTATTATGTGCCACAAGAAATGAAGTGTGCCTTAGTAATTATCATCTACGTCCCTCCAACAGCTGACGCAGCGGTGGCCTGTGACGTCATCAGCTCCACTACGGCCACATTACTGGAGAAGAATCCGGACGCATTTATGGCCATCACGGGTGACTTTAATCATGTTTCATTTGGAAAAACATTACTAAACTTTCACCAGTTTGTTGGCTGTCCCACCAGAGAAAATAAAACACTGGATTTTCTGTATGCCAATGTCAGAGATGCATATAGTGCCAAAGCTCTAGCCTCCATTGGCAAATCGGATCACTGCATGGTCATGTTAACACCCAAGTACATTCCCCTTGTGCAAAGGCAGCCTGCTTATTCACGGTCTGTGAGGAGGTGGACACAGGAGGCTGCTGATGCACTGCAGGACTGCTTCGAGACGACAGACTGGGGCGTACTCTGTGAACCACATGGGGTGGACATAGACAATATGACTGACTGCATCACAGAATACATTAGATTCTGTGAAGACATGGCCATGCCAGCTCAGACTGTACACTGCTTCTCCAACAACAGACCATGGGTCACCAGTGACCTGAAAGCACTTCTGAACAAAAAGAAGAGAGCTTTTAGGGCTGGAGACAAGGAGAAGCTGAGGGGAGTGCAGCATGAGCTGAGAGAGATGCTGAGGAGGTGCAAGGACAATTATAGGAGGAAGTTGGAAGATAAACTCAGGCAAAAAAAAAACACTAAAGATGTGTGAATGGGAATGAAAACAATAACTGGGAGCAAGGAGAGTACTGATGAACTGAATCTGTTTTTTAAAAGGTTCAACTCACAGTCTGTCACCCCAACAACACAACCAGGACCCCCCCACCCCTCCCCCCACCCTTCTGTGAAGAACCTCTCTCCATCTCCACCCTCACCCCCCTGCTCCTCCTCGGAGGACACCAGGCCCCTCCCTCACATATCTGTGACTACAGACCAGGTTAAGAAACAGCTGGAGAGACTTCATCAGCGGAAGGCGGCGGGCCCTGATGGCATCTCTGCCAGGATCCTGAGGACCTGTGCCAACCAGCTAGCTCCAGTATTGAAACACCTGTACAACAACCTGAGTCTGGAGAGAGTGCTGGTGCTGTGGAAGACATCCTGCCTGGTTCTTGTCCCCAAGAAGTCATCTCCATCGGACCTGAATGACTATCGACCAGTTGCCCTCACATCTCATGTGATGAAGGTCCTGGAGAGACTGGTCTGAGCCCACCTGAGGCTGCAGGTGAAGATGTGGCTGGACCCTCTGCAGTTTGCATATCAGCCTTATTTAGGAGTTGAAGACGCTGTCATCTATCTGCTGCAATGAGCCCATCTGCACCTGGATGGTGGAGAAGATCCTGTGACAATCACATTTTTTTGATTTCTCCAGTGTCTTTAACACCATCCAGCCACTGCTGCTGGATGAGAAGCTGCGAGTGATGGGGGTTGACAGCTCTGTGATCTCCTGGATTACTGACTACCTGACAGGCAGACCACAGTTTGTCCGGCTGGGCAGTGTCTTGTTTGACGTGGTGGTTAGTGATATGGGAGCTCCACAGGGGACTGTGCTCTCTCCTTTTCTCTTTACCTTATACACCACTGAGTTTCAGTACAACACCAAGTCATGAAAGCTGCAGAAGTTCTCTGACGACTCAGCTGTTGTGAGGTGTATAAGCGGGGGAGAGGAGGGGGAGTACAGGGAACTGGTAGACAGATTTGTGGAGTGGACAGAGCAGAATCACCTGAGGTTGAATGTCAGCAAGACCAAAGAGATGGTGATTGATGAGGACACCTTCTCTTCATTGTAGATTAGGGGGGAGGATGTGGGGGTGGTTGAGGACTACAAATATCTGGGTGTTAGGATCAGCAATGGGCTGGACTGGAGATCTAACACAGCTGCTGTACACAAGAAGAGAATGAGCAGACTCTACTTCCTGAGGAAGCTGCGATCCTTCAACGTGTGCAGCAGGATTCCGGAGCTTTTCTACTAGACCATTGTCACCAGCGCCATCTTCTTTGCTGCTGTCTGTTGGGGTAGCATCAGGGCCAGCAACACCAACAGACTTGACAAGATTATCAAGAGGGCTGGCTCTGTAATTGGTTTCAGGCCAGAGACCTTTGAAACAGTGGTGGAGAGGAGAACACTAAATAAACTGCGATCCATCATAGACAATTCTGATCACCCCCCCACACACACACACACAACACACTGGACAGACAGTGGAGCACTTTCTCCAGCAGACTGCTACAGCTTCGCTGTTGAACAGCCAGGTATAAGAAATCTTTCCTGCTGCATGCCATTTCACTGTACAATAACTCACTAAGATGTTGTATTCTGGTCATAGCTATGCTTCCATACTGCACCTTACAGTCTAACCGGTACCTCACATTTCACTCTGCTCCTGATAGTCCTGCATTGTGCAGCGGGTATGATTCATGTGTTTATACGGGTCACCATATATCCAGCTATGATGTTTATAGGTTTTTATAGTAGTGTTAGTTTTACTTTCCATGGGTAATCCCTTTGTCTGTCATGCGTGTGTTTCTGTCGTTTGGTTGTCTACTGTCATGCTACTGTTACACTGCAATTTCCCAGTTTGGGATCAATAAAGTACATCTATCTATCTATCTATACTTCTGATGTTCAGTGTGAAAGGTGCATTCAGAAATAACATGAAGCCAATTTTTCACAATTCCATAAAGATGGAATTCCATATGAAGTCAATGAAAATACATGAAGGGACATGAATTTTCTCTGAATGATGCAAATCATCGTAAATCCGTGTCTGTGGATAAAACTTTGCTTGAAACTTTACCAATCGCTGTCACTGTGAATGAGAATCAATCTTCTTGTCTTCACGTTGGTCCCATATAGCTGCAGGGTCCCCACGTTATTTATTGGATTTGGCCCTTCCTGAAATAGCCTGAGCTTGGGACTGGAACTAGAAGTGCACTGACGTAGGCTGCGTGTCCACCAAATGCGTTTTTTCAGCTGTGAGTGACTATTTTCTATTCATTCTCTATGTAGTCCAGTGTCTAAAGCGCTGAGCACCCTCGGCGCTGAAACGCTCTCGGTGGTGGCCACTTTTTATCACAACACTCAAGGCACTCAGAATTGAAAAAAAAATCAACTTTTCAAACTGCACCTGAACTCATCAATGTCAGATCTTTCTAAGCAGCCAATTAGAATAAGGAAGGGTGGGACATAGGACGCCGGTACAGTTTGTATTCAGATTCCTGTTTTCTGTGTCATCACATTTTGCATCCAGAGCTCCTACCAATGCTAGAATACGTTTCTTGTCCATTGTTATTTAGAGACTGCTATTAAAAAATAAGTAGAAAGTCTGACCATAGGAAAAGTGGAAGTGCTGAGCTGTGAGTGACAAGCTGTAGCTGTGATACAGGGCACAGACTTTTTTTTCCAGAGTGCAGCATACAAACGCTGAAAAAAGACATTCAGGGCAGTCAGGTGACAAAAACGTGTTTGGTGGACACACAGCCTTAAGCTCCACCCATGGCTGGAAAACCAACTTCCCTTTCCCCATTCTATTATGCTGAACAACAGGGGAGGGGGAATGGCTCTGCAGGAGGCCAGCGAGGCCTACCTGGTGGGTCTCTTCGTGGACAGCAACCTGTGTGCCATCCACACCAAGAGGGTCACCACCATCATGCCCAAAGACATCCAGCTGGCCCGCCGCACCCGCGGAGGGAGAGAGAGCTTAGACTTTCTGCTGCACATTCACCAACCATAATGCTCTGCACTGTGTGTCTATATATATTTATAGTAATATGTATACTAGCTGTTCTTGTTTTTTTCTTGCCTTCTGATTATTGCTCTGTGTTGCTATCCCTGTGCTGTTGCAATCCTGGAATTTCCCCCATTGTGGGACTAATAAAGGCTTATCTTATCTTATCTTATCTTATCTTATATCCCATTACTTTGTGGTGTTGATACTGTATCGATTCAGAGACAGATCATCATACTTTATTAATAAATGTTGCAAACACAAACTTACCTATTTAGGTACCAAAAACCAGCTGATTTTTCAGTGCGATGGTACGAAATGCTCATTGTCTTTAGGTCAGCACAGCAAAGGAGTGACGCTTGAGATCTAGCCAGAAGATTGGGATGGGAATATAGCCTATCGCAAGTTTGCCATAATATCACATCACGGCCAAAGTATTATGCAGCTTCTGGTGATTCCTGCCCCTACTGAGCACCAAACTAGAAGGCGGAAAGTACCATTTTTGTAAGTTCTGGTATGACCCAGCAGGGGCTTGAACCCCAACCTTCCAGCTGTGGGACAGATGTTCTACCATGAAGTCACCACTCTACCACCATTGTTAGGAGTTTATCAGCTGACAGCTCTTTTTCTTCTTGGTTGTCCATCGACCCGATGATGACCGTCCCTCATGTGTTAAGTCCTTTTCTTGCGTGAGCACGGAGATGGCTGTTTAGGCCAATCCTCGATCGGCAGACACAGCTGCAGTAGGGGCAAGGAAGCTGCCCAGGTAATAACGCCTTTCTTCGTGCCCGTGCTTCAGCTACATCAGCTCGCCTCTTCTCTTCAAAGTAGTCTCGTGCTGGGGTATTGAGGGTGCACCAGCCTGGCCTGTCCATAGCCCACAGCTCTAATTGTTTGGGAAGGATGCCAGTGTGTCTGATGTTGAGCTTCACGCAGTCTTTGAATCTTTTGCGTGGTCTGCCTTGGTTCCGCTTCCCAGAGCAGAGTTCGTCGTACATGAGCTGCTTGGGCAGCCTGTGGCCATCCATCTGGATCACATGACCAACCCATCGGAGCTGGGCTTTCAGAATCATGGCCTCAATGCTGGTCATCTCAGCTCTGTCCAGGACCTCAAGGTTTGTGACCCGGTCTTGCCAGTGAATGTTCATGATCATCCGTAGACTTCTCATGTGGAACTTCTCCATCTGCTTCAGGTGTTTTTTGTACATGGTCCACGTCTCACATCCATAGAGAAGGCTGGTGAGGACAACGGCCCTGTGCACTTTGAGCTTCGTGGACAGCTGGATGTTATGCTGGTTCACAACGCGAGCTCGGAGACAACCAAGAGCTTGACTGGCCTTGCAGATTCTGACGTTGATCTCCTTATCCAGGCTGCCATCGTTGCTGATGGTGCTGCCGAGGTATTTAAAGTCATCTACCAACTTCAGTTGGTAAATAAGTATTTGGTCAATAACAAAAGTTCATCTCAATACTTTGTTATATACCCTTTGTTGGCAATGACAGAGGTCAAACATTTTCTGTAAGTTTTCACAAGATTTTCACACACTGTTGCTGGTATTTTGGCCCATTCCTCCATGCAGATCTCCTCTAGAGCAGTGATGTTTTGGGGCTGTCGCTGGGCAACATGGACTTTCAACTCCCTCCAAAGATTTTCTATGGGGTTGAGATCTGGGGACTGGCTAGGCCACTCCAGAACCTTGAAATGCTTCTTACGAAGCCACTCCTTTGTTGCCCGTGCGTTGTGTTTGGGATCATTGTCATGCTGAAAGACCCAGCCACGTTTCATCTTCAATGCCCTTGCTGATGGAAGAAGGTTTTCACTCAAAATCTCACGATACATGGCCCCATTCGCTCTTTCCTTTACACGGATCAGTCGTCCTGGTCCCTTTGCAGAAAAACAGCCCCAAAGCATGATGTTTCCACCCCCATGCTTCACAGTAGGTATGGTGTTCTTTAGATGCAACTCAGCATTCTTTCTCCTCCAAACACGACAAGTTGAGTTTTTACTGCGAAAATCAAAAATATCTTATTACAATAAACTGATAGATCATGCAAAGGGTAACAACAGTTCCCTATGGAGGCATTTAAATAACTTAACTAATAAAAAAAACGATCAGAAGGGGGTAAAGGAACTTAGAATCAATGGCAAGACCGTCAGTGACAAGGCTACTTTGGCAAATGAATTTAATTCACACTTTGTGGGCTCTGTGGAAGACTTAACAAAAATTTTTGTGCTGCCAAATGTGCTCAACAACACAAATTCCATACTCCCAACAGATACTTTTCACATCGATGAGGTAAATGAGAAGTTAATTGCTGGTATTGTTAAAACACTGTCAAACTCAAAAACTAGTGATATCTACAATATGAGCACCTCCTTTCTCAAAATGCACAGCAAAATATTAATCAAACCACTGACTCATCTCATTAATCTCTCCATTAGGTCTAGTACATTTCCATCTGGCTGGAAAAAAGCTGTCGTCATACCAGTTCATAAATCAGGCAGTAAAGACGATATATGCAATTACCGCCCAATCTCTATCTTACCAGTCCTATCTAAGGTTCTTGAAAAAGTTGTAGCTACACAGCTGATAGACTACTTACAAGACAGTCAACTTCTTCATCCACATCAATTTGGTTTTAGACCAGGATACTCAACAGAAACAGCAAATTGTTGCCTTATTGAAAACGTCAAACAGTCCTTGGACAGGGGTAATGTGGTAGGAGCTGTTTTTCTAGATCTCAAAAAGGCTTTCGATACTGTAAACCACAGTTTGCTTTTATCCAAAATGGTATCTTTTAACTTCTCCCCAAATACATTAGAATGGTTTGCATCTTATCTCCAGAATAGAGAACAGTGTGTAAAAGTTCACCAGGATAAATCCTCATTTTTAAACAACCGCATGGGTATCCCACAAGGGTCCATTCTGGTCCTTTACTTTTCAGCATTTTTATTAATGACTTGCCGTTACACTGCTCAGCTGCAACATGCCAACTTTATGCAGATGATGCAGTTATTTACACAGCTGCCAAGACTCCAGCACAGGCTGCAGATGTACTGTCTACAAGTATGGTTGATGTCCAAGAGTGGCTCCTCAAGAACCATCTATTGCTGAACCTTCAGAAAACAGTCTCAATGTGCTTTTCAATCAAAAAATGTAACCTGCAACATTTTAAAGTTAATATACATGATCATGACATCAGTTTAGCTACAGAATTCAAATACCTTGGCATTGTACTAGATCCTCAACTCAAATTTAATCTTCATATAAAGAAAATTTCAAAAACAGTAAAAAAAAATCTGAACTGCTTTAAATTAATTAGATATTACATACCTTACGAAGCAGCTGCACTGTATATGCATTCTATGGTTTTTTCTCATATATCATACTGTTTGACAGTCTGGGCTCAAGCAGCCCCTTCCACAATAAGACATATAGGTTCATTATATAATCAAACCCTAAAAATCTTGGACAAAAAGCCCATTAGGTGGCATCACTGTAATGTTTTAAAAAAATACAACCTATTGAGTTTTGAGAGCTTCATTGACCTCTGTCTTCTGAAATTAACGTTCAAATGTTTCCATAAATCAGCACCCGAGCCACTTGCTGGTTTCGTCCAAAGACAGGACAGCAGCAGAGCCACCAGGAGTTCTGTTAACAATAACTGTAAAATATTCCACCGCAGAACCACATTTGGACAAACAGCTTTCTCTATAAAGGGCAGTCACATCTGGAACACAATGCCAAATGAAATTAAAATAATAACGGACTTTAAAACATTCACTAAAAATGTTAAAAACTGGCTGAAAAATAAACAAGAATGTACTCATGTATGAATTATTCGTCTGCAAAGTGAGAGTGAATGAAGGGAAGGAATAATGTGTTTGTTTATAGTGAGTGACGGAGGGAGGAAGGCCTGAAATAGGCAAATGTGAGTTATGTTATATGTGTTAAATGTGAGTCAGGCTGTTATATTTGTGTATTTATAATATTTATGTTAAAGGTGAGTCAGGCTGTTATATTTGTGTATTTATAATATTTATAATATTTATAATTGTGTATTTATAATTTTTCTGCATTGATGTATGTGGTTATTGTGTATATTTTTATCTTGATTCTTTTTTCTAAAGCCCATCCAGGGACAAGAGTTGCAAATTAGCTAATAGCTATACACTCTATGTGCAACACATCAGATTGATTGTCTTTGATTAATTGTCTATGTTTATTGCACTGTCCCTGTCAAATAAACTAATCTACTACTACTACTACCAAAAAAGTTCTATTTTGGTTTCCTCTGACCATATGACATTCTCCCAATCCTCTTCTGGATCATCCAAATGCTCTCTGGCAAACTTCAGATGGGCCTGGACATGTACTGGCTTAAGCAGGGGGACATGTCAGGCACTGCAGGATTTGAGTCCCTGGCGGCGTAATGTGTTACTGATGGTAGCCTTTGTTACTTTCGTTCCAGCTCTCTGTAGGTCATTTACTAGGTCCCCCCGTGTGGTTCTGGGATTTTTGCTCACCGTTCTCATGATCATTTTGACCCCACGGGGTGAGATCTTACGTGGAGCCCCAGATCGAGGGAGATTATCAGTGGTCTTCTATGTCTTCCATTTTCTAATAATTGCTCCCACAGTTGATTTCTTCACACCAAGCTGCTTACCTATTGCAGATTCAGTCTTCCCAGCCTGGTGCAGGTCTACAATTTTGTTTCTGGTGTCCTTTGACAGCTCTTTGGTCTTGGCCATAGTGGAGTTTGGAGTCTGACTGTTTGAGGTTGTGGACAGGTGTCTTTTATACTGATAACGAGTTCAAACAGGTGCCATTAATACAGGTAATGAGTGGAGGACAGAGGAGCCTCTTAAAGAAGAAGTTATAGGTCTGTGAGAGCCAGAAATCTTGCTTGTTTGTAGGTGACCAAATACTTATTTTACCGAGGAATTTACCAATTAATTCATTAAAAATCCTTCGATGTGATTTTCTGGATTTTTTTTTTTCTCATTTTGTCTGTCATAGTTGAGGTATACCTACGATGAAAATTGGAGACCTCTCTCATCTTTTAAGTGGGAGAACTTGCACAATTGGACGCTGACTAAATATTTTTTTTCCCCACTGTAAATCCAGATGCTGCACACCTTCATTAAGAACAGACTGAACTGTTTATGCTCATATGAATTATTTTATGTTCATCTTTTAAACATTTGTGGTGGTCCAGTGGTTAGCAGTGTTGCCTCAGTTTTCAGAACTCCACTTCACCTTACCTGCCTGAAACTAGGATCATTTGCATTTTTCCTGTGGGAATTGGCTAACTCCCCCAGGTGAAGAGGTCACCAACACATAAATTAAATTCAGACCCTCCCACCCACCCCCACACACATTTGAGGATACTTCACAGAATTTTCACATCCAAATTGCCAAAACATTATAGGCTTCAAAGCAAGCTTGGTTTTGTTTCTATTTTTGCTTTGATTTCTTTTAACCTTTTTGGAACACAAACTGACACCTTGAAATAAAAACTGCTGTAAGGGTGCTAGCCGGAGACAGTCACCATCCAGATAACTATAGTATTCCCTTTTTCAATTTGTGTGCATATACAGTATGTTTGTGAAGAAGGAAGGTCCAAGAAGCATCTGAACTCATGATAAATCTTGTTTATCTGAGAGGCAGCTCAAAGACATTCTGAGGAACTAATTGATTGAAAAAAAAAGTCTGATAAATGGACTCATTTAGCTCAGCGGACTGTTTTAATCAGGTGAAGGAAAAAGGACCTCTTCTGTCTTGCTGTTTGCTGATTGTCCTGATGTCATCAAGCTGACCCATCGGCCTTATAAACTGGCAAGTAAAGTGCAATGCATTTTGTTAAAGAACAGTTTGATCTTGATATGAAGAGAAGAAATCAGGCTGATTCAGAAGGAAATTTAGGCGTCATCAATACATTTTGTTTACTATTAAAAGCCATCATAATAAACCCGTGTGACAATGACCTTAGCTGATGTCCACCATTCCTGGAAGCATGGCATCTTCGCTTCACCTCTACACTCCCACAGTCACTCTGACAATTTCAGAGGAAAATATACACACATTATTTCCAAGTTACTTTGAAAGGTAAGATTGTTTTCTATATAACTACTTCAATAACAGTTAGTTCCAACCAAGCAATCTCACTGGTCAGTTGAAATTCCTGGAGTTACTATATTTCCTGAAAATATCACTCTTACATTTCATCACTTATGTATCACTCTGCTTCAGCTGTGTGCTGATAATCTTTAAAGTACAGTTAATATCAGTGGCTTCTTATAATTGGTTAGAATTGTAATAGTGTTCGACACCTTAATTGTTTGAAAATGATGATCCTAAAAATCCAGACCTCTGTGACCTGGAAGTCCCACCCTTGTAAACATCTTGCAAGATAGTTCACATCTTTTTTGGAATAAAATAGACAAACTATAGTTGGATTTTTTGTCTCGATTAACCAACCATAATGCCTTTATGGTGATGGACTCTTTGTTTCACCTGAAAATGCCAAAAGAAAAAAAAAAGGAAGCGAAGTGCGTGGAAACTAACATGGAAATGCACCAATGGTAAATTGCTGTTAGCCTCTAACTGCCATCTGCATCAGTTCAACAGTTAAGTGGAGGAGTGGACAACGAAATGGAAGACGTGAGGTTGTATTTACCAATCTCAATCAGAGACTCATAACCTTATGTGATGATAACATAATCGTGACTGCATAAAGGACTGCCCCAACTCAGCTGAGTCATGTGACCCACAATACCTACTCAAACAGATGGAGCAGTATGCACATAAGCTTCTGCAGTGGACAATATTTAATTTGGTTATGTGTGGTGAAGTCTCAATATATCTATTCTTTACTGTGTTATGCTCATTTAGTTGCTTAACAACAGTTAACTACATTTGGAAGGAACTATTTTTCTCAGCGGAGAAAAATAACTGATTAAGGAAATAAAATTAACAACATTTTGTCCTGAATTTATTTCATTTAATAAACTTTGCTGGCGGAACTGTTGTATAAAAGCAATATAACACTCAAGGTTGTGCGGTATCATGAATATAGCACTGCAGTAATGTCTTCAGCCCTTCGCTTTGTGTCAGATCTACAACGGAATCACTGCAGTGATATATTCAGTGATAGCACACTCCCTCTTGTATAATAATGCTTAGTTATAGAATAGAATATATTAAGAGAGAGGGTGTATCATTAGCTGTTGATCTTGCTGATGTTCATCTTTTAACCCATCCTATAGGAAAGAGCTGCAACATGCACAATATGTTTTATTCTTAATCAATGAACTTCTGTCAGAAAAAGACATGAACACAATTAATTTGCAGAACCACTGTTTAGTTATCCAGCTGCATATATGCACCAGTACAATTAAAAAAATTCACCTCGATAATTTTACACAGCTACTGTCCAGTGAAGAGTTTGTAACTTTCATCAAGTTTGAAACACAGTTCAAGGAATTTCTCTGCAAGTCGTTTTACATCATCCAGACATATTCGTGTCATATGCACAAGGGACTGCATGACCTGTGCTGCCACTTTTATTCCACTGTGCTGGTGGAAATAATCATAACCTGCTCACATGGGAAAGGAAGTAGTCTGACATTATTTGAAAAGGGCCTTTTGAGGGGTGAGCAACATTTCTCCAAAGAGCTAGACTTAAAAAGCATATCTGAACCCCACTGGATGTAGGTGTCCACACCAGGTTTGGATAACTGGACAACACACACTGTAATTTTCTTGGGTTGATGTGTTTTTGGATCATTTTGTCTTCCTTTGTTTCTCATCAAAAATTCTGCACTCCTCACAACAGTAGCATTGGCACTGACCAATCTGAAATTGGCCCCTCTATTTCCTTCCCATATAGCATCACCCAGATCAGTGTGTAGTGAGGTGTCAAAAAGGAAGAACACACAAGCGATAGATCCATTGACAGCCGACCCCTGGCAGTCTCTGTTTAAAGTCTGCTTGTGTGCTTTACTTTTTCAAAGATTTGGCCACTGGACTTTTTTTTCCCTGCGAGTTGGATCCCATGTCTTTGTCTGAGGTGGTGTGAGTGGTTGGAAAATTTATTTCCATACTGTCTGAACATTTTCTGATTTGGGGGTTGTAATTATACATATCAATGAACTAACAATTAAGTGTTCAGGATAGCATTCTGAGTGTTGGAGGGTGGCTTATTTTAGAAGAGCCTGTCAGATCATCTGAAGATTAAGTAATCCATCACCAAAATGTGCATTTATAAGCTCAATATGACTCCATTTTACCAAAGCACTGATGCAGGAAGGCACATTATGAACAACTGATGTGAGAAAGTCTGAGGAGTCCCCTGGACCTCCAACTCAGATTTAAAACTAATGTTATGCAAATAACTCCAGGCCAAATGGGTGGGGGTGTGGTCAGAGTGTTCTTCAATCTGAGCTAATTAGATGGGCACCCTTATTTTCAAGATATTTTTAAATGAATACAGCTCCAGAGGGGAAGGCAGACACACAATATATAAAAAAAACTAATAAGCAGTGGAAGATGGAAATGTTAATGGCAGCCTAATTGCCAAAAGTCATTGAAGCAATATTACAAAAGAGTGAGTGTGGTACTGATAGATAGAGCACAATAATCGTTTGGAGGTGGGGTCACTGCAGTGCTATATTCATGAAACTGCACTCCCTCTAATGTAATTTTGCTTTTATACAACACTTCCACACATGCAGTTTATAGTGTGACAGTAATAAGTGACAACTGATGACTGGTTTATTTAATATTATATTTTTCCACCAAGAGTAGCACGGCTGAACTTCCGGTTATGGCTGCCACGTAAGACGGACGTGTTTCATTCTGCTCTGCTCCTGGAGAAAAAAATCGGCAAATAACTCTCTCATTTGGGACAGAACGTATCCCAGCGTTTGGGCGAGGATATGTCGGCGAAGCCTAAGGCTGGAAAACCAGGTAAAGGAAAAAGCGAGCCGCCGAAACAGTCCAAATTAACGGACTTTCAGGTCTGTGACGCAGCAAACAAAACTCCATATATGGCGGAGGAGGCTGGCAAAGGTGCGATATCTGCGGGGAATGGCGCAGATGCGCTGATGGCTGCCATGAGTTCAATGAGAGCGGACTTTTCCTCTAGATTTGATGGGATTATGACAGCGTTGGAAGGAATAAGAAAGGAATTGGGTGACTGTGTAGAACGAACGGCGCAGATGGAGCTCCGTCTCGCTAGTGCTGAAGATGACGTCACCCGTCTTCAATTAAAGGTGCGCACTTTGGAAAAAAAAAATAAATGTCTAGAAGATAATATTTTGGATTTGGAATCTCGGTCGAGACAGAATAACTTGAGGCTGGTGGGTCTTCCAGAGGAATCAGAAGGTCGGGACGTATGTTCCTTTCTGGAAAAGTGGATTCCGGAGGTGCTGGGCAGCGAGGAGTTGCAATCAGCAGTGGTTCTGGAAAAAGCACATCGTATTGGCCCACGGAGAGATAAGGGACCGCCGAGGACCTTAATTATGAAGTTTCTTAGCAACAGAGACAGGATGAAGATCTTCAACGCTGCACGTGCTAAAGGAGAGATTAAACACCAGGACCAGCAGGTGCGGTTCTACCCAGATTTGGCCACAGGAATCCAACAATTGAGGAAGCAGTTTGATCCCATACGTAAGGAGCTGCGCAACCTTTGGATTCGTCATGGTGTAATCTATCCTGCGAGACTGCTGACCACGTATGAGGGCAGAACCCACATCTTCAAGACCCCAGAGGAGGCGCAGGAGTTCATCAAGAAGATCAAAGAAGAAGAAGAGACTGGTGGGAGCTAAGCATGAACAAAATATAAGGTAGAATAATTAAGTATTTGCACAGGCATCTGACTGACTTGAAGTAAACAGCAAGTTTACAAAATATAGATTGTATTATATATTTAAAAAAAAAAACAAAAACAAAACAAACAAAAAAAAACTATGATGTACAAAGTTGTTAAAAATTCTGGAGTTAAGTTGGAAAACTACAGAGGAGAGTTAATGTTACGTCATTAAAAGCAGTAGAGTTAGGGTGATTGGGAGGATGAAGAAGGAGTGGCTTATGCTGTTCCCCGTGGATGTGGAACGGTCGATGGCTATATCGGGAGACGGAATTTTTCTTTTGATTTTGGGGGGTTCGCCACAAGTGTGGGAAGGGGGGAATTTGTTTGTGTGTAGTTTGTAGGATGAATGTTCAACCACTCATGTTTTTGCTTCTCTGTATGAGCATGTTTACACTGCAAGGTAATCCCAAACTCTCTATTGATCATAAACCAAAGCGTTAATCTTAATTTAACTTCATGGAATTGCAGAGGTCTACAAAATTTAAAAAAACTTAAACAAGTTATGAATAAAATAAAAGACATGGGTTCAAAAATTGTGTTTTTACAAGAAACTCATCTAATAGAGGAGGATATAAAAAGAATTAGGAGTAGATGGCAAGGAAGTGTATTTACCTCATCATTTTCATCCCGGGCCAGGGGAGTTATGACTCTCATACATAAATCAGTCCCTTTTCAAGTGAAAAATGTAATTGGAGACAAACTTGGAAGATATGTAATCATTCAAGGTTCTTTGCTATTAGAAAATATAAATCTTGTGAACTTATATGGTCCCAATATAGATGATCAAAAGTTCTTTGCTAATTTATTTCTTATTTTATCATCACTTACAGGGCAACATATAATAGCAGGGGGATTTTAATTGTACATTGAATCCAGGTATAGATAGATCAACAGGACTGGATTGTACGCACAATGGCTGTAGGATGACTATTAATCATTTTATGAAAGAATTGAGATTGTTAGATATATGGAGAGAAATGAAACCACAAGTTAAAGCCTATTCTTGTTATTCCAGTACCTACAAGACATTCTCACGTATTGATTATTTTTTGATTTCCACAGAATTAAGATCCAAGATTCAAAACTGCTTTTATGATAACATCGTGATCTCTGATCATGCACCCTGTTGTCTAATATATGTAGATAAAAAATTGACAAAGGAATCAGGTAGATGGCAATTTCAGCATAAATGGCTTCAGGATGAGGAATTTGTCAAGTATATAGAAAAACAGATAGACGAGTACTTTGACATCAATACTACACAAACATCAGCATGTGTAAAGTGGGAAGCTTTCAAAGCTTTTATTAGGGGACATATTATTAGTTATACAGGATCAAAATCTAAGAAGAGGAGAGAGGAGAGAGCTAAATTGGAACATAAAATGAAAAGTCTTCAGGAAAAAGTGTATGCAGGAAGTGATCCAAGGTTGGAGAATGAATTACTGATTTTGAGAGCTGAATACGACAAAAAATCAGCGAATAGAGCTGCCTCGAGTCTTCTAAGATTGAAACAATCTTTTTATGAACAAGGTGAAAAATCAGGAAAATTATTGGCATGGCAGATTAAACAATTAGAAATTAAAACACCAATTACTAGTATTATAAGTAATGGACAGGTAGTTATAGATCCTTTAGAAATTAACAGAGCCTTTAGAGATTACTATGAAAAATTATATGATACTAAAAATGAATTTGATTTAACAAAACTAAATGGGTTTTTGAACGAACTATCTATACCGTGTATTCCAAATGAAAACAGGGAGATATTGGAGTCTAAAATTAATCAAGAAGAAGTTGGGCTAGCCATTGATAATATGAAATCAGGAAAAAGTGCAGGACCAGATGGTCTTCCAGTTGACCTTTATAAGAAATTTAAGAATAAATTAATAAAACCTTTTTTGGAAATGGTTTTAGAAGCATTTCAAAATAATAATTTACCATCATACATAAATAATGCCTTAATTATACTGCTGCCAAAACCAGGTAAGCCCTCTAATAAATGTGAAAATATGAGACCAATAAGCCTATTAAACGCCGACCTTAAGATAATCTGTAAAATTTTAGCAAGACGAATACAAGAAATTTTACCAAATATTATTACTCGAGATCAGAATGGCTTTATAAAGGGAAGACAAGGCTTCCATAATGTAAGAAGACTATTTAATATTATTTATTTTAATAAAGAAGCACCGGATACAGCTCTCCTATCACTGGACGCCGGAAAGGCCTTTGATAGAGTTGAATGGCCCTTTCTTTTTGAAGTCCTACAAAGGTTTGGACTTGGAAATAATTTCATAAAATGGGTTCAAATAATATACAATAATGCTACAGCAGAAATCCTAACAAATAACAATATTTCAAAACCAATAAAAATCAATAGAGGATGTCGACAAGGCTGTCCACTTTCACCTTTACTGTTTACTATGGCAATTGAACCTTTAGCGATAGCGATACGTTTACATTCACAAATATATGGAATTAAAGTTGGACCAACAGAACATAAAATCTCCCTGTACGCCGATGACATAATTTTGTTTATGTCGAATCTAAAAAAATCAATTCCAACCTTGTTGAATTTAATAAAGAATTTTGGGGAAATATCAGGATATAAAATAAATAAAACTAAATCTTCAATATTAATGCTAAATGAGACCCAGAGAAATTACCCAGCCCCTGAGGTAAATCAATTCAATGTTGTAAATCAGTTTAAATATTTAGGAATCCAAATTGTGCCTAAGCTAGAATCAGTCGCCAGTGTCAACTATGAAGCCTTAATGACAGTTATCAATGAGTTAACTCAGAGATGGATGTCACTACCAATGTCGATGATCGGGAGAATCAATATACTTAAAAGTAATATTTTACCTAAAATACTTTATTTATTTCAATACATTCCCTTATCACCACCTTTAGATTTATTCTCAAGAATAAAAAAAAAGTTAGTGGAATTTATATGGAACAACAGGAGGGCTAGATTACGTTGTCTTTATTATATTTACCATTTGATCGTGGAGGTCTGAAATGTCCAAATTTTATGTTGTATTATTGGTCGGCACAACTGAGGTCTATGACATATTATTTTTCATCAAATGATCTCCCTCACTGGACTGAAATGGAATCATACAATTTACCTTTACCTCTTCCCATATTCATATACTCAGATTCGGCAAAAAAATTACAAAAACAAGTTAAAAATCCATTTGTAAAGCATATGATCAAAATATGGTGTGAAGCTAAAAACTATTTAAAAGAACCACAGTTACTGTCACAATTTAGTCCAATATGGGGTAATCAATATTTTAAACCAGGGAGAGCGGACGCTGTATTTAAAGTATGGAATTTAAAAGGGATACAAAAGATTCAGGATTTATATTTGCCATGTGCAGAAAACATAATGTCTTTTGAAGAGCTGAGGATCAAATTTAATCTCAATAGAACACATTTTTTTAAATATCTTCAACTTAGAAACTTTATTCGATCAAATCAAAATAAAGCTCTCACTCGACCTATTTATTCATCCTTGGAAAAAATGATGATGAAAGATAGTAAAAGAAAGGGTATTATTTCAGAGTTTTATAACTCATTGACACTATCTTCAAGTGAAAATTCACTGAAAAGATTAAACTACTGGAAAGAAGATCTGCAAACTGAAATTTCAGAGGAACAATGGGAATTGGCTTGTACAGAAGCTCAAACCAAATCAATAAATGTATGCCTTAAATTGATACATTTCAAATGGTTAATGCAGATGTATGTTACACCGGAGGAGTTAAATAAATATAACAAAAATATACCAGATACATGCACAAAATGCATGGAAAGTAAAGGAACTCTATTTCATTGTGTATGGGAATGTAGATTAATAAGAATGTTTTGGGAAGAGGTGAGGGTAACAATTGAAAAAAGAATCTCAAAACAAATCATATTGAATCCTAAATTGTTTTTGTTGGGTCTGTACCCAGAAAAGCATAATTTTAATAAAAGTGAAAGAACATTCATAGACCTCAGTTTGCTTAATGCCAAAAAATGTATTGCACTATTATGGAAAAAGACTCATAGACCAGATGTGACTCAGTGGTTAAGACAGATGTTAACAAACCTTCCATTAGAAAGAATAACATATATACTGAAATCAAAGGAAATTGTGTTTGAGAATATATGGAGACCTTTTATTGATTATGTAAAAAATTTAAACATAACTTTTGAAGAAGAAGGTGAATGATGTGTGTGGACCTTGTAAATTCCAAACTGGTGAACATAATATGTATACTTATGTATTGGATTGTCTAGACTAAACAGAGGAGCATTGTTGAAGATTTGATTTTGTTGGTGGTTGTTGGTGTTTTTTAGTGCATTTTTTTTTTTGTAGTACTTTAGTGTTAGTGTTTGATTGTTTGTATCATGTTTGTTAAAAAAAAAAAAAAGGTTCAATAAAGATATTGTGGAAAAAAAAAAAGAGTAGCACGGCTAAACAAGAAATTAAGCAGTTTCCAAGTGTTACATTTAAATATTGCTAGCTACCATAAACACTGGTCATTCTATCCGCCTTATTCCTGAGGGCGCTGCTGTAGAAACGATTATGGGCGCAGCTTCCGGTTTCGGCTGAAGTAATGTTAAATCAGTCAGCAAGAGTGGAGTAGTGGGGCATTTAGTAGTCAGTAGTAGTAGTGGAGTAGTCAGAATCAGAATCAGAATCAGATTTATTGCCATTGTTCATGTAATACACAAACTAGGAATTTGTCTCGGTGCCATGCTGCAACATTAAAAACATAATGAGAAAAAGGGATAAACTAAAAAACTAAAGGACTAGAAACGTGCAATAAGTGTAGAAAAATAAGTAATAATAAGTAATAATAATACTAGTAATAATGAGTAGTACTAGTCAAGGCAGTTTTAAAAAATTAGCATGTAGCAGATAATGTGAAGTACCACATAGTGCAGTCAATAATGCAACAGAAAAACAGTGATGATTGACATGAGTCTGGTTGAGCTGCTGTACATAGTGCACGAGAGTCAAAAGTCACTTAGTGTTCAGCAGTCTGATGGCAGAGGGGAAAAAGCTGTTCATGTGCCGGGAGGTTTTAGTCCGAATGGACCGAAGCCTTCTACCTGAGGGGAGGGGGGCAAACAGTAAGGTAATAGTGAGGCAAGTCGCGTCTTTAAAAGTTTTCCAGTCATTTTAATGTACAGTCCACATACTGTATGTGTGTTGCACTCAGGTGGCAGCTAATTTCAGTTGTAGTTTTTGTATTTTTTTGAATGTTTTGACGTAGTTCTGGTACTAGTTGCTGGTGTTCATGGTTGTACCATAGACTGTATAAATGGAGGCTTCTCACCAGCAATGCGTAGATGATGCATTGAAAACTAACAAGGACTGCTGGTGTGGTGGGTGGTACAGACAGAAGAGCACCAGCTATGTTTTCACTTGTATGAATGTCACAGATTTGACATTTATGCATCATATATGTCACGAGATGCAAGGCTGCATGAAGTAAAATAATAAATAAAAACAGTAAGTTTTCTTCCTATGGCTTAATGATTTAAGAAAGATATCAAATAGTTTTTTTTCGGGGGGGTTGCATTTGTTGCGCTGCCTTGGAACAATATGGACTTGATATTAGCAGCTTCAGCATGCATTAATTTTTAAATTATAACAAAACATAGATCAATAAAATTTTGAACAATTGTCAGAAAAGGTCTGTACGTGGTAAGATAATGTTACGAGCCGAGTGCTGACTCTGTCCGCGCTCGGGTGGTCCGGTATTTCTCTAGTTCTACCCCATTCTGGGTCTGGTCTTGTGGCCTCCTCCGAGGCTTTTATTTTGACAGCGTCTCGGCAGACTTCCAGTTGTCAAAGCCCAGCTGCTCCGGGACAGCTGTATGATATTGTCATTAATTACCTTTCCCCTTTTCCTGATTGGGTTCTGTTCCCCATTTAAGGAAGCAGCTGAGGATTACTCCTCGCTGCATCCTACACCCTATGACATCGTGCACCTCAGTGTACATAGCTGGAGTTCCTACGCCCAACTCCAGTTTCTTCTGTGACTCTGTTCCTCATCCTCCCGTAAGTGCTAACTGCTCAGCGTAGGTTCCGTCCTCGCTGCCTTCCTTAGCCAATCTCCCAAGGTAGAGTTCTGTGTCAGAGTTTATGTGCGTGTTTTGCCCCTCGAGGCTTATTGTTTTGTCATCCTGTGCATTCATGTCCCATGTTAATAAAAACGCAAACTCATCGGTTAACTATAGCGTCTCCTTAATGGTTCGCGAGAGCCATTCATGACAGGAGGTCGCAGCCAGACTGAGACGCCAGTCCCAGTGAGTTCTGCCTAATTGGACATTTATTCTTTCCTGTCTGGGTGACCTCCCTGTCTGGGTCACTGTCTGGGTGCTTGTTGGGAGGATGTCGTCTTTCAGGCGCAGCGTTCGGTGCCTGGGCTACGAGCTAGCGAATGCTCTGGACTATGTTGATGGAACGCTTTTCATCGCTACGATTTACAACACCCCCAGCGATATACGCAGACATCTGGACCTCGCTGAGGACATTATAACGCGCCTTCCCCGCTATTCCAACCACCCGGAAATTACGGCGAGGAGGGCTGACATCGCTGCGCAACGGGAGAGACTCCGTGGGCTGGAGGGAAACCCCGGCAGGAAGCCGAAGAGGAGGCATCCTTGCTCCTCACATCCGGATCCCATTCCTGTCTCTGTTCCGGTCCAGGAGTTCACACCGCCCAGGGGTGATCCCCGTTGGAGTGTTTCATCATTCGGGAATCCCCCGGAGAAGCTACAGTGCACAGCTGCTTCCATCCAGGACCGAGTGGCAGCAGCTCGCTCCGCTGTTCACCCCACATAGATAATTAGGCATGTGACGGCAGCTGTCAGGCTGGTGGAGAGGAATCCAGAGTTGAGTGACTTTCCTGAGTACGCCGAGCTGCTCACTTCTGTTTCCGCACAGGAGCGGCGATTCCCGGACCTCACCTTCACCTCGCCACCAGCCAGTGAACATCGTCGCCACGTTCCAAACAAGACTCAGCGAGAACCCCGTCCAGATCCAGTTCCGGGTTGTCGCATGGACTCCACCTCTCAGACAGCTGCCACTCCTGCGTCTCATCTGGAGGGAACCCTCGCAGCCTCTCCCCCCGGGTCATCTTTCCCTGCTGTCCCGTCAGCTCATCATGCCCGGTTCGGCTCGGCCGTCGTCCCCTCCTCCTTGAGGGGGACTGCTAACCACTGCTGCACGGTGGCGCAGTGGTTAGCACTGCGGCAGCACAGTTTACCCTTGGCCGGGGGATTGTGGGGATCGTGGGATCGTGGGTTCGATCCCAGCCCCCGACCAACAGTGATCTGTGTGGAGTTTGCATGTTCTCCCCGTGTTGCGTGGGTTTACTCCGGGATTTCTCCGGTTTCCTCCCACATGCCAAAAAAAAACATGCATGTTAGGTTAATTGGCTGTTCTAAATTGTCCCTAGATATTTGTTTCCTATAGGCCCTTAGAATAGAGGGTTAGTATTAATGAAAGCGCTTTGAGTGGTCTTTGTGACTAGAAAAGCGCTATATAAGTGCAGGTTAGTTAGTTAGTTAGTTAGTTGACGTCTTCCCCGGCTGCTGTGTGTGCCCAGAGTCCTGCTCCGGCGAGGCCCGACCTTGATCCATCGCGAGCGGCTCCTTCTTGTCTTCCCAGGGGGTCCTCTGTCACCATCCAGTGGGGGAAGGGAGGACTCAAGTCCACTGCGGTGGGTTCCATCAGCCCTCCAGGAATCAGGCAAGTGTCTATTCATTCTTTTCCTGTATTGGGTGGATTGCCTAGTTTGATTCCTGGGGGTGGAATTCGGGGTTCACAGCCCCCCAAGCTTCCTCCACCTGCTGCAGAAATTAATGACGAACCTGCCACCTTTGTGTCTCCTTCCCCCGAGCGTCCTGCAGTGCCAGGCCAACGCCACCAGGCGAGGAGGGAGCTTGCGGGCCTGGAGAGCCTGGTTCCAGCCCCGCAGCTGCGTCATGGGCAGAGGAGGGGCTGCACGGTGGCGCAGTGGTTAGCACTGCGGCAGCACAGTTTACCCTTGGCCGGGGGATTGTGGGGATCGTGGGATCGTGGGTTCGATCCCAGCCCCCGACCAACAGTGATCTGTGTGGAGTTTGCATGTTCTCCCCGTGTTGCGTGGGTTTACTCCGGGATTTCTCCGGTTTCCTCCCACATGCCAAAAACATGCATGTTAGGTTAATTGGCTGTTCTAAATTGTCCCTAGATATCTGTTTCCTATAGGCCCTTAGAATAGAGGGTTAGTATTAATGAAAGCGCTTTGAGTGGTCTTTGTGACTAGAAAAGCGCTATATAAGTGCAGGTTAGTTAGTTAGTTAGTTAGAGGAGGAGGGCGGGCTGCCGTTTGGAACCTGCGCCGACGATGAAGCATCCCTGGGTCTCCACGGTGGAGCGGTCTGACCCAGCAGGTCAAGGATCTCCTGCCCGTACGCCGTGTGGGTCATCGGCGTGGTCATCAGTGCAGGAGGATCCTCAGGCTGTGGAAACCATCATGCCGGCTATGGGGCCCGCCGTCACCGAGTGGGAGCCAGAGGATGTCCTTCTTCATCCTGAGCCCGGATCGCCGAAGTCCTGGATGGCGACAGAACCCGAGATCAGGCAAGTGCTCTACCTTGTCTTCCTTCTTTCTGCTCTGGAGCATTTTTGCCTATCTCTCGGGGAGACGAGCCGGGTGCAGCCGTCCGCTGCAGCCGAGCCTGTCTCGCCGGGTTCTGTTGCTACCGGTGATCCTGATCCCCGTCCTTCTCTCTCTCCTGAGCCTTCCCCCAGGGTCGCCGGTGACGAGTCGGTCCTAGTCTCTGCTCTGGAGGATCTGGGTTTGGGGTTGAAGGCCCTTCCCGGTGCTGTTCCGACCCAGTCGGGGTCCATCGTGGGTGCAGCCGCGATCCAGTCGGGGTCCATCGTGGGTGCAGCCGCGATCCAATCTGGGTCCATTGTGGGTGCAGCTCGGGCTCACGTGGGGTCCAATGGGAGAACTGTGCCTAATCTGGTGAAGTTCGGAGGTGGAGCTGCAGATCTTCTGCCGATCATAGCTGGACTGTCTCCCTGTTTTTCGTCCATTCCTCATTTCCGTCAATCGGGGGCCGCTGGGACTTCCCGTCTTTGGTTCGGTCCTCCCTCGCTTTTCCTCTCCATAGGGAGGCCGTCTCAGAGTGCTCTCCAGCGGTTCTGGTGGCGGAATGACATGGGTTGGTACCTGGGACATTGCTTCACCTATTTGGCGTTCTGGGTAGGCTGCCCGAACTAATTCTCTTCCCCCCATTAGCGATCTGGACGCTAGACGCAGGCAGGTCACCTGAACTTGTGGGTTTTTTCTCTATTACGCTCTGACTGCTGTCATCCCTCTCCCCAGAGATCGCATATAAGGAAGCCAATTTGGGCTAATTATTGATGTAAATGTTACTGACTCTAAGTGACTCTACACTTTTCAAGAGGTGTTTATATTTGCGTCTCTATCACTCAGTTCTACATTGTGTCTGAGGAAAATGTATGCATCAGCTCCTTTGCTCCTGTTTATACCTTTTTCCCTCAGCTTTGTGTATACATGTTACTGGTAATTTGCAGGCAATATGCCAATGTTATTGCATTGCTTCTAAGGAAGTGATTTTTTTTTTTTTTTTAATGTCTGGTGATATCAAATTCGGCTCACTGTGTTAAGTTGCTATCATTTGTTCTGCACGGCACATGATTGCTTTGTTCCTCTGTATGACCCCATTTATGTAGTTTGTTCAAGGGCCATCTTCTGTATTTCGCTTCTGTACTGGTTGCCGTATTCTGGAGGGTTTTTTTTTTTTCCTCTCTCCCTGACTTTATGTCTTGCTTCTTGCCCGCCTGGCCCTCCCTCCGCCTCCCTCCCTGGGGGTTCTGGTTGACCCTCTGGGTGGGGTGGGAGGGGCTTTGATGTTACATGGCACCTGGAATTCGCCTTGCGAACGGGGGGCTACTGTTACGATCCGAGTGCTGACTCTGTCTGCCGTCGGGTGGTCCGGTATTTCTCCAGTTCTACCCCATTCTGGGTCTGGTCTTATTGCCTCCTCTGAGGCTTTTATTTTGACAGCGTCTCAGCAGACTTCCAGCTGTCAAAGCCCAGCTGCTCCGGGACAGCTGTATGATATTGTCATTAATTACCTTTCCCCTTTTCCTGATTGGGTTCTGTTCCCCATTTAAGGAAGCAGCTGAGGATTACTCCTCGCTGCGACCTACACCCTATGACATCGTGCACCTCAGTGTACGTAGCTGGAGTTCCTACGCCCAACTCCAGTTTCTTCTGTGACTCTGTTCCTCATCCTCCCGTAAGTGCTAACTGCTCAACGTAGGTTCCGTCCTCGCTGCCTTTCTTAGCCAATCTCCCAAGGTAGAGTTCTGTGTCAGAGTTTATGTGCGTGTTTTGCACCTCGAGGCTTATTGTTTTGTCATCCTGTGCATTCATGTCTTATGTTAATAAAAACACAAACTCGGTTAACTATAGCGTCTCCTTAATGGCTCGCGAGAGCCATTCATGACAGATAAATACCAAGCATTCAGGGCATGACAGCAGCATGAGCACTTTAATTTCATTAAAGACATTAAGACATTAAAACAGCCAAGCACGGTGTTGTGGTTCTTTGTGGCTCTGACTAGATTCTATGTCTGCTCTGAGGTAAATCTGATTATGTCCAACATCTTTTAACAAAATGCATCCAATTTTATTGCGGTGGAGACATTGATATATTTCAGAGCTTTTATTTGTTTACAGTGTTAGCATCTTTGCAGCGGCGCTAACAAACGGTGCTACTGTCTGCCAGGCCACTTTTTAAGGTCATCTTCCCATCCCTCCATAGTCGTGGGAAATGTTGTGATTATATTACTGTTTTTGAGGTGCAATAGGCTGTGTTCCCACATTTTTGATGCCGAAGTCATTGTTTTTTTTTTTTTTAACAAGGAAAAGTGTCCCGTTTCAGTGACAACCACACGTTCTAAACTACACTGCGTTCCAAATTATTATGCAAATAGGATTTTAGTGTCATAAACAGTCAATTATTTCTTTTTTTGATTAAACTCATGGATGGTATTGTGTCTCAGGGTTCTTTGGATCACTGATCTCAGACACCTGTCATAATTAGTTTGCCAGGTGAGCCCAGTTAAAGGAAAACTACTTAAGAAGGATGTTCCACATTATTAAGCATGCCACAGGTTTCAAGCACAATGGGAAAGACAAACGATCTCTCTCCTGCCAAAAAGCATCAAATAGTGCAATGCCTTGGACAAGGTATGAAAACATTAGATATTTCGCGAAAACTTAAGCGTGATCGTACTGTGAAGAAATTTGTGGCTGATTCGGAGCACAGAGGGGTTCGTACAGATAAAGGCATAATGAAGAAGGTTTCTGCCAGACAAATTCATCGGATTAAGAGAGCAGTTGCTAAAATGCCATTACAAAGCAGCAAACAGGTATTTGAAGCTGTTGGTGCCTCTGGAGTCCCACAAACCTCAAGGTGTAGGATCCTCCAGAGGCTTGCAGTTATGCATAGACCTACTATGCGGCCACTCCTAACCAATGCTCACAAGCAGAAACGTGGCAGTGGGGCCAGAAATACAAGAAGACTAATTTTGAAACAGTCTTGTTTACTGATGAGTGCCATGCAACCCTGGATGGTCCAAATGGATGGAGTAGTGGATGGTTGGTGGATGGCCACCATGTCCTAACAAAGCTGTGACATCAGCAAAGAGGTGGCGGAGTCATGTTTTGGGACGGAATCATGGGGAGAGAGCTGGTAGGCCCCTTTAGGGTCCCTGAAGGTGTGAAAATGACCTCGACAAAGTATACAGAGTTTCTGACTGACTACTTTCTTACATGGTACAAAAAGAACCACGCCTTCCGTAGCAAAATTATCTTCATTGATGACAATGCACCATCTCATGCTGCAAAGAATACTTCTGTGTCATTGGCTGCTATGGGCATAAAAGGAGAGAAACTCATGGTGTGGCCTCCATTCTCCCCTGACCTCAACCCTATTGAGAACCTTTGGAGTATCCTCAAGCAAAAGACCTGAGGGTGGGAGGCAGTTCACGTCAAAACAGCAGCTGTTTGAAGCTGTTCTGACATCTTGCAAAGATATTCAAGCAGAAGCGTTCCAAAAACTCACAAGTTCAATGGATGCTAGAATCATGAAGGTTATATCAAAGAAGGGGTCCTATGTTAACATGTAACTTGGCCTGTTAAGATGTTTTTGATTGAAATAGCTTTTGATTTCAGTAAATATGACCTCCTAATGTTGCAAATGCAACAAATGATCATTTTCAGTTCTTTACAGCCAATAAAATGTTTTGAAACGCTGTTGTGCATAATAATTTGGAACAGTGCGTTTTGAGTTTTTTTGGGAGGTTTGTTCAATAAAATTTGAATTATACTTTAACTGTTGATGACGTGAAAATTATACTGACTGTCATTTGCATTGACTGTTTAGGAAAATCAGAGACAAATATCATTTGCATAATAATTTGGAACGCGGTGTAGCACTGGAAGTGGCGCCCATAAATCACGCAAGGCATCATGGGGGCTAGGAATAAGGTGGATAGAAGATAATAACTTTTTATCATTTCATACATTGAAATTTATATACATGCTTTTACAAAGTCTTTCACTCCAGTCACATGTGGCCTGCTAGCTAGCTAGCTACATAGCTACTTTTGAGATTCCTGGATGAAGACACAGCTAATCCACACGACTGATCGGGGTTGCATTTCCCAAAAGGATCGTTGAAAACAGCAACTTCTGTTGTATGAATTAGGCAGCTGTGACTCAAGTGTTTCCCAGAAACAATGGTCAAAGTAAAAAACTGCTACTTCCTTAGTCTGATGGATCGTCAAACAATACAGGTGTTTTCCAAAACCATAGTTCCAGTGAACGTTCACAAACACTGTTGTAAAGTTGGGTGACTGAAGGCTGAGATGGTTTGGGGATGGGCAGAGGAGGGATAGTGGATATACTGGACAAAGGATGTTGAAGATGCAGCTGCCAGGCAGAAGGAAAAGAGGAAGACCACAGAGAAGATTGATGAATGTAGTGAAGGAGGACACGGAGAGGGTTGGTGTTACAGAGGAAGATTCAATTCAATTCAATTCAACTTTATTTATATAGCGCCATTTCACAACAACAGTCATCTCATAGCACTATCAACTGTAGGGGGGAACCCCCACAGTTGCAAAAAGACCCCAGCAATCAGGCGATCCCCTGTGAGCAAGCACTTGGCGACGGTGGAGAGGAAAAACTCCCTTTTAACAGGAAGAAACCTCCAGCAGAACCAGGCTTAGGGAGGGGCAGTCATCTGCTGCAACTGGCTGGGGGGTGAGGGGATAGAGAAGAAGAAAAGAACAGACATGTAGAGAGCAAACAGCACGATGGGGACTCAATCTATGGGAGAGAACAAACAGATGTTAATGACCAGCAAAAAAAAAAAATATTTCATAGAGAGTGAGGAAAGGAGTGAGGCCCAGTGCATTACTGGAGGTCCCCCGGCTGACTAAACCTATTAGCAGCATAACTAAGGGAGGGTTCAGAAACACATGATCCCTCCCTAATTGTAGGCTATATCAAAAAGGTAGGTTTTAGCCCTATTCTTAAAAACAGAGATCGAGTCTGACTCCCGAATCCAGATTGGCAGCTGATTCCACAGGAGAGGAGCTTGATAACTGAAGGCTCTGCCTCCCATTGTATCTTTGGAGATTCTAGGTATTACAAGTAATCCTGCATTTTGGGAGCGTAGTGCTCTGTTAGGATAATACGGTAGTATTAGATCTTTTAAATAAAAAGGAGCCTGATTGTTTAGAGCTTTGTTAGTAAGAAGAAGGATTTTAAACTTAATTCTAAACTCTATGGGAAGCCAGTGAAGGGAGGCCAGAACCGGAGAGATATGATCTCTCTTTCTAGTACCTGTTAAAACTCTTGCTGCAGCATTTTGGATCAGATGAAGACTTTTTAAAGATGTTTTAGGACAGCCTGATAATAAAGAATTACAATAATCTAATCTCGAGCTAACAAAAGCGTGGATCAGCTTCTCAGCATCACTCTGAGACAAGATGCTCCTAATCTTGGCAATATTACGCAAATGATAGAAGGCAGTCTTAGAAACAAATTTAATATGTGAATTGAAGGACAAATCCTGATCAAAAATAACTCCAAGGTTCCTCACAGAGCTATTAAGAGAAAGAGTAACCGCATCCAAACTGAAAGTTTGATTTGGAAAGGAATTTCTAAGGTTTTGTGGACCAACAAGAATGACTTCAGTCTTATCTGAATTTAATAGCAGGAAATTACAAGTCATCCAAGCTTTGATTTCCTTAAGACAGGCTTCTAACTTGGCTAATTGATTACTATCATCTGGCTTCATTGACAGGTATAATTGTGTGTCATCTGCATAACAATGAAAATGTATACAGTGCTTTCTAATAATGTTGCCTAACGGAAGCATATATAAACTAAAAAGAGTAGGGCCTAGCACAGATCCCTGTGGAACTCCATGACTAAGCTTTGAGTTGAAAGAAAACTCATTATTTACATGAACAAACTGGAACCTATCAGATAAATAAGATCTAAACCATTGCAACGAAGTTCCATTAAGTCCAACATAGTGTTCTAATCTATCAAGTAGAATATTATGATCGATAGTATCAAAAGCTGCGCTAAGGTCTAAAAGGACAAGTACAGAAACTAGTCCATTATCAGATGCAATGAGGAGGTCGTTAGTGACCTTCGCTAAGGCTGTTTCAGTACTATGATGGATTCTAAACCCAGATTGAAACTCTGGGATGAAGGAATAGGGTGAGATTGAGGCAGATGATCCACTGTGGCAACCCCTGAAGGGAGCAGCCGAAAGAAGAAGAAAAAGAAGAAGAAAGGTTTTAAAAGGTAAAACAAGGCAAGGCACATTATGAAGAAATGTTTTTTTTTTTTTTATTTAACTTGCAATATGCACTTTAAGGTATATAACAGTGTCACAATTCTAACATATTATAAGCAGCTATGAACAGATACTGTAGTCATTGATTAGAAAACCACTAAAGCAGAGTGATAAATATTTAGAGAAACATCTAAGTGCATTTGTATGAGAATATTAACTTTTTTTTGTTGAAACTAACTGTTGTATAAATGTCTTGAATTACTACTGAATTGCCCCTCCATGAGTCCGAATGAACACTCTGCATTACTAGAGCTTGGCATCAAAATTGACCTTTGACTGGGGAGCACTTGCACATGTGTGTTTGTTGTTCGTGTTTTGAGAGCTTGGTAAATGGTGGCTTGGTTTCAGTGGGGACTGTTTTGAACAAACCGAGACAAACCTCTCTCAGAAAGAAACATGACAAGACTGTGTAGGTGTCAAAATTATTACTCACGGTGTAAAAAGTCTCGCTGGGTGGCCCACTGAGTCAGTGTATGTGAGACCTCAAGTTGACTTTGGTACCGCCCACTAGCTGTGATTCAAATAGGTTTGGCTACCCACAGCAACCATCTATATTTTGAAACCATCTGGACTGTTAAATTAAAAATGAAACATTGATTTCCATTCTCTGGTGCCCATTTGAGTGTTTTTTTCATTCTTTATATATAAATGTACTGTGAAATCTACTGAATAACATGCAACACTAGTTAGTGGTATATCTTGCCTAAAGATTTGCTTTATCAATAGTCATTTTGATAGAGGTAACATGAAGAAAAATAACTAAACTTTTCCTGAAGTGTAGAAAAGCTTTTTAATAGGCTTTTGAAACTTTTTAAATGAACTATGTTTGCTAATTTGTGGCTCATTCCCAGTTGGACATGTTTACAAGTTAGTAGAAATGATGAAATGAAATGAAAGGACTTCAGTGGGACTCCTGGACTTCTCAGGTTCTGACTTGAATTACTAAGCAGATGAATTTTGGCCAACTAATTAAACAATAATCATTCAGAAACAAGCCTATCAATAAAATAAAATTGCAAACACTGAGTGGAAAACTGGCTTGAATTTCTAATATAATTACCTGACAAGAAACCATTTAGTGTGATATCAGTCTAACATCTTCCTTAACTACCAGGTAAATTTGAAAAAAAAAAAAAAAATCTACAGCACTGCTGTCAATTAACTGTGCACATTTATCTTGAAAGAATGCTTTTACTGATAATTACTCTGTAATTAAAATGAGAAGAAGGAGAATTGATTGTGTGGGACAAGATATCTTTTATTTAAAGTATATATGTTAATTTTCATTAAGGATCCACCAGCTTAGCTCTAACTTTACTTGGAAAAACCTGAAATTCTCCAGTGAGCACATTGGTTTTGGACGTAAAACTAAAACAAAGTGTAATGAAGAGTGCTGGATAAGTGCTAGATACATCATATCAAGGTTTGATGAAAGGACTAGCTGCTACAGTCCCTGCTGTTTGCACCACTTCTGAGTCCGTAGGGAGTTCTTGAGAGATGGCTGTGTAGCGTCTGAATAATGGAGGACGGACAGCTTTCTCTGTTGAGCATTGAACTCCCTTTATTGAACTTCCCAGCCCAATTTATATCCCAGCAGCAGCCCGCCTGATGTCACTCACCCCCCCAACCCCGCCTGAGCTACAGCAAGCCCTGAAGGACAATTCCCACATGTAACATCCCCCCCACACAAGTTCCAGACCACACCCCATTTCAATAAACCAATAAACATAAAACTCATCACATAAACATCACCATCATCATTCATTTTTTTTTTCAAAGCTGTGTACATGTATAACTATAAACAGATGAACTCCACGGGCATCTGGGTAGACTGCCAGAACGCCCTGCCTTGTTGGAGCGGATTATCCTGCTGCTAGTCCCAACTGGAGTCAAACATAACAGTCCTTGTAACAAAGTCCTCCAGGTACCTAGGCCTCCGACGAATTCTAGCCAGGCTTTTCCTAGGAGGAGACCCTGCACCTGGCACCGCTGGCCTTGCTTGTGGGCTCTCATCAGTCAGGACACCCCCCCCCCCCCCAGTCCCAGCTCTCACTGAAACGTCCAGCTGCAGCTTCCATGCTGGGCTCCAGTGGCGACCTTCTAAGCCTACTGGCGTGCCACCAAGACCCGTCCTCAAGCTCAAATGTGTCCAGACCCTGCCAACTCTGCCATGGCCCCGTCCACAGTGGTTGCAGCTTATGGGTGCGGACAGGGTGTTTGATCCATACCCGGTCCGCTTCCCTCAGTACATGGTCCCTTGTCCTGTGCTTCCTGTCAAATCTCCGTTTCATTTTACGTTGTTTCCTGGTGACCCAGTTCCACAGTGTCTCCGTGTCTTCCAGAGAACGCGTAGTTGGCAGTCTCAGCTGGTTCATCGGCAAGTGCAACTCACACCCCAGCATAAGGGCCACCGGGGAACAGCCTGTCGTGGTGTGGACAGATGCTCTATAGTGCAGCAACATGTTCTGCAGGGCGTCCAAGAATGCGAAACCATCCGCCAAATGGGCTCTTAGCCCATTCTTCAACGTGTTGTTGAATCGCTCAACACCTCCGTTGGCCTGAGGGTGATAGAACGCCGTCTTAACATGTTGCACGCCTTTGCTACCTACATGTTGTACTGAGCTCAGAAACAGGTGACAGAGGCACTCCAACCTCTGGAACAGACAACAGAGGTGCATTGGCCAGTGGGCCACTTTTGGTAAGCAGAACTGCCGCTGTGGGATGAACCAAACGCCGGGTTAAGGCGCCCGATGTCCCTCCAATCAGCATTTACTACATAGATTTTGTACCACTCAACCAGCACCAAATGCAACTCAAGCAGCTCCTCCCAACCACACTCATCTGCTGAGTCCATTTGGTTGCATCCTTCTGTCATAATCTGCCTTCAAGGCAAATATACAGTGAAGGCAGGACTTTGACGCAGGCTGGGTGCAATGCAAAATGATGTAGCTTTATTAAACAAACTCAAGACAACACAAAGGCAGCACGTGGGCTGAAAACAAAGACCAAACTGGGGCAGGCAAAACATGAGAGCTAGGCAAAATTAAACTTACATGCAAAGCTCAGGAACATAGACTAGGAACATTGACAGAGGACTGGTAGATGAGGATGTAACACAGAGCACAAAAACAGACTGACATAAGATAAGATAAGATAAGATAAGATAAGATAAGCCTTTATTAGTTCCACAATGGGGAAATTCCAGGATTACAGCAGCAGAGGGACAGCAGCACTCAGCAATAGTTCCAGAGGTTGGAGTGCCTCTGTCACCTGTTTTTTTTCCGGTTCCGCCGGACCGGCGGCGCCACACGAGTCGGCTGCCTGTTGCAACAGCCTTTTTTTTTGTCTTCCTTCTTCTTTCTACACCTTTCACTCTGTATATATATCACGGACGCACGGATCGCCCCGGGGGTCTCCCGGGTCGGCGGACGGAGCCACGGTTTGCAGCGGGAGACGTTACAGCGGGGAGGAGCTAGTGCTAGCTAGCACTTGGCCGCCGCCCGGTGCTAATGGGAAACTCGACATACCGGGAGCTGTAGCGAAAAGGACGCGGGTGCCGGGCTGGAGTTTAGGCGGCGTGAAAGAAATATAAGACAGAATAATAAAGAGCGATGGCAAGAACCAAGCAGACCGCCCGTAAAATCTACTGGAGGAAGAACTAACTAACCTGCACTTATATAGCGCTTTTCTAGTCACAAAGACCACTCAAAGCGCTTTCATTAATACTAACCCTCTATTCTAAGGGCCTATAGGAAACAGATATCTAGGGACAATTTAGAACAGCCAATTAACCTAACATGCATGTTTTTGGCATGTGGGAGGAAACCGGAGAAATCCCGGAGTAAACCCACGCAACACGGGGAGAACATGCAAACTCCACACAGATCACTGTTGGTCGGGGGCTGGGATCGAACCCACGATCCTACGATCCCCACAATCCCCCGGCCAAGGGTAAACTGTGCTGCCGCAGTGCTAACCACTGCGCCATCGTGAAGCCCCCCAGGAGACAGCTAGCCACCAGGGCTGCTCGGAGAGGCGCTCTGGCCACCGGCAGAGTGAAGAAGCCTCGCCGTCACAGACCCGTGGCTCTGAGAGAGATCCGTCGCTACCAGAAATCCACGGAGCTGCTCATCCGTAAGCTGCCCGTCCAGCGCCTGGTGAGGGAGATCGCTCAGGACTTCAAGACCGTCCTGCGTTTCCTGAGCTTCGCCGTCATGGCTCTGCAGGAGACCAGCGAGGCCCACCTGGTGGGTCTCTTCTTCGCTAAGGGGGTCACCATCATGCCCAAAGACTTCCAGCTGGCCCGCTGCATCCGCGGAGAGAGAGCTTAGACTTTCTGCTGCACATTCACCAGCCATAATGCTCTGCACTGTGTGTCTATATACAGTATATACATTATAGTAATATGGACATATGTTTACTAGATGTTGTTTTTTCTTGCCTTCTGATTGTTGCTCTGAGTGTTGCTATCCCTATGCTGTTGCAATCCTGGAATTTCCCCATTGTGGGACTAATAAAGGCTTATCTTATCTTATCTTATCTTATCTTAAATAAGATAATAAGAAGTGGTTGTCACGATCAGAGCACGGGGGATTTTACCATGCTCTGTCTCGTTGCCTTTTGTTTTTCCTTATTTGTAAAATGTTGTATTTTGGAGTTATCTGTTATGTTATCTCTAGTTTGTTTTCACATATTCGGTATTGTTTCTTTGTATGATTTATTTTCTTGTTTACGTTCAGTGTAGTTTTGTTATTTACATATTTGGGTTTATTTGTCCTTACTTGTTTCCACTTTATTTCTGTCAGTATATTATCTTTCTTTCTCTTTTGGGGGTTGCAGTGGTCAGGGACACTTCCGGATTTTTTCCCTGGTTGTGGGCATTGCTCCTGTCAAACTGTCAGCCCCGTCTCCTCTCCTCATGACTCACAGCTGATTGTCATTTTCTCCCCAGTCCGCTTATGATTCACACCGGGTGTGATTGATTGTTTCTAGCCTTATTTAAGGGCTGTTATTTTCATTTCTCTTTGCCAGAGTCATGGCAAAGAGATCCGGGATCTCTTTGCCATGACAGGGTCATGAGTCAGGGATCCACACACTGTAGTCCAGCGTGTGGATTCCTCCTCTCTTGCCTGAAGGGCGATTCATGACACTGGTTAGCCAAAGCAGTAAATGAATATACATATGTACACAGTTATATACACAGTGCAGGAGCTCTGCAGCTAGATGGAATAAACAGCATTATGGTTTGTTAAGTTACCCCACAGAATATGAATTTGTATCCAGATAGACATAAATAGGGAACTCATAATTGCAAATGCCAAACAGCTGTGAACAATCAAGGGCTACTTGGCAACACATGAGGAAGCGGCTAGAGGTATGGAAACATGAGGGACTGAGAACAATAAGTAACAGGTACACACACAACCTTGGACTTAGACAGGGGAAACAGAACATGACTAAAGACCCAAGGACAATTAATAATAATAATGAACACAAAAAGCATACAACACAAAAGATAAGGGAGGGACAAATAGAAACAGAAACAGAATCATGACACACAGTACAATCAAGGACTAGGGATAAAGCATGAAAAAAGAGAAAAGCATTCAAAAAGCGCATACCTCCACCAAGGCTCTTTCCAACCTTCATGGACCACCTCCAAAATGTAATGGGCTTGTGTGTAGGCCTAGAGCCACTTCTGGTGAAAATTGCATCACAGTCTGTCTATTAGTTTTGGAGAATTGTTGCTAACACAGTGTGAGAATATAAGAGCCTTGGCTGAGGTATGCATTCTTAGATCATCACCAAAATGTAATGGCTTCCTCTGTAGCTCACGAACCATCTCTGGTGAAAAATTCATCCAAATCCATTCATTAGTTTTGGAGTATTGTTGTTAACACTCTGTGAAAAGATAAGAGCCTTGGCAGAAGTATGCATTCTTGGATCATCACCAAAATGTAATGGGTTTGTCTCTTGGCCAAGAACCACCTTTGGTGAAAGTTTCATCCAAGTCCATCCAGTAGTTTTTGTGTAATCCTGCCGCACAAATACAAACAAAGCCCTTGGTGGAGGTACAGTATGCACTCTCAGATCATCACCAAAATCTAATCATCTGTCCCCCATGCCATTACACACCTTTCCTAAAAATTTCATCAAAATCCGTTGATAAGTTTTTGAGTTATGTTGACAGACAAACCAACAAACCAACCAACGTGTCACGATCTGAGCGTGGGGGGATTACACCGGGCTCAGTCTTTTTGCCTTTTTTCATATTTGTATAGTGTTGTAGTTTTGAGTTGTAATTCCTGTTATTTTATCCTTGGCTGATTTGTCACATTCTGTATGTTCATTATAGTTTTGTTTTTTACATTTTTGAGGTTACTTGTCTTTATTTGTCATCTCATTATATTTTTATTCTGTTGTGTTCTCCCTCTGGGTTGACAGCTGTCAGTGGCGCTTCTGGGTTTTTACTCTGTGTGGGCGGTGTCCCTGTCAGCTGTCAGCCCTTCTCTTACCTCTCATTGCTCCCAGCTGGTCACAATTGTAATCTCTGTTATCTCTTGCCTGCTCATGTGACCCACACCTGTAATCATTTGTTTCATTTGTGTCTAGCCATATTTAAGAGCCGTTATGTTCATTCCTCTTTGCCGGAGTCTGAGTTTCTCTTTCCTCGTCTCCACCAGAACGCAGCCCTCGTTCTGGTGCACTTTACCTCTAAGTTTGCTTGCTTGTTTCAATTTTGTGTTAGAGCACTGTTTTGGACTATGTGTTCTGTTGTTTTCAATAAATCTCACAAACTGCAGTCCAGCGTGTGGGTCTCTCCTCTCTGCCCCAAGGGGCCATTCATGACACAACACCACTACAAATATTACCTCCTAACAAGACAAGACTAAACCCAAAATGATAGCAATGCTAATAATAATAGTAATACTAATGAAAAGCAAAAAACCCAAAATGAACACCTTGCCCAGATCATGACAGGTTTTCTGCACTGACTGGTCATAAAATGTGATCTGATCTATTGTACATCTAAGTCCCAAGTATAGATAAAGACAATGTGCTTAATGTAATACAGTGCAATTATATTTCACGTCTTTAATTGACACATCCATTAACATGGATGTGTCATGGAAAAAAGCGCTCCGGCCACCGGCGGAGTGAAGAAGCCTCACCGTTACAGGCCCGGTACCGTGGCTCTGAGAGAGATCCGTCGCTACCAGAAATCCACGGAGCTGCTCATCCGTAGGCTGCCCTTCCAGCGCCTGGTGAGGGAGATCGCTCAGGACTTCAAGACCGACCTGCGCTTCCAGAGCTCCGTCATCATACTTTTTTGCCCCACTGTATATGTATGTAAATACAGTGGGGTAAAAAAGTATTTAGTCAGCCACCAGTTGTGCAAGTTCTCCCACTTAAAAGATGACAGAGGTCTCCAATTTTCATCATAGGTATACCTCAACTATGAGAGACAAAATAAGAAAAAAAAATCCAGAAAATCACATTGAAGGATTTTTAATGAATTAATTGGTAAATTCCTCGGTAAAATAAGTATTTGGTCAATAACAAAAGTTCATCTCAATACTTTGTTATATACCCTTTGTTGGCAATGACAGAGGTCAAACATTTTCTGTAAGTTTTCACAAGGTTTTCACACACTGTTGCTGGTATTTTGGCCCATTCCTCCATGCAGATCTCCACTAGAGCAGTGATGTTTTGGGGCTGTCGCTGGGCAACACAGACTTTCAACTCCCTCCAAAGATTTTCTATGGGGTTGAGATCTGGAGACTGGCTAGGCCACTCCAGGACCTTGAAATGCTTCTTACGAAGCCACTCCTTCGTTGCCCGGGCGGTGTGTTTGGGATCATTGTCATGCTGAAAGACCCAGCCATGTTTCATCTTCAATGCCCTTGCAGGTGGAAGGAGGTTTTCACTCAAAATCTCACGATACATGGCCCCATTCATTCTTTCCTTTACACGGATCAGTCGTCCTGGTCCCTTTGCAGAAAAACAGCTCCAAAGTATGATGTTTCCACCCCCATGCTTCACAGTAGGTATGGTGTTATTTCTCCTCCAAACACGACAAGTTGAGTTTTTACAATAAAGTTCTATTTTGGTTTCATCTGACCATATGACATTCTCCCAATCCTCTTCTGGATCATCCAAATGCTCTCTAGCAAACTTCAGATGGGCCTGGACATGTACTGGCTTTAGCAGAGGGACACGTCTGGCACTGCAGGATTTGAGTCCCTGGCAGCGTAGTGTGTTTCTGATGTAGCCTTTATTACTTTGGTCCCAGCTCTCTGCAGGTCATTCACTAGGTCCCCCCATGTGGTTCTGGGATTTTTGCTCACCGTTCTTGTGATCATTTTGACCCCACGGGGTGAGATCTTGCGTGGAGCCCCAGATCGAGGGAGATTATCAGTGGTCTTCTATGTCTTCCATTTTCTAATAATTGCTCCCACAGTTGATTTCTTCACACCAAGCTGCTTACCTATTGAAGATTCAGTCTTCCCAGCCTGGTGCAGGTCTACAATTTTGTTTCTGGTGTCCTTTGACAGCTCTCTGGTCTTGGCCATAGTGGAGTTTGGAGTCTGACTGTTTGAGGTTGTGGACAGGTGTCTTTTATACTGATAACGAGTTCAAACAGGTGCCATTAATACAGGTAACGAGTGGAGGACAGAGGAGCCTCTTAAAGAAGAAGTTACAGGTCTGTGAGAGCCAGAAATCTTGCTTGTTTGTAGGTGACAAAATACTTATTTTACTGAGGAATTTACCAATTAATTCATTAAAAATCCTTCAATGTGATTTTCTGGATTTTTTTTTCCTCATTTTGTCTCTCATAGTTGATGTTTACCTATGATGAAAATTGGAGACCTCTCTCATCTTTTAAGTGGGAGAACTTGCACAATTGGTGACTGACTAAATATTTTTTTGCCCCACTGTGTATATATATATATTTATAGTAATATGTGCATATGTATACTAGCTGTTCTTGTTTTTTTCTTGCCTTCTGATTGTTGCTCTGAGTGTTGCTATCCCTGTGCTGTTGCAGTCCTGGAATTTCCCCAGTGTGGGCCTAATAAAGGCTTATCTTATCTTATCTTATCTTATCCATTAACATTCACAGTGCTGGTGGAAAAAGTAAGTGAACCCTTATGCTAATTACTTCAACAAATGCCAGGAGTTAGCAAATCTTGACCCCAAGCAATGAAACATGAACAAGGTGTAGAGCTACTTGAACTTGTAAACAACCCTCAAACTTTTTGAGTTTGCTTTTCACAAGAACCATCTGCTGATGTGAACCATGCCTTACAAAAAAGAGTTCTCAGAAGACCTGTGATCAGACCTATGATTTATTTGCATAAAACTAGAATGAGTTACAAAGTAACCTCCAAGACTTTAGGTATTTACCAGCCTACAGTTAGACAACCTGTCTACATAAAGAGATGATTTAATACTGTGACTACTTTCCGTAGAAGTGGGCGCCCAGCCAAGTTGACTCCTAAGGCACAACACAACACAATGTGCAATGAAAAAAAGAACCCTAGAGAAACAGCAATGGGCTGTTTTCCACATCATGGAGATCATTGAGCGATTGGGCCAACTTTTTAATTTTTGGGATCATTTGGGAGACCATTTTGTGTTTTTGACTGAGTCAAAGCTTTGAGGAGGCCGTGGCAACTGTGGAGATCCATGAAGATCATTGATAGATCAAAAATGGGCAAGATCTCTCAGCTGTCTGTCATTGATCTCCACCCCTGTGTTAAGTGGTGGGGTGTAAAGTGGTGGGGTGTAAAGGTGTAAAAGGGGTGTAAAGGCTTGACGGAATCATGAGAACTGGTTAGCATCTCTGTTCATGAGTCTACCATATGCAAATCATTGAACATGCATGGTGTCCATGGTAGGGCACCACAGAGGAACACGCTGCTTGACAAAAAGCATCACTGCATGCCTGACGTTTGTCAAAGAGCACCTTGACACTCCACAACACTAGTGGGAAAATGTTTTGTGGACTTCTGAAACTAAGGTAGAATTGTTCAGGAAAAACACACAGCATTATGTATGGAAAAAAGGGCACCACATACCAACATGAAAACATCATCCTAGTGGTGAAATACAGTGGAGGGAGCATCATGATTTGGCACTGCTTTGAAGACTTGGGGCCTGGACCACTTGCCATTACTGAGGGAAAAATGAATTCTCAAGTTTATGAAGGTATATTAAAGAATAATATCAGGGTGGCTGTCCATAGCTGACGCGCACTTGAGGTTGGGTGATGCAGCAAGTCAATGAGCTTAAACACTGAAGTTAAAAAAGAAGATCCTCCTTTTGGAGTGGTCCAGTAAGAATCCAGGCCTGAATCCAATAGAGATGCTGTGCAGTGTTTCCCTTGGTTTATAGCTTTTGGGGGAGGGAGATGGACACAGACTCTATAAATGGTTGGTGTTCTGACATTTTAGCATACTTTGCCAGAATAGCATACTCATCAGGCAAATCAATAGTTATATCCATCAGCTGAACCTACTTTGTCAGAATATGACATCTGCTGTAGTTCTCATGATGTTTTGGTAGGTACATTTATGCTGACAGACTAGCATACAGTTTAATACAATGGTATAAGACAGATTTGTGGAGTGGACGGAGCAGAATCACCTGAGGTTGAATGTCAGCAAGACCAGAGAGATGGTGATTGAATATCATATATTCATGTGTTTATACGGGTCATCATATATTAAGCTATGATGTGTATATATATATATATATATATATACATCATAGCTTAATATATGATGACCCGTATAAACACATGAATCATATATATATATAGGGGTTTTATAGTCATGTTAGTTTTACTTTCCATGGGTAATCCCTTTGTCTGTCATGTGTGTGTTTCTGTTGTTTGGTTGTCTACTGTCATGCTGCTGTTACACTGTAATTTCCCAGTTTGGGATCAATAAAGTACATCTATCTATCTATCTATCTATCTATCTATCTATCTATCTATCTATCTATCTATCTATCTATCTATAATGTTTTGAATAGGAAATATAATCTTAGTCATAGTTTGAAAGCTCAGCTTCCTTTCACACAGATGTTTTTATTGTGATACACTTGCAATATCGTGGGACTAATAAAGGCTTATCTTATCCAGTAACACTGTAGAACTAAACAAGACCATCAATCATACGTTCACATACAACACAAAACCTTAGATGTCAATAAAATCATAGCTACACAAAAAAAGGTCTTTATACCCCTTATTTTCTACAGTGTGATGATGCTTATTTATTTATTTATTTTACACTGACTGCACTTTAACTGTAGTTATATATAACAGTTGCACTGCAACAATAGCACTGACATTACATTATCGTTTACCTTCGGGAGCAGGGCCAGAGTGACGTGAGATACACCATCAACTGTGGATCAGTGAACCAGCACCGCTCATCCGAACTAGAAAAAAGTTAGAAGCTAAAGGCTAGAATTTAGTCAGCTAATAGCTAACTGACATAAGAGGGAGGGTGGAGTTGAATAGGTGAAGGATGTTTCTTAAAGTGATAGACGTTAAATCAGCATTTCAAAAAAACAGGACAAAAAAATGCTTCAATGATTAAAAAATTAAAGAAAATGTGAACCAAATATGTCACAAACATTTCATTAAGACATGAGTGAACCGTTAAAATGTGGAAAAAGTGCAGTCAATGAGCCCTTCAATGTCTTTGTCTAGTGCAACCTGACAACAATGTGACTTATGTTGGGTTACAGTTATGGCTAAACGACATAGAATTGGTTAAAGTGCATTACTATGATTAAGTACTAAAGGTACCTTATGAACTTTAACATGTAGATAAGGAAATATACAAATGCTTTAATTAGTGGTAAGAGGCTATTAAAAATTTCTAATCAGGATTAATCTCTACACTTTCTGTTTACTCGGAATTAATTGTGATTTATGGTAGTTGATTTGATGGGGGAACAATTCTACATGATGTGCCTTAAATTGGTAATTTTTTACATTTTCATGCTCCTATTAACATGGAAGTGGACAAATCTGTTTGCTTTCTGTAACTGCAGGTTTATTATTTCAACATGTCAACATAATGACAAACTCAGAATACCCAGAATATTCTCCACAAAAACCTCTCAAGTAAGGGAGACCGGGGCAAGCTGTCACACTGTTCCTTTCTCCACAATTAGAGGTGCTATCTCAAAAGGGAAATAGCCATTTTATCGACATTCATGTTCTTTGATCAACCTCCTGCTCAACTCTAATCAGAGTCAGAGTAACTCTCACCAGATTCGGATTGTTTTTGTATTTTTATCATCAAAAGTATATAAAAAAAGACATGTTATACTTTATGTAATAAAACTTTGTTTATTATGGTTATTACCTCTGCCGAGGAGGTAATGTTTCTGCTGGCATTGGTTTGTTGGTTTGTCTGTCTGTCTGTTACCAATATTATTCAAAAAGTTATGAATGGATTTTGAAAAAAAAATTCAGGAAAGGTGTGTAATGGCACGTGGCATGTGATTTTGGTGATGATCTGAGAGTGCATACCTCCACCAAGGGCTTTGTTTGTATTTGTGCAGCAGTAATACACAAAAACTACTGGATGGATTTGGACGAAATTTTCACCAGAGGTGGTTCTTGGGCTAGAGAGGAACCCATTATATTTTGGTGGTGATCTGAGAATGCATACCTCAGCCAAGACGCTTATCTTCTCACAGTGTGTCAGCAACAAAATTCCAAAACTAATGGACAGACTTTGATGCAGTTTTCATCAGAAGTGGCTCTATGCCTACACACAAACTCATTACATTTTGGAAGTGATCCATGAGGGACGGAAGGAGCCCTGGCCGAGGTATGTGCTCTTTGAGTGCTTTTCTAGTTTAAAATTATGTTTTTCTACTAGGTAGTGAAAACGTGTCTTCTCATACTTTAGTTGCAGTTCTATGTTCAGTTGATTTTGAGATTTATTTCACAACAGCTCACATGTTAATCTGGGGTAAGTTGACACATCAACCTCTGGGCAAGATGTTCCATACATGTGACAACTTGCCTCAATGTATAGACATACATACACTGTAAAAAAAAAAAAAAAAACTTCATGTAAAATAACAGCAAAGTGCTGACAGCAGAATTTCCAGCATTTTACCATTATCTTACAGTATTCTTCCTGTGAAATGACTTTACAGCTTATTACTGCAAGAGGGATTTATTTAATGTATTTAATTTTTTTTATCTATTTAGTGTATTTATTAAATAATAAATATTAAATATATATATACTATATATTCAAAACTAAAAGGCAATATATATTTGACTATTCTAATTTACAGTAACATTCTGGGGTTACTTTAAATTTTCACTGTTTAACACAATTAAAATTAGTATTGTTGTGTGGGGTCCACACAGATGTTTAAACCTGCTAAATAATTAACAACTTACAAAGGGATTTAAGGGCACAAATGTTTATTTAAACATGCAGTATCAACATGAATACTGTAAAAAAAACAAAAAAACAATAATAGTAATTATAAAAAATACAAATGGCTAAATGCCCCAAATATACGAGCCAAAGAGATTCTAAAAAAAAACCAAAAAAAAAAACCGTTACAATGGCAGTAAAGTAAAATTCTGCATGTCAGAGAACTTAGCAAACATGAACAATCAAAGTTATAACTGCTTCAACACTATTGTCTGTCAAAGAGAGATGATCACCATCCTGCTGCTCGTTCTTCCTCTCCCTCACTTTATTCCAGTGTTGCCACCCTAAAATAATCAACTTAACTTAGGGGTGTACAATAACATGACATGTTTATGAAACTGATAATAGCAAAATTTCTTATGGTCTGTCAGAACATGTGGAGGTAAGAGCAAGACACAAGAGAGAGCTCACTGACCTTGTCAGACACCATTTTGGTAATACTCTCCTGGCAAAGCAATAAAGATGAGTTAGTTTTTAATTGCCTTGTTATTTGGAGAAGGACAATCCAGTTGATGCAGATGAAGCAGGATATGATCGTTGTGCTGTACAACCGTACAGTGACAATAAAGCCTATTCTATTCTATTCTGTTTCTTGTTCATGAGTAGCAGCACATGTCCTAATGCTCTGAAAAGCTTTCCAAACTTTCCCTCATGAGTTTGCCACACCCATTCTAAAAAGTACTGTAGTTTACTGTATTTTAAAACATCAGCATACTGTTGATGGCCTGTGTGCTGTTGCTTCACGTTGAACAGCCCACAATGCATTGCAAATTGCAGTACAAAACCGTACAACATTAATGCAGTATATTACTGTTGGAAACTGGCAGTAAAATAACAGCAATTTCTTAGTGTAGAGTACACTCCAAACAACACTAAATTAAGGAGTAATTGTTTCTTTAGGATAATTAAGACCTTTGTGATTGATTTCATAAATGCAGGTCTGTTCCAGCCAGCACATTCTGTTAGTGATGCCTGCGGCAGGTGGAGCATTCTCACTGTCGGAGCACAAAACTACAACCCAAGGATGTGGAGGCCTCAGGAGAAAAAATTCCACACAGTCACTGCACTTTAACATTTACTACTAACTAACCTGCACTTATATAGCGCTTTTCTAGTCACAAAGACCACTCAAAGCGCTTTCACTAGTACTAACCCTCTATTCTAAGGGCCTATAGGAAACAGATATCTAGGGACAATTTAGAACAACCAATTAACCTAACATGCATGTCTTTGGATTGTGGGAGGAAACCGGAGCCCCCGGAGTAAACCCACGCAGCACAGGGAGAACATGCAAACTCCACAGAAAGGTTCTAACCCCTGCCAACCTGGGGATTTGAACCAGGAACCTTCTGGCTGTAAGGCAACAGTGCTAACTACTGCACCACCGTGCTGCCCGTCGGCTTGATTTTCTAGATAGGTTGTTACTGTTTCAAAATGTTATGGAAAAAATTTAAATGAACTCTTATGGTTATTCTTTCATCTCTAAGAGACCTAAAATGCTCAAACTAACTCAGCTAGCATTCAGCTAGGAGAGGTTAGCCAGTAACAAAGCTATACAGTGAACGGGACCACACAGAACCATCTCGTGGTAGAAAATGAGCCAACGGGTCCAGTGCATTGGGCCTGGGGTTTTCTGTCTTCTCCACACAGTGGTAGACAGTGGAACAGAGCCAGGGCTCAGCACAGCTCCGTCCTGTGGGATCTCCCGGCTACCTGTTGGGAGCTGGGTGGAAAGGTTCAGCTCTGGCGTGGTCATTGCATGTGTGTGCATGGTGTAACTCCATCACCACTTGTTTTAATATTGGGCTGTTTCCTGTAATGCATAGAATTACTTTAAATATTCAGTCTTTGAATTACACCAGTATTTGCTATGCAGTTGACGTTTATATATTTCTGAATATGGATGTGAGAGGTTTTCTTTAACAAAATGAAATGAGTTGAGTTTGTTTTAGATTATAGTACTAGCCAGGCTAATATCTTAAAGCGTGATTGCAGCTGAAGAGCAAATCAGTAGCCTGATTGAAATAAAAATATATATTTTTAAATGAGCTCTACAGCTTCACTATGTGTGGAACCACTTTGCCTTTTTCCCCTTTTCTTCAGAAAAAAGGCCTATTGATTGCTCCTCTGTGATTTTTTTTGCTTGTACACAAGTATGTCTGGACTTCATGCTGGGTAATTGTTAATACAACTATATTTGTGATTACGAGTCAAAATGAAACACGCCCACAACTCTTTTCGAATAGCAACAGTGGTGATTTCATCAAAACCGTCAACATACGTAGCACGTCTACAGTCCAGATTAGTGCAATCATCCACATTCAAACGTTACAGTTAGGAGCATTTGTAACTTACATTGAATGGCCTGTGGTTATCTGTTTTCATCTACACATCTCCCTAATCCTGCCTCTGTCCCCTCAGCATGCTCCTAAATTCTAGACAAGTGTAGGTTTTAAATGGCGAGAAGGTTCTGTGTTCTTAAGCCATAACTAATTCAGCACCAAAGCCACAAACACTCAGAAATAATCCCGCTATCTTCCTATGCAGTCCAAAACCTTTGATGAAAGTCAGTGGAGATCAAGGAGATCTGTGAAGTGCTTTCCAATTTCCCCAACCTAATATAGCAGAAAGCCTTCCTTCAAAGGGCCTCTCTTGTGCTGCGGCATTCTCCAAGTTGATTCTCAATAGTTTTGCATCAGCAGCATAGATTTCTGCCATATGGTAGGGGCCAGACTTTGTCCCATGGCAGCTCTCTCCCTTGAGTTGCGCTTCAGAGATAGGCAGCCCGTTTGCATACAGGCTTTTGGCAGCTTCTCCTGCAAAGCCCCGCGACTATAATGTCAACAACATGCCACAAAAATGTTCATGGAATGCAATTAAGTATTGTGACAGCAGGTGATTCACAACATAGTGGGTAACAGCTAGGAGGAGCTGATCAAGGTAATCAGTAGTAATCTTGCAAGCAACTGCCACATTAACCTTTTACAAACTAAGTAATTTCTTACATCACTACAGTCCAGTAATTCATCAAAAATTTTAAAAAAAATATAGAAAACAGTAGTTTGAATGTCTTCTGCCACACCTGTCTAAAACTCTCTAAAAATTCACCTTATGCTTTCTCAGTATTATGCTGCCATTTAGAGGGGTTGTATCATTTGATTTATATAACATAACTAAAACTGTGAAGATGCATGTGTTTTTGGTGAAATACAAAAACATAATGATTTGTAATGATTTTTGGTTTTGTTTCAGAGTTGTTTCCATATTTTGTGTATCGTTCTAATTAGTTTTCCCTGTGTTCATGGTGAATCCTTTTTTCAGGCTCTTTCATAGTCTGTCATCGTCCTCAGTCCTGTTATGATCCACATGTGCTCCTGTTCTTCTCGTGCTCCTCAGGTTAGATTTGTAGTTTTAGAATAGAGTAGGCTTCATTGTCATTGTACAGTAGTACGGTTCAACAAAATTGTGGGTGCTCCACCAGGCTACTGTGCAGTAAAGTAGGAGAGAAGGATTAGATAAAGCACGGTTACAGAGCACACAATTAAACACATCTTCTTCCGCTTAATCCATTTCGAGTTGCGGGGGGGGGGGGGGCTGGAGCCTATCCCAGCATCTTTGGGTGAGAGGCAGGGTACACCCTGGACAGATTGCCAGTCCATCGCAGGGCCAACACAGAGAGACAGACAACCATTCACTCTCACAGTCATACCTACGGACAATTTAGAATCCCCAATTGATGGCAATTAACCTAACTTGCATGTTTTTGGGCATGTGGGAGGGCACTGCAGAAATCCTGGAGTAAACCGGGATTTCTGCAGTAAACCCATGCAGACACGGGGAGAACATGCAAACTCCACACAGATCACAGTTGGTTGGGGGCTGCGAACAGGTGGTGAGCTGAATGTGACGGATCTCCTGTGATGGCCTTGATCTTTCTGAGACAGGGGGATCTGGAGATGTCTTCAAGGGAGGACAGCGGGTGACCAATAATTTTTTTGGCAGTGTTGATGACCCTCTGCACAGCTTTCCTGTTCTCGGCCGTGGAGCCGGCGTACCCCACTCCCAGACAGTAGGTGAGCACGCTCTCCACTGAGCAGCGATAGAAGGCCAGTAGCAGCTTCTGGTTCAGGTTGTTCTTGCTCAGAACACAGAGGAAGTGCAGCCACTGCTGGGCTTTCTTGACCAGGGCCTTGGTGTTGACAGTCCAGGAGATGTCAGAGGAGATGTGGGTGCCCAAGAACCTGAAGGCGGGAAACTTTTCTGTACGCTTGCCATTTATGGGGGGGGGGGGGGGCGTTCCTGTCTGTTCTTCTGAACTCCAGTATGAGTTCTTTGTTTTTTGCTTTTTGTTTTTTTTCAGTTCAAAGTTGTTTGCTTGGCACCACAGCAGCAGATTATCTACTGCTGTATGCCTTCTCATCATCATCAGTGATGAGCCCAACGAAGGTGATGTCATCTGCATACTTCATGATGGTGGTGGTAGGGTGGGTTGGAGTACAGTCAAAGGTATACAGGGAGTACAGTAGAGTGCTTAGCATGCAATGCCTTGGGGGGAGCCAGTACTGACAGACAGTGTGGAGTAGTGATAGGGGCAAAGTCTGACTGTCTGTGGGCGGTTGGTGAGAAAGTTTTTTATCCAGGAGTAGCTGGGGGGGGGGGGGGATATCTGGAGGAGTTGCAGTATGTTGATCAGGATATCTGGGATGATGGTGTTGAAAGCTGAGCTGTAGTCCACAAAGACCATCCTCATGTAGCTCCTTGGGTTCTCCAGGTGGCTCAGCTCTCTGTGGAGAGTGGTGGCGATGGCATCTTCTGTAGACTGGTTCTCCCTGTAGGTGAACTGGTGGGGGTTGAAGGAGGGGAGAAGACAGTCCCTGATGTGCTGTGACACCAATCGCTCAAAACATTTCATGACTACAGACGTGAGTGCTACGGGTCTGTAGTCATTCAGGATGTCGATTGTGGACTATTTGGGGATGGGGATGATGGTGGAGGCCTTGAGGCAGACGGTGGCATGTGTCAGGGAGAGGCTGAACAGCTTGGTGAGGATCCCTGCCAGCTGGTCTGCACATTATTATTATTATTATTATTATTATTATTATTATTATTACTACTTATTTTGTACCCGGAGGTAGATTTGTTTTGCAGTCTGGTGACAAGCCACCAGCTGCCGGTCGCTGCGTGCGCAAGCACCCCTTATCCCTAACCTGCATGTTTTTGGCACGTGGGAGGAAACCGGAGAAATCCCGGAGTAAACCCACGCAACACGGGGAGAACATGCAAACTCCACACAGATCACTGTTGGCCGGGGGCAGGAGTCGAACCCACGATCTCACGATCCCCACAATCCCCCGGCCGAGGGTAAACTGTGCTGCCACAGTGCTAACCACTGCGCCACCGTGCTTTGACTCCTCCTCCTGGGATGCCGTCTGGATCAACAGCTCTGCGGGGGTTCACTTCTGTCAGTTGCCTCCTCACCTTGTGCACCTGCAGAGAGAGGGGGCAGGGGAGGGAAGGGGGGAGGGGAGGGGAGGGGGAGGGGGGAGCGAGTTTGGGGGTGGGGTGAGCTCAAACCGGGCAAAGAAGCTGTTAAGCTCCTCTGCAAGAGTGAGGCTGTGGTCTGATGATGGGGAGCCCTGGTCCCCAACATAGTAGCTGGTGAGGGCCTGGATGCCTCTCCACATCTGTTGGGGGTTGTTGTCTGTGAGGAAGCCCTCCACCTTCCTCCTATAGGTGCTTTTAGTGAGTTTTATGCCTCTCCTCAGGTTGACTCTGGCGGTGCTGTAGAGAGAGCTGTCCTTCTGTCTGAAGGCTGAGTTGAGGGCTTTGATCAGAGCCTGGACTTCACTGGTCATCCAGGGTTTGCAGTTTGGAAAGACCCAGATGTGTTTGGTGACTGTCACAATTTTTACACAGTATTTAATGTAGAAAAGGACAGACTTGGTGTAGGAGTCCCAGTCCTGCTGCTCAGAGAAGTTCCAATCAGTGCAGGCAAAGCAGTCTTGTAGCTGGAGAAGAGCATTTCCAGGCCAGGTTTTAATTGTTTGTTTGGTTGGGGGGGGGACTCTTCCTGAGGGGGGTGTAAGCAGGTGTTAGAAGCAGGGAGAGATGGTCTGATTGTCCAAGGTGGGGGAGGGGGTGGCTCTGTAGGCATGCTTAATGTTGCTGTAAACATGATCCAGTGTTCTTTTCCCTCTTGTGGGACATTTAACATGTTGTTAGAATTTGGGGAGTGCAGTCTTAAAGCATGCTTTGTTAAAATCCCCTGTAATATTGTGGACTGAGTCGGGGTGGTCTCTTTGCTGCCTGCTGACAATGTGCTGGAAGCGATTGAGTGCTAAGCCAACATTAGTGTCTGGAGGAACATAAACAGCTGTTACAATTACTGACATTAGCTCGTGGGGAAGATAAAAAGGCCTACACAGGAAGGACGTGGCCTCTAAGTCCAGTGAACAGTGGCTTTGAATTATTCTGCTGTTTTTACACCAGGTCTGAAGCACATAAACACAGAGCCCACCCACCCCCCTTCCCTTACCAGAATCAGTGTTGCAGTCAAAGTGGTGTGTAGTTTGGCCAGGTAATTCCACAGCAGTGTCAGGAATGCATGGAAGCAGTCATGATTTTGTTACAATCAGAATTTAACAGTCCTGTTACAATCAGAATTTAACAGTCCTGGACGTAGCAATTGTCCAGGACTGCCTACAATTGCTACGTCCTGGACGTAGCAATTGTAGGCAATCTCCAATCACAGATCATCCAATTTCTTGGTGAGGGATCTGCCCCTGGTGAGGAAAATTGAAGGTAATGGCGGTTTGGTGCATAGTTTGCGCAGCTGGGCACAGAGGACAGCTCTGCAGCCTCCTTTCTGCTTTCTCTCCTGTCGTCTATGCCGTTTGCGGGGCCCGATAACAAAACACAAGGCACCCGGAGGTCTGGCGATCTCCTCAGGGATGTAGTGGTGATTACTGGAATGAACGCTGGAGATGTCGGAGGTAAGTTGGCGACTGATGCCTATAAGTTTCTGACAACTGTAGGTAATTGGTCCATCACAGAAAGAGCACAGAAAAAGGCAGAAAAAAAAGAAAAAACACAAAAATGAGCGCAGTAGTCTGGAGTGTCTAGCCGCTGTGTGTGAACGCACTGCCATCTTTTATTTTTATTGTTAGTGCTCAAGCAGTGTTTAGTGTGTTTTACTGGCACCATGCCACACTTTTGTTTAAAATAAATCATAAGTTCTCCTACATCTGCCTTAGAGTCCTTATTCCATTTGGTTTCCTGACCTATTTGGACAGGTCCTATATGGTGTTGCTTACTTATTGTCAGCCCTTAAGCCTTATTCATGCTGCATTTCCCCTCTAGTCCGCTTTGGTCCATGTCCGCTTTGGACGAGCCCGGCATGCATGCGGCACTGTACATGCTCACTTTTTTCATCTACCCAGGCCAAGCAGTTCACATATGCGCACAATCATCATTTGTAATTTCACTCCCACCCTATAGATAGCGCCAATGCGCTGACGCGCCAGGATTTTCACCAACAAACAAACGCGAAAGCAATGCACATCAACAACAATGGCATTGTTTAACCGTCACCAAGAGGAAGAGGAGCTGCTATTATTATATTCTGCAGCGGAATTACAAAAAGTATTGTGACGTAGGCGAGGTTCACGCAAAGAAGAGGAGCAGATGGTTTCGACGAACAGGCTTTACTCACACACACACTGAGCACAGGCAGGAGGGGAGGTCATTCTCCCAGACCTCCGTTTCAATCATGGTTATACAACACATGATACATCTTGCCCTAATCCTGCCTATAAAACACTGCTGGGTCATTATAATGCAGTTATAATGACACAGCAGTATAATAACACAGTAATAACATTTAAACAAACACACAAAATAACGTCCACTGTTACAAAGCATGCTAGGGAGATCCCTGCTCCCCCCCCCCCCCTTAATACAGCCCCGATGTTACACTGCCCCCCCCCCCCCCCGGACTGGTTTCTGTCCCCAGAAAAATTAAAGTCCAATTCAAAAGTCCAATGCGAATTCGTCCAGGTGTCGGGGCAGCCTTCGATGCTGACAACCAGCACGTACAGGCCCCCTAGTGTCCATCTGAGTCTCGGTTGGAGTTTCTGGTCGGGATGAAAGCTCCGGTTCGACCACCAGCGGGGCGGATGGCTGATACGGGGCGAGACGGTCACGGTGGAGCACCACGACCCAGTCCCTTGTTTTTAGCCTCACCCTGTACACCACATCCGACAGTCTCTGCAGAACCACGCATGGTCCCGACCAGTGGCTCGCCAACTTCGGTGATTGTCCTCTCTTTCTCTCAGGGCAGAAAACCCAGACTCGATCTCCCGGTGCAAAGTCCCTCCCCTGGCAGCGGGAGTCATACGCTCGCTTCTGCCGACCCCCCACCGCTGCCAGGGCCTTCCGAGCCAGTTCATGTACTGTGTGGAGATGTTCTTTTAAACAAAACAAATAATCCAACCCAGGTTTTCCCTCCACCTCCGGCTTGGGGGTGGGTGGGGGTGAATACCAAATCCACCGGTGTGCGCAGCTCGCGTCCAAACATCAGCGCTGCAGGGGTGCACCGAGTAGATTCCTGAGCTGCCGTCCGGTATGCCCACAAAACAAAAGGCAGATGCAGGTCCCAGTCTCGCTGTCGCTGGTCCACTAGGATAGCGAGCTGGATGGTGAGGGTCCGGTTAAATCGTTCGACCAGGCTGTCGCTCTGTGGATGCAGCGGGGTGGTCTGGGTTTTCCGGATGCCCAGCCACTTGCAGACCTCTCCGAAGACCTCCGCCTCGAAGTTCCAACCCTGATCGCTGTGCAGCTCCTCCGGTGCACCAAACCGACAGAACATTTCGTCCACCAGCTTTGATGCCGTCGTAGTGGCGCTCTGGTCCGGGACCGCGTATGCCTCTGGCCACTTAGTGAAATAATCCATTGCGACCAGTACGTAGTGGTTCCCCCTGTCCGTGGTTGAGAAAGGGCCCAGGATGTCCCCTCCCACCCACTCCATTGGTGCTCCCACCCAGTACTGCTGCAGGGGAGCGTGGGATCGCTGGGTTGACACTTTCTGAGCTGTGCAGGTGTTGCAGCGGTGGACGTGGAGCTCCACGTCTTGATGACAACCGGACCAGTAGAACCGGGCTCGAAGGCGCTGCAACGTCTTTGTCACCCCGAAGTGGCCCGCTCCTACTGCCCCAATGAACCAGCTGGAGTACGTTGGGCCGGAGTCAACGAGGAACCAACAGCTGCCAGACGTGCCGCTGCCCAGCTGGAGTCTGCAACTGTCAGGTTCAGGTTCAGGTTCAGGTTACTTTATTTGTACCCGTAGGTAGATTTGTTTTGCAGCTGGTGACATCCATATTTACAAGCCACTAATTACATTCAACATAGACACAAACACAGGCACACATCTTACAAAACAGGTAAATATAAAATATGTACAATATAATTTTTATAGCTTGTTCAACTCTTTGACAGCAGCAGGGACAAAGCTGTTTTTGTAGCGCTGGGTTCTACTTTTTGGGACAGCAAACCTCCGTCTGGAGGGAAGAAGCTGAAAGTTGCAGTGCAAAGGGTGGGAGTCATCATTTAAAATTGAGTCGGCCATCCTCTGTACTTGTCTGGTGTACAGGGATGTCAGGCTCAGCTGTGACTCACCAAGCAAACGACTGGACCATCTAACTACCTGATCCAAGGATTTCCTCTGTTTCAGTTTTATCTGACCAAACCATGACATTAAAGAAAAGGATAAAACAGATTCAATAAAAGCCCGATAAAACATAGTCATTATGGTTCGGTCAATTTGGAAGCGTGCAAGTTTCCTCAAACAATGCAAATTTTGCTGACCCTTTTTGCACACCCTTTCGCAGTTCACCTCAAAGTTCAATCCACTATCAATAATCGTCCCAAGATATTTGTACGATTGTACACATTCGGTGGTCTGGCCTTTTAGTATGGTGACTTTGTGCCTGGGAGTTTTCCTCCTAAAGTCAATAATCATATCTTTCGTTTTTGTTGTATTCAGCTGCAGGTAGGAATCCTCACACCAGTGAACAAAGTCATCAACTACTGGGCCGTGGCCACTCTCACCATCCTGGAGGAGACTGACAATGACTGAGTCATCAGCATACTTTATAATGTGTCTGTTGTCATGTCTGCTCCGACACATGTTTGTGTACAGGATGAAGAGTAGTGGTGACAACACACACCCCTGAGGAGAGCCAGTAGAAGAGCACTTTAGGTCAGACAATGTGCCATTGACCCTTACTCTCTGCGTCCTGTTGGTTAAGAAATCCAGAATCCAACCCACCAGATTATTGCTCAAATCAAATTGTTGCAGGAGCCTTTCAACTAAAATATGAGGTTGGATTGTATTAAAGGCAGAAGAGAAGTCCACAAATAAAAGCCTGGCGTGTGTCCCATTAAAATCCAGATGTTTAAAAAGCATGTCAAACAGAGTGACAGTGGCATCCTCCACTCCTCTGTGAGGCCTATAGGCAAACTGCAGAGGATCCAATGCATGTTCAGTCTGCCTTAGGACCTCACATCTGACCAGTTTTTCAAAAATTTTCATTAAAATTGAAGTCAAAGCAACTGGTCTAAAGTCATTTACCGTTTTAGGACAGCTGGATTTTGGAACGGGAACAACCACGGCATCTTTCCAGATCTTAGGCACATGTTGTGTCTGTAAGGACTTATTGAAAATGTAATGAAATATAGGACTCAGTTCATGTGCACAGGACTTTACCAGGCGTCCACATATATTATCAGGGCCCTGACTTTTGTTCACTTTTACAGCGCGGAACTCCCTTTCAACATCCTGCATCTCAATATTAAAGTGCTGATTGTCTTTGAGTTTCTGTTTCAAATCTTGGATTTCTGTACTAAAATCAAAGGAGTCAAAACGACCATAACAACAATTAAGAGCATTAGCCAGCTCTGTGTCTGAACTAAAACCATCTAAAAACACACGATTACTGCGCTCTGTGCTCTGAAGGCCTGCAATAGTTTTCATACTGGCCCAGGCCGAACCCAGTTTATTTTCTGCCATCTTGCTTTCCAATTCTGATTTATAATTCTGTTTTGCTCTTAAAATTTCGGCCTTCAGCTCCTTGGTGGCAACCTGTAGTTCAGAAACAGACCCCTGTTTAAAGGCAAGTGCTTTCCTCTGTAAGCAGGATTTAACTGATTTAGTAACCCATGGTTTGTTGTTGGGGTATATTTTGACACGTTTACGTGGAACAATCTTATTTTGACAGTAAGCCATGTATGAGCATGTGAGCTCAGCCAGAGAGTCCAAGTCATCCCCGCAGGCCATCATGAACATCTTCCAGTCTGTACAGTCAAAGCATTCCTGGAGGCTGTGCTCTGAGTCTTCTGTCCACACATCAATGTCTCTGGTCTCCACTTTGCCTCTTCTGAGAGCAGTTTTATATGTGCGCAGCAAATGAACACAGCTGTGATCTGATGATCCTAAAGGAGGAAGGGGGAGTGATTTATAGGCCCTCTCTATGGATCCATAGCACAGGTCCAATGTCTTTTTTCGCCTGGTTGGGCAGGAGACATACTGATGAAAGTTTTTAAGTGTCTTCTTTAAAGAAACATGGTTAAAATCCCCAAGAATGAAATTTGGCGCCTCTGGAGAAATTGACTGCAGCCGCTGCACCACATCAGAGATGGTGCTGGAGGCGGAGTCAGCGTCTGCCCTCGGGTGAATGTACACAACTGTGATGAAAAGTTGGGGAAACTCTAGAGGCAGATAAAAGGGGCGTAGTGACACAGACAGCAGCTCTACATCGGGTGTACAGATGCGCTCTCTGACCGTGACAGATGTGCAGTACTGCTTATTAATGTATAAACATACGCCACCCCCCTGACGCTTCCCCGTTACCTCTTCCTGTCGATCCGAGCGCAGCGGAGCTCCAAAGCCGTCAATCCACAGGTCTGCATCTCGATCATGCGCAGTAAGCCAAGATTCAGTGAAAGCCATGACGCAGCAGTTCTTAAAATCCTTCTGGTAACGTATATTGCCTTGAATTTCCTCCACCTTGTTTCTCACAGACTGTGCATTCCCAAAAATGATTGAAGGAAGAGGAATGTTACCAAACTGACATCTCCTAAGGCGCAATTTTACACCTCCACGTCTTCCACGCTTCCTTCTGCTGCCTCTCTTTTCACTGCTGTGTCCGTCTCTCAAAATAAAGTCCGGCAGTTGCAGTATGGGCTCAAACAGAGACGCTGCATCAGCTGTGTTAAAGCGTAGCAACACGTCCCTGGAATATTGTATTCTGCCCGCTATTCTGCTCGCCATGGAGCCGAACGCGTTTACCTCAGAGACAAAGAGCCACAGCACAGATAGCAGCAGTGCAAGAAAGGAGAGGAAATCCATGTTGTAGACACCAGGGAGCTCTTCGCCATATATTCCACAAACGCTCCAGGGCAGAAACGACACAGAGGATTTTCTAAAAACGTAAAAAAGTACAAAAAACACACACACGCACACACGCACTATATCATCAGCTGCAGGTCGCTGCGTGCGCGTGCGCCCTCGATACACCACGATACACCACGATACACCACGATACACCACGCCCTCGTGGCAGCGGAGATTGGCCCACTGGGAGTGCAGGGCCTTAGTCTCTGGGTCCAGCGCTGACACAACCTCCCAGGCAGGCCACTGTCCTGCGTCCAGCCACTGCTGAACACGAGAAATGACCGGGTCTCTATCCTGCTCGCTCTGCAGCTGCTGCGTGCCAAGGACCTCTGTGACATCATCGCTGCGGGAGGCTGCCTGATCACTCGAGGAGGGGCTGCGCGTCGCTGCATTATTTCTGCTCGCAGCGGTCCGGAGAGCAGCAGCCCGTAGGACGGCTTGGTCTCGATCTTCAGCCCGTTGGCAGTGACGACACTCCTCTGTCGCACAGGGGCGCCAAGACAGCGCATCAGCGTTGGCATGGAGGCGGCCAGCCCGATGCACAACCTGAAAATTATAATCCTGCAGTGCCTCCAGCCATCTCGCCGACTGTCCATCCGGCTCTTTGAAGTTCAATAACCAGGTCAGGGAAGCATGATCCGTCCTGAGCTGGAACCTCCCCCCGTACACATACAGGCGGAAATGACACAGTCCATGAATGACAGCCAACAGCTCTCTGCGAGTCACACAGTAATTCCTCTCAGCTCTGCTGTGGCTGCTTGCTCTCCCTGCTCTCCCTCCTGGGATAGCACCGCCCCAATGCCCTGGTTGCTGGCGTCCATGTCCACGATGAACGGGCAGTTCGGGTCAGGATACTGCAGGATGGGGGCTCTGATGAGCGCTGCACGAAGCTGGGAGAAAGCAGCAGCACATCTCTCACTCCACTGAAACGTGCGTCCTTTCTGCGTCAGCTGATGCAGTGGGCTGGCGATGGTGGCAAAGTTTTTCACAAACCTTCTATAATAGGAGGCCAGGCCGAGAAAACTCCTCAATTCTCCCACGTTCCGCGGCACTGGCCAGTCTGTCACCGCCGCCACTTTTTCTGGGTCGGTGGCGACTCCCGCTGTGCTGACGACGTGGCCCAGGAAAGTGGTCTCCCGCCGGAATAGGTGGCATTTTCTAGGGTGTAACCGTAGCCCTGTCCTGGCAGTCCCTCGATCGCGCAGGCCCCCGTGTTCCTTCTCTGGGTTCTGCTGTGGAGCGTGATGGTCTGGTCTCCCAGTTGGAAGGACGGTCCTGCGGTGTCGAGCTTGGCGTTCCAGGCTGTGAGCAGGTCTAGTCCAATAATACAGGGGTCTTGGATGTCAGCCAGCCAGAACAGGTGTTTTATGTTCTGGCCGGCCACCCCCACCACGAGAACTCTCCGCCCCCCCAATCTGGCGCGCTCACCGGTAGCTGTGGTGACGCAGCACTCGGTGGGTTCCCACCCCCGTGGGGTCGTCTCGTTCATGCCCGGCAGCACACCGGGTCAGACCAAGGAGATTGTAGAGCCGGTGTCAATCAGGGCCCGGATCGACGTCTTCTCCAGGCTGCACTGTAGATACATCCCTGGCGAGTGTCCAATTCGGCCCACGTGCAGTGACAGCTCATCAGTTTGTCGTGGGATGGGTGCAGGGCAGTACCGTATGCTATGTCCTGGCTCTCCGCAGCGGGAGCACCCTTCCACGCGCCGCCACGGCCGTCTTCTCTGTGGACACGCCGCCGTGGTCTGCCGTAACTCCTCCTCCTCCCCCTCGCTCTCAGCCGTGGCCTGGAAGGTTCTTTGTCTTGGCGTCGACGCTTTGATTGTGCGATTCATCAGCAGCTCCACCCGCTCTGCTTCTGCCACTGCAGTCTCCCAGCCGCTCGCAGCATGGATCTGTACGTGGCTCTGGAGCTGGGCCGGGCGGAGACCTTGGATGAAATTCCGGAAGGCGAGCTTCTCTACCACCTCCAGTGCGAAATCCGGGTAGCTGCACCGTGTTAGCAGCTGTATGTCCGCCGCGTAGGCTCCTAGGCTTTCCTGGCTGCTTCGACGGCGGTGGATCAGCTGTTCCTGGGCGTGCTCAGCATCCGCCGTTCTCCCAAATCGTCTCCGGAGCGCTCCTTGTAGCGCTGGCCAGCTGTAGCGCTCCTCAGGCCGGAGATCAGAGAGTGTGAAGAGAACCCTCCCTTCCAAGGCCAGCGCGACTTGCACAGCGGTTTCCTCTGATGAACAGCCGTTTAGTGCGGCGGCCAGCTCGACCTGGACCAGGTAGTCATCCAACGAGGTTTCACCGTTGAAGCGGGGAATCTTGGCCCGCTGCCGGACGGATGGAACGGTCGACTCCTGATCGATCGCTGCTCCTTGATCGTCGTGGAATCGCCAGCCCGTCCTGCCCTGAAAAGGGCGGGAAGCGGGGCTGGTTTGCTCTGCTCCGCTTGCTCTGCCTTGAAAGAAGCAGAGGGCGGGGTGCGCTGGCCCCGTCGGTTCCGCCGCTTCGTTCGTCCCTGCGAGTGGCTCCAGGGGGTGGTGTCTCGGCCCCGTGATGAGTCGCTCCAGCTGCTGGATCTCCATTCTGATCCTGGCTTCCATCTGTTCCATCCCCACTCCTGACACCAGTGTGACGTAGACGAGGTTCACACAAAGAAGAGGAGCAGATGGTTTCGACGAACAGGCTTTATTCAAACACACACTGAGCACAGACAGGAGGGGAGGTCATTCTCCCAGACCTCCGTTTCAATCATGGTTATACAACACATGATACATCTTGCCCTAATCCTGCCTATAAAACACTGCTGGGTCATTATAAATGTGTTATAATGACACAGCAGTATAATAACTCAGTAATAACATTTAAACAAACACACAAAATAACGTCCTCTGTTGCAAAGCATGCTGGGGAGATCCCTGCTCCCCCCCTTTAATACAGCCCCGACATTACAGTATGTTTATTCTCATCTTCTGCCTCCTAGTTGTCTTCTTCGTCTATTTTATCTTTGTATGCTGTGTCGATATCGCCACCTCATGAATGGGGTGTTCAGTCTTGCGCATGCGCTGTCAACGTGTTCAGGTCGTGGGTAGGTGGTGCTGTCACAAAATTTGGGCATCACGCAAGTAGTCCGCGGTCAAGCACTCCAGACACTAGTGGACTGGAGACGATGATGTAATTTCGTCACACGAGGTTTCTGACTGCACCTACACGGACAGCAGAGGTGCAGCATGAATCCAGCTTAAGTGGAGCGGTGAATGTTTATGTGGTGATTTTTGGATTCACCAGCTTTGCTGACAAATGCTCACAAACATCAGGGTTCACCTGTGTAACTAGAAACAGTTAGCAACGTTTAGCAACATTTAACAACCAGTTGCAACAGTCTGCCAAGTGTTTGCGAGAGTGTTTGTGAATGACAGCTGGCAAACATTAACTATTATCAAATGTTACCCCATATCTGACAGAGCTGCAAATGCTGGCCAACGTGGCGATTTTGGGGTTTTGTCAGGGTTCGTCAGGATTTGTGAAAGGTTGCAAAATAGTTTGCTGTTTTTAAGGTCCCAATCAGTTTTTCTTGTTGCCAAAAGAATTTTTTTTAGCAAATGTATTTTTCCGCTAACAGTTGTAATCATTTGAAAAATAGTTGCAAACATTTGCAACTGGTTGTAACACATCCGTCGCTTAAGTTCTTTTTGAGTCACCAAGTAGTGAACAGGAATTACTAGACAGACTGACTGATCGTTTGGGGTTTTATTATGTGAATAACATTGTTTGGACAAAATCTACATGTCTCCCAGTCCATGACTTTTCCAAAACATGTGGGTTTTATGTTTCACAATGTCAGGAATGGATTAAAATTAAACACTCACAATTTCAGAGCATTGTTTCCTTGGACTGCCACCCACAGCTGGTTATGGATATAACCAATGATTGCTGAGAGATCAGTGAGATTGTTGAGCAGTCAAGGAAAGCACAAGGAGCACTCAACAATCTCAAAATGATGTCTTGGAGAGCTCTCAACGATCTCTCAGCGATCTTTCAATGAGTGGCTAATTTTTCAACCCCGACGGTAGAGAACTGAATTCTGTCAGTATTATAAGTAATGTTTCACTAAGGTCAGTTTACTCCACACGCCTGTTTGCTCATACAGTATTTCAGCAGGATGTTTTTTGTTTTTTTTCTGTATAATATTATGGATATTTTTTGCCATTTTTTTTACAGGCTGAAAGTCATAAATCTGCAGTTGCAGAAAGCAAGCAGAATTGTTCACTTTCATGTTAATAAGAGTATGAAAAACTTGAAAAATAACCATTTCAAGGCACATTATATTGAGAAAAAGTCATGATTAAAGTGAGTAGCTACCAATTTCAAATGAACAATTGTAATTAAAAATTCTAATCCTCTTTAACCACTAATATTTTTAGAATTATTTAAAATATATTTTTTCATTTCACTTTAATAATTTGGTGTATTTCTGTAGGTCCGTTACATAAAATCAAATTAAAAAATCAATTAAAGTTGTTGGTTCTCAGGCATTCCGAGTCTTTTTCCCTTCCTCTCTCTTTTGATCCGTCTTTTTTTTTCACCCCACTTATATCACGGACACACAGATCGTCCTAAATGTCTCCTGAGCCGGTGGACGGAGCCACTGTCTATAGCAGGATACGATACAGCAGAGAACAGCTGCTAGCATTCAACCGCCACCCGGTCCCATTGGAAAAACTCGACATACCGAGTGAACTGAGGCGAAAACGCCGCGGCTGCCGGGCTGGAGTAAGGCGGAGGACAAAAAATATAAGGTACAGACCCTCCCTTCCATCTGTTGTCATGGGAAATGTACGGTCGATACTGGGAAAGTTAGATGAGCTAGCGGCTATCTCCCGTTATGATAGCACATACCGGGAGTGCTCTCTCCTTTTGTTTACTGAGACGTGGCTAACTGAACTAGCAGCAGATGCTAACATTGAGCTGGAGGGTTTTCACATGATACGAGCTGACCGAACACCAGACAGTGGCAAGGCTAGGGGCGGTGGAGTGATCATGTATGTTAACAACAACTGGTGCAGACCGGGACATATCACTGTTAAACAACGACACTGCAGCAAAGACATTGAGTTGCTAGCTGTTAGCATGAGGCCTACATATCTCCCGAGAGAACACTCACACGTGATCTGCATTGTTGTTTATGCAAATCCGACGGCGAACGCTGGGACAGCACGTGACGTCATCCATTCAGTAACCAGCAGGCTGCAGACAGAACACCCAGATGCTCTTCTCCTCATCTCAGGCGATTTCAACCATGTTTCACTGTCTCCCATTCTACCCACGTTCACCCAGTATGTTACATGCCACACTAGAGACAATAAAACACTGGATTTATTCTACGCAAACACTAAGGAGGCGTACACCTCATCACAACTACCCCCACTCGGGAGATCGGATCACAACTTGGTTCATCTCCGGCCGGTGTACAAACCCCTAGTGCACAGACAACCTCCGGCCATGCACACTGTGGAGTTATGGTCTGAGGAGACAATGGACACCCTAAAGGGCTGTTTTGAAGCCACCGCCTGGAAGCAGCTCTGCGATCCACATGGTGAGGACATCGATGGCCTCATTCACACCTTCACGGGCTACCTCAGCTTCTGTGTGGACAAATCCGTTCCCACCAAGACCATACGGCGTCACTCAAACAACAAACCCTGGATCAACCCTGAGATAAAAACACTTCTGAGAGAGAAGAAGAGGATCTTCAGGTCGGGGAACAGGGAGATGCTGAAGTCCGTACAGAGGGAGCTGAGGAGAAAGATCAGAGAAGGCAAGGACAGCTTCAGGAAGAAGATGGAGGACAAGCTGCAACAGAGCGACATCAGTGGGGTCTGGAGAAACCTCAAAACCATCTCGGGGCTCCAGAATACCTCCCCCCAGGCCACAGGGGGCAGGGAGTGGGCGAACAACCTGAATCTGTTTTTCAATAGATTTGACCAACCGCCCTCCCCCCTGACTGCACAACAACCACTGCTGCCTCTAAAGAAATCAAGTCCTGCTGCCCACTCCCCACTCTACCAACACCCCCCCACTCCCAACACACAGCCCCCCATCCTGACCCTGACCAGGACCCAGGTGAGGACGGAGCTGAGGAAGATCAAGGCGAGGAAGGCGCCGGGACCGGACGGCATCAGCGCAAAGCTCCTCAAGTCCTGTGCAGACCAGCTGTGTGGGATTGTGACGTATATCTTCAACATGAGCCTGAAACTGGGGAGGGTACCACAGCTGTGGAAAACATCTTGTGTGGTACCTGTACCAAAAACTTCCCACCCCAAAGACCTGAACAGCTACAGACCGGTGGCCTTGACGTCCCACTTGATGAAGACCCTGGAGAGACTGCTCCTTGCTCACCTCCGCCCCCTGGTGGAACCAGCGATGGATCCACTCCAGTTCGCCTACCAGCATGGCATTGGGGTGGAGGATGCGGTGATCTTCCTCCTTCACCGTTCTCTGTCCCACCTGGAGAAGCCCGGGAATATGGTGAGGATCATGTTCTTTGACTTCTCCAGTGCTTTCAACACCATCCAACCGATGATCCTGAAGGACAAGCTGCTGCGCGCAGGGGTGGACCAGCACCTGTCATCATGGATCCTGGACTACCTCACGAACCGGCCTCAGTTTGTGAGAACCCGGGACTGTGTGTCCGACACGATCATCAGTAGCACGGGGGCCCCCCAGGGAACGGTGCTGGCTCCCTTCCTGTTCACTCTTTATACTGCGGACTTCTCACACAACACAACACACTGCCATCTACAGAAGTTCTCTGATGACTCTGCGATCGTTGGCCTCATCTCCAATGGAGATGAAGCTGAGTACAGAGGGCTTATCCAGGACTTCGTGGACTGGTGCCATCGGAACTGCCTCCAGATCAACGCGAGGAAAACTAAGGAGCTGGTGGTGGACTGCCGCAGGCATGGGCAGCCCCTCACAGTACCAGTAAATATACAGGGAACAGACATCGAGATGGTGACATCCTATAAGTACCTGGGTATTCATCTGAACAATAAACTAGACTGGTCACACAATACTGATGCACTCTACAAGAAGGGACAGCGCAGGCTGTTCCTGCTGAGGAGACTCAGGTCTTTTGGTGTACAAGGGGCGCTGCTGAAGTCATTCTATGACACGGTGGTGGCATCAGCCATCACTTTTGGAGTGGTCTGCTGGGGCAGTGGCATTACTGCAGCCGATAGGAAGAGACTGAACAAACTGATTAAGAAAGCTAGCTCTGTCCTGGGGCAGCGCCTTGATCCGATGGAGGAGATAGGAGAGAGAAGGACGGTGGCTAAACTGTCATCTCTGCTGGAGTCCGAGTTCCACCCTATGCAGGACATACTGAATGCACTGAGGAGCTCATTTAGCAGCAGACTACATCATCCCAGGTGCACAACCGAGAGGTTTCGTAGGTCCTTCCTACCAACGGCTGTCAGACTGTACAACCTAAGCAGGGCTGCTCGCAGAGATAGCAAAAAGACGTAACAAACTAATAGTTTTTTGAATGCAAAAGATGCAATAGACTTACACAATGGTCCTCTCCGGCATACAACTAGGAACATACCGGTCGCTATGGAGGGTGAGAATATGTATGGGCACATAATCATACCATGTAGGATAACTAAGTAGACGGTTATGCTGTTTCATTCCATCTAGCAACAATGCTCTGCACTGTGTGTGTTTATATATTTGCATATTTATTCCATCTAGCTACAATGCTCCGTACTGTGGGTGTTTATATATTTATATATCTACATATTATTCCATCTAGCTACATTGCTCCGCACTGTGTGTGTTTATATACTTGCATATTTATTCCACCTAGCTGCAATGCTCCGTACTGTGGGTGTTTATATATTTACATATTTATTCCATCTAGCTACAATGCTCTGCACTGTGTGTTCATATATTCATATATTTATTCCATCCAGCTACAATGCTCTGCACTGTGTGTCTGTGTGTGTGTGTATATATATATATTTTATAGTAATACGTACATATGTTTATTAGCTGCTCTTGCTTGCTTGTTTTTTTTCTTGCCTTCTGATTGTTGCTCTGAGTGTTGCTATCCCTGTGCTGTTGCAATCCTGGAATTTCCCCGTTGTGGGACTAATAAAGGCTTATCTTATCTTATCTTATCTTATTACAGTAGAAAGAATAACAAGGGGAGTGAATACTGTCAGAGGCCACAATACAGGGACAATCATTCTGTAACCATGACCAAAGGATATTTGTGGTAAACATAACCAGCACGTAAAAATGAGAGAAAAAGCTCCAAACTGGGGTCTTCTGGAGGCAAAATAAGTGACTAGGGCTTTTTCAGGCTCAAAAAGAATTGCTACCTTTATGCGGCTTATGTTGCTGCTCAAAACATCAAAGCACCAGTGCTAAAGGCCGCCCTCTGTATACCTGGGAAATTTACATGCCTGTAATTTCCCCATTGTGGGACTACTAAAAGATTATCTTATCTTAGATATGCAGTACACACATGACGTAACAGCCCTGAAGGCCCCTTTACACAGCATGGAGATTGTTGAGAGATGTTTGGGATAATTTAGGGGATCATTGTCTGTTTTGAGACTGTGACGACTGTGGAGGTCACTGAAGATCATTGATAGATCCTAAACTGGCCAAATCTCTCAACGATCTCTCAATGATCTCCATCCATGTGACACACGAGTTATGCCAAATACAAAATTGCACCCTCTGAAGATGGTTTATATGGCCAGTAATAAAACTGTTCACAAGCTCCTTTTTAGCCTGGAGAATGCATAATCCATCATTTCCAAAAAGGATTTCATGTTTCAGATCTTTCTCATGTTACATGCTTATAGAAGTGAACGTATGAACATTCAGTCTTGTCTTCTTAAGAGACTGTGGCTGTGTTCACAATACCAGCCTGAAATAACTTAAAATTGATTTTGTTAACCCTGTATGCCACACATCTGAACTCCAAAGTTGTAGTGAAGGATCAGATTTGCAGATCCATTTTTTTTCATGATGTGCATTGTATTGACGTTTTCATGCTTTCCATTTTAGAAGAGAGATGTCTTCACATGAGAGTCAGCGAAGAGTTGGGTGTAATTATGAATGCGGACTGACATGGCATGCAAACCTGATATGTCCCAAAAAATTGCCACTGAGCAATGTGGCTTATGTGAATGTATTAATGGTACCAGTAAATTCTCAAGTCAAAAAACGAGTTGCTGTAGGTAATGATAGGTTCCATGGCCTCATGAATTCTTAATCACAAAACTATTTCAAGACAATTCATTAGGATATCCTGCCAACATGTAAGAACAAAGACAAGTCTGTAATCATGCATTTATTATTAGCCCCAGCTCTCTTCTTTCTTTTTTTAAGCTACAAAGTGACTTTATTGAAAACCTTTTGTGCTGCAGGCGTGATTGAACAAATACATCTAACAAAATATACAAAGCAGAAGATGCATCCTTGTGGCCTTATCCTTGGCAGCCTTCTATGAAGCACTGCCATGTTTACTGACCTTCCTCATTAGCAACGTTTAACTCCTACACACCGTGGTGAGGGAGAGTGCAAGCTTTTTCCTTGTTTTCAACATTTATCATTTATTAACAGAGAACAACAAAGGCAAATCGAGATGTGTTACAGTTAATTCAGATCCAATACAGGCTAATAAGTAAGGAAATTACTGTTATCACAATGAGATTACAGACAGCTTGGGCTGGCAGTTACACCACATTTATGAAAAGCATTTCTCTCTGCGTGTATTCTCTGCTCTGTGTATTGTTTTAAATTACATTGCAAACAGGGAGTATGGTTCAGCATAATTAGTTATGGATCTTCAAAATGTCTGGGATTCTTGTAGACTGATACTTCAGTGGGCTTATTGCAACAGGCTGGCGGCCAGTGAAGTCAAGTGTTTTCTGTAATTAGAGTTTGATACGAGTATGTACACTATTCAAATTGTTTGGAACAACAAGGACAACCCCTCACAGCACCAGTAAACATACAGGGAACAGACATTGAGATGGTGACATCCTACAAGTACCTTGGTGTTCATCTGAACAATAAACTAGACTGGTCACACAATACCGACGGACCCTACAAGAAGGGACAGCGCAGGCTGTTCCTACTGAGGAGGCTCAGGTCTTCTGGTGTACAAGGGGCCCTGCTAAAGACATTCTACAACACGGTGGTGGCATCAGTCATCACTTTTGGAGTGGTCTGCTGGGGCAACGGTATTACAGCAGCCGACAGGAAGAGACTGAAGAAACTGATCAAGAAAGCTAGCTCTGTCCTGGGGCAACGCCTTGACCCAATGGAGGAGATGGGAGAGAGAAGGATGGTGGCTAAACTGTCATCTCTGCTGGAGTCCGAGTCCCACCCTATGCAGGACATACTGTATTGGACGCACTGAGGAGCTCATTTAGCAGTAGACTACATCATCCTAGGTGCGTAACCGAGAGGTTTCGCAGGTCCTTCCTACCTACGGCTGTCAGACTGTATAACCTAAGCAGGGCTGCTTGCAGAGATAGCAAAAAACCTGACGACCTAATAGTATTGAATGCAAAAGACGCAACAGACTTACACAAATGGTCCCCTCCAGTATACAACTAGGACAATATCAGTCGCTATGGAGGGTGGCAATATGTATGGGTACATATTCATACTATGTAGGATAACTAAGTAGACGGTTATGCTGTTTATTCCATCTTGCTACAATGCTCCGCACTGTGTGTATATATATTTATATATTTATGTGTACGTATGTATATCCACTGCTCTTATTTATATTTTTCGTATCTTCTTAATTATTGCTCTGAGTGTTGCTATCCCTGTGCTGTTGCAATCCTGGAATTTCCCCATTGTGGGACTAATAAAGGCTTATCTTTGTGGGGAGCGTGGAATAAAGAAGCTGAATTGCTTTTTAATTCAGGTTTATTCAAGCATCACATCATCCCAGGCCTTCTCTCTCAAACGAGCAAAGAGGCTGAGCTACATCCAAGCTTCACATTTATAACATTTCACACAAAGGCTTTTCACACAGATGATTCACACAAAGGAAGAGTCACGTATCCCCGTCAAAACCCTCTATTGACATTCCTTCCTCTTCCAGACCTTCAGTCCCCCACCTGTCTCCCGGGGGTCAGGAAGCCCTTTCATCGTACCCCCGTCCTCTTGTTGTTCCCCGCAGGTGGTCCAGACCCATTGTCCCCTTCAGTCGTGAGGTCAATCTCCATATGTAATCTCAGCATCCACTTTATGCTTAAACATATGTAGGCACAAATACACGGGCTACATAACCCCCCCCCCCCCCCAAACGACGAAGAAAGGACAATACATTCAATTTTCAGTGAACATGCTACTGTCAACAGTACATCTAACATCAAACACTCAGTCTGTGCGCCGCCTGGGCTTCAACCACCTTCCGAATCTGCTGTAAGCCGGCCTCGCCTTCCCTGCAGCGCCCCTCTGCGAAGGATCTGTTGACTGAGGAAGAGAGTGGTTATCTGATCCCTGCGGGGGCCCCGGGATGCTTCCCTTGGGGTGTCTGCCGCGTCGAGGTGCCCTCGCTACCCGTACAGACTAGTCATTCATCACAAAAGCAGGTTTCAGTCTGTCAATACTAACTGTCTCTTTTCTGTCTCCCAAATCTAGCACAAAATGCTTATCACCTGTCTCCAGCACTCTATATGGCCCATCATATGGCGGTCTGAGGGTTGATCTTAAAGCCTCATGCCTGACAAAAATGAACTCAGCATTTTTTAAAGCTTTGGGAACGAAAACGTGTCGAAAAGCGTGATGAACGGGGCCCGGGAGCATGTCCGCTCCCATGCCGACTAGCGGCCCAAGAGCCGGGATGTGGGTTGGCTCCGGGTGTTCTGGTAAAAACTCGCCTGGCAGCCTGAGAGGTTGTGCGAACACTAACTCCGCTGGGGAGGCATCTAAATCCTCCTTGGGCGCAGAACGCAACCCTAATAAAACCCATGGTAGTTTGTTTACCCAATCTGCATCCGTGAGTGACGCTCTGAGGGCTGCCTTCAAAGACCTATGAAAACGCTTGCATAAACCATTAGCCTGAGGATGATAAGCAGTAGTACGGTGAATTTTTGCTCCTAAGCCGCTGGCCATCGCTGACCAAAGCTTAGAGACAAATTGAGGCCCTCTATCGGACGTAATATCCGACGGAACCCCAAAACGCGCTACCCAGGCCGTTAAAAAAGCGTGAGCCACCTCCGCAGCCGTGGTCGATGCCAGTGGGACCACTTCCGGCCAACGTGTGGTTCGGTCCACCATTGTCAAAAGATGTGTGAACCCCTGCGATGATGGTAGGGGGCCCACGAGGTCGACATGCACGTGGTCGAATCTCCTGGCTGGGATGTGAAACGGTTCTAAAGGGGCTCTCATGTGCTTGTGAATTTTAGCCTAGCGGCTGCCATAGTAATTTAAACTTTGAAGAGAACTGTGAAAGGGTGTGCAAAAAGGGTCAGCAACATTTGCATTACTTGAGGAAACTTGCACGCTTCCAAATTGACCAAACCATAATGACAATGTTTTATTGGGCTTTTATTGAATCTGTTTTATCCTTTTCTTTAGTGTCATGGTTTGGTCAGATAAAACTGAAACAGAGGAAATCCTTGGATCAGGTAGTTAGATGGTCCAGTCGTTTGCTTGGTGAGTCACAGCTGAGCCTGACATCCCTGTACACCAGACAGGTACAGAGGATGGCTACCTCCATTTTAAATGATGACTCCCACCCTTTGCACTGCAACTTTCAGCTTCTTCCCTCAAGACGGAGGTTTGCTGTCCCAAAAAGTAAAACCCAGCGCTACAAAAACAGCTTTGTTCCTGCTGCTCTCAAAGAGTTGAACAAGCTGTAACAATATATTGCACATAATTTAGGTACCTATTTATTAACTCCATTTTATATTTACTTATTTTTGTAGGATGTTACTTGGGTTCTAAATATTTTATTGGGTTTTAGACCTTTGAGTTTTTAACCCCTTTGACTAGTTTTTAACTTTTAATATGACTCTTCTCTCTTACCTCTGGTTTTTCTCTCATCTCTTTGTCTTTTTATACCCTGATTGATGGAGCCTTGAGTATTTTTATCATGTTTATAGTCAATTTCATGTGTGCCTGTGTTTCTGTCTATGTCGAATGTAATTTGTGGCTTGTAAATATGGATGTCACCAGACTGCAAAACAAATCTACCTACGGGTACAAATAAAGTAACCTGAACCTGAACCTGAACCTGTGATAACCCATTTACTTTACTAAAGCAGTTCTGCTCATATACGCTGTATATAAATAGTATTTATAGGCTCCTCTTGCTGTTTAATGACATTAGTACTTTATTTAAATTGTCTTACTTATGCTGGACGTAACGGGGGAATGGGGGAGGGAATTTAAGGGATATGAAGTGGTGAGAAGGGGTTTGGAGTGAGGAGGGAAACAGAAAGAAAAACAACTGGAGAGAAAACACAAGACACAACTGCTGCTTCTGGGAAGATCTGAGATAGATAAACGTGTGTGTGTGTGTGTGGCTTGCCAGAAACATATAAAACAAAGAGGGTAGCAGACTGCAGCAGTGCCCACCCTGGGACTGTTAGCAAACAAGACAGTCCCCCCCCCCCCCACTGCTCATGCAACCCATAGTCCCCACAGAGCACGAATGCTCTGAAGCTACACAGCCCCAGGACAGCCAGGCACCTAGCTCGGGGTGAGGGTAAAGGGGGCGGGGCTGTGGCGTGCCACCCCTGACCAACCTGTTGGGTCCTGCCCCGGGGCTCCAGACACACACCCGAGGACATTTAGTCATTTAAGATATCCAGTCCAATCCAACATTTTTTCTGAAGCACTTTAAAAAACCACTACAGCTGACACAAAGTGTTGTACATCAAGAATAAATAAAATGTGAAAGACATATAAGACATAAAAAGAAATTAAAGACAATATACAACTGAAGATATAGATAATATTTGTGCAGACCATTGGGCCTGATGCAGACACTGCTTTCAGAGGAGACGGAGGAATGGATGGTGTGGGATACCTCAAGGGGGAGGTTTTTTTTTTTTTTTAACTCACACACTTTCTTTTTTTGCTGATGTATTCCATTCATTTTAAGCCCCCACTGGTCAGCATTTTTTTTTCTTTCTCTTGTTATCGGTCCGTGACGTTAAAAAGTTTGGGGACCACAGTGGAGATCAAAATTTTTACTTGTTTCTAATAACAAGCAAAACTATCAAGCAAAATTTTCTCACAGAAAAGTACACAAAAAAATATCTTGTCAGAAAATAAGAATTACATCCTTGATTAAAGTTATTTTTTCTTACTAAGATTTCATTTTTTGCTGTGCATCATCTGGCCCAATATGAGGAATTTACAAAGCTTAAACAGGAGAAAGATTAAGGTGACTGTGACCATCTGAGGACTAAAGGCATCACTCAGAAATTGGTGGAGTTTTTCACTTTTGAACACCAGCCCTTTTCAGTGTTGAAGATGTTGGGTTCAGCAGATTTGTCGACTTCACTGAGCCTTGCTACACAATGCCCAGTCACAGGTTATTTTCAGATGAGGGCTTTTCCAAACTTGTAAGCTGTAAATTTTGGTGGTTGTAAGTCACTGTATGAAAAAGCTGAGATGCTGTGTGCTTAGCAGTCTCCTATTTTGAAGTGATATATTTGATGTAGTTTACATGATGCTGATGTTAAATAAGTCTGTAAAGTACATCCAACCTGATTTGTGCTTCTTTGCTCAGTAGTGAAAAAAACATTACATTGTTTTAGTTAGTTATACAGGGAATACACTTTTTTTCCACCTGATCCCTGTGGACAGATGCATTTATTTCCATCTTTCCTCTTGCCCCAGTTGTGGCTCTTATAAGGACTGTCAAAGGAACAGTATCTTCCATTCATTCATTCATTGGTTATCCCCCCAAAAATATTGTGTATCCCGAGAAAAAAAATATTCTTCATCAATCAGGCTCCAACCTTCTCATACACAGTAACAGCTGACAGATCAGCTTTGCAGGATGAAGCCTTGTGATGGACCATCTCCTTCAATTTGGACAAAATTTCATCATCTATCATAAATTTTCAATTAGACATTTTGTCTGAACCATCACATCTGTATTATTAGGACTGTCTCTTGTCACACAGTTCATCCTGGAAAAGAAGGTCCAGTATGCACCATGAAATATAGATGTTTGCATTTTAATAAGTAAGTGCCAGTTAGGCCAATTCATGATAATTATCCATGGAGTGGAGTAATATGTAGTTGTGCCAACAGAATGGACATTATGCTTCATCATCATCAGTCTGAGGAGGTCTATTGTCCAATAAAGCTGCTCGGTCAGAACTAACTGTTGTGTAATGTTTGTTTGGTGTTCTGAGTTGTGAAACACTCTTTCACTGTTGGCACGACTGCTGCGGTCAGAGTCTTATCACGTTAGTGTGTTTCCTCTATCTGCAAGTGTGTATACATGCTTCAACTGCAACATGATAACAAAGTCTAGCTGTCTCTATCGGACGATAGTCACGTAATCTAAATTGTGATCAAAATAGAACCTCCAGACTCTAATTAAAATCAGAATAATTGGAAATATCAGACAAAATCAATACCTAAATTAGATTGCTAATTAACCATTGGTGAATTTAATCAACATGATGGTCATATATAGAGATCTGGAAAAAACTGAAAGACCACTGCAAAATCTTTCCTAAGTTAGCATCTCTACATGTTTGTCAGCCATGCAATTTGAGTATCTGTTGAATTCCAACACAAGGACACCTCAGTCTACTGAAGGAGGTACTGATTAGGTGATCATCTAAGCACGATAACATGGATTAAAGCTGTGAATCAAAATCAGAGATATTACACAAATACAGATTTCTGAGCTCTTAAGTATTAAGTTATCGAGTGTTTAAGAATGAACATGAACTTGCTTCTTTGCATTATTTGATCAAAAAGCACATCTAAAGTCAAATTTTTTTTGTTGTTTTGACAGTTGTCCTCTTCTGTAAGTAAATGCTCTAAACAATCATAACTTTACTTGGAATTTGGGTGAGTTGTTTTCAATCAGTTAGAGAATAAAACAAAACTGTTCATTTTACTCAAACACTGTGGGTCTTATTTTGACGGTCATCAGCTGACTTTTGCACCAGATCTCCCACTGTACGCCAGTGTTTTTATTAGTTTCTCTCAATGCATTTTCGGTTTTTTACGCTTTGCATCACGCCATCTAATTGCCAGCAGACAGTGTGTCCACTTTACACTGGGAAGAGGAGGCTCATTTCAAAGAGGTGTGGTGGGGCGCAATCTCATGTGCCTCGGTGTTATGGTGCATGTTATGAAAATGCACTTTTGATCAGGAAAAAGGAGGTCTGTCATCAGAAGTGCATTGTTTAATGCTATTGCCGTGGCTTGTTGTGAAATCATGCAGCTCTGGAGCTCATGAGGAAATGGCATGCACTGGGATTTTCTATTATTTTAATGGAAAGACAATAATAACATAATCACCCATCATTTTATTTATATGATGATACACTAAATAGTTTTTTGGTTTTTTTGGTTTTTAATTCCAGCCACATTCACATTTAAATTGTGGACTTACCGTTGGAGTCTAAAGATTCGGCATTGATGCATGAATTTTTTAGGGGAATGAATGAAAGAACAGGGAGTCTGTATGTTCTGGTGTGAATGCGGTGCACAGGGGGATGAGTGTCTTTCTGAAGATTTTTATTCCTTCCACATTTTCGTTTTCATCTCAGGGTGGCCTCTGTTGGTCAATGTTGACCCTCTTGGTTTGCCGTTGTGGAGCTGTCTCAGCTAGTACAGTGTCGGCTGTGGCTGATCAGTCCAATACGGGAATGGCAGTCTCTACCGCATCTGGTGCAGGCGTGGGTGGTCACAGTATTTACTTCGCAGGCACGCTGCCTTCCGTCTGGCTCTCTTTGCTTCGGCCAAGGTCTGGAGTTTTTCCTCTCCTGCCTTGAGCTGCTTCTGGAGAGTGCTGCGCCATCTACTGCGGTGACCTGCTATGTCCTTCCAACTCTCAGTGCTGATGCCCAGGGTTTTCATGTCACGCTTACAGACATCCTTGTAGCACAGCTGGGGACTGCCAACAGATCTCTTGCCAGAGGCAAGCTCGCCATACAGAACATCTTTAGGTATTTGTCCATCTTCCATATGGCGCACATGGCCGAGCAAGCGCAGCCTACATTGCCCGAACAGTGTATACATAGTGGAGTGACCAGCGTGTGCAAGAACCTGGGCATTTGGCACTTTGTCACTCCATGTGATGCCAAGGATGCAACGTAGGCAGTGCAGGTGGAAGCTGTTCAGCTTCTTCTCTTGCTTGGCATATGTTTTCCATGCCTCACTGCCGTACAGCAGTATGCTGATGATGCAGGCATTGCACACTTCCATTTTGGTTGACACTGTCAATTTGGGATTCTCCCACATGTGGGTTGTAAGTCAGCCTATAGTTGTTGCAGCCTTTCCAATGTGCTGGTTCATTTCCGCATCAAGGGACAAGTTGTCGCTGAAGGTAGACCCAAGATATGTGAACTGGTGGACAACAACTAGTTCATAGCTTTCGATGGTGATGACAGGTGGTGCTTCCACATCTTGGCCCAACACATTGGTCTTTTTCAGGGTTTTGGTGAGCCAGAAGTCTTTGCATGCTTGGGAGAAGCTATCCATGAGACATTGGAGTTGTTGCTCAGTATGTGAAATGACTGCAGTGTCATCAGCGAAGAGCATGTCTCTGATGATGGCCTTGCGCACCTTGGTCTTTGCTCTCAGTCTAGCAAGGTTAAAGGGTCGTCCATCTGATCTGGTGTGTAGGTACACTCTTTCTGTTGAGGTTGCAAAGGCGCGCTTCAGGAGCAGAGAAAAGAAGATGCTGAAGAGGTTGGGTGCAAAGACACAGCCTTGTTTCACACCACTCTTGATGTCAGACGGCTTAGACATGCTGCCCTCATACTGGATGGCTGCCTTCATGTTATTGTGGAAGGATCTGATCATGCTGTGTAATTTTGGGGGGCATCCTATTTTCAGGAGGATGTTGAAGAGCCCATCCCTGCTGACCAGGTCAAATGCCTTAGTAAGGTCAATAAAGGCAATGTAGAGGGGCTTCTGCTGCTCTCTGCACTTCTCCTGTAATTGGCGTAGTAATTGTCTAATTGTAATTGTCCACTGTTGAACATTCTGCTCAGAAACCAAACTGGGACTCTGGATAAACGCGCTCAGCCAGCTTCTGGAGCTGCATGAGCATGACACGGGCATAGAGTTTGCCTGCAATGCTCAGGAGGGAGATGCCCCTGTAATTATTGCAGTCTTTTCTGTCACCCTTGTTCTTGTACAGGGTAACAATCTTAGCATCACACATGTCTTGAGGTACAGCTCCTTCACTACATCACTAACAGAGAACACGATGTAATGTCTGCAAGGGGGTGGTTTTGCAGCGCTTAATCAGGTCCAGCGGGATGCCATCCATGCCAAGTGCCTTGTCACAGGCTAAGCTATCAATAGCCTTGCTAAGCTCCTCCAGTGTTGGCTCAACATCTAGCTTCTCCATGATGGGCAGAGGTTCAATGGCATCTAAAGCTGAAGTTGCCACGATGTTTTCTCTGGAGTACAGCTGTGAGTAGTGTTCTACCCATCTCTCCATCTGCTTACCTTTATCGGTAACCACTTCTTCGCTGGATGATTTGGGGGGGGGGGGGGGGGTCTTGCTCTGAGTTGGACCAAGAGCTTTCTTGATCCCCTCGTACATCCCTCTGATGCTACCAGTTACAGCTGCTGTCTGGATGTCATTGCTGAGCTGCTGCCAATACTCATTGGCACACTTCTTGCTGTCTGCTGTGCTTTACTTCTGGCTGCTCTGAGTGCTTGAAGGGGTTTCTCGCTTGGTGAGCGCTTGTATTCAGTAAGAGCAGTGCGTTTTTCTTCAGTAACGGGAGTCACCTTGCTTAACTTGGCTTTAAACCAATCGCAGTTCTTAATTCAATTCAGTTCAATTCAACTTTATTTATATAGCGCCATTTCACAACAACAGTCATCTCATAGCACTTTCAATTGTTGGGGAAACCCCCACAATTGCAGAAAGACCTCAGCAATCAGGCGATCCCCTGTATTCAAGCACTTGGCGACTGTGAAGAGGAAAAACTCCTTTTTAACAGGAAGAAACCTCCAGCAGAACCAGGCTCATGGAGGGGCAGTCATCTGCTGCTACTGGCTGGGAGTTGAGGGGATAGAGAAAAAGAAAAAAAGAACAGACATGTAGAGCGCAAACAGCATGACGGGGACTCAATCTTTGGGAGAGAACAAACAGATGTTAATGACCAGACTTAGAAGTCTTCCTCCTAAAGGTTTTGAAAGCTGTTTTCTGAATGGTCTCCCGGAGATGGTCCCAATTTGCAGAGGTAGAGCTGTGCTGGTGGTGTGTGGACAGAGTGTCCTCAAAGGACTTGAAAATTCCTCAATTTTCTCTGGATACTGCGTCTTGGTGGTGTTGATGTGTGGCTTCCCATCTTTCTTGTTATGATGGATCTTCTTTGGGAGAATCCTGATCTTGCTGCACACTAGTGAGTGGCCAGTGTTGCAATCTGCACTATGGTATGTGCAAGTAAGGAGCATGAGCTTCAAGCTTGTGCGTCTGACAATGACCATGTCCAGCTGCTGCCAGTGCTTTGAGCGAGGGTATCACCATGACACTCTGTGTTGTGGCTTCATCTGGAAGTAGGAGTTGGTCATGCAGAGGCCATGTTAAGAGCAAAGCTCTAACAGGTGCTGTCCGTTCTTATTTATCTTGCCAACTCCAAAATATCCCAGACAGGAAGGCCAACAATCATGGTTGGCGCCCACCCTGGCACTGAAGTCACCAAGGATGACAAGGTGTTCGTTGTTAGGGATGTTCCTGATGATATTGCTAAGCTTGGTGTAAAACTCATCCTTTGCCTCAGATGTGGATGTCAGAGTAAGAGTGTACGCACGGACAAGGGTGACTGAGCCATCAGAGGTGTGGAGTCGGAGCATCAACAGACATTTGCACCGCTTGTTACCTGGTTCAACCATTTTCAGCAAGGAGTTCCTGATGGCGAATCCAACTCCATGTTCTCTGCGCTCCTCTGCACACTTTCCTTGCCAGTAGAATGAGTAGTCTTTCTCAATGAGCATGTCTGATCCAGCTAGGCTTGAAAAGTGGTGATGTCTACCTATAATCTCAGTAGTTCATTGTTGATGACTGCTGCCTTTCTGGCATCGCTGATGTCCTGAGGGTCCACAATGAGTCCTGGTGTCATAGTGCGTACATTCCAGGTTCCAAGTTTAAGAGCTGGTCTCATGTGTTTGGATGTTTTTGGGTTTTTTTTCTTGCCTGGTGCGATAGTTGCAGCCTGCTTATTGGTTTTATCATAATCCCCATGCACCCAGTGAGGAAGGCAGACTGCGGCAGGACAGTAACTGTCTGGCTGGGGGCTGCCCCGCTTAAAGCGGACAATAACTATCCAATGGGATCCAAAAATCCCTCCCTCCGTCGGAAGCAACCCCTGGCACCATACTCTATGCCAATTGAACACTATGGCTTATCACCGGTAGACTGCTGCTTCTCGTGTTTTTTCAATGCTGTGAGGCTAAGCTGGAGTGTCCTCTCCAGGGCACAAGCCAGGGCAGGGTAATGTGGAGAACCAACTGTTGCCCAGGTCGTAGTTTCCCCCTCTCCACACTGGTGGTGGATCCAAAGGAATGGCAAAACCAATACAGTTTTGCACCAGCAGTGTTACAGGAGTTGCCAGAACAATGCTGAATACAGCAGCAGACCGCCTTAGGGGCTCCGACTCCGGATTTTCCCTCAAGGTTGACTCCCAAAGCCTTTCCCATTACCAGGTATGCCACAAGGCAATGGAGGTTTGAAATCAGGGTTTTCCTTCCCCTAGATGGGCTACCCTCCCAGGTTAGCAAGCTCCATCTACCCGAAGTAACTGGTTTTAAGGCGCCAGAGACCCGCCCTCGCCCCGTCTCCTCTCAGTAAACGCAGTTCCGCTGGACTTGAGACCAAGCCACACGAGCAGGCCAGGAGCTGGACTTGGTTGTCAGAGGCTATTTGAGACGCACACCATAAGGAGCATTTTATAACACTGGGAGCTTATCCCCAGTACCACCCCATGGCTATGACAACCTTGAGAACCAACAGGTTCTCAACCAACATGTCAAACATGATCAAAATTGCATCATTTGGTATTCTGCACATGTGTGCTATGTATTTCAGATATTGGATGTGACAGAAAACTTTAGTGGGTTGTGACTGGGTTATTTGGTAGAGCTTAGTGTTCGAGATCTTGTCCATGTGTTCACACCTGCAGCAGTCCACCACCAGTTCCTTGGTCTTCCCCGCATTGATCTGGGCAGTTCCGCAGGAACAACAATGACCTTGTTTACACGGTCATGAGTAAACCGATTATAATCAGCTTCCTGGAGTTACCTGATTACTCAAACTGTCATGTAAACAGAGTAATCCAATTACCTTTATCAGCTAAAAGACCTAAATCGGTTTATGAGAAAATGGACTAACACACCTAGTTTATTTGCCCAATAAACCATTTACTCGGTGCATGTAAACACCATAAGCAGTTTATTACTTTTATCGGTTTACTCCAGTCATCAGTTTACTCGTGACCAAGCAAACAGGGTCTATTTCTGGAATTTCCCCACTCTATGTCAACACTGTCAGACGGTTGTGAAAATGTCATAAAATCAGTTTCTCTTAGGGCACAGGTGTCAAACTCATTCCATGGAGGGCCAAGACCCTGCAGGTTTTACCTCCACCCAGTGTCTTCAACAGGTGATTTCACTGAATTTCTTCCCACTGATTGCTGATCAGTGAAAGCACCTGTTGAAGACAATGGGTAGAAGCAAAACATGCAGGGTCTTGGCCCTCCATGGAATGAGTTTGACACCCCTGTCTTAGGGCCAGGTGTCACTCTGAAGGACCTCGTTTCCAAATTCCTTATATGCAAAGTGCATCCATGGCAGAAAAGCTTTTGCAAGTTTTATATTTAGTGAATATTTTAATTCAGAATGTTGAAATTTGACATGTCACACCTATGATACGTCAACACCATCAAGCAGTTCCTGATAAAATTGTTTGAAATTTTCAGATAATTAAAAGACAATTTTCAGATAATGACAGAGTTGTGATTCACTGGGAAGGCACCATGTTTTCATGTCTTGAGAGATTCTGATTACATGAAATAAAGGAATATGTTATTTTATCTAATAATGAATGCGTACTAATCACGTGGTATCAGCATTTTCTACAGTGGAAACAGACCGGCCTATCATGACGGTCTACTCAAAAGTATGATGTCAAAAGTGCAAACCATTTATGGGCATTTTCATGTCCATTTTGCAATTACAACCATGGGAGGTAGGGGGAAAAGTGTGAAAAAAAAACCCTCTTAATTATTCAGAGGTGTGTTTTGGGTACAACATGCAATAAACCAGTTGGAACGGCTCATCACCTCACCTTACAGGAACACATGATCTATGGTGGATTATTGTTTTAATTACGGATACACAGATATATCAGACGATATATTGGTATTGATATTGATCTTTTTGACTGTCAACATAATAATAACACATAGATAGTGGCTGACATCTTCCTGGTGTGTCCCAGTTGTGTGGCATTGATTTTGCCCTGAAACAGACAACAGTAGACGACAGCTGCAAAGTCAGAAAACATCCAAGATTAAACCATTTTAAAGTATTTTAGTTCAATTATATTGTGTTTAATAATGAACATTTTGTTTTCTTTCTGACATTAAATATGGAAAAGATAAAAACAAAAGAAACTAGAAAAGCACTCGGAGAGCGCAGACCTCCGCCAAGCGCCACAGTTCCTCCATACAGTGTTTAACATCATAAATATTAATCCTACATTTATTTTGTCTAACTTTATAGATTCGTTGACCATGAAAAAAATGCCATTCGCAAGTGACATATATTAGCTATACTGTGATGCTTCTTTTGTTTTTTTTTTCCAAGTGTTCTGACGGATCACCACTAAAATCTAATCATCTGTAGGAGGCCCCATTTGTGACAATCTCTGAAAATTTCATGAAAATCCGTCCATAACTTTTTGAGTTATCTTGCTAACAAACAAACAGACAGACAGACAGACAAACCAACGCTGATGAAAACATAACCTCCTTGGCGGAGGTAACAATTTACACATTATACATGTGTAATGACAATAAAGTTGAATCTCATCTCATCTCATCTCAATTTGCAGTGGCCACCTTATTATTTTTAACATTGGTATTGGTATCAGCCCACAATTTCACCCCTTTGACATGAGAAATTGTCCCAAATGTTCTTCCCAAAAATAGTAGATAGAAAACACTTCTTCTGGTGTCAGTGAAAGGAATGTACAAAGACAGTTTTAGGCAAGCCTTTATTATATACTGTATATACTGTATATATATATATATATATACGTGGTCAATTTTTTTTTAATTTTTTAATTACTACTGCATATTTGTTTTGTGTTTTCCCAACCTTTCTTGAATCACTTATTTAAGTCTATCACTTTAAAAACATGTTTCATCTATTTGACTCCGCCCTCCCTCTTATATCACTTAGCTATTAGCTGGCTGTTAACAGTTAACTGTTAGCAGTTAACATTATTCTTTAAATGATGTTTTTAAAAAGTCAAAGCAATCAGAAAGTGGCCATAAGGCCTGGAAGAGAAGCAAAAAAAAAAAAAAAAAAAAATCAGCAAAATTTAAAACAATGTGTCATGGGTTTAAGTGTCCCCTGAAGTTTATGTTTCCTGAAATTGTGACTTAGATTAACCAGTTTACATAAAAGCCTGATTGGAATAAAAATGCTTCATGTAAACACGCCAATCTGAATATTCTAACCTGATCACGCTCAATCGGATCAAAATTTCATTCCGATTGAGAGGGGTGGGTGATGCCGATTGTTAATCCAAATGATGCGCATGAAAACACTTATTCCGAACGTAGGGCAGAAAATATGTTTACTGTACATATCTGTACACCAGCCGCACATCAACGTGACATATTTCGGCCTTAGGAGCAGCTAGCGGAAAACATAGCGGGAGTAAAACAAAACTGGTCTGTATCGTCCTGCTGTCTCCCTCTGTTGGTCATATGCAGAAGTATGTACTTGTAGCTTCATTACGGAGACCAGCAGAAGCAAAAGTACAGTCTGAATAACACAATACAGGTCAATTTTGAGACGAAGTGGGGCTTGCTAACACCGGAAGTTGCTTCTTCTTCTACTATTTTCGGAATGTTGAAATGTCGACGTGCGCATGTCAAAATGATTTATTCTGTTCAAACGTGTGACACGTGGAAACGCACATCCTAATCGGATCAGCTTTTTCAGTATCCATGTAAACAGTAAAATTCTGATCTGAATTGGAATCAGATTGAAGAAATTTTGCCCATGTAACCGTGGCCAGTGTTTCTTCTCCATAGGCGTTCTCCAGTAAACACAGCTTTTGCAACAGACTCAACTCTGATTTTTGGCCCACACCCACTTTTTTGAACTTTGTAGGAGTGTGTGGGTGCGTTTCACTAAAATAGCATGATGCATGGCATGACTTCACACATCTAGTTCCATTTTTATGCAGTTGGACTATTTGATTCTTCTAAATTTAATTTCCCTTTTTGTGTGTATTAGGCTGACAGATAATTTACATGAACAGATGTGATGATTCCTGTAGTGTAATTGGAATCTGCTTTATATGAATTGATATTATCAGGAAGTGAAAGAAGCATGTACAAACCTGAGGATGAAGTAAAGCTAATCTGACACTAGATGCTGTAGTCAAACCATGTAACCAAGCTTTGGAAAATCAAACTTGCAAATTGTACCAGATTGCCTCTGATGGATTTATAAAAGCATGCCAGTATTGCCTGACAAAGTGAGGTAGTTATTGAACTTTTTCTGAGATCAAAAAAAGCTGAACAGGCACACAGTCTAGCCTTGGTTCATGCTTGGTTTCCTTCTCTGATTATGATGGATTCTCCTTTCATCTCAGCTTTTTAAAGGGTTGACCATGTTTAGCTTGAGCAGATACTGTATACTGTACATGCAGATTACACAAATTATTGAACGACATATCTAAAGGAGTTAAACACCCCCAAGGTTATGCTTTTTAAATAAATAAATCAAGCATTGGATCAGGTTCATTTTTTCCCTCTTTGTCAAGCATTGCAGCAGTTCTATTAGCAAAATCGTAGATCTCCTCACCTTGCTCTGTGACAACTGCCATCGTGAATGTTTTAGATATGGTCGGAACTGTCGTGTAGAATCCGGGATGTTTTCTGCATAAATACGTTCCCCATTCAAAGGAGCCTGTCCTACAAACAAAGACAATATACTGTAAATGGGGAGGCATAATGTGTTGAAAATGGACTTTTATGCTCTCTTAAACCCAACGCTAATCTTTTAACTATCCTTAACCCCCATATCTTGTGGAGCAGTGAATGCTGAGGAACATTCAAGAACGTTGCTCTTTTTGGGTTTGCCAACAGTTTTTAACTTGGCCAACAGTTTTTCTTGTTTGCAAAAAATTTTGAACATGTTCAAAAAAAAGTTTGACCATGTAGTTTTGTGAATGTATTTTTACACAAACAGTTGTAATAGTTGTCTATGCCAACAGCTGTAACACATGTTGCTAAAGTTCTTTTTTGTTCATTTAGTAGTGACTGTTTAAGACCCTTTATGACAAACCTAACCCTTTATGACATTAAAGTGGTCACTGATTGCACTTTTTCAAAATTTTAACAGCTCACACGTCTTAATGAAATGTTTGTGGCATATTTTTCCACATTTTTTTTTTATTTTTTAATTACTACAGCATATTTGTTTTGTGTTTTCCCAACCTTTCTTGAAACACTGATTTAAGTCTATCACTTTAAAAAACATGTTTCATTTGACTCCGCCCTCCCTCTTATATCACTTAGCTATTAGCTGGCTGTTAACAGTTAACAGTTAGCAGTTAACATTATTCTTTAAATGATGTTTTTAAAAAGTCAAAGCAATCAGAAAGTGGCCATAAGGACTGGAAGAGAAGGAAAAAAAAAATCAGCAAAATTTAAAACAACGTGTCATGGGTTTAAGTGTCCCCTGAAGTTTATGTTTCCTGAAATTGTGACTTAGATTAACCAGTTTACATGTGTTTTGTGGATTTGGAAAAGGCATTTGACCACGTCCCTCATGGTTTTTTGTGGCGGGTGCTTTGGGAGTATGGGGTATCGGGCTTGTTGTTACGAGCTATTCGGTCTCTGTACGACCATTGTGAGAGTTTGGTTCATATTGCCAACACTCGATCAGACACATTCCCAGTGAGAGTTGGACTCCGCCAGTTTTTTTTATTTTTTGTCTTTCATATGAACAAAAGATAAATAACTGCTAGCCACTGTTGGTAAGATTCTCTCACATGTAATACTGAACAGACTCAATGAACACATCTCGCAGAATGTACTACCGGAAACCCAGTGTGGCTTTAAAAGTGGAAGAAGCACAATGGACATGATTTTCTGCTTGAAACAGGTTCAAGAAAAGAGTATCAAACAGAACATGCCGCTTTATGTAGTCTTCATAGACTTCAGTAAAGCCTTCGATACTGTTTGGCGACAAAGACGTTGGCAGGTACTCAAGAAATATGGCTGTACAGAGAAGTTTGTCAGCCTGATCAAGGAACTCCATACAGTTATGCAAGCAAACGTGGCAATGAGTGGTTCAGTATCTAAAGATTTTTCAGTAAGCAACGGGGTGAAACAAGGGTGTGTGCTGGCACCTACACTCTTCTTGCTATATCTGGCAGCCATGCTTGAGGTGGCCTTCAAAGACACTTCAGAAGGAGTATACATTCAAACAAGGAAAGAAGCAGACTTGTTCAGTGTGGCACAGTTTAAAGCCAAGAGTAAGACATCGATAAAGGTAGTAAGAGAAATGCTCTTTGCCGACGACAATACTCTAGTTGCACACAGTGCAGAAGATATACAGTCTTTAGTAGAGAAATTTGCAAGAGCAGCTAGCCAATTCAGCCAACATCAAGAAGACAGAGTGCCTTTATCAACCACCAAAGTTCCAGTTATCAACATCACTACCTGAAGAGATCAGCATTGGTACAGAGCCAGTAGTCAAGTGCAAGACTTTCAAGTATCTTGGAAGTACTGTTTCAGAGAATGCTAGGCTGGAGGATGAACTATCTCTCAGAATGGGAAGATCGAGTGCTGTGTTTGGAAACTTGAGGGAGAGACTGTGGAACAATCGACATGTGTCTATCCATGTGAAATGCAAAGTGTACAGAGCGACAGTACTGGCTACTCTATTGTACGGTGCTGAAACTTGGACTGTCTACAGAGTGCAGGTAAAGAAACTCCACGCGTACATGATGAGACACCTTCAAGCCATAATGAACATCTGATGGAAAGACAAGATAACCAACATAGAAGTGTTGAAACAAGCTCGTCTACCATCAATGGAGGACATGCTAATACAGACGAACCTGAGATGGCTCGGACATGTTGAGAGGATGGACCACCAGCATCTTCCTCGGCAGTTACTCTACTCACAGGAATCTGATCAGACCTAAATGAAACAGTCATTTTCGCCCACGACAGACTGCTATGATGATATTAGCTGGCCAGCTTCTTGCCTTTAGCGTTTAGCAAAAGCTTGGATCAGCGGTACTTGCTCAGATGCATCTTCAACTGAATACAAGTCAAGTTGGCTGCCCAGGATCTCCAAGGGCACCATCCTATGGAGTGGTGGGGGAGGGGGACTTTCTTGGGACTCATGGGGGAGCTGCCCATAATGGCACAAGCGGAGAATTTCTGTAAAATTTCTTGGTCACTAACAAATGTTTGGGAGGTGCGGTGGCGCAGTGGTTAGCACTGCGCCAGCACAGCAACTCACCCTTGGCCATGGGATCCCTGGTTCGATCCCAGCCCCTGACCAACAGTGATCTGTGTGGAGTTTGCATGTTCCCCCCGTGTCTGCGTGGGTTTACTCCGGGATTTCTTCGGTTTCCTCCCACAGGCCAAAAACATGCAGGTTAGTTTAATTGGAGACTCTAAAGTGGCCCTAGGTGTGAATGTGTGTGTGAATGGTTAAGGGATAGCGCCGTACCGTGGCTGCTTCATCCATCCAGGTGGATGCCCTCAATTTCCCCTCTGGGGATCAATAAAGTATACAAAATCCCCCCAAAAAAATAAAAAAAAAATGTAAGGAATATTGTAAGACAGGGTTGCCCAAATAATTTGCAATAATTTGTCATTGTTGTGCATGTGTTGTATAGGCACCCTTGCTCCCATGCCCAACAACAGCAAATTATCTGCAAATCTTTGGACCAATTAAGAAGTGAAATTAGAAAATTTCCCACAGAAACCTGAACGTTCCAGGAGCCTCAGGTTGGACACCCCTGTTGAAAGAAGTTCTCCATTTGATGCACCAAGGATCCCAATGCCGACCAGGCCAGTGGCCACTCTGATCCATCACGTGAACGTTTATCTCAAAGCATCATGAACAATTATGAACAAAGCAAAGCATCACTGGTTAACAGCAGCGTGTGGTCCCATTGGTCTGCACAACACGACCGGACCCTAGAGTACTACCAAGCACAGAAGCACACCCAAATGAGTGGTCAAACTGTCAGCTTCAGACAACAGCCTTGGATCCCAGCCCAAGAAAATAAAACCTGAATTAAACCAAAATAACGTACAAGAACGAAATGTGGTCAAATGTTGCTAGATGAACAAGGGTATGCCTGATGTGGTGAACAGAATTTATAGAGAATAGTGATCTAAATCAGCCTGATCCATGCTGTCAGTCCACCACTTAATCCCCACGTTTGTGAGCTGTGCCCTGGCTATGGCGACCAGTGCAGACTGTCTAGCATACTAGCACTAACAGTTCGTTAGTTAGGTTAATTGGCTGTTTCTAAAATTGTCCCTAGATATCTGTTTCCTATAGGCCCTTAGAATAGAGGGTTAGTATTAATGAAAGCGCTTTGAGTGGTCTTTGTGACTAGAAAAGCGCTATATAAGTGCAGGTTAGTTAGTTAGTTAGTTAGTTCATTGAAGAATCACAGCAAAATTATTAAAAAATGAGCCAGAACAATGCAAGATATATTATCGACTGAGGATTAGTGAACCAGGTTGTAACAGGGATGGCTAGGGTGACTAAGATCTAAAGAAAATAACAATATAAGCTGTGCTTGGTGCGAGCCTCCAAATACCAGTGTTAGCTCAGGGGCTAATATTGTTAGCCTAATAATAATATTAATGGATTAGATTAATATGGCGCTTTACATGTCAAGTGACATCTCAAAGCGTTTACAGTGAGTCCATTATTCATTCACTCCAGACAATGATAGTGGTAAGCTACTACTGTAGCCACAGCTGCCCTGGGCAAGGCTGACGGAAACGTGGCTGCCAATTCGCGCCACCGGTCTCTCCAACCCCTAGCGGACATTTATACACATTCATACCCAGTGTCATGGACACTGGAGGCAAGGTGGGTAAAGTGTCTTGCCCAGGGACACAACGGCAAAATGGCTGGGGAGAGCAGGATTCAAACCACCAATCCTCTGGTTATTGGACAACCGACCCTATCTCCTGAGCCACTGCCCCCCCACATTTCCTTCCTCCGTTCCATTTTGCTGAGTACCAAGCTAGACAGCAGGAGGTTCCATTTTTATATGGTCTTTGGCATGACCCGGCCGGGACTTGAACCCCGACCTTCCAGTTGTGGAGCGGATGCTCTACCTGTAGATCACGGCTCCGGTAGTATAGCTCAGGGGCTCCCCTTCAGCTTTACCTTTAGCTCCCCTTCCATCTACATGACAGAAACTAGGCAAGCCAATAATAGAGCAGTTGGCAGGTATCAAGGTGATATTGACCTTTTAGTGACGCTTCCCATTTCTTGACATAGAGGAAAAACCCCAAAAGATTCAAAAACGGGCGGTGCGATGGAGTAGTGGTTAGCACTGCACCAGCACAGCAACTCACCCTTGGCCATGGGATCCCTGGTTCAATCCCAGCCCCTGACCAACAGTGATCTGTGTGGAGTTTGCATGTTCTCCCCGTGTCTGCTTGGGTTTACTCCGGGATTTCTCCGGTTTCCTCCCACAGGCCAAAAACATGCAGGTTAGGTTAATTGGAGACTCTAAAGTGGCCCTAGGTGTGTGAATGGTTAAGGGATAGCACCGCACCGTGGCTGCTTCATCCATCCAGGTGGATGCCCTCAATTTCCCCTCTGGGGATCAATGAAGTGTACAAAATTAAAAATTTAAAAAAAAATTTTTTTTAAAAAGTTTCTTGGAGAGAAAAACAAGATAAAGGCTGTGTGTTTTATTTTTTTTTAAGAGAAATGAATGTTTTGATATTTTTTCAATAATCACATTTTCACACACTTTCACACATTTTCAGTGGGTTAAAACATACAGTACAATAACATCATTTTTCAGTCACACTGCACTTTTTCCACATTTTAACAGCTCACATATGTCTTAATGAAGTGTTTGTGACATATTTTGTTCACATTTTCTTTTTTGATTGTTTAAGCAAATTTATTTTGTATTTTTCCTGGCTTTCTTGAATCGCAGTGATTTAAAGCTTATCACTTTAAGAAACATCCTTCACCTATTAAACTACACCCTCCCTCTTACGTCAGTTAGCCATTACCTGACTAGCTTCTGATGTATCTCACGTCACTCAGACCCATCTCCCAGTAATTTTGCCGACATTCTACAACAAATCGCTAGCACCGCATGACCTCTGATGGCTGCAACCAACCTGGCCTGGGACTCGAGGCTGCTGGCCGAGCTTAGGCGAAGCTTGCCGAGCCATGGGATCTTAAAGGGCAGCATCTCACTCTGGAGGATGCCACTCCGGTCCCATGGCCAGCAGGGGGATGTCCCATCATGAGGCGGCTTCCCTGTGCTGCCTGTAGCAGGTACCACCTACACTGGGACCTGACAACATCAACCAGCACAGGCACAGCCACAGCCCCACTGAGGCCACCTGATTCTAAAAGAAAGAGGCTTGTCCACTGGATGAACTTATCAGTCTTTGGAAGCAGAATTTCAGTGGCTATCAGTTGGGGGCTGTTTGTTCAGGGAAGGAGACAAATAGGTAAACAGCCCTATAGGTAAAGCCCCTAATTTCTCTCTGATGGTGTTGGTGAGATCACAGTGTGGTTATGATTTCAGTTTTGGCACTACTTGTGGTTTTGTAATTTTATAACTGGGTCCAAACTGATCCGAACAACACAAAGGTCAGAATTTTCACCAGAGCATTTTATAATTGAGTGCAAGGGATTTTTTTATGTTTTATTTTGTTTAAATAAATGTTCATGACAAAGTCAAAAAGCTTTGATGTAATAAAGACATTTAAATGTTACTTTTATGGATTCTGCAGGGTAACTTGACAAACTGTAATGTTGTTTATTCAATCTACAGTGGTGTGAGAAAGTGTTTGCCCCTTCTTGATTTCTCTTTTTTTTTGTATGTTTCTCACACTTACATGTTTCAGATCATCAAACAAATTTAAATATTAAAGATAACACAAGTAAACACAAAATGCAGTTTTTAAATGAAGGTGTTTATTAATAAGGGTAAAAAAAAATCCAAATCTACATGGTGTGATGATTTGCCCTGCCTCCTTAATTCTCCACAGCTGTGCGCACACCTGCTCTCCCTCATCACCAGAGCTATTTAGACCACACTGTCCACAGATCAGCGCGGAGTCGTCTTTCTCCATGGTCTGATGAGACCATCACACGCCTTCATCTTCCTCATAGTCTTCCTCATCGCAGTCTTCTCCAAAGAATCTCGCTTCTCTTCGCCAGTCGTCAGGAAGGATTCTCATCTCCACGACAAGTAAGCCATCTCCACTCTTATTATTATTCTACGCTCATTCCCCTGTGCACAGGTGGAGGTCCGTGGCGGCGGACCTCTCCCTCCTGGCGGTGGACCGAGCAACACCACACCTCCACAAACACCTGCATTCTCTCCAGCAGCAACCTTGACAGCAGGCGCTGTCTCCCTGGCTGGAGCCTTCGGGTCAAACCTGACTGGTCCACCATCTCATCGAACAGAAAGCACTAGACATCCCTGCACATTCCCTCCGGGGTCCGACACTAATCATCCCTGTCTTTGCTCATCCCTAGGGTTGCCAGGCTGCACGGTGCTCTGCTCGCCCCCGGCTGCTACATCTACACACACACACACACACACACACACGCACGCACACACACACTCAGTACATAATAAAGATGATTGAATCTGCTCTTGAGTCTGTGTCTGCTCCCTGGGTCTTAGAACCATGTCAGTACGACTCCGCCAAAATGACCCAGCATACAGCACGCTAGCGCACAAGGTAAACATCTTAGAGGCTCGAGTGGATCAGTTATCACACCAGCAACAGGTTATACTCACTCAGCTGGTTCAAATTAATGCCCAGTTGGATCACCTGTCAGGTCCTCAGACCTTCCCTCCATCTTCAGGTAGCGCCACTGCTCCCGCTAGCTCCCAACCTGTTCAAGCTCCATCATCCCGGCTGACACGGATTCCCACGCCCACTCGCTTTAGCGGCAAGCTAGGGGAGGCTAGGGGGTTCCTACTTCAGTGTGGGATAGTTTTCCAGTGGGTGCCCGGGGACTTTCCCACCAATCATAGCTGTATAGGTTACGTAGTTAATCTCCTGGAGGGACAGGCATTAGCCTGGGCTTACGCGGTGATGGCTAGGGCTGATTAACATGACCTATGACCACTTTGTCAACGAGTTTAACGAGGTGTTGGACCACTTCGACCGTGACAGTGTGCGTTCCTCCCAGCTGCTTAACTTAAGACAAGGAAGCAAGTCCATAGCCGACTATGCCGTCGATTTCCGGGTGGTGGCCACGGAGGTGGGGTGGGAGGATGCCTCGCTCTGTAGCATTTTTGTCAGGAGCCTTAGCCCTAGTCTGCAGGATGAGCTAGCCCACTTAGAAAAATCCAGTAGGTTAACAGAGCTCATCTCTCTAGACATTAGCCTAGATAATCAGCTAAGGCAGCAGGCCACCGAGCATAAGGCTTCCGGTCACTTGGGCGCCCAGTTTCGCCACTCCATGCAGCCCCCCTTGCTGGCCCTACCTCCCTCTGACTCTCTAGATACCACTGAGCCAATGGTAGCTGGGCAGTCTAAACTGCCATTAGCAGAGAAACAGCACCTCTATTGCGGCAGTGAGGAGCATGAGGTAGGTACCTGTCCCATACGGCCAAAAAAGGGAGTCTGTGCGTCACAGTAGGGGGACTCACGGACTCAGCTCAACCCAATCCCCTCACTAGATTCCTATTACCCATCTGCTTTATCCATAACCAGACTGAGATAGCCACACACGCCCTAGTTGATTCGGGGGCTGAGCAGAGCTTCATTTCTGGGGAACTGGCAACTCGGCTGGGGCTTCCTTGCCACCAATTAAAGACCCCACTGAAACTCACTGCCCTGTCCAAAGCCCCACTGGCCGTAGTGTCAAAACAGACCGCCCCAGTGTCAGTCATAGTGTCTGGGAATCATTGGGAGGAGCTCAGGTTGTTCGTGCTATCGGTGTCCACCTCCCCTGTCATCCTCAGCTACCCCTGGCTCCGTTTACACAATCCTTCTATCGACTGGCTCTCAGAGAGCGTAGTCTCGTGGAGCTCATCCTGTTTCAGTGCCTGCCTTCAGTCCCCTGCTTGCTCGTTATCCGTGCCCCTTGGTGTCCCCGTCACTCCCCACCTCCAGATCTGTCCAAAGTCCCCCCAGAATATCACGACCTGGGGGCCGCTTTCAGTAAGACCCAAGCTCTATCTCTTCCCCCCCACCGCCCATACGATTGTGCCATCAACCTCCGGGCTGGAGTCCCGCTACCATCGAGTCGACTCTACAGCCTGTCAGCACCGGAGTGGGAGGCTATGGAGACATATATTAAGGAGTCATTAAACTTGGGCATAATCCAGCCATCATCTTCGGCGGTGGGGGCGGGCTTCTTCTTCATGGGCAAGAAAGACGGCTTGCTGGGGCCCTGCATCGACTTCCGGGAGCTTAACAATATCACTATCAAGGACAAATGCACGCTTGCCTTGATCAATACAGCATTTGATTCCCTCCAGGGGGCCTCCTGGTTCACCAAACTTGACCTCCGTAACACATACCATCTGGTGCAGATCCGGGAGGGCGACGAGTGGAAGACAGGGTTCCGGACCCCTAGTGGCCATTTCAAATATCTCGTTATGCCGTTTGGGCTGGCCAATGCCCCCGCCGCATTCCAACACCTTATTAATGATGTGCTGAGGGATTTTTTGGGCTCATTCGTCTTTGTATACTTGGATGATATTTTGATTTTTTTCCCAGTCCTTGGATGAGCATCGGGTGCATGTGAGGCGAGTCTTGCTGCAGCTACTTGAGAACAAACTCTTTGTGAAGGCTGAGAAATGTGAATTCCACGCCCCCAAGACGTCATTCCTCAGGTTCATCATTTCTCACAATGAGATCATCGCGGACCCTGAGAAAGTAAAAGTGGTGGTAGAGTGGCCAACTCCCTCCTCCAGGAAGCAACTTCAACAGTTTCTGTGATTTGCCAATTTCTACCGCCGCTTCGTTAGAAGCTATAGTATCATTGCCCTCCCTCTGACCTGCCTCACCTCCTCCAAGGTGCCCTTTCAGTGGATGGAGGAGGCTGAGGCGGCTTTTACCTACCTGAAATCTCAATTTTCTTCCTCTCCCATCTTGGCACAGATGGATCACGCTCTACAATGCCTGTTGGAGGTGGATGTCTTGGACTCTGGCGTTGGAGCCGTGCTGTCCCAGCGCTCTCCGATAGATGATAAGATCCGCCCCTGTACGTTCTTCTCCCGTCGTCTTTCCCGGGCGGAGAGGAATTATGATATTGGTGACAGGGAGCTCCTGGCAGTCAAGCTTGCAATGGAGGGGTGGCTCCATTGGCTGGAGGGGGCTTCCCAGCTGTTCGTCGTCTGGACGGACCACAAAAACTTGGAGTACCTCAGGACGGCCAAACGCCTGAACATGCCCCAGGCCCGTTGGTCCCTGTTTTTTGTCCGCTTCGATTTCACCATTGCCTACCATCCCGGGTCCAAAAACACCAAGCCTGACGCCCTGTCCAGACAATTCGCCTCAGATGCAGCGGAGGTGTCGGAGCATCCCATCATCCCCCCATCGTGCATTGTGGGCGCCCTCTCATGGGCATCAAAGAGAAGGTCCTGAGAGCGCAGGAGACCGAGGCGGACCCAGGTGGGAGACCAGCGGGGAGGTTGTTTGTCCCATCGGCCATTCGGGGCGAGGTGATCAATTGGGCCCACTCCTCCAAGCTCTCGTGCCACCCTGGGATGGCACGCACGGTGGCGCTCCTGCAGAGGACATTTTGGTGGCCTTTGCTCCAGAAGGACGTCGGGGAATATATCCACGCCTGCCCCCAATGCGCCACCAGCAAGACTTCCTCCTCTCCTCCGGCTGGTCTTCTCCACCCTCTTCCCTCTGGTCCCACGTGGCCCTGGACTTCGTCACCGGTCTTCCACCCTCTAACCACCACACGGTCATCCTCACCATCGTGGACAGGTTCTCGAAGGCAGCCCACTTCATCCCCCTACAGGGGCTGCCCACGGCGAGGGAGACAGCGGACCTACTTGTCCTTCATGTGGTGAGGTTGCACGGCATCCCCCTGGACATCGTCTCCGACCAGGGGCCCCAGTTTGCTTCCCAGGTGTGGAGATCCTTTTGCAATGCCATTGGGGCTACAGTGAGCCTGTCTTCGGGTTAACACCCGCAGAGTAATAGGCAGTGTGAGCAAGCCAATCAGGAGTTGGAGGCTGCGCTGCAGTGTGTCACCACCGCTAACCCAGCGTCCTGGAGCACCCACCTTCTGTGGATTGAGTATGCACATTACAACACCGTGTCATCAGCTACAGGCATGTCCCCTTTTGAGCCCTCTCTGGGCTACAATCCTCCGTTGTTTCCTGAGGAGGAGGGGGACATTGCTGTACCATTCGTCCAAGCCCACCTGAGTCGCTGCCACTGGCTGTGGAGAGCTACCCGGACCACGCTGCGGCACACAGCGGAATGCAACACCACGATCACCAGTCATTGCAGGACGCCGGCTCCCCCCTACCAGGTGGGCCAACAGGTATGGCTCTCGACAAAACACATCAACCTCAAGGCTGAGTCGAGGAAACTCTCTCAGCGGTTTATTGGGCCCTTTGCTATAACCCATATTGTTAATCCTGTGGCTGTGTGCCTAGCCCCCCCCCCACACACATCTGTCCCACCTTTCATGTCTCTCAGGTCAAGCCATTCTGTTCCAGCCCTCTGTGCCCTCCTCCCAAGATGCCACCTCCACTGGTGGTGATCGATGGCGACCCGGCCCTGGGTGGAGGTCCTGGGTGCGTCCCTCCTTTGTGTTGGATCCTCAACTCATCAGGGACTTCCACCAGACGCACCCAGGTAGGCTGGATCGGTCACCAAGAGGCGCCTTGTGAGGAAGGGGGGGGGGTACTGTGATGATTTGCCCTGCCTGCTTAACTCTCCACAGCTGTGCGCACACCTGCTCTCCCTCATCACCGGAGCTATTTAGACCCCACTGTCCACAGATCAGTGCGGAGTCGTCTTTCTCCATCGTCTGATGAGACCACCACATGCCTTCGTCTTCCTTATAGTCTTCCTCGTCGCAGTCAACATCATCCAAAGAATCTCGCTTCTCTTCACCAGTCATCAGGAAGGATTCTCACCTCCACGACAAGTAAGCCGTCTCCACTCTCTTCATTATTCTACGCTCATTCCCCTGTGCATAGGCGGAGAGCCTTGGCGGCGGGCCTCTCCCTCCTGGCAGCAGACTGAGCAACACCACACCTCCACGAACACCTGCATTCTCTCCAGCAGCAACTGGGACAGCGGGCGCTGTCTCCCTGGCCAGAGCCTTCGGGTCAAACCTGAACATTCCACCATCTCATCGAACAGTAAACACTAGACATCCCTGCACATTCCCTCCGGAGTCAGACACTAATCCTCCCTGTCTTTGCTCATCCCTAGGGTTGCCAGGCTGCACGGTGCTCTGCTTGCCCCCGGCTGCTACATCTACACACCCACGCACGCACACTCAGACTCAGCACATAATAAAGATAATTGAATCTGCTCTTGAGTCTGTGTCTGCTCACTGGGTCTTAGAACCATGTCACATGGCCCTGTGTGAAAAAGTGATTTCTCCTCCCTGTTAAAACATAAATTAACTCTGGTTTATCACATCTTTGGAAAGCTGAGTTCAATTTCTCTAGCCTCACCCAGGCCTGATTACTGCCACACCTGTTCTCAATCAAGAAATCACTTCAATAATAGGACCTACCTGACAAAGTGAAATACACCAAAAATATCTTCAAAAGCTAGACATCATGCTGTGATCCAAAGAAATTCAGGAACAAATGAGAAACAAAGTAATTGAGATCTGTAAGTCTGGAAAAGGTTATAAAGCCATTTCTAAAGCTTTGGGACTCCAGCGAACCACAGTGAGAGCCATTATCCACAAATGGCGAAAACATGGAACAGTGGTGAACCTTCCCAGGAGTGGCCGGCCAACCAAAATTACCCCAAGAGCGCAGCAATGACTCATCCAAGAGGTCAGAAAAGACCCCACAACAACATCTGAAGAACTGCAGGCCTCACTTGCCTCAGTTAAGGTCAGTGTTCATAACTCCACCATAAGAAAGGGACTGGGTAAAAATGGCCTGCATGGCAGAGTTCCAAGACGAAAACCACTGCCGAGCAAAAAGGACATAAAGGCTCGTCTCAGTTTTGCCAGGAAACATCATTTAAAGTACCAAGTTTTTTCCCAAGACTTTTGGGAAAATTCTCTGTGGACTGACGAGGCAAAAGTTGAACTTTTAGCAAGGTGTGTGTCCCATTACATTCGGTGTAAAAGTAACACAGCATTTCAGAAACGGAGCATCATACCACCAGTAAAATATGGTAGTGGTAGTGTGATGATCTGGGGCTGTTTTGCTGCTTCAGTACCTGGAAGACTTGCTGTGGTAAATGAAACCATGAATTCTGCTGTCTACCAAAAAATCCTGAAGGAGAGTGTCCAGCCACCTGATCGTGACCTCAAGCTGAAGCGCACATGGGTTCTGCAGCAGGACAATGATCCAAAACACACCAGCAAGTCCACCTCTGAATGACTTAAGGAAAACAAAATGAAGACTTTGGAGTGGCCGAGTCAAAGTCCTGACCTGAATCTGATTGAGATGCTGTGGAATGACCTTAAAAAGGTCGTTCATGCTCAAAAACCCTCAGAAATGGCTGAATTACAACAATTCTTCAAAGATGAGTGGGCCAAAATTCCTCCACAGTGCTGTAAAAGACTCAATGCCAGTTATTGCAAACACTTGATTGCAGTTGTGGCTGCTAAGGATGGCCCAACCAGTTATTAGGTTTAGGGGGCAGTCGTCCTTTTTCACACAGGGCTATGTAGGTTTGGATTTTATTGCCCTTAATAATAAACACCTTAATTTAGAAACAACATTTTGTGTTTACTTGTGTTATTTTTGTCTAATATTTGAATTTATTTGATGCTCTGAAACATTTAAGTGTGACAAACATACAAAAAAATCAAGAAATCAGGAAGGGGGTGAACACTTTTTCACACCACTGTAGCTGCAATGCTCCTGCACTGTGTACATATCTGTGTACATATGTATATTAATTTACTCCTTTGGCTAACCAGCTCTTATTATCTTATTAACTATTGCTTTGAATGCTGCTATCCCTTTGCTTCTTCAATCCTAGAATTTCCCCATTGTGGGACTAATAAAGGCTTATCTTATCTTATCTTATCTTATCTTAAAACCTAAAAACAGGTCAGTCCCAATAGCCCTAACACAAGAGGAAGGTTAACTATTTTCAGTTGTGTTCTTTTATATTAATTCTCACCAGTCTGGGAGGATTTTCTTTTTAAATGAAGAAAATAAACTATCCACGTGTCCCCTCTAATATAATTCAACTCATACTTTTTTTTAAATCACTGAAATAATGAAAAATGCTGTTATTTTTAGTTATTCCACTCTTGACTCTTGACAAGGACTTTTCTAATCAGGTTTCAGTTTATTGAAAATGGTGATCAGAACAGGACTGAGCAGCAGTTAAGCTACTGCCAGGCTGCCTGTTCCACCACTAGCCAAGATAATGCTAATGTAGCATCGCAGTGAAAATATAACAAAGTAAACCTGAATGATATGAGATTTATTATTGACTGTGGATTAGAGAACCAGGTGGAAACAGGGATGTCAGTGAAGGGGACTGAAATCCAAAGAAAATAACTATATGAGCTGTGTTTGGTAAGCAGGCTTCTAATAAGACAGCGCACTGTTCTCTCCATGACAGACTGGCCAATAATAGAGCAGCGGACGGGTACTAAGGATGGCGCTGGGTTGGGGTTATCATTTTATAATGTCCAGTGGCAAACTCGGAAGAGTTGTAACAGCTAATCAGACACAAAAACAATGTAAAGGCAGTGAGTATTTTTTTTTTTCAATAACCAGATGACCAGCAGACACATGTCAGAAGGTTAAAACCTACACAAACAAATTTTCACTCAATGACCTCTTTAGAAGTAACTAAAGAAATATGATCACTATATGTATGTATGTATATGTACACTAAATACATGAATAATAAACTATATATACTTTCTTCTTTCAAACTTTGAAGTTTTAATGGCAATGTTATTTTTCTAAAGAGTACTATTTTTATTTTTTAGGATTTATGTAAACCTGGGCCATGACTTCTAAGATAACACGGGAGTAACTGCTGCTTCAAGTCAAGCATGATGAAGTGAAGTGGGAGGAAATGTTTTTTTAATTTACTTATAAGTGCATCTATTGAAAATTTGCTGCCTTCAGCTTTATCTGCATTTATACTTGTAGAATAGGAATGGTTTATGAATTTTTTAATCAGTGAATGGTGTAAGTTGACCTTTTTTGCTCTGTCGTGCTCTGTTTTTCTATTTTATAACTGTTTTTATGCTTATCAGCATATGAAACAAGTAAAAAGTGTGAGCACCACCAGCAGGAGCTGTAGTCTTATCGAGACACTTCGTTTTCTACTTTGCATCTTTTTTGGTTCCTGCCTCCTCCATATCAACTTGTGCTGTGATACTATGCCAGGTAGTAGATTCATTTTTCTTCATGCAGCTCTGCAGCAAATGACATCCAAGAACTGACACTGTAATGTGGTTCCCTTATGTAGGTATATTGACTTTAAAAAGAAGGCTAGAGGTGCTGCTTTTACACACAAAATATGTTTGACTTTAACCTCATTAAGAGCTTCGGTGATAAAAGTGAACCAAAACACTGGCAAACTGGGGCTAATTTCCATTTGTGTTTGTCTTTTTTAGCATGTTCCCAGCCAGCATGTTCATGTGGGGCCACCAAAGGTTGAAACTGGGCTGTTTTATCGGTCCCATGTGGGTTTGTGTACGGGTTCCATGTTGGCCCCATCTGTGTTTGCCCACATGGGCTTTATCTGTCTACCTATTTTCAATTTTCTTTGTCATAAATTTGCAATTTTCTTGTAAATTTGTGACCCCCTAATTTGTTTCCCCCTAATTTGATACATTTTTCTTGACAATTTGAAACTTTTTCATAAACTTGCAACATTTTTTTACTGTAAACTTACAACTTTTTCTCATAATATTGTGATTTTGTTTCTTGTAAATTTGCAACTTTTTTGTCATAAATGTGTTAGTTTTTCTTGTAAAATTGTAACTTTTTCTTGCAAATTTGCTTTTTCTTTTGATTATGCAACTTTCTCTTAAATCTGCTACTTTGCCACTCCAACGTTTCACTGGATATGTATCACTCCGCTTCAAAGGTGTTCTAGTAACCATTAATTACTAAGTAATTTACTGTCAAGTCTGCAGACTTGAGAATTGCAACATTGTGCTGGATACCTTAATTTCCAGTACTAGAGTTGGATTGATTATCTGGATTAACAAACCACAATACCTTTGTGGAAATGGACTCTTTGTTTCATATGAAAATGCCAAGAAAAAGCGATCGTAGTGTGCTGAAGCCAAATCACTAGCATGCTCTCTAGCCATCGGATTGGCCACGTAATGTTTTTTTTTTCCCTTGTCCAGTCAGGCAGCTAGGTGAGCAGAACAGAAATCTGCTACCCTTTTTGAGCCAAAACATATTTACTTTGCCAAAAGGAGTGTCATATTTGTGCATTTTTGCGCAGCACATGGAGGAATAGAAGATGAAAACCCAATGCAGGACAGTGTTGTGTGTGAATTTTTATTGAGCACAAAGGTGATCCACAAATGGATCTTGACTCGGCTCCAATGAGCACACAGAGAAAGATACAGGATTCAATCAACTGTACTCTCCGGTTCATTAGATAATAGAGGAGGAAGAACAGGCCCCACGCACTCCCAGACAGGACTGGGCAGCAGAGAAGAAGGGCAATAATAAAAAGAAGAAATTGTAAGTACCATTGCCCACCATTCCCGATGGAACGGTGGGCAACAATACTTACAATAGGAGACTGGACAGAGTGGTCCAACTCTGGAGTGGGGATGACATCCAATGAACCGGCAAGATACAGACGAGCAAACAAGACTTAAATACTAAGGGAAATAAATTAGAGTGAACACAGGTGTGCACATGTGCTGAGTGCCGCATGTGTGTGTGTGTGTACGTGCATGAATGGATGGGGCTGATGAGTGCAGGTTGTCATGGCGGCCTCTGGGCCGTCATTGGCGTCATCAACTCCAGCTGCGCACAGACCAACAGGTGTTAATCAACGGCTGTTAAAAGCCAGCGTCGCTGACAGCCCAGCACGGAGTCGTCTGTCCTCCTCGTCGGAGTGTGAGCCTGAACTCCGCTCTCTGGTCTCGTCAGGAATCTCTCTTGTCTCGTCTGAAACCTCTCTTGCCTCGTCAAGAACCTCTCTTGCTTCATCAAGGACTTCTCATCAGCGTCAACCAAGTAAGAGAACAATCTGCTACTCAACCCCTTGTCTACACCCCTGTGCACAGGTGGACCTCCTTGGCGGCGGACCTGCGTCCCCAGCTGACGAGGTAACGCCATCTCGCACACGTAGCGCTTCGCTACCACCACAACTACCGGTACGTCTTGCTCCTCAGCTTCCAGAACTATTGTTGTATCAGTTGCAGGAGTATTGGCCACCGCTATCAGTGGAGTCACTGTCATCGCTATCAGCTACATCATCATCACCACGTTCTGTGGAATTACTAACCTCGTCATCGTCAGGATTACCATCATCCCGGTCTGTGGTGCCACAGCCGGCGTCGTCAGAAGAACTACCCACGTCACAGCCACGGGTGGTATCCCCAGCACGTTCACGGACACCTTCACCTCCACGTTGCACGGCCGCTGGATCTCAGCAGGGCGAAACCTGTGCTGCACTCAAGTAAGCCTCTCTATCTGTAGCTCATCACGAGTGTGGAACAAGACTAATTGTTTTCTGCTTGTATGTTCCAGGGTTGCCGAGTCTCCGTCCAGGCTGCTCAGCGCCAGTGACCAGAACACAATTCTCGCACTCACACATGCACTACACACTCTCACTATCAAATAAAGATTATTGTCACTATCTGCCCATGTCAGTGTCTGTCTCCTGGGTCCTAAACCATGTCACAGGTGTGGCGAAGGCATGTGTGTGTGCATGAGTATGTGTGTAAGTGAGTGAGTGTGCTGAGTGAAAACACAAATGACAAGCAGCTGTTGACCCTGACAGGAGGAAGAGGTGTGGCTGTCAGTTGACAGAGAGCGGGGCAAGCCAGAGGTGCCCAAGGCACTGCCTGACAACAAATATAATGGGAAAAGACAGCCACAATGTCATGAAGCAGGGTATGAAAGAAGTCAAAAACCCCTGCTCATGACAAGGAGCTTTATACAGTACACATCTATGTACTGTATATTGTTGTAAATGCCTCTTGTAATAACTTTTAATACTTTATTTAAATTGTTTTAATCATGATGGACCCAACAGTTTGGGGAATGGGGAAAGGAAGTGTGGGGAGGGGGAAAGAAAAGGGAGAGGAACAGACAAAAAAGACAAACAAACCAACAACTAAAACAAATAGAAGACAGACTGCTTCTGCCACTGAAGAGATCTCAACATGAGTCTGTTATCCACGCCTGTTTAAGGGGAGACATTTTTGTGTGTGCATCTGTGTGCATGTATATGAGAGTGCACGCAAAATAAGTGTGTGCATGTGAGTGGTTTGTCAGGAAACATATGAAGAGGGTGGCCAGTCCCAGCACCCCCACCACCACCACCATCCCAGAAACCCTGAGCAGGCAAGGCAATGCCACAAACCCCCACAGGGCACAAATGTCCGAGGCCAACAAGCCCAAGGAAAGTCAGATATCTGCCACAGGAGGGATGGTCGAGGGAGGTTGCCACAGCGGGCTCACGCCCCTGGGCCCGCCAACCCCCTGCCCCCTGAGCGGGGTCAACGCCAGCTCCTGGGACCCAGGCACTGGGCGGCTAGTACCCCCACCCCCTGGGCCAGAGACCGGACTGCGCCTCCAGCGCAAGCCCCCCCAAGCACCCCAACAGTGAACCCCCACGCCACCACTGCACACCCCAGGGACCCCCATGCCCAAAGAAGCCCCCTCCCATCCAGGGGAGCCCACGTAGCCAAAAGGCACTACCCCTCAATCCAGCACCTCTCGACTAGCAGAAAGCACCCATTCCCACACATTCACACCCTCATGCTCTCATACGTACCCACATGGACTCACTCAATTTCACTCACCCTCTCCCCACCACAATCCCACACTCGCACTCCCGGACCCACCCATTCTCTCTTACTCCTGTACCGGATCGTTCTCGTTCCTACTCGCCCTCAGGGTCACCCACACTCACTCATGTTCACCCATACACGCACTCTCACTCACACTCCAACCAACTCACATCCATTCCTGCTCTCCCCCACACACATTCACCCACCCTCATTAACCCTTAAAACTTAGGGTGACCATGAGGTAGATGCAGTGAGCATAAATGTGCACCAGCGCCCAGCAGCTGCCGGGGAGACCGCCGGTGCAGGCAAGCAGCCACACCCCCTCTGACCCAACCCAGGGCGGCCACGGCCACAGAAGCAGACCACCACCCCCAGCACCTACCGAGCGACTGATCACTGGACCACCACAGGTGCTCTGGGATGCCACCCGACATGCAAAGCGCCACACAAAACCAACCCACCATCACCATCTCCACTCATCATTCCCTCACTCTCCCTTACTCTCTTGTTCAATCACTCTCTCACTCCCTTGCTCGTATCTATTCATTTGGCAGCACCCAGGGATTTTGACAACATGACAGGTCCCAGGCCCCTCGCTGGGCCCCCAGGCCCCCGGCAGAAGGAGAGCAACAGGGGTGGGGGAAGACCCCCCCCTTACACAATTCATGATAGGTGTTTGTCTTTTGTATGATGTGATTGTGTGCAGGTGTGTGAATTACCACAGTGCAGTTAAAATTGGGGGTATGGTGGTTGGAGCACCACTAGCCACCGCGATAGGCAGCAGAGCTCCCATCCTCCCAAGCCCTCAGTATCTAAAACGCAATTAAAATTGAGACGAGAGCAGCCCCACTGCGCAGCAGATAGAGGTATCTCCTTGTTGCACTAAAATATCTTAACCTTCGGTTCTTTTGGTACGAAGACCAAATAACCAGACTGAGAGGTGAAGTATAGTTTCACTTATTTTACTGAAGCTGAGATATGGTACGAGGTACAGCGCTGGAGCACTACTCTCAAAACATATCAAGAGAGAGTGCTACCCCAACAGTGGGTCCTGTGGTTTTTACAGAACTCTGCCACTCCCTCACGCAGGAGGGAGGGCTCCCCTCACGTGTATCAGCATCCTTCTAATATGTGCCAACTCAACTGAGGACAGAGCTGATTCTATCTGGTTTCAGCGAGTGAATCCTTGGGTGTAATCTAAAGGCGGCAGTGTGGCGTGCAAAGCAAGCAGGATTAAGGATGAAACCGTAGTTACAGAATAACTGACATTCTCAAAGCAAGCAGGATGAAGGTTGGAGAAACATAGTTGCAGAATAACCAACATTCTCAGACAGACAAGGGCATCATAGAAATTTACCAACACCCTTCACCGACACAGTGCAGCACACCCCCACCCCAAAACCCTTAGTGTATCCAAGAAGATGCATGTTCCACCCAGAATTGGAGGAGGGGGGGTAAGACTGGGAGGGAGGTGGTGGTCCAAAAAGCCCCCCCCCCCGCCCCAGATTCAAGCTTGCAAACTGATTCTGGAGGAAACCCACTCCCCCAAATCCCAACCAAGGGCGAGAGCCACCACGACAAGCAGCCCAGGACCCACCAGGGTCACACCCCAGTGCTCCCAGCACCGTAAACATGATGGAGCAGCCACAGCCACACCCACTCCAACTTTTCTTGCACACATGAACATACACAACAACAATAGTTACAATAGTGAACGATGGGCCGGACACATACGGCGCCCCACACGCCAAGCGACACCCCCGAGCGCCCACCGCAAGCCCACAAACCACCCACCCCAGACACACACTGACAGCAGCAGGCGACTCCCCCAGGATGCAGGCACCAGTCCTAGAGCACCACCCAGACCCCAGGGAGGGCACGACCCCGCTGCGCAAGGATGCACCGGGGCCGGCCCGCACCACTGGCGCACACCTGACCCCGACCAAGAGGGGGAATGCCCCCGTCCCAGCACCAGGGTCCCTGGGCCAGATCTAGCCCCAGCTGGGAGGAAAGGCCAGCTGGCCCAGAGCCACCCGCAGCCCCACCAACACACAACCCCTCCAGGCCAGACACACAGTCACCCCGGAATGGGCTCCCCGGACATCGGCCCTAATGGGTAACAGAAACCCCTCGTGGTCAGGGCGCAGCCAGCAGCCAGAGGCGCCAAATCCCCTAATATGCAAAGTGTGGGTGAGGACAGGACACTATACCCAAGCCATGCCAACAAGTCCTCACATGTCTTCCACCAGAACCTTTGGACCGGTGCACAGGATCACATAGCATGCATATAACTATCCGGGACGTAGCTGGTGCAGTAGGAGCAGATATTTGTGTGACTCAGGCCCATTTTGAATGTTTTGTCATGTGTAATGAATTCTATGTCGAACTTTGTACTGTATGAGTTGTAAATTAGAGTTTTCAGTCATCTTTTTTTTCCACAATATTTTTTATTGAACCTTTTTTACAAACATGGCACAAACAATCAAACACTAACGCTAAAGTAATTTAAAAATTAAAAAAAACACAAACAACAACAAAAAAAAGTACTAAAAACACCAACAACCATTAACAAAGGCAAGTCAACAACAATGCTCCTCTGTTTAGTCTAGGTAATCTATTACATAAGAATACATAATATACATTCACCAATTTGGAATTTGCAAGGTCCACACATATCATTCACCTTCCTCTTCAGAAGTTATGTTTAATTTCTTTACGTAATCAATGAAAGGTCTCCATATATTCTCAAACACATTTTCCTTTGATTTCAGTATGTATGTTATTCTTTCTAGTGGAAGGTTTGTTAACATCTGTCTTAACCACTGAATCACATCTGGTCTATGAGTCTTTTTCCACAATAGTGCAATACATTTTTTGGCATTAAACAAACCGAGGTCTATGAATGCTCTTTCACTCTTATTAAAGTTATGTTTTTTCTGGATACAGACCCAACAAAAACAGTTTAGGGTTCAATGTGAATTGTTTTGAAATTATTTTTTCAATTGTTACCCTCACCTCTTCCCAAAATATTCTGATTTTTCTACATTCCCATAAACAGTGAAATAGGGTTCCTTTACTTTCCATACATTTTGTGTATTTATCTGGTATGTTTTTGTTATATCTATTTAACTCCACTGGTGTAACATGCATCCGCATTAACCATTTAAAATGTATCAGTTTAAGACATACTTTAGCACCTTGGGGGAGCCAGATTATTTAGCATCTCAGACAAGAGACAGTGGATAAACATGGGAGAACAATGCTCAGGAGGTTCCTGAGCATTGTTCCTGAGCAGGAAGGAGTCAAGGACGAAGGGGGTTGAATGCAGTGTGATGCAAATGTCATGTTGTGTGTGGAGAAATGCCATGAAACTTAAGAGGAGAGTGCCTGCTGAAATGTTCAGTCTGTTCTGTGCTAGAGAGATGTGAAGTGTGTAATAAACTGTGTGCCATGAGCCCAACTCTTATTTCACACACTCCACAGTACATTTATTGATTTGGTTTGAGCTTCTGCACGAGCCATTTCCCATTGTTCCTCTGAAATTTCAATTTGCAGGTCTTCTTTCCAATAATTCAGTCTTTTCTGTGAGTTTTCACTTAAGAATAGTGTCAATGAGTTATAAAACTCTGAAATAATACCCTTTCTCTTACTATCTTTCGTCAAAATTTTTTCCTTTCCAAGGATGAATAAGTAGGTTGCGTGAGAGCATTATTTTGATATGATCAAATAAAATTTCTAAGCTGAAGATATTTTAAAAAATGTGTTCTATTAAGATTGAATTTAATCCTCAGTTCTTTAAAAGACATTATGTTATCTGAACGTGACAAATATAAGTCTTGAATCTTTTGAATCCCTTTTAAATTCCATACTTTAAATACAATATCCGCTATCCCTGGTGTAAAATATTGATTATCCCATATTGAACTAAATTGTGGCAATGTGTGGTTCTTTTAAATATTTTTTGGTTTCACACCATATTTTGATCATGTGCTTTACAATTGGATTTTTAACTTGTTTCTGTAATTTTTTAGCCGAGTCTGAGTATATGAATAAGGGAAGAGGTAAAGGTAAATTGTGTGATTCCATTTCAGTCCAGTGAGGAGGATCATTTGATGAAAAATAATATGTCATAGACCTCAGTTGTGCTGACCAGTAATACAACATAAAGTTTGGACATTTCAGACCTCCACGATCAAATGGTAAATATAGTAAGGACAAACGTAATCTAGCCTTCCTATTGTTCCCTATAAATTCCACAAACTTTTTTTTAATTCTTGAGAATAGATCTGAAGGTGGTGGTAAAGGAATGTATTGAAATAAATAAAGTATTTTTGGTAAGATATTACTTTTAAGTATATTAATTCTCCCGATCATCGACATTGGTAGTGACATCCATCTCTGAAGTAACTCATTAATATCTGTCATTAAGGCTTCATAGTTGGCACTGGCGACTGATTCTAGCTTAGGCAAAATTTGAATTCCTAAATATTTAAACTGATTTACAACATTGAATTGATTTACCTCAGGAGCTGGGTGATTTCTCTGGTTCTCATTTAGCATTAATATTGAAGATTTTGTTTTATTTATTTTATATCCTGATATTTCCCCAAAGTTCTTTATTAAATTTAACAAGGTCGGAATTGATTTTTTAAAATTCGACATAAACAAAATTATATCATCGGCATACAGGGAGATTTTATGTTCTGTTGGTCCTACTTTAATTCCATATATTTGTGGATGTAAACGTACTGCCATCGCTAAAGGTTCAATTGTCATAGTAAACAATAAAGGTGAAAGTGGACAGCCTTGTTGACATCCTCTATTGATTTTTATTGATTTTGAGATATTGCTGTTTGTTAGGATTTCTGCTGTAGCATCATTGTATATTATCTGGACCCATTTTATGAAATTATTTCCAAGTCCAAACCTTTGTAGGACTTCAAAATGATAGGGCCATTCGACCCTATCAAAGGCCTTTTCGGCGTCCAATGATAGGAGAGCTGTATCCGGTGCTTCTTTATTGGAATAAATAATATTAAATAGTCTTCTTACATTGTGGAAGCCTTGTCTTCCCATTATAAAGCCATTCTGATCTCGGTTAATAATATTTGGTAATATTTTTTGTAGTCGTTTTGCTAAGATTTTACAGATTATCTTAAGATCAGCATTTAATAGGCTTATTGGTCTCATGTTTTCACATTTATTAGGTGGTTTACCTGGTTTTGGCAACAGTATAATTAAGGCATTATTCATGTATGGTGGTAAATTACCATTTTGAAATGCTTCTAAAACCATTTCCAAAAGTGGTTTTATTAATTTATTCTTAAATTTTTTTATAGAGGTCAACTGGAAGACCATCTGGTCCTGCTCTTTTTCCTGATTTCATATTATTAATGGCTAGCCCAACTTCTTCTTGACTAATTTTAGACTCCACTATCTCCCTGTTTTCATTTGGAATACACGGTATAGATAATCCACCCAAAAACCCATTTAGTTTTGTTAAGTCAGTTTCATTTTTTGTATCATATAGTTTTTCATAATAATCTCTAAAGGCACTATTAATTTCTAAAGGATCTATAACTACCTGTCCGTTACTTATAATACTGGTAATTGGTGTTTTAAATTCTAATTGTTTAATCTGCCATGCCAATAATTTTCCTGATTTTTCACCTTGTTCATAAAAAGTTTGCTTCAATCTTAGAAGACTCGAGGCAGCTCTATTCGCTGATTTTTTGTCATATTCAGCTCTCAGAATCAGTAATTTGTTCTCTAACAGTGGGTTACTTCCTGCATACACCTTTTCTTGAAGAATTTTTATTTTACGTTCCAATTGGACTCTCTCCTCTCGAGTCTTCTTAGATTTTGAACCTGTTTGCCCCCTAATAAAAGCTTTGAAAGCCTCCTACTTTATACATGCCGTTGTTTGTGTAGTGTTAATATCAAAGAACGCATCTATCTGTTTTTCTATGTACTTAACAAATTCCTCATCCTGAAGCCATTTATGCTGAAAATTCCACCTACCTGGTTCCTTTGTCAATTTCTTATCTGCATATATTAGACAGCAGGGTGTATGATCAGAGATCACAATGTTATCATAGAAACAGTTTTGAATCTTGGACCTTAATTCTGTAGAGATGAAAAAGTAGTCAATACGTGAGAATGTCTTATAGGTATTAGAATAACAAGAATAGGCTTTGACTTGTGGTTTCATTTCTCTCCATATATCTAGCAATCTCAATTCTTTCATAAAATGATTGATGGTCATCCTGCATCCACTGTGCGTACAGTCCAGTCCTGTTGACCTATCTATACTGGGATTCAATGTACAATTAAAATTCCCTGCTATTATATGTTTCCCTGTAAGTGATGATAAAGTAAGGAATAAATTAACAAAGAAGTTTTGATCATCAATATTGGGGCCGTATAAGTTCACCAGATTTATATTTTCTAATAACAAAGATCCTTGGATGATTAGATATCTTCCAAATTTGTCTCCAATTACATTTTTCACTTGAAATGGGACTGTTTTGTGTATGAGAATCATAACTCCCCTAGCTCGGGATGAAAATGATGAGGTGAACACGTTACCTTGCCATCTTCTTCTAATTCTTTTTACATCCTCCTCTGTTAGATGAGTTTCTTGTAAAAATACAATTTTTGAATCTATGTCTTTTATTTTATTCATAACTTGTTTAAGTTTTTTTTTAGATTTTGTAGACCTCTGCAATTCCATGAAGTTAAATTAAGATTAACGCTTTGATCTATGATCAATAAGGAGTTTGAGATTGCCTTGCAATATGAACATGCTCATACAGAGAAGCAAAAACATGGATGGTTGAACATTCATCCTACAAATAACACAAAAACAAATTCCCTTTCCCCACATTCATGGTAACCCCCACAAAATCAAAAAAAATTCTGTCTCCCATTATAGCTAGTGACTGTTCCACACCTGCGAGGATCAGTCTCAATCACCCTGACTCTACTACTATTTTTAATGACATTAACTCTCTTCTGTAGTTTTTTCAACATAACTTCAAAGTTTTATAGCAACTTTGTACATCATAGCTTTTTTTTTTTAATAATACAGTCTGTATTTTGTAGACATGTTATATGTTTCAGATCAATCAGATGCCTGTACAAATGCTTAAATGTTCTACCTTTATCATGTTCATGCTTAGATCCCACCAGTCTCCTCTTGGATCTGCTTGATGAGCTCCTGCGCCTCTTGAGGGGTCTTGAAGATGTGGGTTCTGCCCTTGTATGTGACCAGCAGTCTTGCCGGATGAATCACTCCGTGACGAATCCCGAGGTTGCGCAGCTCTTTGCAGGCGGGGTCGAACTGCCTCCTTAATTGTTGAATTCCTGTGGCCAAATCTGGGTAGAACCGCACCTGTTGATCCTGGTATTTAATTTCCCCTTTAGCTCGCGCCGCATTGGTGACCGTCATCTTGTCCCTGAAGTTGAGGAACTTCATAATCAGTGTCCTCGGTGGTGTCTTATCATCTCTCGGTGGGCCGATTCGGTGAGCTCTCTCTAAAACGACCGATGACTGCAGGTCCGCGTTGTTCAGCGCTTCTGGAATCCACTTTTCCAAAAAGGAACATGGGTCCCGTCTCTCCACTCCCTCCGGGAGGCCCACCAGCCTCAAATTATTCCATCGCGAGTGGGATTCCAAGTCGAGAATGTTATCTTCCAGACGTTTCCATTTTAATTCCAGTGTTTGCAACTTTGATTGTAGGCTGGTGACGTCATCTTCAGCGCTTGAAATTCAGAGCTCCGCCTGCGATACTCGTTCCATACAGTCGCTTATTTCCTTTCTCATTCCTTCTATCGCTGCTATAATCCCATCAAATTTAGACGAAAAGTCTGCTCTCATGGAGCTGATGGCAGCGAGCACCGCGCTTGTCCCCTCCTCAGCAGCTACCGCTCCGCCGCTGGCTACATCCTCCGCCATAGTCTCTGGAGTTTTTTCTGCTTCACCACGAGCGTGGAAGTCTGTTAGTTTGGATTGTTTTGTCGAATTACTTTTTCCTCCGCCTAATTTCCCAGCCTTGGTCTTTACCATATCCGCGCCTAAACGTTGGGGTGGGTTTTTGTTCCAATTAAGAGAGTTTTAGCAAACTTTTTATTTTTAGGAGCAGAGCAGTGTGAAACACGTCTTCCTATGTGGCCGCCATAACCGGAAGTGTTTTCAGTCATCTTAAAAGTATTTCAACATATTTGCATCCAGAAGCTTTCATCCTTATTGATCGATAAGTCTCTCTCTCATTTTGATTTTGGAAGAGATACTGACTCATCCGGTTTAGATAATAGTCCGTGTATTTTCAATATCAATTTAGGGGAATTGAGATTTAGAAACTCCTTAACTTGTCACCTTAACTGGTACCTCTAAATCTGTCTGATTAAGATTGAATCTTGCTTTTATTATGGATTTAAGCTGTTGGTATTCAAGATACTTTTTATCACTGATGTCGTACTTTTACACTAGTTCCTGAAATTGGATAAAATTTCCACCTCAAGTAAGATGCTCCAAGTTTTTTTATTCCTTTTTCATACCATAGTAGAAAGTTTAGCATCCTCTTTTGTTGCAGGATATCAGGATTATTCCACATGGGTGTGAGTTTGCAAGGGACAAGTGAAGATCATGTTATTTTTAAAAAATTTCACCAAGCTGTCAGAGAGGAGCTGATATTAATGCTTTTAAAACAGTCATGGCATTTGACACAGGGACTCATCAAAGGTAAGTCAGAGATTTTTCACGACCGACAGAGAGCCTGTTCAGCATCTAACCATGGGTTTCCTAGTGGGGTTGATTTTGTCCATTTAGAATCAAACTGCATTCTATTGGCTAAGAAGTAATTAAAAAAAAACTGGTAAATCTAAACCTCTGCACTCTTTTGCTTTTTGAACAGTTTTTAAGCTGATCAGTGATGGTTTATCCTTCCATAAAAATTTACTGATATTTTAGTCTAGAGGCTTAAACCACGCCATAATTTCTCTAGCAACACCCAGGCCTGATTACTGCCACACCTGTTCTCAATCAAGAAATCGCTTAAATAGGACCTGCCTGACAAAGTGAAGTAGACCAAAATATCTTCAAAAGCTAGAAATCATGCTGTGATCCAAAGAAATTCAGGAACAAATGAGAAACAAAGTAATTGAGATCTATCAGTCTGGAAAAGGTTAAAAATGTTATGATCAGGTGAGCGCGCTTCCCCTCCCATCCTGTGGGAGGTTCCTCGTCTAGTCCCCAGCTCCGCAGGTAATCAGTATGCCTGTGTGAGTGGATACACCTGCTGTCGTCATCGTTCCGGATTGCCTTCTCCACCCGGTCAGGTATCTCCCCAGCACTACTCATCTGCAGCTTCTCCACTGGATCATCTTTGCCCTGCTGGGTTCCTCTGTCAGTCTCTCTGCTCCTATTTGTAAGAATATCCCTGTTATCCATTATTCCCAGTCTCCCCCCTCATACTAACCTGCTCTCATCACTCTCCTTACAGGCTGGGTATTCCTCTGGCGAGTGAGGTGTTTTTTTCCCGCTAATCCTGTTTTCAACCATTCAATAAAATTGTGTTTAAACTTCGCTTCTCTGTGTCGTGTGCTTTCACTGGTGTAGCATTTTGCACGTGAGCTGATTATTCTTGTAAATATGACAGAACTAGCCAGTCACGAATTAGGCTCAGCAGTTGCTGCATCAGCAGAGAACTCCGCCCTCTACTGCCTCAACATCACAGACAGGCAGGTGACCATGCTGACAGAACAGCTGCAGACAATTACGCAACAGCTGAGCACGGTCACCGACCAACTCAACCGCATGTCTTGTTTGGGTCCTGTCCCCCCACCTGCTATCCCAGTTTCTTCCACCATTCGCTGAACCACTTCCGTTCCCTCACCGACCCCATATGCGGGGGAGGTGGGGAAGTGTAAGGGGTTTTTCTGTGCCAGGGTTAGCTTTATCTGTGGCAGGTGTGCGGGGAGTACCCGATGACAAGTCCAAAATTCATTTCATGACCCTCCTGCTGCAAGACCGAGCCCTCAGCTGGGCTCAGGCTATTTTAGACAGTGCGGAGGGTCCTCTCTACACTTTTGATAGTTTTATTGGTGAGTTCTCCCGGGCTTTTAATCGCTCGGAGACATCATGAGCCATGTCTTGTCACTCCGCCAGGGCAGTCAGTCTGCAGCCGACGATTCTGTGGAGTTTTGGGTCGTCGCAGCGGACTCTGGTTGGAATGATGCTTCTTTAAGAAGTGCCTCTCTCCAGGGTCTTAATGCCCACCTCTGCAATGACCTGGCGGTTCATGCTGTTCCCTCCTCTCTGGATGAGCTCATAGATCAGGCCGTCCGTTTGGATAACCGCTACCACGAGCGCGCAAAGTAGCAGAAGGCCTCCTCCGGCCCATCCATTTCGGGCACGTTTTCCCTGGCTACTGGCATGAGTGAAGTTGACTCCTCCTCCAAAGCTATGGTGCTTGGCCAAGTCCGTCTCACTCCAGAGGAGTACTAGTGACAGAGGAGAGCCAGTGCTTGCATGTACTGCGGTTCTTTAGAGCACAAGATATTTAATTGTCACCTGAAGCCAAAAGACGCTGCCCGTCAGTAGCCGTGGGGGGTCTGACAGGCGGGAACTCTTCATCCCCTTGGCAATTTTTTCCACTCCTGCCATCATTCAGTTGCCGGGGGTCAAGAGGAGGGTTTCGGCATTAATTGACTCGGGGGCAGAGCAGGATTTCATCTCTTTGCAGCTCATGCTGGAAATTGGCATTCCCATGACTAAACTGAAACCTTCAGTAAACATTGTAGCATTATCTGGTAGTTGTGTGGTGTCGATTACTGAATTCACGGCGCCGATCTCCATTCTCCTTTCCAGGAACCACCGGGAGACCATCGTTCTTTATTCTGCCTAGTTTGTCCTCCCCTGTGGTTCTGGGGTATCCGTGGCTTCAGAAGCATAACCCTATTATTAATTGGACACAAAATTCCATCTCTTCCTGGAGCCCCTTCTGTTTAGCATCCTGTCTTTGTTCGGCCAAGTGTTCACCGTCCCTTTCCATCTCCTCTCCTCCGGTTGAGCCGCCGGATCTCAACCTTGTACCCGAGGTCTATCATGACCTTGGCGAGGTCTTTAGCAAGTCAAGAGCCCTTTCTTTGCCTCCTCACTGCTCTTACGACTGTGCTATCGACCTCCTTCCGGGTGCACAGTTGCCATCCAATCGGCTCTACAGCCTTTCTGGGATGGAGAGAGAGGCGATGGAAAGTTATATTAAGGACTCTTTGGACACCAGCCTCATTTGGCCCTCTTTGGCTACTCTTGGGGCAGGGTTCTTCTTTGTTGGAAAAAAGGACGGGTCTCTGCGGCAGTGCATAGATTTAGCGAGCTAAACACCATTACTGTTAAAGACAAATATCCTCTGCCCCTGATCAGCTCCGCTTTTCAGCTCCTTCACCACGCGAGGGTATTTACCAAATTGGATTTGCACAATGCGTATCATTTAATCCACATTCGTGAGGGGGACGAATGGAAGACAGCTTTTAAAACACACCTGGGGCAATTTGAATATCTTGTGATGCCTTTTGGGCTCACCAACGCCCTCACCGTCTTCCAGCGAATGATTAATGATGTCCTTCGCGATATGGTTAATCAATTTGTTTTTGTCTACCTTGACAATATTTTGATTTTTTCTTGCACGTCAGAGGAGCACTAAGACCATGTCAGGGCCATGTTACAGCAGCTCCTGGAAAACCAGCACTTTGTGAAGGCTGAAAAGTGCAAGTTTTCCATGTGCTCCACTTACTTCCTGGGGTTTATTGTTGCTGAGGGAGAGTTGAGGACCGATCCGGCCAAGGTGAAGGCTGTGCTTGATTGGCCTACACCCCAGTCCCGTAAGGAGCTTCAACGCTTCTTGGGATTTGTAAATTTTTACTGCTGATTCATTAGAAATTACAATAGGGTAGCACAGCCTCTTACTCTACTGACCTCGGTCAAGGTGCCTTTCACCTGGTCCGAGGCAGCTGAACAGGCCTTCTCTAAACTGAAGGACCTATTTTCCAACACACCCATCCTGGCCCAGGTCAACCCTCAGCTCCAGTTCATTGTAGAGGTGGACACTTCTGATTCGGGGGTGGGCACTGTCCTCTCGCAGTGCTCAGCTTCCGATCAGAAGCTCCACCCATGCATGTATTTCTCTCAACGGCTCACGCCGGCCGAGAGGAACTATGATGTAGGGGACCACTGGGCCCTATTCTTTATTAGATTTAATCTTACCATCACCTACAGGCCGGGCTCCTACAATATCAAACCTGATGATCTCTCCCGCCAGTTTACCACTGACCACTCAGCCCCCCCCCCCAACCTACTGTGCCCTCCTCATGTACCCTTGGTACTCTTACCTGGGAGATCGAGCAGAGGGTCCGGCAGGCCCAGTCCACTGAGCCCAAACCCGAGGGGGGACCCGATGATCGGCTGTTTGTCCCAGCCGGCCTCCACAGCGACGTCATCAGGTGGGGTCACACGAGTCACTTTGCCTGTCACCCAGGGGTTTCCCAGACCATCAACCTTATACAACAGGTGTTCTTGTGGCCCACGCTGCGGATGGACGTCCGGGACTATGTCAAGGCTTGTCAAGTATGTACCAGAAACAAATCTGACTCTTCCCCTCCCGCTGGGCTGCTTCATCCCCTCCCGGTTCTCAGCCGCCCTAGGTCACACGTAGTTCTGTACTTTGTCACTGGACTTCCCCCCTCAAATGGTAACAGAGTCATCCTCAATGACTGTTTTTCAAAGGCCATCCATTTAATGCCCCTCCCCAAGCTGCCCTCCACCTCAGAGACTGCCAGTCTGTTCACTATCCACGTCATCTGCCTTTACGGCATTCCCCAGGACATTGTGCCTGACCGGGACCCACAATTTACCTTCCAAGTGTGGAAAGTCTTTTTGTCATTCCCTGGACACCATGGTCAGTCTTCCATCTGGATACCATCCTCAGAGCAACAGGCAGGCTGAGCGTATCAACCAATCCCTGGAGATTGCTCTCAGATGTGTGACATCCTGCAACCCATCTACTTGTAGCACTCATCTGACCTGGGTGGAGTACACTCACAACTCTGCAGTCTCCTCGGCTACCGGATTAACACTTTTCAAGGCATCTATGGGGTACACAACACGCCCCCCCACCGTTGCCCATGGCGGACAGGGAGGTTGCCGTGCCATCTGTAGGGGCCCACGCTCACCGTTGCCGCCATCTCTGGAGAGCCACCCGGGCTGCGCTTCTCCGCTCCACTGAATGGAACCAGCAGTACGCGGACCACAGACTGGTTCCAGTGCCCAGATATACGGTCAGGCAGAGGGTGTAGCTGTCCTTGGACCAGGTGCCTCTGAAGACAGAGTCTCATAAGTTGTCACCTCGCTTCCTGGGGCCAGTTTCCATCTCCAGAATTATCAGTGACATGACGGTCCACCTGAAGCTTCTGCCGACTCTTCGTATTCACCCTACCTTCAGCATATCGAAGATTAAGCCCTTCTCCACCAGTCCTCTCTGTCCCCCCACTCACCGAAGTCTCCTCATCCTCGTCGGCTCCTCGATGGCCAGACCATCTACACCATTCAGAGAATTCTGGACGTTCACCGTCGGGGTCAGGGGTTGCAGTACTTGGTCCAATGTCAGGGCTACGGACCTGAAAAAAAGGTTGTGGATCACTGGTTCTCACTTTCATGACATGGAGATGGTCCGGGCCTTTCATCGATCCCATCCCAACAAGCCCGGTGAGCCACCAGGAGGTGTCTCTGGGGGAGGAGGGGGGGGGGCACTGTTATGATCAGGTGAGCGCACTCCCTCTCCCTTCCTGTGGGAGGTTCCTCGTCTAGTGCCCAGCTCCACAGGTAATCAGTACACCTGTGTGAGTGGATACACCTGCTGTCTCTTCACTGCCAGTGCTTAAAAGGGCCAGTTTGTGAATGCTCCAGCGATGGCTTGTTCGGTATACTGCCATTGAAGATAAAAGTAAGTGAAGCTTAAGTTAACAAGGACTCCAGATATTAGTCTCTTTTTCTGTTCCACCTTCTCAGCTTGCTGCCATCTCTGCGGTGTGTCCCCGGGAGTTGTTGTGCACTCACCTGCTCCATCATCATCGTCCCAGATTGCCTTCTCCACCCGGTCAGGTATCTCCCCAGCACTACTCATCCGCAGTTTCTCCACTGGATCATCTTTACCCTGCTGGGTTCCTCTGTCAGTCTCTCTGCTCCTATTCGTAAGAATATTCCTGTTATTCATTATTTCCCGTCTCCCTCCTCATACTAACCTGCTCTCATCTCCCTCTGTACAGGCTGTGTATTCCTCTAGCGAGTGAGGTGTTTTTTTACCGCTAATCCTGTGTTCATCCGTTCAATAAAACTGTATTTAAACTTCGCTTCTCTGTGTCGTGTGCATTCACTGGTGTAGCATCTTGCATGTGAGATGATTATTCTTGTAATCATGACAAAAAAGCCATCTCTAAAGCTTTGGGACTCCAGTGAACCACAGTGAGAGCCATTATCCACAAATGGCGAAAACATGGAATAGTGGTGAACCTTCCCAGGAGTGGCCAGCCGACAAAAATTACCCCAAGAGCTCGGCGACAACTTATCCAAGAGGTCACAAAAGACCCTACAACAACATCCAAAGAACTGCAGGCCTCACTTGCCTCAGTTAAGGTCAGTGTTCATGACTTCACCATAAGAAAGAGACTGGGCAAAAATGTTCTGCATTGCAGAGTTCCAAGACGAAAACCACTGCTGAGCAAAAAGAACATAAAGGCTCGTCTCAGTTTTGCCAGGAAACATCATTTTAAGCATCAAGTATTTTCCCAAGACTTTTGGGAAAATACTCTGTGGACTGACGAGACAAAAGTTGAACTTTATGGAGTGTGTGTGTCCCATTACCTCTGGCGTAAAAGTAACACAGCATTTCAGAAATGGAACATCATACCAACACTAAAATATGGTGGTTGTAGTGTGATGGTCTGGGGCTGTTTTGCTGCTTCAGGACCTGGAAGACTTACTGTGGTAAATGGAACGATGAATTCTGCTGTCTACCAAAAAATCCTGAAGGAGAATGTCCGGCCATCTGCTTGTGACCTCAAGCTGAAGCGCACTTGGGTTCTGCAGAAGGACAATGATCCAAAACACACCAGCAAGTCCACTTCTGAATGGTTTAAGAAAAACCAAATGAAGACTTTGGAGTGGCCTAGTCAAAGGGCTGACCTAAATTCAATTGAGATACTGTGGCATGACCTTAAAAAGGCAGTTCATGCTTGAAAACCCTCCAGTGTGGCTGAATTACAACAATTCTGCAAAGATGAGTGGGCCAAAATTCCCTCCACAGTGCTGTAAAACACTTATTGCCAGTTATCGCAAACGCTTGATTGCAGTTGTTGCTGCTAAGGGTGGCTCAACCAGTTATTAGGTTTAGGGGGCAATAACTTTTTCACACAGGGCCATGTAAGTTTGGATGTATTTTTTAACCTTAATTATAAACACCTTCATTTAAAAACTGCATTTTGTGCTTACTTGTGTTACCTTTGTCTAATATTTGAATTTATTTGATGATCTGAAACATTTAAGTGTGACAAACATAAAAAAAATGAGAAATCAGGAAGGGGGCAAACACTTTTTCACACCACTGTACAGCCGAGCTTGTTTACGGTATCATGAAAATAATAACCATGGGTGTGACATGTCTATTGCCCTCCATGTATCACAACCGCAGTTATTATATTCACTGACATTGTACTCCCTCTTGTGTAATATTGCTTTATGGGAAATCTGATAAGAATATTAAATTTTTTACTTTTGCACAAAATTGCTTTCATAAATTGTATACTTTTTACATTTTTTTAAATTTTTTGAATATACTGTAGAGAGTGTAAGGGAAGGATGTGGAGGCGAGGCACGAGCGTAGGTCGACACAGATTCTTTATTAAACCCTCTATCATATGTACAGCATGTGACCCCAGCGTGGACGCTGGGGCTGTGAAGAGCCTAGTCTGGAAAGGCCTTTTACACATGTTGTACAGACAAAGAGAATGTATGGTACATTAGCATTTTGATTGTCAGTAATACACATCATTAACATGACATGCACTGGTGCCACTTTGACCACTGCTTCTGGTCTCAGCGGCTCCCAGTTATTCATTCCGTCGTCAGGGGTATGTAGCTTAACAGTCCAGTCTGATTGCCCCCCGGGGTTCTTTGTCCGTATGTCTATTGTCCTGCCCTTCCTCCTGCCCTGATGGGTCTGAGAGGATGTCCCCCGCTGAGTCAGGTGTCCACCACACAACGTTCATTATTATTAAAGTTTTTTATGTTGCTCTAGCAGTTTTTGTGTTAAATATGATGGTCACAAGTATATTTTAGGAAGAAAAGCAGCTAGAAGTTACTTAAAATACCTTATCACAGAGAGAGAGAGAGAGAGAGAGAGAGAGAGAGAATGAATTTGGATGGCTATGTGAATGTTTTAAAAGGAGCTGGTGTAATCATGGTCCAGTCTGGCTCCTGTTGTATCTCATATCTCACCAGTGAAGGTGAGCAGGCGGAAGATCAAAGACGCCTCTGTACCCATTGCATGGAGAAAACTGATTTATATTGGATCTCTTCATTTTGACAAATATGCCTTTCATGAGTGATTCTCCCGAGATCAGACTAAATTCCCTTCGGCTGTACTGTATCTCTCAAAAGTGATGGAAATAACCTGCACCAGAAGAAATTGGGGGGGGGGGGGACGGGGAGCAAGAGCTTGATTCTGAACAAAATGCTGATTGGATCAGACAGAATCTTTGGCAAGCAGTTTAGCCTTGGCTGAATTAACCAAGGTCATCCACATCCTAGACTCGGTGGACTGGCCTATCCCCTTTATTTATTTATTTGCAAATGACATGTTGCTTCTATAGCTTTTGCAATCTATTACACCCTGACTTCATTGAAGCGATGGAGAGTTTCAGTCCAATGCTTTAACAGCAACAATTCATCAGTATCGGCTAAACCTCTAAGTGCCATTCACTTCCTGACAAATGGGCCATGGAACTAGGTGTAGGGTTTAATTTCCTTCTGCAGTGCTGTGCAATTAGACTAATATCAGTATGATGAATGTGATCATATTTTTCTATTTATCTGCATAACTCCACTGTTCCCTATGGGGTCAAAGAGAGAAATGTTGATTGAAACTTTGGTTTGATTTCAGCATATTTTAAACTATATGGATAGAGGGACTGAAGCACTGTGTGAGGGCCAGAAGCATGTGTGGAGTGAATGCATTGGCAAGTCCTCTTCCGTATATACTGTATACCATATTCATTTTGTGCATTCAGGGCAAAGCAGCAATGTCAGGTAATGGATGAATAATTTCTGTCTGACTTTTGCTGTTTCCGTTATATAGGTTGCATCAGAGGGTAAATACAAAAGACCTAGAGTATATGGTTGCTTAGCTTTGAGGACTTTGTGATTTAACCCATGTTGAATTTGTCCAATCTACAATTCATGAGGTGTTGTGCAACCAAGCAAATAGGGACATTTTTGTTTCTGCTGCTACTACAGCTGCAATAATTGTGCCTCTATGAAACACTAGCCATTGTGTAAGGTAGACTGTAGTGCTGTAATCAAGGCCTGACTGAAACAAGAGTGTACCAAGGCCAAGACAAGGCCAAGGTCAAGATAAAACAGGCAGAGAGCAAGCCAAGACCAAGATGTACATGCACAGAGGGTTTGGTCTCGATTTGGTCTTGAACCCTAAAGCCTTGGCCTTGTTTTGGTACACTTTTTTCTCTTTTTTCTTCTTTGTATAGTCTTTACAACAACAGTAATAAAAATCTGCACAATATAAGGCCTTGTCCATACATCCATGGGTAGTTTTAAAAGTAGAGCTTTTTTTCTTTGCTGTTTGGACTTTCATCCACACTAAAACAGTTTTTGGACATTTTTTTCTCCTTGAAGGGAGAAGACTACCTCTGGTGATCATGTTTCCATGTGGAGTGGGAAAATGGATGTTTTAGCTGGGAACATCATATTCTCATAGTGGGTTCTCATCACATTATGCACCGTTATCTCCTTTGTTAACATGGTAATGGCAACACAGCCAAAACTGTGTTACTGCTAGCTTTGCTAGCAGATAATTTTATGTTTGCAGATCAATGTACATGTATTAACAAATAGAGGCTTTGGAATTCATTATGGATGACACTGCTACATAAAAAAACACACTTCCACAACATATAACGCTCTGCCAACCTCAAAAGCTTTGGATCAGACACAGTTGGGCACACTTCTTATGGTGCTTCAATTGAGCTTGTGCAATTTCATGAAAACAGGGATTTTTCAAACAGCGTTGCATGGGCAAATTTCTTATTTTATATACAATGGGGGGAAATAAGTATTTGATCCCTTGCTGAATTTGTAAGTTTACCTCCTTACAAAGAAACAAACAGTCAATAAATTTTATGGTTGGTTTATTTTAACAGAGAGAGACAGAAGATGCACAAAAAAATCGAGAAAAATATTAAATAAGGGTTATAAATGAATTTGCATTTGAAGGAGGGCAATAAGTATTTGATCCCCAAGCAAAACATGACTGAATACCTGGTGCAGAAACCCTTGTTGGTATTACAGAGGTCAGCCGTTTCTTGTGGATGGTCACGAGGTTTGTGCACATCTCAGGAGGGATTCAGGAGCCTCATGTACAAAGGGTACTAATGCACAAAAACATGGTGGAAAGTTTCACTTGCATCGACTATTTAGTAACATCAGAGACAAATATCATTTGCATAATAATTTGGAGGGGCAGCACGGTGGCGGAGTGGTTAGCACTGCGGCAGCACAGCAACTCACCCTTGACCAGGGGATCCTGGGTTCGATCCCAGCCCCCGACCAACAGTGATCTGTGTGGAGTTTGCATGTTCTCCCCGTGTCTGCGTGGGTTTACTCCGGGATTTCTCCGGTTTCCTCCCACATGCCAAAAACATGCAAGTTAGGTTAATTGGCATCAAAAACTGGGGATTCTAAATTGTCCTTAGGTGTGACTGTGAGAGTGAATGGTTGTCTGTCTCTCTGTGTTGGCCCTGCAATGGACTGGCGATCTGTCCAGGGTGTACCCTGCCTCTCGCCCAAAGATGCTGGGATAGGCTCCAGCCTCCTGCGACCCAAAAAGGATTAAGCGGTAGAAGATGAAATAATAATTTGGAATGCGGTGTACACTACTCACAAAAAGTTACGGATACTTGGCTTCCGGGTGAAATTTCAGGATGCACCTGAAATGCACTATAACCTTTACAGGTGAACTTAATTTGACCTTTTCTAACCTTTTGAATGCACATGTCCAACTAGTACTTTTTGCATGACTTGCTGTTCTCTAACAAGGTGCTTCAGGGCAAAATTCACAACAGATATTTGATCCATGAATCAACTAATACATTTTCTGTCAGAATTGGTATTTAAAGTGTCCTCTTCATCATGCTGTTCACATTTTAACATCATGAGACCAAGAGGACACCTAATAATTGATCAATAGTACCTCACCGTGGTGAGGCTTCAAACAGGATGTTCTCTGAGGGAAGTGGCCACTGAGCTTAGAGTGTCATAGGTGGAGGTGTAAGCCAGGGGAAGAATCCCATCCCTTCAGTGATGTGGATGTTGTACCGGTCTGTCGTGGTGAAGAGGGAGCTGAGCTCTAAAGCAAAGCTGTTGATTTACTGATCAATTTACATTCCTACCCTCAGCTATGGTCAGGAGGCCAATAAAAATCATTTGTAAATTGATCAAATCTGTCAATGAAAATTTAACAGCTTTTGTGGCAACTTTGTTAGGAGTATATTCTGAAAAGTTACCTTTCGTGACAAAGCTTTTTGATACCTGATTCAGTCTCTTCTGTACAGAACATCCATCACTGGCCTCCACGTCACCGTTTCGTAAATAATCTTTTAAAAGATGATGAAATGCAAAAGACATTTTGTGCAGCCACAAACTCCACTGCATGTGAACTGTTATTTTTTAAACTGTTGCAAACAGGAAAACACGTCACACCTTGCATAATGCTTAGAACCAGTCTTGGTCTGGGTTCCGATAAGGCAGCCATACCTGCATCTGTAGCTTAAAGCAAATGGTAATGAGATTGTTGATTTACTCAATTGGATTTCAATTTGGCCATATGGCGGCAAGCTAGCTAGCAGGCCTATAATTACAGCAGCATTTTCATGTCCTTGGACTAGATGGACAAACTGATGGTATGTGTCCACTGCTGTATTTTTTTAAATGGAAAACATCGTAGCATGCACTGAATGTATGAATGAGGCATAACCACGTGGAGAGACAGAAGATGATTGACATAGTGGAAACCAATAATCACAGAGCCGTGTCCAAGGGGAAAGACTCTCATGGGTCCTGATGCTGAGAGCACAAAAGCTGCACCTGACTGGTTGACCTAACTGTAGTGTATGAGTTTGGCCATATCTGGGAGTGAGGCGCATCCTGCAGATGATGTCACCATGTCATATATATTGGGCGGCCCGCCATCTCAGGTAGGCAGTTGTATGAGAGGTGGTTGGCAGCCGGCCCCATTATACAAGTGCTTGTACTATTCTACTTTACTTGTAATAAAGTTCAGTAAACGGCAGCATCCTCGTCAGTTGTCATGGCCAGGTTTGTGGACATAAGATTTGGCGATGAGAGGTTAAACTATGGAAGCATGCTTACGGCTGCTATGGCCCTTTCTCGAGCCCCTGGGGGAACCAACAGTCCCGTCGCCACATTGGCTGGACGCATTCGAGACCTATGTTACAGCGTTGGACCTGGGTAAACTCAACAACGTAAGGGAACGAGCACTTTTTGACCACAAATTCGGCTTAGAGGGTCAGAGAATTTTCCACATACTAGGACCGACAGAGTCGTATGTGGATGCCGTTGAGCTTCTTGCTAACTACTTTGCTGAGCACACACTTAACTCGAGGCTACGAACTAGGATACTAATGGCACCAAATGGCATGATGCTAGCTAATACCATAGAGCTAGCGTTCCAGCTAGAGGAAGCGGAGAAGTTAGCCATGGAGCAAAATGGGCTCCAAACACAGAAGCTACCCAGACAGACGATGCTAGCAAACGTGGTGGGCACGGAGGAAGCAGAAGACATGGCAGAAGAGTACAAGACGGATACAGTTAGCCGAAAGTCCGGTCCGAGAGGCCCCATCTGCAGGAGCTGTGGGTCCCCAACGCATTAGGACAGAGCACATTTTTGCCCAGTAAGAGGACGATGTATCAAGTGTGGATGCCTGAACCATTTCGCCAGAGTGTGCCGGTCGCCAGCACCGTGGGGCACACCAAGGGAGCCAGCCCTCCCACCAGCAACAACCATTCATTGCGATAAGCCCCGACATCATCAGTTATTCATACAGCATGGTTAAGGGATAAGGGCCTGCACTTATATAGTGCTTTTTCTAGTCTCAAAGACCACTCAGAGCACTTCACTAGCACTAACCCTCTATTCTAAGGGCCTATAGGAGACAGATATCTAGGGACAATTTAGAACAACCAATTAACTTAACACGCATGTCTTTGGATTGTGAGAGGAAACCGGAGCCCCCAGAGTAAACCCACGCAGCACAGGGAGAACATGCAAACTCCACACAGAAAGGTTCCTACCGCTGCCAGCCTGGGGATTCGAACCTGGAACCTTCTAGCTGTTAGGCAACAGTGCTAATCACTGGACCACCATGCTGCCTAGGTGGTTGAGCTAGACAGGGTAGCTGTGCCGCTCTTGCTCGACACGGCGGTGGTGCGGTCAATGTTAAACTGGGCCACAGTGAACAAGTTTTTCCCCAACCACAAAATCAAGAAGAGCCCAACACTGGTGTACGGATACGGTGGTCACAGACTGTGCAATGTTGGAACAGTAAAACTGACGGTTTACTACAAGTCCAAAATAATGTACGACTTCACGTTTCAGGTGGCAGCACACGGTGACAACATTATGGGGTGTGACCTTTTCTACAGACTGGGCTTCACTATCAGAGACAGCGCTGGGTTCGAATGGTCCAGGTGCGGCAGTTGGAGCACAGCGGACCTTGATGACAACGACGTGGTGTGGGGTGGGATGAGGTAATTAAGAACAGCACCGTCACCAAAGCATCCTCCCTGCGGTCTCAGGAGGAGAGCCGCCTGGGAGGGGGGCAGCCAGACTCTCCTGCATCCCTCGCTCAGCCAGAGCCATAACCAGAGGCGGAGGGAAGGGAGCCCAAGCATGCAGAGAACCCAGAAGTGCAGCAACAGCAACAGGGCACAACACGGCACAGCAGAGCACTTCAGATGGAAGAGAGGAGGAACCGGACTGCTTCCATACCCTCACTCAACAAGCTACAGAGGTTGCAACCAAGCTGAAGAGTCCGCCTCAACGAGGGACACCGGAGAGAAAACGGACCCCTTCCATACCCACGATGAGCCTCAATCTATGATGGAGACAACGGGTGAAGGGTCCACAATGAACACGGTGACAATGGAACCGCCGCAGCATGATAGAGGTCCCAAGCTGAACGAGCACGTAGAGACACCAGGAGCACAACAACACATAAAACCAAGTAAGGTGCCACTCCAAGTCAAAGACTGGAGTCTCACAGTCTCTCGCCAATTCACACTGGCGAGAGACTGGGACAACGACTGACCGGGCCACAGCCAGCAAAACAACAGGCGCTGCTGAGGATCGTGGCAAAACTGGGAACAGCATGCTTTTGGCTGACAGACGGTTTGGTTCGGCATGCAAACCAACTACGGCGTGTCCAGGTGGCTGCTCCAGACAGCGAGTCTTCACAGGAGTCAGCAACCACAGTGTGGGACCCAGGCCCCAGTGTCATGAAGACTGTTTTGCTTCATGCCCTTCAGGCAGAACAGTTCTCTCCATGGACAACTGTCCGTAAAAAGAAAAACTGTTCAGGTAGTAGTGCGGCTGACACAGTGGCAGAATTACCCACCCAGCCGCGTTGGGTCCCGCGGTGGTCTACCCACGGACCTTAGCCGTTTGGTTGTTTTGTTTGTGTTCTAAAAAAATAATAAAATAACGAGTGTTCTTTAATAAAACAGAGTTTATGTTCTTTAAAATGTGTTTGAATAAAAAAACGTGTTCTTTGAAAAATAACAACAACAAAGTGTTCTTGCTAATTAATTTGAATATAGAATTAGAAAGTTCTTTCAAACATAAATAATAATTATTTATACCTGAGCAGTAAAGCTAATTAATAATAGTGAATAGAAATGTTTAATGTGTTTGATAAGTAAATGTTTAAGAAATGTGTGTGTTACATATATACAGTACAAGTGTTTGAAGTAATACAGGTGCATCTCAATAAATTAGATTGTCATCGAAAAGTTAATTAAATTCAGTAATTCAATTCAGAAAATGAAACTCCTATATTATATAGATTAATTACACAGAGTGATATATTTCAAGTGTTTATTTCTTTTAATTTTGATGGTCATGGCTTACAGCTCAAGAAAACACAAATTCAGTTTCTCAAAAAATTAGAATATTACATAAAATTAATTTTCAAAAATGATTTTTAATAGAAATGTTGGCCTACTGAAAAGTATGTCCATGTACACACTCAATACTTGGTCGGGGCTCCTTTTGCATGAATTACTGCATCACTGTGGCGTGGCATGGAGGTGATCAGCCTGTGGTACTGCTGAGGAGTTAAAAAGGCCCACATTGCTTTGATAGCGGCCTTCAGCTCGTCTTTATTGTTGGGTCTGGTGTCTCTCATCTTCCTCTTGACAGTACTCAATAGATTCTCTAGTTGAAGTCAGGCTAGTTTTATGGCCAATAAAGCACAGTGATACCATGGTCATTAAACCAGGTTTTGGTATTTTTGGCAGTGTGGGCAGATGACCAACACCAGCAGATGACCTCTTTTCAGATGAAAGTAAATTTTGTATTTCATTTGGAAATCAAGGTCCCAGAGTCTGGAGGAAGAGTGGAAAGGCACAGAATCTAAATTACTTGAGGTCCAGTTTGAAGTTTCTACAGTCAGTGATGATTTGAGGAGCCATGTTTTCTGCTGGTGTTGGTCCACTGTGTTTTATCAAGTCCAAAGTCAGTGCAGCCATCTACCAGAATCTTTTAGAGCACTTTATGCTTCCCTTTGCTGACAAGCTTTATGGAGATACTGGTTTCATTTTCCAGAAGGACTTGGTGCCTGTCCACACTGCCAAAAGTACCAAAACCTGGTTTAATGACCATGGTATCACTGTGCTTGATCACAAGCACATGGTATCTGGTGTGGTATCACCAGAAAACTAACCTGACTTCAACTCCGTAGAGAATTTATGGAGTATTGTCAAAAGGAAGATGAGAGACACCAAACCCAACAATGCAGATGAGCTGAAGGGCACTATCAAAGCAACCTGGGCCTCCAGTACACCTCGGCAGTACCACAGGCTGATCACCTCCATGCTACGCTGCATTGATGCAGTAATTCATCCAAAAGGAGCCTCGACCAAGTATTGAGTATGTACATGGACATACTTTTCAGTCAGCCAACATTTCTATTAAAAAAACATTTTTTTTAATTAATTTTATGAAATATTCTAATTTTTTGAGAAACTGAATTTGGGGTTTTCATGAGCTGTAAGCCATAACTTTCAAAATTAAAAGAAATAAACGCTTGAACTACATCTCTCTCTGTGTAATGAATCTACAGACGTGGACAAAATTGTTGGTACCCCTCTGTTAATGAAAGAAAAACCCACAATGGTCACAGAAATAACTTGAATTTGACAAAAGTGGTAATAAATAAAAATTCTATGAAAATTAACCAATGAAAATCAGACAATGCTTTTGAATTGTGGTTCAACAGAATTATTTTAAAAAACAAACATCAAAAACATCAAAAATGATGGTACCCTTAACTTAATATTTTGTTGCACAACCTTTAGAGGCAATCACTGCAATCAAACGATTTCTGTAACTGTTAATGAGACTTCTGCACCTCTCAGCAGGTATTTTGGCCCACTCCTCATGAGCAAACTGCTCCAGTTGTCTCAGGTGTGAAGAGTGCCTTCTCCAGACGGCATGTTTCAGCTCCTTCCACAGATGTTCAATAGGATTTAGATCAGGGCTCATAGAAGGCCACTTTAGAATAGTCCAATGTTTCGCTCTTAGCCATTCTTGGCTGTTTTTAGCTGTGTGTTTTGGCTCATTATCCTGTTGCAAGACCCATGACCTGCAACTGAGACCAAGCTGTCTGACACTGGGCAGCACATTTCTCTCTAGAATACCTTGATAGTCTTGAGATTTCATTGTACCCTGCACAGATTCAAGACACCCTGTGCCAGATGCAGCAAAGCAGCCCCAGAACATAACAGAACCTCCTCCATGTTTCACAGTAGGGACAGTGTTCTTTTCTTGGTATGCTTCATTTTTGCGTCTGTGAACATAGAGCTGATGTGTCTTGCCAAAAAGTTCCAGTTTTGTCTCGTCTGTCCATAGGACATTCTCCCAGAAGCTTTGTGGCTTGTCAACATGCAGTCTGGCAAATTCCAGTCTGGCTTTTTTATGATTTGTTTTCAACAGTGGTGTCCTCCTTGGTCGTCTCCCATGAAGTCCACTTTGGCTCAAACAACGACGGATGGTGCGATCTGACACTGATGTACGTACCTTGACCTTGGAGTTCACCATGAATGTGTTTAGAGGTTGTTCTCGGCTCTTTTGTTACCATTCGTATTATCTGTCTCCTCCTGCGGCCATGTCCAGGGAGGTTGGCTACAGTCCCGTGGATCTTAAATTTCTGAATAATATGTGCAACTGTAGTCACAGGAACACCAAGCTGCTTGGAGATGGTCTTATAGTCTTTACCTTTAACATGCTTGTCTATAATTTTCTTTCTAATCTCCTGAGACAACTCTCTCCTTTGCTTCCTCTGGTCCATGTTTAGTGTGGTACACACCATGCCACCAAACAGCACAGTGACTACTTGTCACCCTTTAAATAGGCCGACTGACTGATTACAAGTTTGTAGACACCTGTGATGTTAATTAGAGGACACATCTTGGTTGAACATGTCCCTATGGTCACATTATTTTCAATCTTTTCTAGGAGTACCATCATTTTTGTCCAGGCCTGTTTCATGAGTTTATTTTTTAAAGTAATTCTGTTGAACCACAATTCAAAAGCATTGTCTGATTTTCATTGGTTAATTTTCATAGAATTTTTATTTATTACCACTTTTGACAGATTCAAGTAATTTCTGTGACCATTGTGGGTTTTTCTTTCATTAACAGAGAGGTACCAACAATTTTGTCCACATCTGTAGGAGTTTCATTTTCTGAATTGAATTACTGAATTTAATTAACTTTTTGCTGACATTCTAATTTATTGAGATGCCCCTGTATGTGTGGTTTTAATAGTGGGAATTTGGCTATTAAATTGGGGAGGGGTATCTGCTAACAGTAATAATAGATTTTTCAATTTTTGCAAAGGGGGTGGGGATGTAGTGTATGAGTTTGGCCATATCTGGGAGTGGGGTGCATACTGCAATGATGTCACCACATCATATATATTGGGAGACCCGCCATCTCAGGTAGGCAGTTGTATGGTGGACTCAGTTGGTATGAGAGGTGGTTGGCAGCCGGCCCCATTATACAGTACACATGCTTGTACTATTCTACCTTATTTGTCGTCATTGTCAGGTTTGTGGACATAACAGTAACCAACCGCGGGTGGTCTTCCACAGATTTCAGCTCCCAGTCAACATGGTGGATTGCTAGTAAATATTGTATGATATCTTAAAAACAAACCAGCAAAAAGTGTTTCTAACAACATTTGAGGCAAGAAATAGTAGGTGCAGTTAATGAATCCATCATTATTGGGCATCAGCAACCTCTAGTTTAAACGCTCAGCACAACATCGCTGCAGCCAGCACATTCCAAATGAGCTCATTTGTATAAACTGTAATAAGTAAAATGTATTTTATTTACTTTTTTATGTTTTTGTCATTTTATTGGATAAATATAAATGGTCCTGCTTGACATGATGAATGTGGCATGGCTGTAGTGAAAGGAGACTTGTAGAGTTATGCTAACTGGGTGTCTTGCAGTGGCATCCTTCGTCCATCCGTCCATCCTCCACTGGATGGTTCCAGAGGTCCATGTCACGGGGGCAGTAGTCAAAGCAAAGTAGCCCAGACTGTTGCTTTGCGGGGGGGGGGGGGGGGGGCATTCATTCTCAATACATGAAATACCTGTCTGTAATGTAATGCCTTGTTGTACCACATTTTTTGTATAGATTGATGATTTCTATGTAACTTTGGCATCATAGAATAGAATAGGCTTTATTGTCATTGTACAGTAGTACAGTACAACAAAATTGTGTGTGCCCCACCAGGCTACTGCACAATCAAGTATGAGAAAAGGATTAGATAAAACACGATTACAGAACACATGATTAAAAGGGACTGAAATAAAAGTAAAATAAAAATAAAATAAAAATGAAAAAAAATGGCCCAGAATTATGGAAATATACACAGGTATGGTAGTGGCTACGTGGGTGGAACGATGTACATAAGAGTGTAGAGTGCAGACACACAACTGAACACACAATTGAGCAAAATGGCCTTAGGATGATGGAAAATATACACAATAGTGGTTTCACGGATGGGTCAATACACATGAAAGTGAGGAGTGCAAAGGCAGATGTGCCACAGTGATAATTAAAAGGCCCTAAGTTTCAAATCAAATCAAATCAAATCAACCTTTATTGTCATATTGCTGTACATACAACTGTAGTGCAGGCAAGATGAAATTGCGTTTCTCTCGTGTTTTATGAAAAATATTTAGACAGGTTCGTGAGGAGTCGGCGCACAGGAAAGAATTCACACTGAGACAAAAACTGCTATAATAAAATGTGTCTTTTATTCCTCACAGAACACACAAAAGATCAATGCATTCACATTAGACAGACTGCTAGAATAAGCTGTATTCCCTTATTCCCCACAGACCATATCTTCATATACAAAAGATCAATGCACTTCATGTCATTTCATCAGCCCTTACCAATAATACAGAAGACCGGAGAGCCTTTGGCAGTCTTTTGGCAGGCGCATGCATCAATCAGCTTGGCAATTCGCGCGAAATCCACAGCAGACTCTACTGGTTGGCAAAAAACCTCTGCTTTTTAAAGGGTAGAGTTACGTACACAACGAAGGAGCCACTCTTCGTTGCCAGGCAACTTCCCCCCCCCATGCAATCGCGTAGAGAGCGGGGGGGCTAGTCCCCGCTCCCAGGCGATTGCAGCCAGACTCTCAAAACATATAACATCTGTTCTATCTCATTGCACACACACACATATGTGAGAAATAAAGGTTAAGCCTTGTTTCATAAACAGTGAGAAACTTGCTGTGCTAAGGAAAACTTGCTGTGTCTAAGAACAGGTCATACTGTCCAGGTCATGGTGTGCCTTAAGATAAAGAGAACTGGATTGTTAAAACATATTAAAAACAACTGAGAAACAAATCAGGGCACACATTAAAAACACATTTATATTACATCTCGGCATCCATATAAGTAAAAAGAGCATAATTTAAGACACACTCACACACACCCTCACCCCAATACAGCCATTCACACATCCCTGAGACATATTTGAAAACTAACTAGAACTATAATATACAAAAAATATACATAATGTCCATAAGGTGCAGTAGTATGTATGAGAGATTCCGGATCAACTGATCCGGAATCCAATCCAACCCAGATTGGACCGCGTCGGACCACAATTGGGTCGCAGCCGAACCTGCGCTGGACCCCTGCTGGATCTCGTCAGGCCCTGATTGGGTCACCGCTGCACCCGCGTCGGACCCCGATTGGATCACAGCAGCACCTGCGTTGGACCCCCACTGGATCTCGGCAGGCCCAGATTGGGTCACCGCTGCACCCGCGTCGGACCCCAATTGGATCACAGCAGCACCTGCGTTGGACCCCCACTGGATCTTGGCAGGTCCCGATTGGGTCACCGCTGCACCCGTGTCGGACCCCGATTGGGTCACCTCAGCCCACGCGTCGGACCCCGACTGGGTCTGGACAGACCCCGACTGGGTCGGTACTGCACCGGCGACGACCTCCATCCCCGAACCTGGGACCTCCAGCCCCGCGACCTCGACAGACTCCAAACTGGTTACGCTGTGGAGAGGCTCAGAGGACAGGAGAGGACCGGGATCAGTATCACCGGCAGCGCCAGAGCCCAGCGAGACGAGCTCGGGCGCAGCAGACGGCTGCCCCTCGCTCGCCTCCCCACGAGGCAGGCAAAAATGCTCTAACACACCACAAAGAAAAACAAAGAAGAGCACTTGCCTGCACTCGGGCTCTGGAGCCGTCCAGGACTTCGTCGATCCAGGTTCAGGTAGAAGCTCGTTGTCGGGCTCCCACTCAGCTGCGTCGGGTTCCACAGCCGGCCTGATGGTCTCTGCAGCTGGATCCTCTCGCGCTGATGTCCACACCGATAACCCGCACGGCGTGGTGGCAGGGGACCCTCAACCCGCTGGCTCGGGCTGCTCCTCTGTGGAGACCTGGGGACGCTTGCTCGTCGGCTCAGGCTCCACACCGCAGTCCACTCTCCTCCTCTGTCCAAAACAAGGCTGTGGGGCCGGGATTATTCCCAGAGCCACAGGCCTCCCCCTCGTTCGACGGCGTGGACCTAACGCCGAGGTCCGCTCAGCAGGAGGAAACACAGAGGCAGCAGGTTCAGTACAGGTAACTACAGCTGGAGGAGGAAACTCGGGGGGCTGCAAACCCCGAGCTTCACCCCCAGGAGTCAGACAAGACAGATCACCATGATAAGTCGGGGAGTGAATTTGAACTTGCCTGTCTCCCGGAGGAAGGATGGTGCCAGCTGTAGAGGACATTGCTCCTTCCCTCGCTCGCTGGGTGGTAGGAAAGGACCCATGGACGGAGCTCGCAGGCGCAGGACTCTGATCACACACAGCAGCTGGAGAGGGCGTTGAGGATGAGAGAGCGGCAGCCAAAGCGGGCCGGGCACAACATGCTGACCGTACAGCAGGGGGTGGTGGCCCGAGAAAAGGGGCTGCAGGAATTCCCTCCTGATGTGACGCCGAAGAGACAGCGGACTGGTTGACTGGGTCATTCCGGCGGCCCGGAACTGGATCCAGAACAGGAGCTTGCTGAAGATGCGCTCGGCCGCAGCACTGACGTCTACGCCGGCCCCCAGATGGTGCGAACTCCAGGAGTGGATCGAGGACAGGATCGAGATCCCTAGGCGAAGAGCAGGAGCGCCTCCTCCTCTGCTTCTTGCCGTACTCCTCCTCCAGCATAAGGAATATCTCGCGTTGTGCGGCGATATCAACCCTCCTCACGTCGACTTCCGGGTGGTCGGCGTAGCGGGGAGAGAGATAATAATAATAATAATAATGCATCGGTTTTATATAGCGCTTTATCATATATACTCAAAGACACTTTACAAATAGGTACATTATTCATTCACTCCAGACAGACAATGGTAGTGGCAAGCTGCTTCTGCAGCCACAGCTGCCCTGGTGCAGGCTGACGGAAACGTGGCAGCCAATCTGCGCCAACTGATATACGGATATACATATATGCACATTCATACCCAGTGTTATGGGCACTGGAGGCAATGCGGGTGAAGTGTCTTGCCCAGGGACACAACGACAGGATATTTGGGGAGAGCGGGATTCGAACCGCTAACCATCGGGTTATTAGATGACCTGCTCTACCTCCTGAGGTATGAGGTATATATATACCCAATCGGTATATGATGAAGAGCGTCCTCAGCGGAGTCCAGGTACCAGTGTATGCCGTGATTGTAATCCAGGAGGGAAGCGGAGATGAGCATCTCATCCACAAATTCAAGGACGCCCGTCAGCTCGTGGCTCGGACTCCAAGCGCGGCCCCTCCGCGACGGCATTCCTCACACACACCGTACCCAGACAGGAAAAGCGAATGTCCAAAAAACACCAACTCACTGGTGAAAGGCGTCTCAGGTTGGCGTCACCGTAAACGCCATTTTTTGGCAGCAGTGTACTGTCATGCGGTGGCTCTCGCGAGCCGCCATAAGACGCCACACCGTCACCAGAGAGTTGTGCAAGAGTTTTTTATTAACGGTGAAGTAATAATAATACAAGCTGCTGAGGAAATGACACACACAAGTCTACACACACCAGGAGGCGTAAGGCTAACAGCTCACTTATGGGTCCACAGGAGGTGACAGTCATACCACAGACAGGCAAGGTAGAAACAATCCAAAGCATACATAAGCTCCGACGATCAGCGACGGACACTGCTGCAAGGATGCGGCCGCTAGCGTTGGTTTAAGAAGTCCGTCGCTAACGACCGCAAATGCAGAACAGCTGTTCAGGACTTGACAGCTCAGCGGAAGCCTCCCCGAGCGCTGTCACAATAAGAGCTCGGAGAGCCAGGATAACAACGCCGCTGTCAAGCCCCGACAGGAATAGCCCGAGCACAAATAACATAGTGCTCGGGTCACAACAGCTGGACTACCATGTTGCAATGCAGTACATCAGAACACTCTACACAACACTTCTGTAGAAGGTGCTGAGGATGCTGATGGGGAGAGAGGCCTGTTTGAGTTTCCGCAAGAAGTGCAGTCTCTGCTGGGCCCGCTTCCTGATCCCCAAGGAATTCTTGCTCCAGGTCAGGTCCTGCGAGATCTGCATTCCGAGGAACTTGATGTTCTCCACTCTCTCCACCAAACAGCCGCCGATGCTGAGAGGGACGTGTTCAGGCCGTGACCACCGGAAGTCGATAATCATCTCCTTCGTTTTGTCCACGTTGAGCACCAGATTGTTCTCCCTGCACCAGCCTCCACGTCTCTCACTTCTTCCCTGCACATTGATTCCTTATCCCTCTGAATAAGTCCCACCAATGTGGTGTCGCCTGCAAACTTAATAATCTGGCTCCCCTCGTGTCTGGATACACAGTCATGTGTTAGAAGTGTAAACAACAGTGGACTGAGTTTGCAGCCTTGAGGGGATCCGGTGCTCAGCGTGATAGAGTTGGAGATGTTATTTCCAACCCGGACAGACTGAGGTCTCTCAGTCAGGAAATCCAGGATCCAGAGACATGTGGCAGTGTTCAGACTGAGAAGGAGTAATTTCTCCATCAGTCTCTAGGGAATAATGGTGTTGAATGCTGAACTGGAATCAATGTACAGGAGTTTGGCGTAGGTGTCTTTCTGATCCAGGTGGGTGATGACAGAGTGCAGGGTGGTGACTATAGCATCCTCTGTGGAGTGGTTTGAACGATATGCAAACTGGAGCGGGTCATGTGATGCAGGGAGGCAGGCTGTGATGTATGGTTTGACAAGCCGTTCAAAACACTTCATCACAATTGGTGTCAGTGCAACAGGACGATAGTCATTCAGACACGACACAACTGGTTTCTTTGCCACTGGTACAATGGTAGAGGTCTTAAAGCATCTGGGAACGATTGGCCTGACTCAGGGAGATGTTATAAATGTCAGTCAGGACATCCGCCAACTCGCTCGCCCAGTCTCGGAGCACACATCCCGGGATGTTGTCCGGACCTGCAGCTTTACGTGGGTTGACCCTAATTAGGGTCCTCCGTGTGTCCGCTGCGTTGATGATGATAGCTGGCCCAACAGATGGTGGTGATGGGCCAGCCCTCCCTCTGATTGTCGGGTTTGATGCTTCAAAACGTGCAAAGAAGTTGTTGAGCCTGTCTGGAAGCGAAGCGTCATCGTCATCGACCCCCTGCCTAGACTTATAATCCGTCAGCATCCGAACTCCCTGCCACATCCGTTTGGTGTTCCTTGTGTCACAGAGGTGTCCCTGGATTTTCTCCGCATAGGTGCGCTTTGCCGTCTTAATTCCCTTTGAGTAGCGCAGACCTGGCTGAGCGGAGGGCGATTCTGTCCTTCACTCTGAAGGCTGCATCTCTGGCTGTGAGCAGCGAGCGCACCTCTGCAGTCATCCAGGGCTTATTGTTGCCCCGTGCAGTGATAGTCTTCACTATAGTGACATCCTCTGTGCACTTCGCAATGTAGCTGGTGACCGTTTCAGCATACTCCTCCACATCTGTCCTGTCTCCCTGGGAGGCTGCTATTTTGAAGACCTCCCAGTCTGTGTGCAGAAAACAGTCCTTAAGTGCTGAGGCTGCACCCTCTGGCCAAATCCAGATTTGTTTCTCTACTGGCCTGCTGCACTTCAGTAAAGGTTTGTAGGCAGGCACCAACATCACGGATAGGTGGTCAGAATGGCCAAGGTGGGGGCGAGATGTTGCCTTATAAGCATCTGGAAAGTTTATGTACACCAAGTCCAACATCTTCTCTCCTCTGGTCTTAAAGTCTACACATTGTTTAAACTTGGGAAGCACAGTCTTTAAACTGGTATGATTAAAATCCCCCGCAACCACCACAAAACTGTCCGGGTGTGAAGTTTGAAATTCACTAATAGCATCGTGCAGCTCTCCGAGTGCCTTGTTAGCATTAGCTTTAGCATTAGCGCTAGGAGCTATGTAAACAGCAGCTACAAACACGTTGGTGAATTCCCTCGGCAGATAGAATGACCGACAATCTACAATAAGGAACTCCGCCAACAGAGAGCAGTGTTTAGATACTAACGTGGTGTCAACGCACCAGTTCTTAATAATATAGATGCATAGCGCCCCCCCCCCCCGGCTCTTACCGGAGCTAGCAGCCTCCCTTTCCGCCCAGAACAATGTCATCCCTTCCAGCTGAATGGCCGCGTCAGGGATGTTTTCGTGGAGCCATGTCTCCGTGAACGCAAACACACAGCAGTCCCTCCACTCTCTGCGGGTTTCTCTCAGCAGACGCAGCTCGTCCAGCTTGTTGTCAAGGGAGCCGACACTGGAAAGAAGGAGCGACAGTACTGCTGGTCTGGAGGGGTTAGCCTTTAGCCTAGCATGAATTCCAGCCCTCTTTCCTCTCCTTTGTTTACGTTCGCGCCGCTTACGCTTCCTCCTCTCCCGGGTAGCTGCCAGCCTAACCCCTGATAGTATTCCATGCTGGCGTAGAATGTCCAAATCGCACCCGAACGCCGCAATTCTTGCAGCGTACATTACCTTGATGCTTAATAAGGTATGTGCATGTGAGCACATAAGTTCTGTGCATGTGAGCGGTCAGAGGGAAGGAGTGGGGCCTCTGACTGTTTGCAGTTCGGATGGCCCAGGGAAAGAAACTGTTTGTCAGTCTGGAGGTGTAGGACCTGACTGATCTGAACCGTCGTCCAGAGGGAAGTAGGTCAAACAGGTGGTGGGCAGGATGTGAGGGGTCTCCTGTGATTGCCTTGATCTTTCTGAGACAGGAGGATCTGGAGATGTCTTCCAAGGAGGGCAGAGGACTGCCGATAATTTTTTGGGCGGTGTTGATGACCCTCTGCACAGCCTTCCTGTTCCTGGCTGTGGAGCCGGCGTACCACACACCCAGACACTAGGTGAGCACGTTCTCCACTGAGCAGCAATAGAAGGCCAGCAGCAGCTTCTGGTCCAGGTTGTTCTTCCTCAGGACATAGAGGAAGTGTAACCACTGCTGGGCTTTCTTCACCAGGAAATTGGTGTTGACAGTCCAGGAGAGGTCAAAGGAGATGTGGATGCCCAGGAACCTCAAGGCGAGGACGTTTTCCACGCAGTCACCATTTACTGGGGGGGGGGGGGCTGTCTGTTCTTCTTGAAGTCCAGTATGAGTTCTTTGACTGTTTTGGACATTCAGTTTCAGGTTGTTTGCTTGGCACCACAGCAGCAGATTCTCTATCTCCACCCTGTATGCCTTATCATCATCAGTGATGAGCCCAACCAAGATGGTGTCTTCCGCATATTTCACAATGCTGGTTGTTGGGTGGGTTGGAATATAGTAAAGATGTACAGGGAGTACAGTAGAGGGCTTAGCATGTAGCCATGGGGGGAGCCAGTGCTGAGAGACAGTGTGGAGGAGTGGTGGGGGCCAAGTCTGACTGTTTGTGGGCAATTGGTGAGAAAGTCATTTATCCAGGAGCAGGTGGTAATGGTGGTGGGAGGAATCTAGAGGAGGTGCAGTTTGTTGATCAGGATACCCGGGTTGATGGTGTTAAAAGCTGAGCTGTAGTCCACAAAGAACATCTTCACATAGCTCCTTGGGTTCTCCAGGTGGCTCAGCGCTCTGTGGAGAGTGGTGGCAATGGTGTCTTCTGTAGACCAGTTCTCCCTGTAAGCAAACTAATGAGGGTCGGGGGGTGGGGGGGGGAGACAGTCCCTGATGTGCTGGGACACCAGTTGCTCAAAACACTTCATGACTACAGATGAGAGTGATATTATATGGGTCTGTAGTCGTTCAGGCTGTCAATTGCTGACATTGTGGGGATGGGGATGATGGTGGAGGCCTTGAGGCAGGAGGGCAAAGGCAAAGTTTTGTTTTTTCCTTGGTGAAAAGCTTTCACTAATGGCTAACAATAACTGCTACAGTCTGTCCACAAGTGGTATTTATTTAAAAAAAAAAAAGCAGGACTGCAGCACATAAAGCAGTAAAAAAATGAAATTGTGACCAGAGTGTTGATGTTTTCCTTCAGCATATCAGTGCTAGGATAACAGCAGCATCAGCCGTTTAGATTTGAAGCAACAGTGTAGTGACAGCCACAAAGTAGCTTCACTGTGAAACACAAACTTTTAGTCAAGCAGTTGGCAAAGACATTAGTTATGATGATAACAGGCTGCTGATCCCTGTCTCTGCAGCCTGATAAGCCCATAGCACAGGGGTAGAAGTCATGACCAGAGTGGCAGAACAGGAGGCTCTGCTGTGTTTGTCTAAGGGCCTTTTCCACTAGCACCTATTTAGCCCAACTTGCCTTGACTCTACTCCATTTGTAGGGTTTTAAATTAATTCCTGGTACCACATACTATTTTGAAATCTACTCCAGTGAGGTTCCAAGTGAGCTGAGTCGAGCTGAAAATGTGACGACAACAGACTGGAGGCCACTGATTGGCCAGGGCGTCACATCAGTGAATGAAAGTGATGCCTTCACAAGATTCAAAACCACTGTTTGGAAATTCAGCCTTGAGTTTTTATTATCTATGTCATAATCAAGGTGATAAATGGTTAGACACAAATCAACAACATGGTCCAACGATGGGGTGCGGACTCTTCTGTGTTTGTGGTTGACGAGAGAATCCAGAGGGAGCTATCAGGCAGAAAAGTTCATATAGTGGTCAAGTATGACCAAATGTTATTTATTTTTCAACATAGTCTCCCCTTTGGGCCACACACTTCTTCCATTGGTGTTGCAGTGCTTGGATCCCTGCACTTGAAAAATAAACTACATTTGGTCAAATTTGAATATTATGAACTTTTCAGCCTGTGAACTTTTCCGCCCCGTTGCCGGCAGAGCTACCTGAAATGAAAAAGTATACCAGGAAGTCTCCGAACTGATAGCTGCTCATGGCATGGTGAGTATTTTGTGATTTAAAACATCTTTTACATTATTTATCCCATTGGTGGCTAGCTCACTTTGAACAAGCAAGCATATCACCATTTCTCCTCTATGCAAACAATGAGTTAGCTAGCCATCAACGCTAACTCCATGCTTTGCTTGTATTTTGTGAATGCTGTAATAAGTATTCCCTTCTGACAGCAAAGTGTCAGCATGTCAACAAGATAACAGGATAACGGGCCACCTTCCTATAATGAATCTCCCACCTTGAGGTGGTACTCAGTTGTAATGGAAAATGACCTAAACCATGTCAGGCTGAGTAGAGTTGGGGCAAGTCGAGCTGAGTAGGTGCTAGTGGAAAAGTGGCTTAACAGTAACTGTTAACCTGCCATGTCGAAGACTGCTGTGTTTATCAATAAATAACTTTAAAGAGATAAAGCACCGTTTCCGTTTTTTTGGACCAGTTAGTATTTTTTTAGCTGTTGTGCTGAAGACTAGCATCCCTAGCAATGGCAGAACCGTATATTTTACAACCTGGGCTTCAGTGGTGATGTATCTGATTTAAGTGCCATTCATACCAAGCACCAAAAAAATAGCCTAAAGGGTCATCCACACAAAGCATGTTAAAGATAACTATAAAATTATAAAATTATAGTTATCTTTAGCAATTATAGCTAACTAAAAACCAATACTTATAAACTGAGCTAAGAACACATCAAAATAAGAGAATCTAAAAGATTCTCTTATTGATGATCCCCAAGACTTTTGGGGAAACAATCTGTGCACTGATGAGACAAAAGTTGAACTTTTTGGAAGGTGTGTGTCCCGTATCCGGCATAAAAGTAACACAGCATTTCAGAAAAGGAACATCATACCAGCAGGAAAATATAGTGGTGGTAATGTGAGGGTCTGGGGTTGTTTTGCTGCTTCAGGACCTGGAAGACATGCTGTGGTAAATGGAACCATGAATTCTGCTGTCTACCAAAAAATCCTGAAGGAGAATGTCTGGCCATCTGTTTGTGACCTCAAGCTGAAGCGCACAGTGAAGTTATGGTCTGAGGAGGCAATGGACGCCCTAAAGGACTGCTTTGAAACCACTGCCTGGGAGCAGCTCTGCGATCCACATGGTGAGGACATCGATGGCCTCACTCACACCATCACGGACTACATCAGCTTCTGTGTGGACAACACTGTACCCACCAAGACCATACGGTGTTGCTCGAACAACAAACCCTGGATCAACCCTGAGATAAAAACACTTCTGAGAGAGAAAAAGAGGATCTTCAGGTCGGGGAACAGGGAGATGCTGAAGTCCGTACAGAGGGAGCTGAGGAGGAAGATCAGAGAAGGCAAGGACAGCTTCAGGAAGAAGATGGAGGACAAGCTGCAACAGAGCGACATCGGTAGGGTCTGGAGAAACCTTAAGGCCATCTCTGGGCTCCAGAATACCTCCCCCCAGGCCACGGGGGGCAGGGAGTGGGCGAACAATCTGAACCTGTTTTTTAATAGGTTTGACCAACCGCCCTCCCCCCCGACTGCACAACAACCACTGCTTCCTCTACAGACATTGAGTCCTGCTGCCCACACCCCACTCCACCAACACCCCCCACTCCCAACACACAGCCCCCCAACATGACCCTCACTAAGACCCAGGTGAGGACGGAGCTGAGGAAGATCAAGGCGAGGAAGGCATCGGGACCGGACAGCATCAGCGCAAAGCTCCTCAAGTCCTGTGCAGACCAGCTGTGTGGGATTGTGGAGCTCATCTTCAACCTGAGCCTGAAGCTGGGGAGGGTACCACATTTGTGGAAAACATCTTGTGTGGTACCTGTACCAAAGACTTCCCACTCCAAAGACCTGAACAGCTACAGACCAGTGGCCCTGACGTCCCACATGATGAAGACCCTGGAGAGACTGCTCCTTGCTCACCTCCACCCCCTGGTGGGACCAGCGATGGATCCACTCCAGTTTGCCTACCAGCATGGCATTGGGGTGGAGGATGCAGTGGTCTTCCTCCTTCACCATTCTCTGTCCCACCTGGAGAAGCCCGGGAATGCGGTGAGGATCATGTTCTTTGACTTCTCCAGTGCTTTCAACACCATCCAACCGATGATCCTGAAGGACAAGCTGCTGTGCGCAGGGGTGGACCAGCACCTTTCATCATGGATCCTGGACTACCTCACTAACCGGCCACAGTTTGTAAGGACCCGGGACTGTATGTCCAACACGATCATCAGTAGCACGGGGCCCCCCAGGGAACGGTTTTGGCTCCCTTCCTGTTCACCCTTTATACTGGGGATTTCTGACACAACACAACACACTGCCATCTACAGAAGTTCTCTGACGACTCTGCGATCGTCGGCCTCATCTCCAACGGAGATGAAGCTGAGTACAGAGGACTTATCCAGGACTTTGTGGACTGGTGCCATCGGAACTGCCTCCAGATCAATGCGAGGAAAACTAAGGAGCTGGTGGTGGACTGCCGCAGGCAAGGACAACCCCTCACAGCACCAGTAAACATACAGGGAACAGACATTGAGATGGTGACATCCTGCAAGTACCTGGGTGTTCATCTGAACAATAAACTAGACTGGTCATACAATACCGATGCACTCTACAAGAAGGGACACCGCAGGCTGTTCCTACTGAGGAGACTCAGGTCTTTTGGTGTACAAGGGGTGCTGCTGAAGACATTCTACGACACGGTGGAGGCATCAGCCATCATTTTTGGAGTGGTCTGCTGGGGCAGTGGCATTACAGCAGCCGATAGGAAAAGACTGAACAAACTGATCAAGAAAGCTAGCTCTGTCCTGGGGTAGCGCCTTGACCCAGTGGAGGAGATAGGAGAGGGAAGGATGGTGGCTAAACTGTCATCTCTGCTGGAGTCCGAGTCCCACCTATGCAGGACATACTGAACGCACTGAGGAGCTCATTTAGCAGCAGACTACATCATCCTAGGTGCACAACCGAGAGGTTCCGCAGGTCCTTCCTACCTACGGCTGTCAGACTGTACAATCTAAGCAGGGCTGCTCACAGAGATAGCAAAAAAACGTGAGAACCTAATAGTATTGAATGCAAAAGACGCAATAGACTTACACAATGGTCCCCTCCAGTATACAATTAGGACAATATCGGTCGCTACGGAGGGTGACAATATGTATGGGTACATATTCATACTGTGTAGGATAACTAAGTAGACGGTTATGCTGTTTATTCCATCTAGCTACAATGCTCTGCACTGTGTGTTTATATATTTATATGTGCATATGTATATTCGCTGCTCTTGTTTTTCTTGTCTTCTTGATTGTTGCTCTGAGTGTTGCTATCCCTGTGCTGTTGCAATCCTGGAATTCCCCCATTGTGGGACTAATAAAGGCTTATCTTATCTTATCTTATCTACCTGGGTTCTGCAGCAGGGCAATGATCCAAAACACACCAGTAAGTCCACCTCTGAATGGCTTAAGAAAAACCAAATGAAGACTTTGGAGTGGCCTTGTCAAAGTTCTGACCTGAATCCTATAATAAATATGTATTAAATCCTAAATAAATATGTATTAAATCAAATTATTTTTGCTGAATTATTAAATATAAATACCTTAAGGTAGTTTATGTTGTGATGTGAGGCTCTTCTCTTACTGCTCTGTTGGCTGTGCATTCACTATATAGTACACTATATGCCATATAGTGTACTATATGAAGAAAGAAACTCCTTCCCCATATGATATGGGGAAGGAGTTTCTTTTTTTCAGCCTTATTCCTTTTCTTTTTATACTGCGCATACCAATGAAGAGAGAGAGAAACGCCGTTTCAATTCTCCTGTATGTCCTGTACATATAGTAGTATTGACAATAAAATCTTTGAATCTTGAATTATAGCTTTATTATAGCTATATTATACCATTTTACTGAGTGGATATGCCTAAATCAGTGTGTCATTCATACTACATTGATGCTTATAGACATTCAAGTATGTTCCAGACAAACTAGCATGGCTTTCAGGACTTATTTGTTTTTGCAAAAAAATGGCTTGTGGACTTACCTGTTTTTGCAAAAAAAAGTACTCATAATTTTCCAAAAAGTAACAATGAGTTGATGTTTGATTTTTTTTTGCTTTATTATGTCTGAGATACTCATTTTTCAAGTGACCATGTCTTAGAAGCTGATTTGGAAATACTAACACCTATAAACCTACAGATGAAAAAGTGTTTTTTTCTCATTTTGAACACAACTAGACTGATCTGTTTTTGCAAAAGAATTCTTCATACAAAAAAATGAGAAATCAGGAAGGGGGCAAACACTTATTCACACCACTGTATTTATATATAATTTATAATAAAAATGTAAGTCAAACCAAATTTTAAAGGACATTCAGTACACAAAATACATATTGCGATATGTATCTTGTATCACGATATAGAGGAAGTTATACCGCAATACATTTTTTTATATTGCCCAACCCTAATACAGTCATATTGTTTTCGCTGCCATTTCTCTGTCTGTTAGTAGAATCACGCAACAACTCCTACATGGATTTGGATGATTTCTTTTCACCAGAGGTTGCCCTTGACTCAAAGATGAACTGAGTAGATGTTGGAGGTGATCTGTGAGTGCATACTTCCCTCAAGGCCCTATCTCGCAATGTACAGATGGATGGCGATATGGATGGTAAAAGGGACGGAGGGGAGGACAAATGGACCGAGGAAACGAACCTTGGCAGAAGTATGCTCTCTCTCCCCCTCGTTTGTAACTTTTTCATGTAAATTTGCAACTTTTTATGTAAATTTGCAACCCTTTTTCATTAATCTGCCTCTATTTCTATGTATATTTGCTACTTTTTATGCAGCTTTTTCCTTATTAATCTGCAACTTATTGCATATAAATTTGCAACATTTTTCTCATTAATCTGCAACTGTTCATTTAAATTTGCAACTTTTTCGCATTAAATTTGCAACTTTTTTATTAATTTGCATCTTTTTTCTTATTAATCTGCAATTTTTTCATGTAAATTTGTAACTTTTTCTTACTAAATGTTAACTTTTTCATGTACATTTAGTTTTTTGTTAATTTGCAACTTTTTATATATTTTGCAACTTTTTCTTATTAATCTGCAACTTTTTTCATTTAAATTTGCAACTTTTTTCTCTTTAATGCTCAACTTTTTCCATGTAAATTTGCAATTTTTTTCATTCATTTGCTATTTTTTTCTCATTAATTTGCAACATGTCATATTCCATCTGTGCTTCTACTGTTTATGTAGTCCACATTAGCAAACCTGGATATGTTACTCTAGGCAAGTGTTTTTCAACAGGGGTTCCTGTGAACCCAGAGGTTCTCAGAGAAATTTCAGGGTTCATGGAATTTGTCATGGAAATCAGGGTTCCATGACAAATTGTCTAATCCCACTTCCTAACTGGTCCAAAAAATTGCAAACAACTCGCCGTTGTCATGCATTGGCAACTGCAGGAGCTCCTCCATGTCAGCAGGAGGCAGCACAAGTGAAATCCATCCCCCTCTTCTTCTTCTTCTTCTTCTTCTTCTTCTTCTTCTTCTTCTTCTTCTTCTTCTTCCTGTCAACAGAAAACTTGCCCCGTCGAGAGGCAGTGCCACCTTCATTAAAAAAAAAAAAAAAAGCGCCACCATGTCTGAGCCCATAGCATTATCCTGACAGGAAAATGTCAGAAATTATCCTCCGCCAGAAAATACATCCCAACATCGGCCACCTCCAGCACCAAACAAGCGGAGGACACAACCTTCATGGAAGTCCATCAGTGTTGTGCTGAGAAAAGCACATCTGCCGTGAAAAGAACCCCCTTTTGCTGGAGCGCGCGTCTGACAAGAGACGTCTCCAGTAAGTGGCGGTCTCATTTTCAAACTATTTTACACTCCCAACAATGGTGGAACACCAACACTGAATGGCCATCACAACCAAATGCGGATGCCCTGAGCAAATGCATGTGCGTTCATAACTTTCCATTGACTTTGGTGATAATCACACCACATTTCAGGCTGAGTGTAAACAAATTTTAATACTAAATTATCATTAGATATGCCATAACAGGCTACAATCTGTCATTTTATAACATTTTAGATTGGTGGGGTGTTGCAGATTTTTTTCAGTGTTAAAAGGATTCTGTGGCTCTAAAAAGATTGAAAAATGCTGATCTAGCCGTTTATCTGTCCTTTTAAAGGAGTGGCAGCCATAATCAATGATCACATTCTTTTGAAGTTTTCAGCATGAAGAACATGGAAGCTAATAATGGCCATTAAAACCTCAGTCTGAATGTTGCTTCAAGAAGAGTGTCCCTAATCAGCACCGTGTTGCCACTGAAGTAAGTCTGTTGCGCTTAAAATGAGTTTAGCGTGATCTTATCGTAGCTTATTTATATGGGCAGTGCCACTCTAAAATCCTAAACCCCACTTCCCCCAAACAGAAATCTCCTTTAGAAGTATGTTGTTGTGGATTTACCAGATTTAAACTCTTAAACCCATCTTCCTGCAGAGGAATAGCTGTTGATCTAAAGGCACCTGTTATGGTAAATCAAATGACAACATGCTCGAGCAGTCTGTCGTAAAAGACTGAGCTTGATTGACTCTGACCCCTAGCTTCTTTACATTGGCAACTTGTCAGTGTGTCCAGTCACTGATAAGCGGGAGAAAATCCGCCCTCCATAAGAACAGCGGCATCACTCCCTATTTCCGCTGAGCTCTACAAACTGTCAGTAGATAGCAGCATTTTAAATGACAGCCGCTTATCTGAGCAAGCTCCAGTGCATTTACCATGGGAGGAATTGGTGATACACCAAGCACATTACTGCTGAAAACTCAGCATCCGCTGCTCCAGCTTCAGGCTCATTTCACTCCAGAGGTGTTTGGCTTTTATTATGGCCCACAGTCGATCGTGTGAACACCACAGTGTGTGCTGTTCATAGAAATTATTGTATCCATCACTAACCTCAAAAGTCTTTGATGCAGTCTGAAAATGAAAATGTTTTTTTCTTTCTTTTTTTTTAAATTATACAACATGAGGCTTTTGGTTCACATTAGCTAATATGAAACAATTTGGTCTTTCATCTCACTGTTCCAGTAACTGACTCCACTGATTCTAATTAAGCTGGAGTGTTCCACTGGACCACTGATATCAATACTATATCTGTCCACAAGAAATTAGTTACACCTTAAGATATCTCTGCAAGAAAAAAAAGAAAGGAAGCAAAATAATTACTCCTGGGTGTAGTGCATCCAATTAATGTCAACGAGGGCTGATTTGACATCTATTCCTGACAGCCTGTTCTCTGTTCTTACTCAAATGAAGCATGAACAATTAATTGCAGGTGATTGTGATTGTAATTTAAATTAATGCATTTATTCTTTCCAAAGATATTCAGCTGAGCCCAATTAATGTTTCACTTTAATGGGTGATAATGCACAGATGAAGATGCCCTGTCTTTTATTGCTCTCAGTTGTGATACTGTATTAATGTGGAGCAGGTTGTTATGTCTGAGAATGGGGGACTGCGGAGGTGGTGGCTGTGCTGAACGGTGGTTTTATTAACAAGCTGGTAGCACGTGGAACAGTACAAACAAGCTAGCATTAGCAGGGTACAGGCAGTGTGTTAGCTAGAGGCAAAGCGCCAAAGAGGCAGTCTCCCACCATCAGTCCCCTAATATAGGCATGGCGCGATGACGTCATCCATGCCTGTGCCATCGTGTTCGTGTTGCTCATTGTTAGTATGTGAATATCTAACACGGGTTTTCTCCTTCTGTTCCTCGGCCTATGGTGGGCAGAGTTTGGTGCTATATTAAGGGATGAGACACTCACTATGTTACAAGGAAAATATGTTGCATTTACACAACTGTAAGACAATCCCCTGCCAATAAGAGGAATAGCATTGCACCGTTTCTTAGGAATCTGATAGGTGATATGAAAACATGTAAACTGCACACAATAAAGGCCTGCCAACAGTGATTTAAAATAGCAGCCTTCTAGTTGTAAGGTGACATTTCTATTGAGCCTACTTTGCTGCCTGGAATAGGAAAAGATTATGTGCCTGATTATGATAGTCTAGTCCAGAGGTGTCAAACTCATTCCATGGAGGGCAAAAACCCTGCATGTCTTACCTCCAACCAGTGTCTTCAACAGGTGATTAGACTGAAATTCTTCCCACTGATTACTGATTATTGAAAACATTGAAAACCTGCTGAAGAAAAAAAAAAAGACGTAACAAACTAATAGGTTTTTTTTTTTTGTTTTTTTTTTTTTTTTTGAATGCAAAAGATGCAATAGACTTACACAATGGTCCTCTCCGGCATACAACTAGGAACATACCGGTCGCTATGGAGGGTGAGAATATGTATGGGCACATAATCATACCATGTAGGATAACTAAATAGACGGTTATGCTGTTTCATCCCATCTAGCAACAATGCTCTGCACTGTGTGTGTTTATATATTTACATATTTATTCCATCTAGCTACAATGCTCAGCACTGGGTGTGTTTATATTTATATATCTATATATTTATTCCATCTAGCTACAATGCTCCGCACTGTGTTTTTATATATCTACATATTATTCCATCTAGCTACATTGCTCCGCACTGTGTGTGTTTATATACTTGCATATTTATTCCACCTAGCTGCAATGCTCCATACTGTGGGTGTTTATATATTTACATATTTATTCCATCTAGCTACAATGCTCTGCACTGTGTGTTCATATATTCATATATTTATTCCATCCAGCTACAATGCTCTGCACTGTGTGTCTGTGTGTGTGTGTGTGTATATATATATATTTTATAGTAATATGTACATATGTATATTAGCTGCTCTTGCTTGCTTGTTTTTTCTTGCCTTCTGATTGTTGCTCTGAGTGTTGCTATCCCTGTGCTGTTGCAATCCTGGAATTTCCCCGTTGTGGGACTAATAAAGGCTTATCTTATCTTATCTTATCTTATCTTATCTTAAGAGACTGGGTGAAAGTAAACATGCGTGGTGTCGGCCCTCCGTGGAATGAGTTTGACACCCCTGGTCTTTTCAAAACAGTGCTTACTAAAACACAGAATGAACAATGAGGTAAGGAACAATCCATCCTTGTTCTTTACAGAATGTTCCGTACATGTTCCGTACCGAACATGTTCCATACGAGATGTCTGCTGGTCCTGCCTGGTGTCGGTTCTATGTCAATGTGCCTTTGTCATTAGCCACAGTCCACACTTAGCATGTTCTGTACATACGGCTCATGTCCCATACATGACATTTGTAAATAAGTGCAACTGCAACCCAGCCACAGAGGGTGCACAAGCCAGTGTACTCCTAGTGTCGGCTCCAAGTATGGGTAAATGGGGAGGGTTGTGTCAGGAAGTGCATCTGACGTAAAACCTTTGCCAAATCAAACATGCAGATCATGACAAATGAAACTTTCATACCGGATTGTTCGAGGCCCAGGTTAACAACGACCATCACTGGTGCTGTTAACTGACAGGGTGCCGATGAGAATTGGGCTACTGTTGGTCAAAGATCGAGGAGGAGCAGAGGGTGAAGGCGTGTTAGGAAGGAGAGAGAGAAAAGGAAAAGTAGAAGTGTGGAGGTGAAAGTAGAGACTTTAAATGTAGGGACTATGACTGGTAAAGGCTGAGGGCATGCTGAGATGTTGGAGAGAAGAAAGGTAGATACACTGTGTGTTCAAGGGATAACGGGGATAAGGACCTGTACTTAAGATAAGATAAGATAAGATAAGCCTTTATTAGTCCCACAACGGGGAAATTCCAGGATTGCAACAGCACAGGGATAGCAACACTCAGAGCAACAATCAGAAGGCAAGAAAAAAAAAGCAAGCAAGCAAGAGCAGCTAATATACATATGTACATATTACTATATATATATATATATATATATATATATATATATATATATATATATATATATATATATATATATATATATATATATATATATATATATATATATATATATGTGTGTGTGTGTGTGTATACTGTATATGTATATATATATATATATATATATATACATATACATATACATATACATATACATATACATATATATATACTATATATATATACACTATATATAGTATATATAGTGTATATATATATAGTATATATATATATATATATATATATATATATATATATATATATATATAGTATATATATATATACATACATATATATATATACATACATATATATATATATATATATATATATATATATATATATATATATATATATATATATATATATATATATATATATATATATATATATATATATATATATATATACACACAGACACACAGTGCAGAGCATTGCAGCTGGATGGGATAAATGTGCCCTTCAGAGGTAAAGTGGGCTATCCCACAAAACCATTATTTTGAGAAAATGAGCTCTAAAGTTTATGTGATTTAAATATATTTTCATATTTAAGTCACACCTTGAAGGTAATTATAGGGGGTAACTTTTTAATGATATAGGCACACTGATTTTTTGAGAATATTTCAACTTTAGAGCTCATTTTCTCAAAATACTGGTTTTGTGGGATAGCCCACTTTACCTCTGAAGGGCACAAATATATGAGTATATAAACATACACTTATATAGCGCTTTTCTAGTCTCAAAGACCACTCAAAGCGCTTCATTAGTACTAACCCTCTATTCTAAGAGCCTATAAGAGACAAATATCTAGGGACAATTTAGAACAACCACTTAATCTAGCATACATGTCTTTGGATTGTGGGAGGAAACCAGAGCCCCCAGAGTAAACCCACGCAGCACAGCAACATGCAAACTCCACACAGAAAGGTTTCTACCCTTGCCAGCCTGGGGAAGGAAGCAAGGCTAGGAGCACTGGAGGAGGATTTAAACTGTTCTACCATGGTGTAGATAGGAAGAGAAATGGAGTAGGAGTAATCTTGAAGGAAGAGTATGTGAAGAGTGTTCAGGAGGTGAAGAGGGAGTCAGACAAAATCATGAGTTTTAAGCTAGAAGTAAAATGTATGATATTGAATGTTGTCAGTGCGTATGCCCCACAAGTTGGATGTCAGGTGGAAGAGAAAGAGGAATACTGGAGTAAGTTGGATGAAGTGGTAGAGAGTGTAAGAGAGTGGTGATTGGAGCAGACTTTAATGGACATGTAGATGAAGGAAATAGAGGTGATGAGGAGGTTCTGAGTAGGTATGGTCTTCAAGAGAGAAACATGGAAGGACAGGTGGTTGAAGATTTTGCTAAAAGGATGGAACTGGCTGTGGTGAACACATACTTTAAAAGAGAAAGGACCATAGTGTGATTCACAAGAGTGGAGGAAGGTGCACACAAGTGGACTACATCCTATGCAAAAGGAGAAATCTGAAAGAGCTAGAAGACTGCAAGGTGGTGGCAGGGGAGAATGCAGCTAGAGAGCATTGCATGGTAGTCTGCAGAATGACTTTGGAAAGCAAGAAGAGGAAGAGAGTGAAGACAGAGCCAAAGATTAAGTGGGGGAAGTTACAGAAGGAAGAATGTCACACAGAGTTCAGGAAGGAGTTGATACAGGCTCTGGATGGTAGGGAAGAATTACCAGATGACTGGGAAAGCACAACAAATGTATTGAGGGAAATTGGTAGAAAGGTATGTATCCAGTGGACAGTGGAAGGAAGACAAGGACACTTGGTGGTGGAATGAGGAGGTACAGGAAAGTTTTCAAAGGAAGAGGTTAGCAAAGAAAAAGTGAGATAATCAGGAAGATGAAGAAAGTAGATAGAATTTTTTGGAATCAAGGGACATGGCAGAGAGAGGTGGCAAAGGCAAAGGAAAAGTCATATAGCGAGTTGTATGAGAAGCTAAACACTAAGGAAGGAGAAAAGGAACTGCATCGGTTGGCTAGACAGAGAGATCGAGCTGGAAAAGATGTGCAGCAGATTAGGCTGATTAAGGATAGAAATGGTAATGTACTAACGAGTGACGAGAATGTATTCAGAAGGTGAAAGGAATTTTTTTGATAAATAAGGAAAATGAGAGAGAGAGGAGGATGGGTAAAAGAAAGATGGTGAACATGGAGGTCCCAAGGTTTAGCAAGCAGAAGTGAGGGCAGCTTTGAAAGAGGATGAAGAAGAGAAAGGCGGTTGGTCCAGATGACATACCTGTGGAGGAATGAAGATGTTTAGGAGAGATGGCAGTGGACTTTTTAACCAGATTGTTTAACACAGTCTTGGAGAGTGAGAGGATGCCTGAGGAGTGGAGAAGAAATGTTTTGGTACCAATTTTCAAGAACAAAGGTGATGCTCAGAACTGTAGTAACTACTGTAGTGATATTTAATAAAATATTGTGTGATAAGGTACAGGAATTATTTATTTTATTCAATAGTGGGTGTGCGAGGGGCCAGAGTTGAGCCATCACTCCTACACTCACCAAATAAAATAGGAAAGCACTCATAAAAATGGGGCACCAGTTCTAAAGAACAATTTGTATTATTAACTTAATTTCAATTAATTAATTTCCATACCTTCAATTACTTAATGGATCAGTCTCAAAATTTAAGGGAGTTCTTTTCCTGCCGTGATCTAGGAAACATATATGAGAAAGGAAGACACTTCAACTTCTCTCATTCACCCTTTTATTAAACTCATTCAGGTTACATGATATGGCATTCAAATGATGGATAAACAGATTCAAATGGTAACAGGTGTCTAATATCACATCAACTGTTAGTGGATTCCTGAACATAAAATGTAGCGTTAAACCTTTGTAGAACCAAGGAGAAACCAGACTTTCCACCAGACACAGTAATGGAAGGCTGAAATGTCTAACAAAAACAGAACGCAATTTTATGGGGAAAATTCATATGCTGATTATCTAAAAATGAACTTCTGAATTAATCTACAAAAAGGAAAGGAGGTTACAAAAAGTGAATAAGAATCTTTCTTCAGTTTATAGCTTTATCCTACGGTTGAGAGACTAATTGTACCATGAAATACTGGTTATGTTCAATTGTAATTTAAATTTGTAGGACATCACGTTTAACCCAGCAGATAGGAAAATGGGAGTCTCACTTACGAACAGCTGTAGGTCCACGTGTTCAGCGGGTCAGTGCCGGCTGGGGTGTTGAGGTCGGGACACCAGGAGAAAGCGACTGCTGCTATGCTTCCTCAACAGCCGTAAGAAATGCAGGCTCAGCCAGGGGCTCGCAAAGGACAGCGGCAGAAGCAGTAATGGCCGTCTCGGAGCAGGCATGGAGAGTCCTTTTGGCAACCAGTCCGAATTTATGATGTCTCTGGCCGCGGGAGAGACCAAAAACTGAATGAAGAACATTTCAGTCAGGCGTGGATGAGGCCAAAAAGTCCAAAAACACAATCTCTGTTCACTTTAAAATAGGAAAATTAAAGGTCCACCTTAACGGCATGAAAAGTCAGAAAATCTAAGAAAAACACTCAACTAGGATAAGAATGGCTTTTGAGGTGAAGAAAAAAAGGATTTTGAGAGTTTGACTCTCTTTAAGACGAACTCGTAAGAAAAAGATGGTTTCTTCTCAGTAACCAGAAAAATGAGAAAACTAACGCAGGATTTGACAAACTTCACACACAAAAAGGTTTCTTAAATTTCACAGAACAATTTAGACAAAAGAAACTGCAAGGAACATTGATGAAGTGAAACAAAAACTTTTCTCTTAGATCTAGATCGCTATTCTGCTTCTTTAATCTTAATCTTAAACTTCTTCTTCTCCTTCTATCTTAATCTTCTTTCTTACTCTTCTCATTCTTAATCTGATCTATTCCTTCTTCTAACATATATTATTCTTCTCTTTCTAACATTCTTCTTCATCATCCCTCTAACATTCAGGGCGGCTCCTGCACTTTTTAACTGAAGCGCGCTGTTAGTCATAAAAAGTGGGGCCGGCCGGAGACAGGCCAATCACCTTTCATAAAGAGGAGTTTGAACAGGCCTTTGTCCAATGCGAAAACATTTCTTTGTTTGGGAGCAGCCAATCAAATGAAAAGGAATTATCCCGTGAAAGGTAGAGAGGAGTGGTTTACCAGGAAAGATATAGTACAAGGATTAATACCCATACAATTCTTATGAAATTATGTACTCAATATAAAATCTAATTAAATTAGGTGACTCGGCTAATATTCAGTGATCATGCATTTATACCATTACTAATAATATTAACATTCATTTGACTAACACTCATGAACATAAACATTCCTAATACATGTTCCTTATACATGCACTTCACATTTAGATCAAGGATTAATGAATTACTGCAAACCCTGGTCGGTGATCAAAAGGATGATTTTCAGTGTCCTCATCCTTGGAAAGATGATAGCTGGAAATTAGAAAAACTTAAATCTTTAGTAAGATCAACACAAGGAAACATATTCTGTAGATGTCCACTAGGAGGTACTGTTGAGCTGTAGATAATTTTGTAGGTCTCTGTCATGGGAGAGAAATGGCCTAAAAAGCTCTGGGATCTGTCTCAGAAATGGAGTAGGCCATATACCTGTCTGGTTAAGAAGTTTATGACCTTTTAAGAGCATTAGTTTCCAGTAGGGCGGATGCTATCCACATGAACTGTCTACTTTGAGATATGGGACTCCAGAGTTTATAGTCAACTTAACCCCTTGCACTCCAGTCAATTTTCCTAAAAACGCCAAAAAATAATGTGCCCAAAGTAAATAGAAAGCTGTTCTTCAACCCTTTGCAGCATCTTCATGGGGTTGGTCTCATTTAAAAGAAAACACTTTGAATTTTTTGGCAAAACAGTCATAATCTCTCTAAGTGCTCCGGCCACTGAGTTACAGTCATCTAAACATAGTGAACTTGAAGAAAATTAATTTGGCCTGGGTCTTTTTTTGGATACAAATGCTTGTAAATAACACACAGCTTCAGATCCGGGCTGGAAAACGCAATAGAAATGTAGAACCAAGTGTTATCCAGCTGAGGTCCAAATTTTGTAACAATACCACAAAAAATGAATATATTACACAGCTTTTTACTCAGGTAGTTCCCAGGCATTTTGGAACTGTGCCAAATTGTGCCAAATGGCACAGTTTGGAAAAACGTCTGTAACTTTTGAATGCTTCAATGTAGAAGCTTCATTTTGGGCTCTAATGAAAGGTCATACTCAGGGCTGTGTCTGTGTGTGTGTGGGGGGGGGTTGCCCCCCCCCTCGCTACAGAGGATAGACATCGGTCATCGCTACACAACGGATTAACCTCATGTGGCGATGTGGGACAGCAGCGCAGTCACCCCCCCCCCTCGCAACAGAAGAATAGCGGGGGGGGGGCGGCGTTCACGGTCTGGACGCGGTGAACAACCCCTTGTACCACAGCGCACGAACTTCAGACTTCGTGCGCTGCACAGTTGTAATTTACCAATCGGTCAAAAGTCATTTTGGATTACAATTTTCAGGGATAAATAATAATTTAGCTTATAACACCTTACCTCTTCACAGCAATGTCCTGGCAAACTTCTCTTCCTCACTGTCAGACAAACGCAACGCTGGTCCGCTCGTGGTTCTGGTCTCGCGGCCCGATCAAAACATAATTCCATTATTGCGGTTTTGTGCTTCCATGATTGCGGTTTTTGGCGAACAATTTTTCAAAACAAATAACAGTAGTAATTAAAAAAAGACTGGCGAACGCGTGTGTGTCACTCAGCCTTCGTCGTCAGCCTCCGTCGGTCTATGATGACAATGGAAGAAATCATAACGTCTACTCTGCTGGAACAAAAACAAAATAAGCACCGCCTGTGGCCGAACATGCTGATGCGCGAATGGCACTCCCTGTCACACAGGTTGCATTTGTGGGTGGTCTCCGTGCTGCTGGGTCTGTGGGGTTCTTCCTGTGGGTCCTTTTTTGATCCGCTGCAGCAGTCAGTCTTCGCCCAGCCTTAAAAAAAAAACAGCTCGCGAACTTCTCTGCTTCAATTGACTCACTGCATTCACAGATTTGGTAGGCGGGTCCTTCTTCCTAGGTTTTCAGTCATTGGTTCTTCAAGGTTTCAGAAACCCAATTCAAGGCTCTTATTAGTCGAATGAGAGGTCAATCAGATGAACTAATCTGTTCGCGGCTGTGTCTGCAGCTTTTATTTTCAGTGCGCGCTTGGACGCCATCACCACCTACATCAACATCTCCATCATGCATCCTAGAGCGCACGAGGGTGCTCTCGTGCGCCCTCGTGCGCTCTAGGACACAGAGACTTGCCCGTCCGCGGTACAACGGAGTGCAAGAGGTTAAGCTTTTAAAAGCAAATTCTGATCCTTACCATCTATGCAAATTAAATTAAAATTAAATTAAATCACCCTTTATTGTCATTCAAATGCACAACCAATCATGTACAGTAGAACGAGATTGTGTTTTACCTATCTACTGTGTTAATTACACACACCCCAAGTGCAGAATCAGAGGGCCACTGCCATGCAAGGCGCCGCCACAAATTTCCCTCCTCCCAAGAGGGGAGTTGTTTACATTGGTGTCCTGGGAAAGGCACAGCATTCTTGGCCAGGCCTTGAGTGGAGGTGTTTTAATATGAAGAAAAGTGAGATTCCTGTAGATTCTACAGTGTAGAATGAAGAAAAGTGATCTTCTGGATACCTGAGGGGACGTTGATGCTACACTACAGAGGCATAAAGTTGATCTGTGTGGAGTTTGCATGTTCTCCCCATGTTTGCGTGGGTTTACTCCGGGATTTCTCCGGTTTCCTCCCACATGCCAAAAACATGCAGGTTAGGTTAATTGGAGACTCTAAAGTGGCCCTAGGTGTGAATGTGTGTGTGAATGGTTAAGGGATAGCGCCGTATCGTGGCTGCTTCATCCATCCAGGTGGTGGATGCCCTCAATTTCCCCTCTGGGGATCAATAAAGTATACTAAATCTAAAAAAAAAAATCTAAATAAGGAACTCACTATTCAGTGTGTCAGCACTTGTATCAAAACACTAATGTCATGTGACCAATGATGTCCAAAGCTTCAAATGTCATCACTGCTTCACTTCACGCTTCATTGGTTCAATATACAAGGGGGGTTGAAAAGTTCAGAATTTGAAAAGTTCATAGCGGCTAATTTGATGAACTGTGGGTTATTTTTCAACCACAGGGATCCAAGCACTGCAACTCCAATGGAAGAAGTGGATCAACCAAAGTGGAGATTATGTTGAAAAATAAACTGTTATGAATGCCCCTTTCAGACACCAATTGCCAGCAGTGAGTTTGCTTATTTATTAAAGAAAAGGGAACAAAAGAGCATGCCACAAGGGACAAAAATACAAATAATTGTACACACAACCTCGAAGGGTGAAAATGGAACACATAAAGAGTCAATACAGACACTTACATAAACTTAGCGAGGGCGAAACCTAACGCTGAAAAGGGACCGGAGTCAGGGTTGGGGACTCCAGCCTGGATAGCGCTAGGTCGCAGCGAGGACTAACCTCTTCAGCGAACTTAAACAGTGAGCCAAAACTCCAATAACAAACCGGTGTGAAGTCAAAGTAATTACTAAACACAAACAGCTGTAACAGGCCGTGAGCAGACTTGACAAGCGGAAGTCCTGCCATGGCGCTGTCAAAATAAAAGCACAAATAATTCCCATAATAAATGAGACTAAATAAACAGACAGAAAAATGGGGAAAATAATAAGTGACTTGAGCACGGTACAGACCCGCGCTCGGGATCACTACATAAACCAAATTTGGTCAAATGTGACCACTATGAACTTTTCAGCCCCCCCTTCCCCTTGTATTTTGAAGCTTTCATCAATTGGTCAATCTTAGGAATCGATCCACCTTCCCCCTTGGGACTCAGGCGGGCTGCTGCCTTGCAGGACTGGAGAACAGCTGTCACCCTACAGTGCTTGGGCTACAGTGAAACTGTTCTGCCTGCTGCATTCTACGTATCTACTGAACATCTATGTACGGCACTTGGGAATGTTAGCAGCCTGGACTGCATACTAGCAGGACTGCTAGCATCCCATTTGGAACATTACGTATCAACATAACGTGTGCAGAATGTGTAGATAAACACGAGACTGCTAGTGTTCCGTAAGGAACATTTCATATCTATTGTTCCATATGTAAGGTACTTGGGATGTCAGGAGGCTGGACTGCTAGCTAGCATGACCTAAGAACATGCACAGAACACAGATGGAACGCTAGTATATGGAACATTAGATTCAGCACGTTCTGTATCTCTCCTTACATGTACATGTTCATAAAACACTTGACACAGCTAGCTAGTTGGACCAGTCTGTACAGAATGCGGATAGAACACGTATGGAACGTTCTGGATGGAGCGCAGATGGAATGTCCCATACCGTACCATTCATTCTGTGTTTTAGTAATCTCCAGACAAAACTAGTTTAAAAAAATCATTCATGGGAATGCATAAGTTCTGCTATGATGATGGTGTGAGGCTGTAGGCACATCTCTTTCCACAAAGAAGGGATGGGACTGTGTTTCCTCTGGACAGTACAAAGTACAACACTTCTGTGTGATTGTACAGTGGATTTAAAATCCTGGAAATAAACAAATCAAAAGCATAAAACTCTGTGAGGACAGAGAATAGCTCTGTGAGGAACCTTGGAGTTATTTTTGATCAGGATTTGTCCTTCAATTCACATATTAAATTTGTTTCTAAGACTGCCTTCTATCATTTGCGTAATATTGCCAAGATAAGGAGCATCTTGTCTCAGAGTGATGCTGAGAAGCTGATCCACGCTTTTGTTAGCTCGAGATTAGATTATTGTAATTCTTTATTATCAGGCTGTCCTAAAACATCTTTAAAAAGTCTTCAGCTGATCCAAAATGCTGCAGCAAGAGTTTTAACAGGTACTAGAAAGAGAGATCATATCTCTCCGGTTCTGGCCTCCCTTCATTGGCTTCCCATAGAGTTTAGAATTAAGTTTAAAATCCTTCTTCTTACTTACAAAGCTCTAAACAATCAGGCTCCTTTTTATTTAAAAGATCTGATACTACCGTATCATCCTAACAGAGCACTACGCTCCCAAAATGCAGGATTACTTGTAATACCTAGAATCTCCAAAAGTACAATGGGAGGCAGAGACTTCAGTTATCAAGCTCCTCTCCTGTGGAATCAGCTGCCAATCCGGATTCGGGAGTCAGACTCGATCTCTGTTTTTAAGAATAGGGCTAAAACCTACCTTTTTGATATAGCCTACAATTAGGGAGGGATCATGTGTTTCTGAACCCTCCCTTAGTTATGCTGCTAATAGGTTTAGTCAGCCGGGGGACCTCCAGTAATGCACTGGGCCTCACTCCTTTCCTCACTCTCTATGAAATATTTTTTTTTTGCTGGTCATTAACATTTGTTTGTTCTCTCCCATAGATTGAGTCCCCATCGTGCTGTTTGCTCTCTACATGTCTGTTCTTTTCTTCTTCTCTATCCCCTCACCCCCCAGCCAGTCGCAGCAGATGACTGCCCCTCCCTGAGCCTGGTTCTGCTGGAGGTTTCTTCCTGTTAAAAGGGAGTTTTTCCTCTCCACCGTCGCCAAGTGCTTGCTCACAGGGGATCGCCTGATTGCTGGGGTCTTTCTGCAACTGTGGGGGTCCCCCCTACAGTTGATAGTGCTATGAGATGACTGTTGTTGTGAAATGGCGCTATATAAATAAAGTTGAATTGAATTGAATTGAATTGAAAACCATGATAAAAATACAAAAATATAAAGTGCAATGCAAACATTTTATACTTAACAATACGATGTTGCTCTTTAAGTACTCTTAATTTCACATGAACAGTAATTACTAACTAACTAACTAACCTGCACTTATATAGCGCTTTTCTAGTCACAAAGACCACTCAAAGCGCTTTCATTAATACTAACACTCTATTCAAGGGTAATGGTAATTAAAGGGTAATGTAAATGACAGTAGCTAAAAATTAGTTGAGGTTAACTTACATTAGTGTAATAGATTCCAACTGAGAATATTCTAACTGAAAATATCCTGACACCAACTGATAATGGTTTGACTGTAACTCAGGAAAAAAAATAACCCAAAGAAAAGACGCCACTTAAAAAAACAATTTATAATGTGCCACTGACTATAGACAGGGCTTTGTTTGGTCAAAAGCATAATGTCAGTGCACTTCCATAAACTCACAGCAGGCTCACTTGGTGCTCGGTCACACCCCTTTTATAAGACACCACTAATATATGCAAAAGGTGTATGCAGTCACTTACAATCTGGATGAAGAGAGTTCAAACTGTGTAAATAAGCAAAACCATTCATCCATCCATCTTCTATCACTTATCTGAGAGTCTGAGTTGCCGAGGACACAGTAAATGCAGAGAAGCCCAGACTGCTCCCTGATCCACATAGCACCCATGATCCCAACGATCCATCCAATGGGTTGTGAGCCCACTGAAGGGTGGACCCACGTGTTTTGTTCAGTCTGAACCCAGCTGGGTCTTATGGACAGAAACCAAGCCACCAGACACATTGCCATTGAGCCCTTCCACTAGACCTGGCTCCAGGGCAGGGCCCCTTAACCCCATACCTTATGGGGTGCATTTTGTTTGACGGCCTGGTGCATCAGTTCATAAAACCAAAGACTCTAAACTCAATATATGAAGAGTTTATTTTCAAAAAAACGATAAATGCCACTTCCATGAAAATTTCACTGCACATCAAACAACTGTTAGCATTACCTAGCTTTCCTATGTTATAGACGCTACAAATTCATGTTTTTGTTGTTTTTTGTTTTTTTTTCAAAAGTCGATAAATGCCAGGAGCATTTTTTTACAAAAGCAGATAACTCCACAGGGCAAACCAGTGCTTGGTATTTGGGTCACGTGACTCATCTTGGCTGCCTCCCCCGTCTGCTCCCTCTGACTGATTTCCCTGGCTGTGTTTGGAAAGTTCACTCACTCACTCCCTACTTGCTATATTGTGAATTTAGATATAGTGGACTATACAGTAAACTTAATATAAGAATAAAATTAACCACTTAATTTTATTTAAAATAAAACTATGCTGCTCCAATTATGCTGCTCCAATCTGTCTGTCAATCTCTCGCTCCATTCTCCCCCCACTCATGAATAAGACCCCAAGATACTTAAACTCCTCCACTTGGGGCAGGAGCTTGTCCCCGACCGGAGAGGACAATCCACCTTTTTCCAGCTGAGGACCATGGACTCGGACTTGGAAGTGCTGATTCTCATCCCAGCTGCTTCACACACAGCGGAAAACCATCCCAGTAAGACCTGTACATCATTGATGGATGAAGCCAGCAGGACAACATCATCTGCAAACAACAAAGATGAGATTCTGTGGTCACCAAGCATGACACCCTCCATTCCCTGGCTGCACCTAGAAATCCTGTCCATAAAAATCATTAACAGGATCGGTGACAAAGGGCAGCCCTGGTGGAGTCCAACTCTCACTGGGAATGAGTCCGACCGAGCGCTGGCAATACAAACCAAACTCTCAGAAAAGTCGTACAGAGACCGAATAGCTCATAACAACAAGTCTGATACCCCATACTCCCGAAGCACCCCCCACAAAAAAACCATGAAGGACGCAGTCAAATGCCTTCTCCAAGTCTCAAAACACATGTAAACTGGTTGGGCAAACTCCCACGAACCCTTGAGGATTCTGGAGAGGGTAAAGAGCTGGTCCGATGTGCCACAGCCGGGACGAAAACCACATTGCTCCTCCTGAATCCAAGGTTTAACCAACAGCCGGACTCTCCTCTCCAGTACTTTGGCATAGACCTTCCCAGGGAAGCTGAGGAGTGTGATCCCTCTAAAGTTGGAGCATACCCTCCGATCCCCTTTTTTGAAGAGAGAAACCACCACCCCAGTTTTGCCATGCCAAAGGCACTACCCCCGACCTCCACGCAATGTTGCAGAGGCGAGTCAACCATGACAGCCCTACAACATCCAGGGCCTTGAGGTACTCATGGCAAATCTCATCCACCCCCGGGGCCCGGCCACCAGAGAGATTTTTAACCACCTTGGCAACCTCAGCTCCTGTGATAGGCGAGTCGTCCCCTTGTCCACAAGCCATGCTTCCTCTGTGGAAGGCGTATCAGTGGGATTGAGGAGATCATCGAAGTGTTCCTGTAGCAGATGACGCGGTCTGGCCAAATCTTCAATTTTTCAATTTTATTTTCAAAATCCTTGCAAGTAATAAAACGACACCGACATCAATAATCCAATGACACGATCTTCAATGATCCTCAATGAAAATCTCACAGCCTCATTAACAATCAACCACCACCTGTTATATACTATCAGAGATAATTAGCGTTAATTAGGACAAAACCATATCCCAGGTAAAACAATAACATTTTCCTTTTCCCCCACACATACCCATTAATATCTAAAAGTCCATAATACTTCCCCCAGCTATAAACAGAATAAATATAAATAACACAGAATAAATACTATAAATAATTCACTAAATATTTTAATCCCCTATTTACAAATTTTAAATCTCCCCTATGACTCACCATCGTATGCTTCCTTCCTGCTGGTGTCCTTTAAAAGGCATTCAACCTCTGACAGAGTCTTTTGCCCGGACACCCACAGGAAGCATGTTGGCAAAGGTATGTGAATTAATAATTATCCATTGTTTACCCCAAATAATTAACCCAACAATTATCTCACAAAGGCATTCAATTAGTCAAAGACAGATACAATAATGTGCACTTTACAAACAATCAAATTAACATTTACAATACTACACAAATAATACAGTTACACATACAAGAAATCATAACAGTGGTGACACCCCGTCGTCACAGTTCCTTCCACCGCCCGACGATATCCTCAGTTGAAGTCAGCAGTGTCCCGTCCGCACCATACACAGTGTGGATGGGGAGCTGCTTACCCCTCCTGAGCCCCCGGACAGTTTGCCAGAATCTCTTCGAGGCCAACCGAAAGTCTTGTTCCATGGCCTCACTGAACTCCTCCCATACCTGAGTTTTTGCTTCAGCAACCACCCAAGCTGCATTCCATTTGGCTTGCCAGTACACCTCAGCTGCTTCAGGAGTCCCACAAGCCAACCAAGCTTGATAGGACTCCTTCTTCAGCTTAATGGCCCCCCTCACCACTGGTGTCCACCACATGGTTCAGGGGTTGCCACCACGAGATGCCCTGACAACCTTGTGGCCACAGCTCTGGGCAGCTGCTTCAACAGTGGAGGTGGAGAACATGGACCATTCAGACTACATGTCTCCAGACTCCCTCGGAATGTGGTTGAAGTTCTTCCGGAGGTGGGAATTGAAGACCTCCCGGACAGGGGCCTCAACCAGACGTTCCCAGCACACCCTCACTATACGTTTGGGTCTACCAGGTCTGAATCGCATCCTCCCCTGCCATCAGATCCAACTCATCAAAGGGTGGTGATCAGCTGACAGCTCTGCACCTCTCTTTACCCGAGTGTCCAAGACATACAGTCGCAGGTCTGATGACACGAAAATGAAATCGATCATCGATCTGCGACTGAGGTCGCCATATGTGGCGACTGAGGTGTCCATATGTGCACCTGGTGCCAGGTGCACATATGGACACCCTTATGCTTGAACATGGTGTTCATTATGGACGAACTGTGGTTAGCACCGAAGTCCAATAACTTAAAACCACTCGGGTTCAGATTGGGCAGGCCGTTCCTCCCAGTCACCCCTCTCCAGATTTCACTGTCTGTGTGTTTGCCCACGTGCGCATTGAAGTCCCCCAGTAGGACAATGGAGTCTCCAAGAGGAGCACCCTCCAGCACCCCAGTCAGACACTTCAAAAAGGGTGGGTGCTCTGAACCATCATTTGGTGCACAGGAACAAATGATGGTCAGGACCCGTTTCCCAACCCAAAGGCGCACAGAAACAACCCTTTCGTCCACAGGGGAAAACTCCCAATATAGAGGCAACAAGGTGGGGGGATACAATTCAATTCAATTCAATTCAATTCAACTTTATTTATTTGTCGCCATTTCACAACAACAGTCATCTCATAGCACTTTCAACTGTAGGGGAAACCCCCACAATTGCAGAAAGACCCCAGCAATCAGGTGATCCCTTGTGAGCAATCGCTGGGCGACAGTGGAGAGGAACAAATCCCTTTTGACAGGAAGAAACCTCCAGCAGAACCAGGCTCAGGAAGGGGCAGTCATCTGCTGCGACTGGCTGGGGGTTTGAGGGGATAGAGAAAAAGAAAAAAAGAACAGACATGTAGAGAGCAAACGGCACGATGGAGATGCAATCTATGGGAGAGAACAAACAGATGTTAATGACCAGCAAAAAAAAATTAAAAAAAAAAAAAATATATATATATATATACAGTATATATATAAATAAATATATATATATATATATATATATATATTTCATTGAGAGTGAAGAAAGGAGTGAAACCCAGTGCATTATTGGAGGTCCCCTAGCTGTCTAAACCTATTTGCAGCATAACTAAGGGAGGGTTCAGAGACACATGAGGCCTCCCCAACTGTAGGCTATATCAAAAAAGAAGGTTTTAACCCTGTTCTTAAAAACAGAGGTTGAGTCTGACTCCCGAATCCAGATTGGCAGCTGGCAACTTTTGGAGATTCTAGGTATTACAAGTAATCCTGCATTTTTGGGAGCGGAGTGCTCTGTTAGGATAATAGGGTAGTATCAGATCTTTTAAATAAAAAGGGGCCTGATTGTTTAGAGTTTTGTAAGTAAGAAGAAGGATTTTAAACTTAATTCTAAACTCTATGGGAAGCCAACGAAGGGAGGCCAGAACCGGAGATATATGAGCTCTCTTGCTAGTACCTATTAAAACTCTTTCTGCAGCATTTTGGATCAACTGAAGACTTTTTAAAGATGTTTTAGGACTACCTGATAATAAAGAGTTACAATAATCTAATCTAGAGCTAACAAAAGCATGGATCAGTTTCTCAGCATCACTCTGAGACAAGATGCTCCTAATCTTGGCAATATTACGCAAATGATAGAAGGCAATCTTAGAAACAAATTTAATATGTGAATTGAAAGACAGATCTTGATCAAAAATAACTCCAAGGTTCCTCACAGAGGTATTAAGAGAAAGAGTAACTGCATCCAAACTAAAAGTTTGATTTGGAAAGGTATTTCTAAGGTTTTTTGGACCAACAAGAATGACTTCAGTCTTATCTGAATTTAATAGCAGGAAATTACAAGTCATCCAAGCTTTGATTTCCTTAAGACAGGCTTCTAACTTGGCTAATTGATTACTATCATCTGGCTTCACTGACAGGTATAATTGTGTGTCAACATGAAAATGTTTACAGTGCTTTCTAATAATGTTGCCTAACGGAAGCATATATAAATAACTAAAACGAGTAGGGCCTAGCACAGATCCCTGTGGAACTCCATAATTGAGCTTTGAGATGAAAGAAGACTCATTATTGACATGAACAAACTGGAACCTATCAGATAAATAAGAGCTAAACCACTGCAATGAAGTTCCATTAGGTCCAACATAGTGTTCTAATCTATCAAGTAGAATATTATGATCGATAGTATCAAAAGCTGCACTAAGGTCTGAAAGGACAAGTACAGAAACCAGTCCATTATCAGATGCGATGAGGAGGTCGTTAGTGACCTTCGCTAAGGCTGTTTCAGTACTATGAAGGATTCTAAACCCAGATTGAAACTCTTCAAGTAAACCATTTCCCTGCAAGTGGTCAAATAATTGTGTAGCAACAGCTCATTCTAAGATTTTTGAAATGAAAGGGAGATTAGAAATTGATCTATAGTTAGCTAAAACTCCTGGATCCAGTGTTGGCTTTTTGAATAAGGGTTTAATTACAGCAGTTTTAAAAGCCTGCGGTACATGGACTCAAGTTAATGAAGAATTGATTACTTGAAGAATAAAGCTGCCAATAAATGGGAAGACTTCTTTAAATAACCTGGTAGGAATAGGGTCTAAAAGATAAGTTGAAGGCTTGGATGAGGAAATTATTTTATCTAACTCTAAAAGGTCAATTGGAGTAAACTCATCCAAACAGATGTCAGTTGAAGGAGTTGTAGTAGTTACTGTATTTAAGTTAATGGTGGGGAGAATCTGACTTATTTTATCTCTGATAGATGAAATTTTATTATTGAAAGAGTTCATAAAGTCCTGACTAGTAAGCTCTAAGGGAATGCTAGGATTGACAGAGTCCTGACTCTTTGTCAGCCTGGCTACAGTGCTGAAAAGAAACCTGGGATTATTCTTGCTCTCTTCTATTAATGCAGAATCATAACTCCTTCTAGCTTTTGTAAGAGATTTTTTTTTAAATTAAAAGATGATTTCTCCAAGCTAAATAGATTTAATCTAAATTAGTGGAGCGCCATTTTCTTTCTAATTGACGAGTCTTCTGTTTTAAGCTACGAGTTTCTGTGTTGAACCAAGGAGTTAGAAATCTCTGATTAGACTTTTTCTTTTTTAAAAGGGCCACCATGTCTACAGTCTGATGCAGAGAAGCTGTAACACTATCTACCATGCTATCAATTACAGAAGGAGCAAGCTGTCTATAGCTCATTTCCGTTGTGTTGACACATGGCATAGAGGAAACAATCTGCATAAATTTGGCTACAACATCATCTGAGAGGCATCTACTGCAGTAATATTTTTCTTTAGGAGCCAAATAGTCAGAAATAGTAAAATCAAAGGTTAACAGACAATGGTCTGACAGTACAGGGTTATGAGGAGACACTACCAGATTTTCTATTTTGATGCCATATGTCAGGACAAGGTCCAACATATGGTGGAGATAATGGGTAGAATTTCCTACTTTCTGAGAAAACCCCATCGAGTCTAATATTGAATTAAATGCCATATTAAAGCAATCACTATCTACATATACATGAATATTAAAGTCTCTTACTATAATTATTCTATCTGATTTCAGCACTAAATCAGCTAAGAATTTGGCAAATTCAGATAAAAACTCTGAGTAGGTTGACGGAGGATGATAAACTTGTTACGACCCGAGCGCTGGTCCTGTCCATGCTCGGGCCACGCATAGCTCACTGCCAGCCTTGACAGCTGTGGGTTGTATTCTGTGTGGGATTGTGACGTACATCTTCAACCTGAGCCTGAAGCTGGGGAGGGTACCACAGCTGTGGAAAACATCTTGTGTGGTACCTGTACCAAAAACTTCCCACCCCAAAGACCTGAACAGCTACAGACCGGTAGCCTTGACGTCCCACTTGATGAAGACCCTGGAGAGACTGCTCCTTGCTCACCTCCGCCCCCTGGTGGAGCCAGCGATGGATCCACTCCAGTTCGCCTACCAGCATGGCATTGGGGTGGAGGATGCGGTGATCTTCCTCCTTCACCGTTCTCTGTCCCACCTGGAGAAGCCCGGGAATATGGTGAGGATCATGTTCTTTGACTTCTCCAGTGCTTTCAACACCATCCAGCCGATGATCCTGAAGGACAAGCTGCTGCGCGCAGGGGTGGACCAGCACCTGTCATCATGGATCCTGGACTACCTCACAAACCGGCCTCAGTTTGTGAGAACCCGGGACTGTGTGTCCGACACGATCATCGGTAGCACGGGGGCCCCCCAGGCTAGGGGGGCTGGCTCCCTTCCTGGCTCCCTTCCTGTTCACTCTTTATACTGCGGACTTCTCACACAACACAACACACTGCCATCTACAGAAGTTCTCTGATGACTCTGAGATCGTTGGCCTCATCTCCAATGGAGATGAAGCTGAGTACAGAGGGCTTATCCAGGACTTCGTGGACTGGTGCCATCGGAACTGCCTCCAGATTAATGCGAGGAAAACTACGGAGCTGGTGGTGGACTGCCGCAGGTATGGGCAACCCCTCACAGCACCAGTAAATATACAGGGAACAGACATCAAGATGGTGACATCCTATAAGTACCTGGGTGTTCATCTGAACAATAAACTAGACTGGTCACACAATACTGACGCACTCTACAAGAAGGAACAGCGCAGGCTGTTCCTGCTGAGGAGACTCAGGTCTTTTGGTGTACAAGGGGCGCTGCTGAAGACATTCTATGACACGGTGGTGGCATCAGCCATCACTTTTGGAGTGGTCTGCTGGGGCAGTGGCATTACTGCAGCCGATAGGAAGAGACTGACCAGACTGATCAAGAAAGCTAGCTCTGTCCTGGGGCAGCGCCTTGATCCGGTGGAGGAGATAGGAGAGAGAAGGATGGTGGCTAAACTGTCATCTCTGCTGGAGTCCGAGTTCCACCCTATGCAGGACATACTGAATGCACTGATGAGCTCATTTAGCAGCAGACTACATCATCCCAGGTGCACAACCGAGAGGTTTCGCAGGTCCTTCCTACCAACGGCTGTCAGACTGTACAACCTAAGCAGGGCTGCTCGCAGAGATAGCAAAAAGACGTAACAAACTAATAGTTTTTTGAATGCAAAAGATGCAATAGACTTACACAATGGTCCCCTCCGGCATACAACTAGGAAAATACCGGTCGCTATGGAGGGTGAGACTATGTATGGGCACATAATCATACCATGTAGGATAACTAAGTACACGGTTATGCTGTTTCATTCCATCTAGCAACAATGCTCTGCACTGTGTGTGTTTATATATTTACATATTTATTCCATCTAGCTACAATGCTCCGCACTGGGTGTGTTTATATTTATATATCTATATATTTATTCCATCTAGCTACAATGCTCCGCACTGTGTTTATATATCTACATATTATTCCATCTAGCTACATTGCTCCGCACTGTGTGTGTTTATATATTTACATATTTATTCCACCTAGCTGCAATGCTCCGTACTGTGGGTGTTTATATATCTACATATTTATTCCATCTAGCTACAATGCTCCGCACTGTGTGTTTATATATTCATATATTTATTCCATCCAGCTACAATGCTCTGCACTGTGTGTCTGTGTGTGTGTATATATATATTTTATAGTAATATGTACATATGTATATTAGCTGCTCTTGCTTGCTTGCTTTTTTTCTTGCCTTCTGATTGTTGCTCTGAGTGTTGCTATCCCTGTGCTGTTGCAATCCTGGAATTTCCCCGTTGTGGGACTAATAAAGGCTTATCTTATCTTATCTTATCTTATTCTGGCCTCACCGGGCTTTTATTGTGAAGGCGCTCGGTGGGGCTTCCGCCTGTCAAGGCCGGTCAGCTGTCTGTCATTACTGCTCGTTAGCGTTCGCCCTTATAAGGCAGGCGCTGACGGCAGTCCAATTGCTGGAGCATAAGTCAACAATCGTCAGACATTCATCGTTCTGGTCTGGTCAGGTTCGTGTATATTCTCGTGCTTTGCTTGCTCATGTCATGTCATGTTTTAGATCGTAAGTGGCTGGGGTGAGCCTTACGGTCCCATGCTCTATGTTTAGTGTATCTTTGTCACAGTCTATCATAGTCTTGTGTTAGGTCTTGTGTCTTGTTAATAAATCACCATCATTGCAAAACTCACTGGTGACTTGTGGCGTCTTATACTGGCTCGTGAGGGCCAGACATGACTAAACTATGGCAAATAAAATTGGGTTTAGCCTAAAATTGCTAAAATGCCCAATACTGAGGACCAGGCCCTCAAAGGAATGATAACGTGTTTTTTGCTTTGCATTAACTAGTAATTTAGAATGGTAAATTGTTGCTATTCTTCTTCCACGACCAGAACTTCTGGGATTTTGACAGTTTAAATAACCAGAGGGAGTTGATTCATTTAAACCAACATAATCCTCTTGCCTAGTCCAAGTGTCTGTAAGGGATATTAAATCAATCTGATGATCAATTAACAGATCATGGACTAGCAGAGACTTGGGAGCTAGAGACCTAATATTTAACAAACCACATTTAATTTTTAAATTATGAGGAGGAACAGAGGCCAAATCATTAAATTTAGAGGCTTCATGTTTAATTTGAGTTTTACCAACTTTTTGTTTAATCACTTTGGGATGCTTATACAATATATTTTTTATTTACTTTGGAGGGAGTAGACAATGATTTTCTGATGGGGAAGACAGGCGCTAAGTTGAGGGGTGGCGGATGAAGAGAAGCTGCAGAGAGGCGTGTATGACTGTGACTCTTCTTCCTGGTCCCAACTCTGAGTTGTCAATGTTTTGGAAATTTGGATAAAAATGATGCCAGATTGTTAGATAAATGAGACGCACCATCCAAAGTGGGATGGACGCCGTCTCGTCTAATAAGACCAGGTTTTCCCCAAAATGAGCTCCAATTGTCAATGTAGTTGTTGTTTGCAGGACACCACACAGACAGACTGCAGTTGAAGGATGACAAACGGCTAAACATGTCATCGCTGGTCAGATTGGGGAGGGGCCCAGAGAATACTACAGAGTCCGACATCGTTTTTGCAAAGTCACACACTGATTCCACATTACGTTTTGTGACTTCCGACTGCCGGAGTCGGACGTCGTTAATGCCGGCGTGGATAACAGTTGTGGAGTATTTACAGTTACTTTTAGCCAGCATTTTCAAATTTGACTCGATGTCGCCTGCTCTGGCCCCAGGAATGCATTTGACTATGACTGCTGGAGTCTCTAGGTTCACGTTTCTGACTACAGAGTTGTCAATGACCAGAGTTTTTTCCTCAGCGGGTGTGTTGCTGAGCGGGGAAAAACGATTAGAAACATGAACAGGTTGGAGGTGAACCGGGGCTTTGTGGCTAGGCTTCCTTCTCACCGTTACCCACCCAGTCTCCTCGCTGCTGAGGAAGACCGGAGGACCGCTAGCAGGTAGCCCTATGCTAGGGAGCTCCGCTACAGCTATCATCCGTCATGATTAACTGGTGCAGACGGTATTTCAATGCAGCGGAGCCGGGATTCCAAATCAGACAACCTCACCTTGAGCGCCTCAAAAAGACAACATTTATTACATTTACCGTTATCACTAAAAGAGGCAGAGGTGTAGCTAAACATCTGACATAGAGAGCACAACAGAGGAGAAGGGGAAGGAGAGCTAGTAGCCATAACTAGTGGCTAACCCGAAGCTAACGAAAACACAGATGAAAGGTGAACAGAAGGCTAAAGAGGGTGATTAGATGACACTGAGTGCACACACAGGTGCAAAAGACTTGATAAACAGAAGTGAGAGCTAATGGTAGAAGGAAAAAAGTGATTAAAATACAATTAAAGGCAAACTCCTCAGGAGAATGAGGAGAGCTAACCACAGAGCAAGCCACACAGACAGCCAGCAACACAGGAAGTGACGATACGTTACCATAGGAAGCCGAGGTATACAAGAATACCCACCCCTGTTCATTACCCTTCACCTGTGCCAAATCCAGAGTAGGCCAAGCTCCAGCCCCTCTCCAGGAGACTGGTTCCGGAACTGGAGCTGTGTGCTGAGGTGAGGCCGACTATATCTAGCCGGTATCTCTCAACCTCATGCACCAGCTCAGGGTCCTTCCCCACCAGAGAGGTGACATTCCACATCCCAAAAACCAGTTTAGGAAGCCTGGGATCAGACCGCCAAGGTCTCCACATTTGACCGCCACCTGATCCACATAGCGCCGGATCCCCATGGTCCCTCCTGCAGATGGTGAGCCCACTGGAGGGTGGACCCATGTAACTCTTTCTGGCTGAGCCCAGCTAGGTCCCATGGGTGGAAACCCAGCGACCAGACACTAGCCATCAAGCCCCTCCCGCCAGGCCTGGCTCCAGGGTGGGGCCCCGGTAACCCCATACCAGGTGGGGTACACTGAATCCTTGTTCTAGCATTCATCATGAGAGTCTGTTGGATCATTCTTAGTCTGGAAATACCAACACCTATAAACCTACAGATGAAAAAGTGTTTTTTCTCATTTTTAACACAACTTGACTTATCTACTTTTGTAAAAGAATTCTTCATATCATGTACTTGGAGTAAGAATTGACTGGTATTTGTAATGCCAGAGTCTGGTGCATCTATGAAGAGTGGCTGAAAAATCCATAGTCTGAAAAGTTCATAGTGGCCAAATTTGACCAAATATGGTTTATTTTTCAACATAGTCTCCCCTTCGGTCCACACATTTCTTCCATTGGTGTAGCAGCACTTGGATCCCAGCGGCTGAAAAATACGGTACATTTGGTCAAATTTGACCACTATGAACATTTCAGCCCCCCACTCCACCCCCCGCCCCATCTATGGTGGACTGGCAGTCTAAAATGTATACCATACAAATGTCTTGGTCAACAGCAGTGATCCCTGGTTCAAATCATGGCCAGAGTCTTTCTCTCACACCTACCTGGTGCATAGCATTAACTTTACATAGTGGAGACACTACAGTATGTACAGCCAAAGGCGCTTTACATAGAGACACTTCTTGTTTCTCTTCAATGCATTGTTGAACAAAGACAATAGTGCCACAAAAATCTTTTCAAGAAACATACCCAACAACATTTGAAGACTTCTATCTCCTTTAATGCGTGCACTATAAATAAAGCACTGTGGGGTTCAAGCCAATGTAATGAGTCTTATTTGGACAGAGTCGTCTTTGGTTGTTTTCTCTTTTTGCCCTTGCACATGGCGACCTATTCTGGAGTGGTACTAAGAGCTGAGATGAGCTACAACCAGGGTGAGGCAAACCTTATGACAGTGAGGGATTGGGACTCCACAAGTCCTTCTCGCTGTGACATTAGTCATCATTGCCAGTTTAGTCATTTCAGGGTTAGGTCAAATATTCATCATCACCTGACATAAGACAGCCTCCTGTTGAATGAAGGAGGATTGTGAAATTTACGGACAAAAGAAGTAAATATCCATGCTGCTAGTGTTTGGAAGCACTGGCACAGAGTTAGATCATTGTGAACTTTCTTATTTACGACTGGTGGCTTCCTACATTCATGTCATTAGACAAACTGACAAGGACTCCATGAATCCCGGCTGACAGGGTAATATACGTTTATGAAATTATACGAGGGGAGTTGTAATACATCATATGTCTTAATCAAGAGACAGCTCTCCTCCAAACACCTGAGTTTACACAGGAATACTTGTGTATAAAACAAATTTTGCAAACAGAAGCACTTCTATGTGTGAGGGTTTGATAGCAATTTTAGCAGCAAATATGCTTATGAATTTGAATCTTTTTAATTTGAACCACATCTACTTAGTCTAAATTTTCACTCAGTTGATCATTTGCTACATTATGATTACTTTGATAATTAGTAATTTGTTGAAATATGAATTTTGTAGATAATAACATGCCAACAATTATATTCTGGGAATATTGCAAAGATCAAAAAGTGACAACTACTGTATACTACAGTATTTGATTTGATTATACCCAATGTTTTATTTTTATTAAATACAGATTGGAGCATTTGTCTGAAGGACAAGGCTTCTTACACTATACTGTTTTATTGCCAAAACATTAAGAAGTCCATCTGGTTGTAAAAGTCTCTGAGAAGCTTCCAAGTGAACGTTAAGTCCAACCAACAACTTCAGTATATATTGTATTATTTGGCACATACAGTGGGCAAAAAAGTATTTAATCAGCCACCAATTGTGCAAGTTCTCCCTCTTAAAAGATGAGAGAGGTCTCCAATTTTCATCATAGGTATACCTCAACTATGAGAGACAAAATGAAAAAAAAAAATCCAGAAAATCACATTGAAGGATTTTTAATGAATTAATTGGTAAATTCCTCAGTAAAATAAGTATTTGGTCACCTACAAACAAGCAAGATTTCTGGCTCTCACAGACCTGTAACTTCTTCTTTAAGAGGTTCCTCTGTCCTCCACTCATTACCTGTATTAACGGCACCTGTTTGAACTCGTTATCAGTATAAAAGACACCTGTCCACAACCTCAAACAGTCAGACTCCAAACTCCACTATGGCCAAGACCAAAGAGCTGTCAAAGGACACCAGAAACAAAATTGTAGACCTGCACCAGGCTGGGAAGACTGAATCTGCAATAGGTAAGCAGCTTGGTGTGAAGAAATCAACTGTGGGAGCAATTATTAGAAAATGGAAGACATACAAGACCACTGATAATCTCCCTCGATCTGGGGCTCCACGCAAGATCTCACCCCGTGAGGTCAAAATGATCACGAGAATGGTGAGCAAAAATTCCAGAACCACACGGGGGAACCTAGTGAATGACCTGCAGAGAGCTGGGACCAAAGTAACAAAGGCTACCATCAGTAACATACTACACCGCCAAGGACTCAAATCCTGCAGTATCAGACGTGTCCCCCTGCTTAAGCCAGTACATGTCCAGGCCTGTCTGAAGTTTACTAGAGAGCATTTGGATGATCCAGAAGAGGATTGGGAGAATGTCATATGGTCAGATGAAACCAAAATAGAACTTTTTGGTAAAAACTCAACTTGTCATGTTTGGAGGAGAAAGAATGCTGAGTTGCATCCAAAGAACACCATACCTACTGTGAAGCATGGGGGTGCAAACATCATGCTTTGGGGCTGTTTTTCTGCAAAGGGACCAGGACGACTGATCCGTGTAAAGGAAAGAATGAATGGGGCCATGTATTGTGAGATTTTGAATGAAAACCTCCTTCCATCAGCAAGGGCATTGAAGATGAAACGTGGCTGGGTCTTTCAGCATGACAATGATCCCAAACACACCGCCCGGGCAACAAAGGAGTGGCTTCGTAAGAAGCATTTCGAGGTCCTCGAGTGGCCTAGCCAGTCTCCAGATCTCAACCCCATAGAAAATCTTTGGAGGGAGTTGAAAGTCCATGTTGCCCAGCAACAGCCCCAAAACATCATTGCTCTAGAGGAGATCTGCATGGAGGAATGGGCCAAAATACCAGCAACAGTGTGTGAAAACCTTGTGAAGACTTACAGAAAACGTTTGACCTCTGTCACTGCCAACAAAGGGTATATAACAAAGTATTGAGATGAACTTTTGTTATTGACCAAATACTTATTTTCCACCATAATTTGCAAATAAATTCTTTAAAAATCCTTCAATGTGATTTTCTGGATTTTTTTTTCTCATTTTGTCTCTCATAGTTGAGGTATACCTATGATGAAAATTGGAGACCTCTCTCATCTTTTAAGTGGGAGAACTTGCACAATTGGTGGCTGACTAAATACTTTTTTGCCCCACTGTATCTCCAGTCCAGGAACTTTAAGCCAGAAAGCTACTGTATGTACACTACCGTTCAAAAGTTTGGGGTCACCCAGACAATTATTTTGTGTTTTCCATGAAAAGTCACACTTATTTACCACCATGAGTTGTAAATTGAATAGAAAATATAGTCAAGACATTGACAAGGTTAGAAATAATGATTTGTATTTGAAATAATAATTTTTTCCAGATACTCAACCTGCTCAAAGGAAGGGCAGTTTTATAGCTTCTCTAACCAGCTAAACTGTTTTCAGCTGTGCTAACATGATTGCACAAGGGTTTTCTAATCATCCATTAGCCTTCTGACGCAATGAGCAAATACATTGTACCATTAGAACACTGGAGTGATAGTTGCTGGAAATGGGCCTCTATACACCTATGTAGATATTGCCCCAAAAACCAGAAATTTGCAGCTAGAATAGTCATTTACCACATTAGTAATGTATATTAGATATTAGAGTGTATTTCTGATTATTTTAAAGTTATCTTCATTGAAAAAAACAGTGCTTTTCTTTCAAAAATAAGGAAATTTCTAAGTGACCCCAAACTTTTGAACGGTAGTGTACCTAGAACGGAGAAAAGTCCAATTGTTTTTTGTCTCTGGTATGATCCTGTCAGGGCTAACCGATAACCTCCTAGCTGTGGATCAGGTGCTTTATCACTAGATCCTAATTTCAATCAGTATGTTGACAGTAAACGTTACATAGAAAAAAACATCCTAAGGTATAGTATCTACAGGATTAATTCTGTCTGATGCAGAAGGTGTCCATTGGCTGAACTGCAGTGGTGCTTGAAAGTTTGTGAACTCATTAGAATTTTCTACATTTCTGCATAAATATAACCCAAAACATTATCAGCTTTTAAAGTCCTAAAAGTAGATAAAGACAACTCAGTTAAATAAATGAGACAAAAATATTTTACTTTTTCAGTAAAATATTATAGAGCAAGTGTTCTACCTTGTGGATGTCATGAACGCCCCTTTGGGGCAGAAAGACAAATCCACGCACTTAACTGCAGCAGTGACATTTATTAAAGAAAAGAACAGAAGTCCAAAAATTACTGTGCTGACAAATACAAAAAAATGCAAACAAGAATAACTTACACAGATATGACACCCAGGAACACTCACTGAACAGACAGAGTTTAAATAGGTAGAACATAATGAGCAGCAGGTGTGAGAGCTGAGCTGGCAGGTGAACTGATCGCATAACTACTCCCAGCTGATAGGAGAGCAGACTGAGGGCAGTGAGAGGGAGAGTAGCAGGTGTCCTAATACACAGTCACTCACAGCTGGGAACTGGAAAACAGACTGTGAGTGAATGGTGGGTGTGACTAGGAGAAGAGGAAGGAGGCTCGTGTGACATAACCAAAATAACAGAAAAATGACAAGAAAATAATAACAGACATAAGATACTCAAAAATACATAGGGAGTCTGAGCTCTGGGTTCAGACTCATGACACTGGTAGAGCACCCGCCCCTCAACCAGGAGGTCATGAGTTCAAGCCCTGGCGGGGTCATACCAAAGTGCATATAAAAACGGTACTTCCCGCCCTCTAGCTCTAGCTTGGTGCTTAGCATAATAGAATGGGGGAAGGAAAAATTGTAACCCATGGACAACAGATGGAAACAGATGGAAATTAGCCACTGGCTACAATCCGGAAAGTTTACATTGATTGATATCAATGTTCATCAACTTGCACTTTCCTTAAAAACAGCAATTTACAATGTATTTATTGAGGAAAATGATCAGATATTACATATCTGTGAGTGGCAAATGTTTGTGAACCTGTAGCAGGTAATTTGAAGGTGAAATTAGAGTCAGGGGTTTTCAGTCAGTGGGATGACAATCAGGTGTGAGTAAGCACTCTGTTTCATTTAAAGAATCTTTTTTTAAAAGATTTATCAAAGCGTCAACACATGTTTGTGGAAGTGTATCATGGTACAAACAAACAAGATTTCTGAGGACCTCAGAAAAAGGGTTGTTGATGCTCATTAGGCTGGAAAAGCTTACAAAACCATCTCTGAAGAGTCTGGACTCCACCAATCCACAGTAAGAAAAACTGTGTACAAATGGAGGAAATTTAACTCTTTGAGTGTGAGATTACGCATGCCCCTAGTGGCAGAGCGTGGCGCTGTGCCTGTCAACTGATTCTGACATCCCTTTAACTCCCCAGCTATACTGATGACTTGTACTGATCGTGCTAGTTCAGAAGGTGGCAGGCATGCGTCGGAGAACTCATGGATACATGTCTTCCCAAGAAGAAGAAATCCTTTTTTTTCCTTTTCCTGTTTTCCTTCTTTGAACCCAGAAAGCAGATATGGCCGCCATGCACCGTCGTGTACCATCACATAAAACTGCTTCATACTAGAAAAATTGCTGGGGTATACACACAGAATTGACGTGGGATAATCATAAGAGTGTCTAGATGTGGGAGAGAGCACAAATGACTGACAGAACAGAAAATAACGACCACGATGGACGAAAACAGACCGTGCACTCCACCGAGGGAGTCCCCTTTGCCGCCAGTAAGTGACAAATTTCTTTGTTTCTTTACATTGTACTGATTTTCTTGTTCATATACGTTGAAGATAAGATGACAACGTACCCATGTACAAAAAACGGTGTCAAAAGACTGAACCATCCTTTGTGTAAATATGTCCAAAGTCCGCTTTTGACTGAGTTATGTAATTCAATATAGCTGCCGTGGCATTACGCAAATTAGATGCATAAATTCACTCCTGTCTGAAACTTTGGATCATATTTTACATCTTTCTATCAATCAATCAGTCAACTTTATTTATAAAGCACTTTAAAAACAATGCTCGCTACACAAAGTGCTGTACAGCAAGAGAACATAAAAGCAGGGCACTAACACAAAGGGCGCTAATACAAGAACCACAGTAAAAAATAAATAAATAAATAAATAAATAAATTCATAAATAAAATAAAAAGTAAATTGAAAAAAAATCCATTTCATTCAATAAAATCAATGTCTCATACTGGGTCCAAGGCCAGGAAGTAAAAATGTGTTTTAAGACGTGTTTTAAAAATGGACAGTGAAGGTGCTTGTCTAATGTCCAGGGGTAAATCATTCCATAACCTGGGGGCCATGATCGAAAAGGCTCTGTCCCCTCTGAGCTTGTGCCTCGCCTTTGGTACCTCCAAAAGCAGCTGTTCAGCTGACCTAAGGGACCGGGTGGGAGTGTAGGGATGCAGAAGCTCAGAGAGGTAAGGTGGAGCAAGACCGTTCAAGGGTTTAAAAACAAATTAAAGAATTTTAAAATGACCTCTAAAATACACGGGCAGCCAGTGGAGTGAAGCTAAGATGGGTGTGATGTGATCTCTTCCACGTGTACCTGTTAAAAGACGAGCAGCAGTGTTTTGAACCAGCTGCAGACGGGAAAGAGATGACTGGCTGACACCGGCGTAAAGTGCGTTACAGTAATCCAGCCGAGATGAAATAAAAGCCTGGATTACTGTTTCCAAGTGTGGTCTAGAGAGAATGGGTTTTACTTTTGCTAAACGCCTTAGATGAAAGAAGCTGGATTTTACCACAGAACGAATCTGCGTGTCTAATTTAAAACCATTGTCCATGATAAAACCAAGGTTCCTAGCTGTGGATTTAACATAAGGAGTAAGGGGGCCCAAGTATACAGGAAGGGACTCACAGGGGCGACTAGGTCCAAACACCATCACTTCCATCTTCTTATCATTAAAATTTAGGAAGTTTAGGGCCATGCAAGACTTTATGTCTTCAATGCACGCCAGGAGTGAGTTTACTGATGAGGCAGCTTTTTGTTTTAGAGGGACATAAATCTGACAGTCATCAGCATACAGGTGGAAAGAGAAACCATGCTTTTTAAAAATGGAACCCAGTGGAAGTATGTACAGAGAAAAAAAGCATGGGCCCTACAACTGACCCCTGTGGGACCCCGTAAGGCAGAGGAGCAGAAGAGGATTCAAACCCAGACATGCTAACTTTAAAAGTCCTGTCTGACAGATAGGATCTAAACCAGCTGAGAGCAGTGCCACAAATGCCCACTAGGTGCTGCAAACGGGAAATTAAAACATGATGGTCCACTGTGTCAAAGGCAGCAGTTAACTCAAGCAGCACAAGAACAGCATATTCACCTGAATCACATGCTAAGAGAATATCGTTAAAAACTCTTAACAAGGCTGTCTCTGTGCTATGAAGAGCTTTGAAACCAGACTGAAAAATCTCCAAAATACCGTGTTCATCCAGAAAACATTTCAGCTGCATATAGACAGTTTTCTCTAAAATTTTTGAGAGAAATGGCAGCTTGGAAATAGGCCTAAATTTTTTATTTTTTTTTTTGTTACTTATTTGTACTCGTAGGTAGATTTGGTTTGCAGTCTGGTGACAAGCCACCGGCTGCTGGTCGCTGCATGCGCGAGCGCCCTAAACCTACATGTTTTTGGTATGTGGGAGGAAACCGGAGAAATCCCGGAGTAAACCCACGCAACACGGGGAGAACATGCAAACTCCACACAGCTCACTGTTGGTCGGGGGCTGGAATCGAACCCACGATCCCCGCGATCCCCCGGCCAAGGGTAAAACTGTGCTGCCACAGTGCTAAACCACTGCACCACCGTGCAGGCCTAAAATTTGCCAACATGGTATGATCGAGACCAGGTTTCTTAATCAAGGGCTGTACTACTGCATGTTTAAAATTTGCAGGAACCACCTGATGACGGGCTGCTGTTCAAGAAGGTGAGAACTGACTGACCTATACTGGGAAGCACCTCTTTAAAAAGTCTAGGAGAGACAGCATCACAGGGAGACCCTGAGGGCTTAATGTGGCCAACCACGTCCTCTAAAAATGGCAGAGTCACAGGTTCAAACTGATTAAAAACAGCAGAACAAGGGACAGAGACAGAGGGATCAGAGGCAGGAGCTGAGATGAGAGCCCTGGTGGTGGCCACCTTATCAATAAAAAAGTTCATAAAATCATTGCATAACTCAGGGGAGGCTCCAAACAGTCAGTCTGTGGGGTATTAAGAGCAGTCAATAGTGTTAAATAAAACACGTTGATTATGACAATGAGCTAAAACAATATTAGCAAAATATTTGCTTTTTTCCTGCTTGACAGTATTTTGATACTGACGCCAGCAGTCTTTTAAAACCTGCAGTGACACCTGCAGTTTGTCCTTCTTCCATCTGCGTTCAGCTCTGCGCCACACCTGTCTGACTGCACCAGTTCTGTCGTTGAACCACGGCTCAGGTTTGGATCGAGGCTGCTTGGTTTTCAGTGGAGCCACAGAGTCCAAGATGGTTTGGCAGGAGGAGTGAAACCAGGACCTGAGTTCCTCCACAGATGAGATGGAACCAGGAGGGACACAGAGGTGGTCAAAGGTGGCGGAGAACCAACCGGCAGTGGAAGGGTTAAAAACTCAGCAGCGCTGAACAGGAGCGCGAGTTTTAGCTGCAGCGTGTGACAGATCAGCCTCAAATAATACGGGCAGATGGTCGGACAATACAGTGTCACAGATTTCTAAATTAACAACAGACAGGCCATACGAGAGGACAAGATCTACCGTGTGTCCGTGCTCGTGAGTTGCGCCACCAGTCACGGACTGCACCAGATTTAGAGAATCAATGAGATTTAAAAAGTATTTCACCAGCAGCTTATCAGGACAACACACATGTATGTTAAAATCTCCAACAATAAGAGCATGATCATTATTTGTAACAATACCAGCTAAGAAAATGGCAAAGTCATTTAAAAAGTCCTTATTATATTTGGGAGGTGTGTATATGACAGCACACAGTACAGGGTTTATTCGACCCACCTTAAAGAAAGTCAGTTCAAAGCTGGAGAATGGAGAAGGTAAAAAGCACTGTTTACATTTATAGTCATTTTTGTAAACACTTTCTAATTGACAGTAAGCCATTATCTCTTACCACTTTAAAGTTGTTGCCTTGGAAAGTTCTGACATCTGATCTGACTAGTTTCTTGAAAATTTTTTTTTACCACTGTTGACCACTAGGGGTTATGTCGCAGTTTGGCAAAAGTCACACTCAAATGGTTAAGACCATTTGAGAAGTCTGACCATTTCTCAGAAGTGGTTGACCAATTAAGATCACTCCAACAGCAAGGCATGTAATAGTTGGTGAGGTCACAAAGGACTCCAGGGTAATTTCTAAACAACTGAAGGCCTCTCTGGCATTGGCTATTGTTAATGTTCATGAGCCCACCACCAGGAGAACACTGAAAACAATGGTGTGCATGGCAGGGTTGCATATTGCTGCTCATCTTTAGTTTGCTAAAGATCACGTGGACAAACCTGAAGGCTGTTCGAAAAATGTCTTGGGGACAGATGAGACCAAAATAGAACTAAGGACTTAAGGAACGTAAGGAACACACTGATATTCAGCATCCGAACCTTATCCCATCTGTGAAACATGGTGGTGGTGATATCATGGTATGGGTCTATTTTGCTGCATCTGGGCAAGGATGGTTTGCCATTAGTGATGGAACAATGAATTCTAAAATATACCAGCAAATACTAAAGGAAAATGTCAGGACATCTCCCCATGAACTGAATTTCAAGAGAAAGCAGGTCATGCAGCAAGACAACGATCCAAAACGCACAAGTCATTCTACCAAAGAATGGTTAAAAATAATATAGTTAATGTTTTGGAATGGCCAAGTCAAAGTCCTGACCTTAATCCAATTGAGATGTTGTGGAAGGACCTGAAGCAAGCAGTTCATGTGAGGAAACCCACCAACAATCCAGAGTTGAAGTTGTTCTGTACGGATAAATGGGCTAAACTTTCTCCTGTGCAGGACTGATCAACAGTTTAGTTCCCCCTAGAAACATTTAGTTGCAGCTGGATGACACAGGCGTTGTGGAGTTGAAGCAGCAGGAGCAGGAGCGGGCGCACTGGAAGCAAGGCAGGGCATCTTCCATGACATGCGTCTCCGTGTAGGCTCCGGATCCTCTGGAGGCGGCCCCCACGCCAGCCCGGGGAAGGACTGTTGTAACGCAGAGAACGTAGCCAACAAGTCAGTGAACTGGGCATTCCTCTATAACCCAGGATACGCTTCAATAATGTCGGTTGCTGAATCCATCTTTTCCCAGATCTTTTTAGGACTCTGGGAAGCGAGGGCTTCATCTACAAAGCCCTGGATGAATTTGGCGGCCCACTCCTCCTCCACACTTGGGGAACCTGCTGTCGATCTCCCCCTGGTCACCGGACGCCGGCGAGCTGGGGACATGTCAAACTCCACAAAAATAGGTGAGTGAGAGAAGAAAAAAAAAAAGCAAAACTCACAGCTGCTGGTGCCCACACTGGCAGCACCCTTCTGTCATAAATGCCCTTCAGGGCAGGATAAATGGCACCACGCACCGGCTGTGAGTTTGTGAATTTATTAGGAAAAATGCACAAAAGAACAAACAAGACAAAACCAAAAACTGGCAGAAAACAGATACAGGTGAAGCTAAAATAGCGAAGGCTAAGGCGAGGAGAAATGCCAGCTTCACCTGGGAACACTAGTTATGGAGCACACGCTAGGAGAAAAAACAGGAAAAGTTCCAAGAACACTTACTTGTGTAGAAGATAATTGTTAGTAGGGTGCTGCACCCAACAATGGTACACAGCCCCTTAAAAAAGGCTACAACCAACTACAATAAGTGGCAACAGGTGTGGTAAACCTGAGCGGGCAGGAGAAAACAAAGAAACAATCTACACCAGCTGGGAATAATGAGAGCGAAGGGATCAATCGGAGCTGGCAGCTGACAGGGCCACGCCCACACAGCGCAAAACCCCAGAAAGCCACTGACAGCTGTCAACCCCGAAAGAGAGAGAACATAAAAGAATGCCAATATAATAAGATGACAGGGAATAAAGACCAATAACCTAAAAAAAATGTAACAAACAAACTGCAATGAACATGAAGGGGAAAATAAATTTTAGTGAGAAACAATATGGAATAAATGACAACTCAAAATGACAACAGTACAAATATGAGAAAAAAAAGACAAACAACCTGGGCCCAGTGGAATCGCCCTGTGCTCAGAACGTGACATAAGACAGAAAATGTACAAGAAATAAAAGTTACAGTACATTGAGGAATATTTACAATTGTTCAGCTGAAAGGCCACGGCAAATAGGAAAGTTTTTAACCTGGATTTGAAACAGCTAAGAGTTTCAGCAGCCCTGATGCTTTCTGGGAGTTTATTCCACATGTGAGGGGCATAAAAACTAAATGCTGCCTCACCATGTTTGGTTCTAACTCTGGACACAGATAGTAGGCCTGACCCTGATGACCTGAGGGCTCTGGGTGGTTTGTAATGGACCAGCAGATCTGAAATGTGTTTTGGCCCTAAACCATTCAGAGCTTTATAAACCAACAGCAGTATTTTGAAATCTATTCTTTGACAGACAGGAAGCCAGTGTAAAAATCTGAGGACTGGAGTTATATGATTCACTTTCTTGGTCTTAGTGAGGACTCGAGCTCCAGCGTTCTGAACTAGCTGCAGCTGTCTGATGGACCTTTTAAGGAGACCTGTGAGGACAGTGTAACAGTAGTCCAGTTTTCTGAAGATAAATGTGAAATTCAACATCTACATTAGTGATCTACCAGGGACAACCTCCCTACAGTACGGCTATGCTGACGATCTTGCTTTACTGTACTTCATTGTCAGTTGGTCCATGATGGAGGAAATTCTCACGGAAAACAATGCTGCCATCTCAGACTATCTAAGGACGTGGAAGCTGAAACTCAGCATGGAAAAAAATTACTTCTACAGCATTACACCTCGTTAGCAGGGATGCTAACTGCTAACTCACTGTCACCCTGGGAGATTTAACCTTGCCATACACCCCCATGCTAACGTACCTTGGAGTCAAACTTGACAGACAACTTACCTACAAGCACCATCTTGTCTATCTGTGTACTAAAGTATTATCAAGGAATAATCTGTTGTGGCACCTTGCTGGTTCTTCATGGGGAGCCTATACAAGCAAACTTTGTACTTGAACACTTGCACTGGTATACAGCACACCAGAATATGCCTCTCCAGTTTAGAGTAGGAGTGTTCACACTAAGAAGCTGGATGTCACACTCAATGAAACCATGAGGATAATCACAGGCTGCCTTCGTGCCACACCTGTTTTATCTGGCATTGCTCTTCCTTCCCTTCACAGAAAACACCAAACACACAGGCTTTTGAAGAAGGCCACTGAAGAAAACAAGCATCTTTTACATCATTGCATCCAAGCTGCCCAAGAGCTAGGCAATCAATGTCTATGCTCTCGCAAACCCTTCAGTAGATATGCTGTCTCCCCTGAAATCTCCAACTTTAATCTTCTGGAAAGCCAGAGACTCACTTGGCAAGAGACAAGAAAACCACCTCAGCTCAATGTCACTCCAAGCACAAAACTACCACCAGGTGCCCAGCTTGGCCACAGAGATTGGGTTATACTCAACTGTCTGAAACGAGAATTGGCCGTTTCAGTGCCAGCATGTATCGTGGGGGCCTTCACTCGTCAACAGCTTGTATTTGTAGCAACCCAGAGCGGACAGCACATCATGTCCTATTCGAGTGCCCTGACCTTGGACCACCTGAGAGTATCCATGTTGATCTCACCAACCCCACCCCGGAGACAGTGACCTGGCTTCACAGCTTACATGACATTGCTTAGTAACTTTGGGAGTCATACGAAAGAAGAAGAATGCATGGGAAAGTGTTACTAGATCCTGGTAAGACATCAGACCTTTAATCCTCACTATGTTCTTTGAGTGATAATAGGCTGACTTCACTACTATTTTAATGTGGCTGTTAAAATTCAGGTCTAAACTGTAATCGTGTTTAGTGCTGTGGGATGATGGGAATTGTTGTCCGTTAGTTATTTAAACAAAAACTAAATATTACTCTGTTTTTATACGACAGCCAACAACTTTAATTATGTGGAAAATTAACTTTTAAATTGACAAACATCATATGTGTAACTTGTGGCAAAATTTGATCGGGATCAAAGGATAATTTCGCTCTTGCCATTCATTTCAATTGAGATTGTTTTTGATTTAAGGTCTCATATGCAGAAGTAGAGGGGATGTGACTTAGGCTCTCTATTGTTATAAGCTACCATGCAAGCTGCCAATAAAAGCTTGATGAGCAGTGCAACAAGTATCCCTGGACTATGAGGCTATTTGGTCAATATTGTAAGTCATTTTTTTGTATAAATTACATTGAAATTAGGTCCTTATAAGACACTTAATGGACATCCACAGCAACTGTATTTGAACTATGTTTTAATGTTGTACAAACATCCTGTAGACGTCAAATCTGAATGTACATAAGATGTCGCAAAAAGAAGTCGTAAAAACTTTCATTCCGCACCTTCTGGAGACGTCTTTTCTACGTCTGACCATGACGTCTTAAAGGCGTTGTTTCAATGTCGGCTTGCACGGTGGGTACAGGTCACAACTGATAGATGCACTGGCCTATCCACCTTATTCCGAGCCCCCATGATGCCTTGCGTGAATTATGGACACAACTTCCGGTACTAGTTTAGAACATGTGGTTGTCACTGAAACGGGACACTTTTCCTTGATAAAAAACAATGACTTCGGTATCAAAAATGTGGGAACATGGCCTTCTGCACCTCAAAAACAGTAATATAATCATACCACTTCCCACGACTATGGAGGGATGGGAAGATGGCCTTAAAAAGTGGCCTCGCAGACAGTAGCTCCATTAGTTAGCTCCGCTGCTAAGATGCTAACACTGTAAACAAATAAGAGCTCTGAGATATATCAGCGTCTCAACCGCAATAAAGTTAGATGCATTTTGTTAAAGATGTTGGATATAATCAAATTTACCTCAGAGCAGACATAGAATCTTGTCAAAGCCACAAAGAACCACAACACCATGCTTGGGTGTGGTTAATGTCGGGGTAAAACAGACAGCTGCAGCTGTTTGTTTTACCCTGAAATTAAAATGTTCATGCTGCTGTCATGCCGTGAATGCTTGTTATTTAACTTAACATGTACAGACCTTGTCTGACAATTGTTCAAAATTTTTTTCATCTATATTGTGTGATAATTAAAAAATCAATGCATGCTGAAGCTGCTAATATCAAGCCCATATCGTTCCAAGGCAGTGCAAAAAATGAAAAAAAAACAAAAAACTATTTGATATCAATCAAAGCTTTAATTATGTAGCACTTGTCATACAAAAAGATGCAACACAAAGTGCTTCACACATCGAATCAAAACATAACTACCCCCCCACACACACACACACAAAGAAACTTTTGTCAGTGTAAAACTTATGGCTAATGGGCATGTAGGTGAAGGGAACAGAGGTGATGAGGAGGTCCTGGTTAGGTATGGTCTTAAGGAAAGAAATGTGGAAGGACAGATGGTTTTGGATTTTGCTAAAAGGATGGAAATGGCTGTGGTGAACACATATTTCAAGAAGAAAGAGGAACACGGTGCTGTATGGAATGTCTGTTGATACGGAAGAGTTGACAATCCAACAAAACATTTTCAGATCAACTACAAGCCAGCTGTCACTATGGCTTAGGTAGATTGTACGGGGGACCTGTGACTGGAAAGTTATTGGCTTGTGTCCTGCTTTCGGCATCTTGCCCATACCACATTTTACTTGATCCATCCATCCATCTTCTACCGCTTTTCCGGAGGTCCGGGTCGCGGAGGCAGCAGTTCAAGCAGAGAAGCCCAGACTTCCCTCTCCCCAGCCACCTGCTCCAGCTCTTCAGAGGGGATACCAAGGCGTTCCCAGACCAGCTGGGAGACATAGTCTCTCCACCGAGTCCTGGGTCTGCCCCGGGGTCTCCTCCCAGTGGGACGTGCCTGAAACACCTCAAGTGGGAGGCGTCCAGGAGGCATCCTAATCAGATGCCCGTACCACCTCAACTGACTCCTTTCAATGTGGAGGAGCAGCGGTTCTACTCTGAGCCTCTCCCGGATGACTGAGCTCCTCACCCTATCTCTGAGGGTGAGTCCAGCAATCCTACGGAGAAAGCTCATTTCAGCCGCTTGTATCCGCGATCTCAAAGCAAGACTCGAAGGGGGGCTCGAAGGCTAGCGTCTGGTGGCCGGGTTTCCACCCATGGGACCCGGCCGGGCTCAGCCCGAAGGAGTTACATGGGTCCGCCCTCCAGTGGGCTCACCACCTGCAGGAGGGATCATGGGGGTCCGGTGCTATGTGGATCAGGTGGCGGTCAAAGGCGGAGACCTTGGCGGACTGATCCCAAGCTTTCTAAACTGGCTTTTGGTACATTTTACTTGATATGAGATGAAATTTAGAATTAAAATTAAGAGGTTAGCTTTAGGATTTGGATGCATGTAAGGTCAAAAAGGTAGTAAATAGATATTAATTAAAATTTTGAAGCAAATAGATGCCTCAAATTTCCATACCTGTAGCCTGCTGCTTTTAAGATATGAATTACAGTTCAAAGTGTCTCTGAATCGCTTACTCTTCGATTACCTTCCTAGGAAGCACCTTAGATAAGATGTTCATTCTGAGAGGCCTCAAAATTACATATTTTTTGTGTTTCTACCCCTCAAAAGGTCAGTATTCTCTATGCCCTTTTACTATAGATGTAGTAAAGCTAGAGTCACCAAACTTGGCACACATGTTCACCCTGATATCCTGACCTCACACTATGTGGGACATTTCTTTCAGTGCTGTGCTACTCTGCGGTGTAGCAGAGTCGTGTGCTCTTGAAGGCCACCGGGAAACAACACTTCATGCAGAGTCTTGTGTACCATCAGTGCAGTGACATGTATGGGGTTGAGAGTTGATCACAGGGCTTATGTTAGGTGTATTTGAACCGTGTGGGTGGGGGAAGAGATGAGTTTGCCTATTATCCTTTTTGTCAAAGCGCAGATAAAGCATTATCTCCCTCCTCTTCTCTCTCATTCTCCCTCCCAGATCAGGATACACAATGTAATGTTAAAAAGAAAACACTGACAAATAAAAAAGGCACAGACCTACTGAAAGATCCTGCAAAACTGAAGCATTGTAGTAATTCCTTTTATAGGCATAATTCCACATATAATGACATGACGTGACCAGCTGTGATCATGTGACCACAGTTGGGTTGTTACTCCTTATATGGGCACAATTCCTTATATGGTGATCAGCTGTGGTTTAAATGACAGCAGTATATTTGACCGCTGTGGTGGTTTGAGGAGTAAGTGCTAAGAAATCTTGTGTGCATTATTTTAATATGTTCCAGACTTCAGAAAATATAAAACACATCAGTGATGTGCACAAACATTTTAGGGGGCAGGTGCACAACCACAAAACAGGGCCACTCCCCTATGCAAGATGGCCCTTTGGGGCCCCTAGTTCATCACTCTGGTAACAAGAAGAAAATAGGCTTCCCATTTCCCAGCAGCCCTTGCGGCTGATGGGACATGTTAAGTGTTGAAAAATAAACCAGATCTCCTTAGTACGACTGCAAATCTTACTTGTGGTACAGTTGTGTATATGTCCAAGGTGTTATGCACCATTTTTTGCTTTGCCGTACCATGAGTACATGAGCTCCTTTGCTTCTATCCCCCCTTGGCCCAGGGTGAGATCGTCACCCTCTGAACCAGAGCACAGGACAATAATTTCCTCTACAGCTCCGACGTGTGATGTATCCGGTTCCACCTTTCTTGCCCTATTAAGCTACTTGTCCATCTAGGCATGCCTTTTCATGCTTCTCATTCATTGTCTAATAAGTGTTAATGTGAGTACAGTGTTATCCTTTAATAGTTGGCATAGCAAAGCAAGCTGATAGGTTAGCTTTGAGTGGTCTTTGTGACTAAAAAAGCGCTATATAAGTGCAGGTTAGTTAGTTAGTTAGTTAGTCATCATTTGCATAATAGTTGTATTTATGACAGGGCAGGTTAAAGATTGCAGATTAAGCTTGGGGTTTCAATCAGTGTTCATGCAACCAGTAGTATTTTACCTGTAAATCTAGGCACTCAGTTACCTGGTTGATGATCCCATGTTTTGTATTTTTCAAATATGTAATTGATGTTTAAACCAGTAATTTTCCTGATTTTATTTACCCATAATATACTCACCTTTGTCATCCCCAATCTGAAATACTTACTTGAATGGTCTGAATCTGTTGTTAACCGAGAGTTGTAATTAAGTTAAAACACAGGACTTTTTCCTCTGAGATGGAAACTTACTCATTTGTTACCATTCTGGTGTATAGTGGTGTTTATCACCTTGTCAGCCCTGCAGAAATCCTAAATTAATTCATAGCTATGTCATAAATTATCATATCTGACATGACAACCAAAGAAACACGCTGGTTGATAAAGTTGAAGCGTGTAGCCCACGCAGGAATAATGCAAAGGATAAATGTGGAAATCACATTAAGCACAGAGTAGAATAAGACTTGAAACTTACATCCGTCTTATCACTGAGATGAATGTAGATCACTGCGCCGAACTGCAGAGCAGGTGGCCTTAACCCTTTTACTGTGCAGCTGTCATAAAACATCTGCGCCACCTGTTGTCCCAGTCGCAGGTCCGTGCCTGTCAAGTGATGTGTCCAGAAACCACAGAAAAAAAACAGTTGTACCAAGCATTTCACATCACAAGGTAGCAGACACGTATATCTTACTGGTCTACACTGGAGGACTGATGTCACCCAAACGAACCACCTCGAAACATCATTTTCGGGACTCCAAAGAAGAGAATGGAAACAAATGTTGACGAGGGCTCCATCGCAATATACATTTCCACACAGAGGAAGCATTTGCTTCAAATTATGCCAACTATGATTCTAAAAAGAGAATATTTAGCTTCTGAAGGGAAATATTTGCCTTCTTTGACACCAGAAGATGGCCTGGAGCATGTACACTCTTCGTCTGCTATTGACGAGCCGCACGTGACGGGAGAGAACAATAGCACTGGTTCGGTGGCATTATGTAACTGAAATTGAGGTGGAATAAATCATAAGATAAATGTGAGAGTTTCTGGATGTGGGAGAGAAAGCAAAAATGACTGGCAGAAGATGAAATAAGGACCGGGGATGAGGAAATGGATGCATGAAGGTGTATGGCGCACAATAGGTCCAATGTATTTATTTGTTTCTGTACATTCTACTGATTTTCTGGTTCATATACTTTGAAGACAAGATAACAAAAAAACAAAAACAAAAACGACGACCAAAAAAACCCAAAACCATCCTTTGTGTAAATATGTCAAATGTCCACTTTTGACAGAAAGTTATGTAATTTGATATGGCTGCCGTCACTTTATGCAAATTAGATGTGTAAATTTACTCGTATCTCAAGTTTTGGATCATATTCTACATCTTTCTAATTGACAGTAAGCCATTATCTCTTACCACTTTCAAGTTACAGCCTTTGGAATTTGTGATATCTAAACTGAATATTTTCTTGTAAAAAACCTTGATCACCAGAGGGTGGTGAGCTGACGGGTGCACGGGTGTGCCATAAATGGAAAACAGGTTATATGGGCATGGTACATATAACATGTTATAAGATAAGCCTTTATTAGTCCCACAATGGGGAAATTCCAGGATTACAACAGCACAGGAACAGCAACACTCAGAGCAACAATCAAGAAGACAAGAAAAACAAGAGCAAGAGCAGCGAATTTATATGTACCTGTTACAGAGAATAATTTCTCTGTACCCTATGTACCCCGTATATAGGGTACAGAGAAATTAAACAAATGATAATCAGGTGTGGGTACAAGAGCGACAATGATAACCTAAATATAAACAGCTGGGAACAACCGCGAAACTAAACTAGTATAACATTCTCATCACCAAATTGCTTCAGCTTGGTCTGCCTACTCACACTTGCAGCTGGATTAAGGACTTCCTAACAAACCAAACACAGACTGTTAGACTCAGACCCCATTCCTCCTCTGCAGTCATGCTTAACACAGGCTCGCCACAGGGCTGTGTGTTGAGCCCCACTTTGTATTCATTGTACACATATGACTGCATACCTCTTCATCCCACAAACAATATAGTGAAGTTTGCAGATGACACAACAGTAGTGGGGCTCATATCAGAAGGAGATGAGACTGCATACAGAGATGAGGTCCAGAAACTGGTGAGATGGTGCCCAGATAATCTGCTATTGAATACAAAAAAAACCAAAAGAACTCATTATTGATTTTAGGAAGCATAGTAGTGAGCAAGGAGTGTGTGGAGAGGGTGGAGACTTTTAAGTTTCTGGGTGTTCATATTTCTCACAACCTTACCTGGACAGTTAACACCATAGTTAAGATAAAAAAAAAAAGGCTCAACAACGTCTACACTTTCTGAGGCTCCTCAAGAGGAATGGCCTGAATGTACAGTTGCTGGTTTTATTTTATCGCTCTGCTATTGAGAGCATTTTGTCATATGGCATCACGGTTTGGTATGAGGGCTGTTCAGCCGCAGACCGCAAAGCCTTCCAGAGAGTGATCGAGACTGCGCAAAAAATCACTGGCTGTTCTTTCCCTTCTTTGGAAGAGATTTCCAGGTCTCGGTACCTCAACAGAGCTACTGCCATTATTAAAGACTGCACTCATCCAGGCCATGATTTCTTTCACTTGCTCCCCTCAGGAAAGTGGTACAGATCCCATAAAACCCGGACTACCAGGTTTGATCATAGTTTTTTCCCAGCAGCAGTACATATTTTGAACGGATTTATGTAACACGTACAGACTGCTGATATTATTTTATGTTATTTTAGGTTATTCTGTGGCAATAACCCCGTGTGTATAAGCTGGTCTTATATATTTATTGCTCAGTATGTTTTTATTATTGCTATGTACATAATTTATTCAACTTTTAGGTATTATTGTTTTAAGCATTATTTATTGTTGTAAAAAAAACATGCATGTTAGGTTAATTGGCTGTTCTAAATTGTCCCGAGATATCTGTTTCCTATAGGCCCTTAGAATAGAGGGTTAGTATTAATGAAAGCGCTTTGAGTGGTCTTTGTGACTAGAAAAGCGCTATATAAGTGCAGGTTAGTTAGTTAGTTAGTTAGTAATTATGAGAATGTTAAATGCATGAGTGAACTGTGAGTGTGATAGTTTGTTTTTAGGGAGCAGTATCTCAATTTCGTTTTATTGTTTATTAGCAATGGAATGACAATAAAGGCACTTTGACTTTGACTTTGACTTCAGTAGCACAGGAAGTAAACAAGGGACACTGTCAAAGTAAAAGCACAAGAGGATACAGAAAAAAGGAACTGACAGTAAATACAAAATGAGAAATAGACCAGAGGATACAAAAAGGGGGAAAATAACCACCAAGGCAAGAACAGGATACATACAAATCTGTAATACTAATAACAAAATTACAAAAGAGGACTGAGAATAAAGGTGAGGATACACTCATGTCTAAACAAGGCAGATAACATTTATAATATAAAACAAGATGGTCATAGACACATAATATAAAAACCAAGGTTATAACGGCAAAACCGAGACTATAATAGCAAGAATTCAAATACATAATCAGAGACAAGAGGCAACTAATAAACATAATACATCCAAGACCAACTCAAATACAAAATAAGATAAGCCTTTATTAGTCCCACAACGGGGAAATTCCAGGATTGCAACAGCACAGGGATAGCAACACTCAGAGCAACAATCAGAAGGCAAGAAAAAAAACAAGCAAGCAAGAGCAGCTAATATACATATGTACATATTACTATAAAATATATATATATACACACACACACACACACAGACACACAGTGCAGAGCATTGTAGCTGGATGGAATAAATATATGAATATATGAACATACAGTGCAGAGCATTGTAGCTAGATGGAATAAATATGTAAATATATAAACACCCACAGTACGGAGCATTGCAGCTAGGTGGAATAAATATGCAAGTATATAAACACACACAGTGCGGAGCAATGTAGCTAGATGGAATAATATGTAGATATATAAAAACACAGTGCGGAGCATTGTAGCTAGATGGAATAAATATATAGATATATAAATATAAACACACCCAGTGCTGAGCATTGTAGCTAGATGAAATAAATATATAGATATATAAATATAAACACACCCAGTGCAGAGCATTGTAGCTAGATGGAATAAATATGTAAATATATAAACACACACAGTGCAGAGCATTGTTGCTAGGTGGGATGAAACAGCATAACCGTCTATTTAGTTATCCTACATGGTATGATTATGTGCCCATACATATTCTCACCCTCCATAGCGACCGGTATGTTCCTAGTTGTATGCCGGAGAGGACCACTGTGTAAGTCTATTGCATCTTTTGCATTCAAAAAACTATTAGTTTGTTACGTCTTTTTGCTATCTCTGCGAGCAGCCCTGCTTAGGTTGTACAGTCTGACAGCCGTTGGTAGGAAGGACCTACGAAACCTCTCGGTTGTGCACCTGGGATGATGTAGTCTGCTGCTAAATGAGCTCCTCAGTGCATCCAGTATGTCCTGCATAGGGTGGAACTCGGACTCCAGCAGAGATGACAGTTTAGCCACCGTCCTTCTCTCTCCTATCTCCTCCATCGGATCAAGGCGTTGCCCCAGGACAGAGCTAGCTTTCTTAATCAGTTTGTTCAGTCTCTTCCTATCGGCTGCAGTAATGCCACTGCCCCAGCAGACCACTCCAAAAGTGATGGCTGATGCCACCACCGTGTCATAGAATGACTTCAGCAGCGCCCCTTGTACACCAAAAGACCTGAGTCTCCTCAGCAGGAACAGCCTGCGCTGTCCCTTCTTGTAGAGTGCGTCAGTATTGTGTGACCAGTCTAGTTTATTGTTCAGATGAATACCCAGGTACTTGTAGGATGTCACCATCTCGATGTCTGTTCCCTGTATATTTACTGGTGCTGTGAGGGGCTGCCCATGCCTGCGGCAGTCCACCACCAGCTCCTTAGTTTTCCTCGCGTTGATCTGGAGGCAGTTCCGATGGCACCAGTCCACAAAGTCCTGGATAAGCCCTCTGTACTCAGCTTCATCTCCGCTGGAGATGAGACCAACGATCGCAGAGTCATCAGAGAACTTCTGTAGATGGCAATGTGTTGTGTTGTGTGAGAAGTCCGCAGTATAAAGAGTGAACAGGAAGGGAGCCAGCACCGTTCCCTGGGGGGCCCCCGTGCTACTGATGATCGTGTCGGACACACAGTCCCGGGTTCTCACAAACTGAGGCCGGTTCGTGAGGTAGTCCAGGATCCATGATGACAGGTGCTGGTCCACCCCTGCGCGCAGCAGCTTGTCCTTCAGGATCATCGGTTGGATGGTGTTGAAAGCACTGGAGAAGTCAAAGAACATGATCCTCACCATATTCCCGGGCTTCTCAAGGTGGGACAGAGAACGGTGAAGGAGGAAGATCACCGCATCCTCCACCCCAATGCCATGCTGGTAGGCGAACTGGAGTGGATCCATCGCTGGTTCCACCAGGGGGCGGAGATGAGCAAGGAGCAGTCTCTCCAGGGTCTTCATCAAGTGGGACGTCAAGGCCACCGGTCTGAAGCTGTTCAGGTCTTTGGGGTGGGAAGTTTTTGGTACAGGTACCACACAAGATGTTTTCCACAGCTGTGGTACCCTCCCCAGTTTCAGGCTCATGTTGAAGATATATGTCACAATCCCACACAGCTGGTCTGCACAGGACTTGAGGAGCTTTGCGCTGATGCCGTCCGGTCCCGACGCCTTCCTCGCCTTGATCTTCCTCAGCTCCGTCCTCACCTGGGTCTTGGTCAGGGTCAGGATGGGGGGCTGTGTGTTGGGAGTGGGGGGGGTGTCGGTGGAGTGGGGAGTGGGTAGCAGGACTTGATTTCTTAGAGGCAGCAGTGGTTGTTGTGCAGACAGGGGGGAGGGCGGTTGGTCAAATCTATTGAAAAACAGATTCAGGTTGTTCGCCCACTCCCTGCCCCCCGTGGCCTGGGGGGAGGTATTCTGGAGCCCCGAGATGGTTTTGAGGTTTCTCCAGACCCCGCTGATGTCGCTCTGTTGCAGCTTGTCCTCCATCTTCTTCCTGAAGCTGTCCTTGCCTTCTCTGATCTTTCTCCTCAGCTCCCTCTGTACGGACTTCAGCATCTCCCTGTTCCCCGACCTGAAGATCCTCTTCTTCTCTCTCAGAAGTGTTTTTATCTCAGGGTTGATCCAGGGTTTGTTGTTTGAGTGACGCCGTATGGTCTTGGTGGGAACGGATTTGTCCACACAGAAGCTGAGGTAGCCCGTGAAGGTGTGAATGAGGCCATCGATGTCCTGAATGAAAATGAAACTGAGATGAGAAAAATACAGAAAAATAATCTACAATAACAGAAAGCATGAGCACGGTGCTCCCACCATGCTCCACATTGTGACAGAGCCCCCCCCCCCATCCAAGGGGTGGAATCCAGACACCCCAAGGTAACATCAAAAAAGAAAGAGAAAATAACCCCTCCACCCCCAGCAAGAATAGAATAATAACCCAACTTGGGAGGGGGGGAACCCAGGCTAGGAGGGATCAAACAAAAGGCACTCGTTCATGACCCACAAACAGAACAGATTAGGTGACCTGCAGAAAACCTAGGAACACCAAGCAAAAAGGTAAGGAAGTTCGGGTGCTCTACAGGAGTCCCACGACCACCAGCTTATGTGGTGGAAAAAGTCAGAAGGCCTCCAAGAGTTCCTGAGCTACCCAAGAAAATGGAACAGTCCATCGGGTGGTCTCCCAGAGTTCCCGAATCACCCAAGCAGATGGCGTCGTCCGTCGGGTGGTCTCCCAGAGTTCCTGCACCATCCAAGCAGACAGTGTAGTCAGGTGGTCTCTCAGCATCTCTGAGCCAACGGGCCGCAGGGCACAATGAGCCCCCCACGGAGGCGGCAGCTGGAACCCGTGCCTTTCGCAGACTGCAGGGGTTGAGGCGTGGAAACCAGAGGAAGAAGATAACTGATCAGCGGGGAAACCAGACGAGGAAAACAGCTGATCATCAAGAAAACCAGGCGGCAAAGATGTCTGATCAGTAGGGAAACCAGACAAAGAGGATGGCTTACCAGTGACGAAACCAGACAAAGAGGGTGGCTTACCAGCGAGGAAACCAGGCGAAGGAGATAAGTGATCAACGGGGAAACCAGACGAAGAAAACAGCTGATCAGTGAGAAAGCAAGGTGGTGAAGACGGCTGGTCAGCAGCGACCGCACGCAAAGATGGATGACCCTTGGTGACCTCAGGCGAAGGCGGATGACCCTCGGCGACCTCAGGCGAAGACAGATGACCTTTGGCGACTTCAGGCAAAGACGGATGACCCTCAGCGACCTCAGGCGAAGACGGATGACCCTCGGCGGCCTCAGGCGAAGGTGGAGGACCCATGATGACTTCAGGTGGAGGTCGAGGACCCACAGGGACTTCAGGCAGAGAGGGAGGACCCTCGATAACCTCAGGCGAAGGCGGAGGATCCACGGTGACCTCAGGCGGAGATGGAGGACCCTCGGTGACCTCAGGCAAAGATTCGGGCAAGAGAACAGAGACAGTATCACCGGCAGCAGTGGAGCCTGGCGAGGAAAGCCTAGAAGCAGATCGCAGCTGCGATTGGCTCTCCCCATCAAGAGCTAAACAAGACCTCTCGAATACCGACATTGTGAAGACAAAAAAGAGGACTTGCCTTAGCTCGAGCTCCACCACCATCCAGGACTCCAGTGATTCAGGCTGGGGTGTCTTGAATCCAGTTGCCTGGAGCTGCAACACCGGCATGGCCACCTCAGACAGGGAGAAAGAAAGAAGCACCGGGAAAGTTATTGCCGGCAGCAGTGGAGCCTGGTGAGGAGAACTCAGGAGCAGAGGACATCTGAAACTGATTCTCCCCACCACGAGCTAGACAAGATTTCTCTAGAACTGAAGGGGTCAAAACAGAACAGAGTACTTGCCTAGACTCGAGAACAGAGACAACACTGGGTCAGTATCACTGGCAGCAGTGGAGCCTGGTGAGGAAAGCCCAGAAGCAGATGGCAGCTGTGATTGGCTCTCCCCATCAAGCGCTAAACAAGATTTCTCAAATACCGACATTGTGGAGACAAAAAAGAGGACTTGCCTTAACTCGAGCTCCACCACCGTCCAGGACTCCGGTGACTCTGCTGCAGCGGCCCTAGTAGCAGGCATGATGGTGAGTGCAGCTGAAGGACCCCCAGATGTGGCAGCCAACGCTGGTGAGACTCCCAGCATGGCAACTGATGCTGGAAATCGCCTCACCGATGGCGCTGAGTGCCAGGCCGCTTGAAACCAAGGGACACTCCTGTCAGCTCAAGCTTCAGAGCACAGGCGGGGCTCTCCTCCCATCCAGGATGTGGCTGCGGGGCTGGAACTGGACTCTCCAGGGCTGCAGGCTTCTCCGTTGTCCAGCGGCTCCCTTCCAGGACCGGCAGATACTCAGGGGAAATGGAGAAGGGCACGGAAGTAACAGGTGAGGATACATGAATATCTGCAGTAGCAGGTGGTGAGAGCTCAGCAAAAACATGCGGCTGGTGCTGAGCCCCCCCTATCGGGAACCAGGCAAGGCATTTCATCAAAAGGTGTTAAAGAATGAAAACGTACTTGCCTGAATTCCCGAGGTGTGGTGGTGGTTGCTGCAGAAGGCACAGACAACTTCCTCTCAATGATTGCAGCGGGCGAGGGCACCAATGGGGAAACTGGAGGAGCCGGCACTGCAGGCACAATGACGGCTGAATTCACAGCTGCGGCGGAGGGGTCCCTCTGGTATGATGCAGCTGAATGGTGGCAAGAGGCTGGGCGCACCTGTCCCAGGGAACATTTTCTCATTGGCTCAGGAACAGGCTGTGAACAGGGAGGAATGGAGGTAGACACTGGAGGATGGCGTCCCGAAGCTGGCAAACGGCGAGAGGCTGAAGGCATCTGCACCAGGGGATGCTTCCTTGTCGGCACAGGTGCAGCTGAGAGTGAGCCTCTCACCAACCCTCGAAACGTCATGTGGAGGCTGGAGATAGTCGTCAGGAGCTCTGCATACTCGGGATAATTCCTCAGGCCAGGATGTACCTTCACGATCCCAGCTGCCCCTCCAAATTTTCCAGAACCTCCTTAGATGTATGGGAGGCAATAGCTTCAGTAACAAAATCCTGGATGAATTGCGCCGCCCATTGCTCATCCACGCTGGGGCCCCCGGCTACCAACCTCCCTGTGTTAGCGGAGCCCGTGTGTGCTGGTGACATACTGTGCGCTCTCCCTCTGGTAAAACACCAAAACAGGTGGGGGAAAGGAAAAAGGCAAAACTGACAGCTGCTGGTGTCTAAACTGGCAGCGACCTTCTGTCATAAACCACCCTCAGGGCAGGAACGAAGACCCAAACACTAGCTGTGAGTCACTGACATTTAATACAAAAACACAAAAATAAAACAAGAACAAAAACTTTCTAAACTAGAGACAAAAGGCAGGATACAAAGCCAGAAGATTATTAGACGTGGGACTCACATCTGGATAACCAGAGAAAGCGTGGAGCACACGTCAGTTGATAAAGTTGAAGTGTGGAAAACATGCAGGAATAATACAAAGGATAGAGTATTACGTCTTGAGTAGAATAAGACGTGGAACTTACGTCTGATTGCTGAGATGAATGTAGGTCGCTGCGCTGAACTGCGCAGCAGGCGGCCTTAATATAGGGTACAGAGAAATTAAACAAATGATAATCAGGTGTGGGTACAAGAGCGATGTTGATAGCCTAAATATAAACAGCTGGGAACAACCACAAAACTAAGCTAGTAGCACAGGAAGTAAACAAGGGACACTGTCAAAGTAAATGCACAAGAGGATATGGCGAAAAATTAACTGACAATAAATACAAAATGAGAAACAGACCAGAGGATACAAAAAAGGGAAAAATAACCACAAAGGTACAGACAGGATAAATACAAAAAAAATGGAATAGTAATAACAAAATTACAGAACAGGACTGAGAATAAAGGTGAGGATAGGCTCATATCTAAACAAGGCAAATTACAAATATAAAACAAGATGGTCATAGACATATAATACAAAAAACCGAGGCTATAACAACAAAACCGAGATTATAAAAACAGGAATTCAAATATATAATCAGAGACAAGAGGCAACTAATAAACATAATACATCCAAGACCGACTTAAATGTAAAATGAAACCAAGATGAGGAAAATACAGAAATATAATCTACAATAACAGAAAGCATGAGCACGGTGCTCCCACCATGACCCGCATCGTGACATGTATACATTTTCACACACTACATACAAGCACATTCTCACACAATGTCCTATCAAACTGATTTACTTTTCATGGACATGTTATTGAATATAACTTATTTAGATGGAAAGTAGGAGCTCCCTTTCATTCACCATTGTTTCAAAACATTTTACTTGTAACTACTTAGACATGTTTAATTTTTGTTGCTTGAAATAGTTTTTGTTGCTTGAAAACTCTTTTTTTTTCTTGTTTCTTTACTGCGGGATCTAAACCCAGGATTTTATAGATATATACAGGAATGGGAACCTAGTGGTAGAGCATCCGCCCCACAACTGGAAAGTCGTGGGTTCAAGTCCCAGCCGGGTCATACCAAAGACCATATAAAATTGGTACTTCCTGTCCTCTAGCTTGGTGCCCAGTAAAAATAAAAGGAAAGTTAGTTACCCAGCCATAGGGGTGTACAAGCAAAATGTACTCCCTGTGCAGGGCCCAAGCCCGGATAAATGGGCGGGGTTGCATCAGGAAGGGCATCCAGTGTAAAAATCCTTGCTAGATCAACATGCGGCTCATCACGATATAAGGTAATGATATGCTGTGGCGACCCCAAAAGGGAGCAGCCAAAAGTCCCCCCCCCCCAAAAAAAAAAGTCTGCAACAATATATCTAAAAGCCTCCAACCCATGGGGTTGGACTCGAACCATCCTCCCTTTGATGTGTGTGAGACAAGATTATGCAACTGAAAAATACACAATGATTATCATAACATTTCCTCAATTCCACAGTTTGCCTATATCCCAAACAACTTTGTAATTCAATAAACTGATTTTTTTTCATAGAAATGTTTACTCTGACCAGATCAAAGAGTTTGTTGAGGGTCCACAATTGGGATCGTTGGCTGAAGCCAGCGGTTCTACCCCAGACAGATCTCCATGGTCCTTCACAGGTGTTTAAAAAAAATTTCACTGGGGCTCAGAGAAAGAAGCAGCAGGTAGATTCAGCCTAGGGTGGGCAGCACTCGATCCAGACATCATCTGCTCCCATTAATTGTTGTGGATTTTAACTTTACTAATAAATGTCCCTTGTTGATCTGGTGAATACTGTAAGTAAGGTACAAGTCTCAGATGCCTTTGTGGACATTTATTTACATCTTGGCCAAGAAGGGAAAAATGTTGTGTACCCGCTCGCAGGCGAGAACCACAAGAGAATTCAAAGTTACAACACAGTGCAGAGAAACTATTGAGACAAACAGAAAAGGATTGGTTTGAGAAAGCTGAGTGGGCAGTGTTCAAGGCTACATGTAGTCAATTGGCACTTGAATGTTCTTTAATATTTGAGGACAAGTACTGAATGTGAGGTCAGTTGTGATTACAGAATGACTGGACAGTAAAAAGAAATCCCATCCATAACCATAACCTGAGACCACCTTCTCAAATACACTTCGCACAGTGCCCAAATATAGTATAACTGTGTTCTCACTGAACACATGTACTGAATTTTGTGGGGCAAGAGTGACCAGATCCAGGCCTGGGTTGATAGCATGAAAGGCCTCTTATTAGCAATAAGCAAGGCTACCGTTGCAAAGAGGTGTGCATTAGCCAAAGGCGCACCATCTTTTGCTGAACTAAACCATGCCACAGCACCAATGCCAAAGGGTACCCTGATAACCAGTGTCCAACATATTCAAGTTAGAGCTATTTGGCTGTAACTTTATTACCTCTGCCAAGGAGGTTATGTTTTTACCGGTGTTTGTCTGTTTGTCTGTTACCAACATAACTCAAAAAGTTATGAATGGATTTTGACAAAATTTTCAGGAAAGGTGTGTAATGGCACGGGAAACAGATGATTAGATTTTGGTGATGATCTGAGAGTGCATACCTCCACCAAGGGCTTTGTTTGTATTTGTGCAGCAGGATTACACAAAAACTACTGGATGGATTTGGATGACATTTTCACCAGAGGTGGTTCTTGGGCTAGAGAGGAACCCATTACATTTTGGTGATGATCTGAGAATGCATACCTCAGCCAAGGCTCTTATCTTCTCACAGTGTGTCAGCAACAATACTCCAAAACTGATGGACAGACTTTGATGCAATTTTCACCACAAGTGGCTCTAGGCCTACACACAAACCCATTACATTTTGGAGGCGATCCATGAGAGACTGAAGGAGACTTGGCGGAGGTATGTGCTCTCTGAGTGCTTTTCTAGTTTTTTTTTAAATAAACCACTCAAGCTTACTTATTCAGGATGTGTTGATTCTTCAACTGAAATCTGACATTATGTTTGAACAGCTAACATTGTCAGTGGCACTATTTCACTTAAATAAGATAAACTGTTGTTCCCCCAGACTTGTGGATCTCAATGCCAGTGAAACAGAATGCTCATGAAAAAATATTTGATTCATTTCTGTCAAGATTTCATTCTGCACCAGAGCATCTCCACATGATGGATAACGCATGTTGATGGTTATGGTGCGACTGTCTGAGGTGACGAAGATTGCCAGCATGAGTCACAGAACCTCTGTAACGTTACATCAATGCAGCACATAACTTTTAGTGACAAAAGTGAGTCAGTACTGGCAAGAAATCAGAGGGGTATGTTTTCCAAAAATCCTTTTTCCTAGTAGAAGAAAAGTGAGAAGAGAGACAAATGGCTGGGTGTGAGATTTATTTGACATGTTTCATACAGCAATCAAAAACAGCTCAGGCAGCTACATCTGGCACTCAGAAGCCTAATAAGGCGTAAGTTTATTATACTTGATGAAGGAAGTGAAGGTGAAAGTAGGAGGCTGATATGTAGCAAAAGACAAGAAACAGCATCAAAGAGTGTGAGAGAGAAACTCACACTTTTAAAAGCAATTGTCTTGCGAGTTTGCATCCTTTCATCTGGCCTCCTATAAAAAAATCTAAGAGTGTTATAGCCAAAGGACAGTGATCTTTGGTGGTGGCTTTCTCCATATGAAGAAATTTAATTGCATTATTAATTACAATTTAATTTTATTTAATTAAATATTTTATTTAATTGCACTGGCTGTTGAACATTGTCACGTCTGATTTCCCTTTCAAGTGTTACCTTGAATATCAGATTGATGCGTGAATAAATGAATCTTCAGCCCATTTAATTTAGCAAAAACATTCTTTAGGACTTCCGGTTATGGCTGCCACGTAGGACGGACGTGTCTCGCTCTGCTCTGCTCCTGGAAAAAAAAAATCGGCAAATAACTCTCTCATTTGGGACAGAACGTATCCCAGCATTTGGGCGAGGATATGTCGGCGAAGCCTAAGGCTGGAAAACCAGGAAAAGGAAAAAGCGAGCCGCCGAAACAGTCCAAATTAACGGACTTTCAGGTCTGTGACGCAGCAAACAAGGCTCCATATATGGCGGAGGAAGCTGGCGGCGGTGCGATTTCTGCGGGGAATGGCGCAGATGCGCTGATGGCTGCCATGAGTTCAATGAGAGCGGACTTTTCCTCTAGATTTGATGGGATTATGACAGCGCTGGAAGGAATAAGAAAGGAATTGGGTGACTGTGTAGAACGAACGGCGCAGATGGAGCTCCGTCTCGCTAGTGCTGAAGATGACGTCACCCGTCTTCAATTAAAGGTGCGCACTTTGGAAAAAAAAAATAAATCTCTGGAAGATAATATTTTGGATTTGGAATCTCGGTCGAGACAGAATAACTTGAGGCTGGTGGGTCTTCCAGAGGAATCAGAAGGTCGGGACGTATGTTCCTTTCTGGAAAAGTGGATTCCGGAGGTGCTGGGCAGCGAGGAGTTGCAATCAGCAGTGGTTCTGGAAAAAGCACATCGTATTGGCCCACGGAGAGATAAGGGACCGCCGAGGACCTTAATTATGAAGTTTCTAAGCAACAGAGACAGGATGAAGATCTTCAACGCTGCACGTGCTAAAGGAGAGATTAAACACCAGGACCAGCAGGTGCGGTTCTACCCAGATTTGGCCACAGGAATCCAGCAATTGAGGAAGCAGTTTGATCCCGTACGTAAGGAGCTGCGCAACCTTGGGATTCGTCATGGTGTAATCTATCCTGCGAGACTGCTGACCACGTATGAGGGCAGAACCCACATCTTCAAGACCCCAGAGGAGGCGCAGGAGTTCATCAAGAAGATCAAAGAAGAAGAAGAGACTGGTGGGAGCTAAGCATGAACAAAATATAAGGTAGAATAACTAAGCATTTGCACAGGCATCTGACTGACTTGAAGTAAATAGTAAGTTTACAAAATATAGATTGTATTATATATTAAAAAAAAACAAAACAAAAACAAAACAAACAAACAAAAAAAAAAAACTAGGATGTACAAAGTTGGTAAAAATTTTGGAGTTAAGTTGGAAAACTACAGAGGAGAGTTAATGTTACGTCATTAAAAGCAGTAGAGTTAGGGTGATTGGGAGGATGAAGAAGGAGTGGCTTAGGCTGTTCCCCGTGGATGTGGAACAGTCGATGGCTATATCGGGAGACAGAATTTTTCTTTTGATTTTGGGGGGTTTGCCACAAGTGTGGGAAGGGGGAATTTGTTTGTGTGTAGTTTGTAGGATGAATGTTCAACCACTCATGTTTTTGCTTCTCTGTATGAGCATGTTTACACTGCAAGGTAATCCCAAACTCTCTATTGATCATGGACCAAAGTGTTAATCTTAATTTAACTTCATGGAATTGCAGAGGTCTACAAAATTTAAAAAAACTTAAACAAGTTATGAATAAAATAAAGGACATGGGTTCAAGAATTGTGTTTTTACAAGAAACTCATCTGATAGAGGAGGATGTTAAAAGAATTAGGAGTAGATGGCAGGGAAGTGTATTCACCTCTTCATTTTCATCCCGAGCCAGGGGAGTTATGACTCTCATACATAAATCAGTTCCTTTTCAAGTGAAAAATGTAATTGGAGACAAATTTGGAAGATATGTAATCATTCAAGGTTCTTTGCTATTAGAAAATATAAATCTTGTGAACTTATATGGTCCCAATATAGATGACCAGAAGTTCTTTGCTAATTTATTTCTCATCTTATCATCACTTACAGGGCAACATATAATAGCAGGGGATTTTAATTGTACATTGAATCCAGGTGTGGATAGATCAACAGGACTGGATTGTACGCACATTGGATGTAGGATGACTATTAATCATTTTATGAAAGAATTGAGATTGTTAGATATATGGAGAGAAATGAAACCACAAGTTAAAGCCTATTCTTGTTATTCCAGTACCTACAAGACATTCTCACGTATTGATTATTTTTTGATTTCCACAGAATTAAGGTCCAAGATTCAAAACTGCTTTTATGATAACATCGTGATCTCTGACCATGCACCCTGTTGTCTAATATATGTAGATAAAAAATTGATAAAGGAATCAGGTAGATGGCAATTTCAGCATAAATGGCTTCAGGATGAGGAATTTGTCAAGTATATAGAAAAACAGATAGACGAGTTCTTTGACATCAATACTACACAAACATCAGCATGTGTAAAGTGGGAGGCTTTCAAAGCTTTTATTAGGGGACATATTATTAGTTATACAGGATCAAAATCTAAGAAGACTCGAGAGGAGAGAGCTAAATTGGAACATAAAATAAAAAATCTTCAGGAAAAAGTGTATGCAGGAAGTGACCCAAGGTTGGAGAATGAATTACTGATTTTGAGAGCTGAATACGACAAAAAATCAGCGAATAGAGCTGCCTCGAGTCTTCTAAGATTGAAACAATCTTTTTATGAACAAGGTGAAAAATCAGGAAAATTATTAGCATGGCAGATTAAACAATTGGAAATTAAAACACCAATTACCAGTATTATAAGTAATGGACAGGTAGTTATAGATCCTTTAGAAATTAATAGAGCCTTTAGAGATTACTATGAAAAATTATATGATACCAAAAATGAACCTGAATTAACAAAACTAAATGGGTTTTTGAACGAACTATCTATACCGTGTATTCCAAATGAAAACAGGGAGATATTGGAGTCTAAAATTAGTCAAGAAGAAGTTGGGCTAGCCATTGATAATATGAAATCAGGAAAAAGTGCAGGACCAGATGGTCTTCCAGTTGACCTTTATAAAAAATTTAAGAATAAATTAATAAAACCTTTTTTGGAAATGGTTTTAGAAGCATTTCAAAATAATAATTTACCATCATACATAAATAATGCCTTAATTATACTGCTGCCAAAACCAGGTAAGCCCTCTAATAAATGTGAAAATATGAGACCAATAAGCCTATTAAACGCCGACCTTAAGATAATCTGTAAAATTTTAGCAAGACGAATACAAGAAATTTTACCAAATATTATTAATCGAGATCAGAATGGCTTTATAAAGGGTAGACAAGGCTTCCATAATGTAAGAAGACTATTTAATATTATTTATTTTAATAAAGAAGCACCGGATACAGCTCTCCTATCATTGGACGCCGAAAAGGCCTTTGATAGAGTTGAATGGCCCTTTCTTTTTGAAGTACTACAAAGGTTTGGACTTGGAAATAATTTCATAAAATGGGTTCAAATAATATACAATAATGCTACAGCAGAAATCCTAACAAATAACAATATTTCAAAACCAATAAAAATCAATAGAGGATGTCGACAAGGCTGTCCACTTTCACCTTTACTGTTTACTATGGCAATTGAACCTTTAGCGATAGCGATACGTTTACATTCACAAATATATGGAATTAAAGTTGGACCAACAGAACATAAAATCTCCCTGTACGCCGATGACATAATTTTGTTTATGTCGAATCTAAAAAAATCAATTCCAACCTTGTTGAATTTAATAAAGAATTTTGGGGAAATATCAGGATATAAAATAAATAAAACTAAATCTTCAATATTAATGCTAAATGAGACCCAGAGAAATTACCCAGCCCCTGAGGTAAATCAATTCAATGTTGTAAATCAGTTTAAATATTTAGGAATCCAAATTATGCCTAAGCTAGAATCAGTCGCCAGTGTCAACTATGAAGCCTTAATGTCAGATATCAGTGAGTTAACTCAGAGATGGATGTCACTACCAATGTCGATGATCGGGAGAATCAATATACTTAAAAGTAATATTTTACCTAAAATACTTTATTTATTTCAATACATTCCCTTATCACCACCTTTAGATCTATTCTCAAGAATAAAAAAAAAGTTAGTGGAATTTATATGGAACAACAGGAGGGCTAGATTACGTTTGTCTTTATTATATTTACCATTTGATCGTGGAGGTCTGAAATGTCCAAATTTTATGTTGTATTATTGGTCGGCACAACTGAGGTCTATGACATATTATTTTTCATCAAATGATCTCCCTCACTGGACTGAAATGGAATCATACAATTTACCTTTACCTCTTCCCATATTCATATACTCAGATTCGGCAAAAAAATTACAAAAACAAGTTAAAAATCCATTTGTAAAGCATATGATCAAAATATGGTGTGAAGCTAAAAACTATTTAAAAGAACCACAGTTATTGTCACAATTTAGTCCAATATGGGGTAATCAATATTTTAAACCAGGGAGAGCGGACGCTGTATTTAAAGTATGGAATTTAAAAGGGATACAAAAGATTCAGGATTTATATTTGCCAGGTGCAGACAACATAATGTCTTTTGAAGAGCTGAGGATCAAATTTAATCTCAATAGAACACATTTTTTTAAATATCTTCAACTTAGAAACTTTATTCGATCAAATCAAAATAAAGCTCTCACTCGACCTATTTATTCATCCTTGGAAAAAATGATGATGAAAGATAGTAAAAGAAAGGGTATTATTTCAGAGTTTTATAACTCATTGACACTATCTTCAAGTGAAAATTCACTGAAAAGATTAAACTACTGGAAAGAAGATCTGCAAATTGAAATTTCAGAGGAACAATGGGAATTGGCTTGTACAGAAGCTCAAACCAAATCAATAAATGCACGCCTTAAATTGATACATTTCAAATGGTTAATGCGGATGTATGTTACACCGGAGGAGTTAAATAGATATAACAAAAATATACCAGATACATGCACAAAATGCATGGAAAGTAAAGGAACCCTATTTCATTGTTTATGGGAATGTAGATTAATAAGAATGTTTTGGGAAGAGGTGAGGGTAACAATTGAAAAAATAATCTCAAAACAAATCATATTGAATCCTAAACTGTTTTTGTTGGGTCTGTACCCAGAAAAGCATAATTTTAATAAAAGTGAAAGAACATTCATAGACCTCAGTTTGCTTAATGCCAAAAAATGTATTGCACTATTATGGAAAAAGACTCATAGACCAGATGTGACTCAGTGGTTAAGACAGATGTTAACAAACCTTCCATTAGAAAGAATAACATATATACTAAAATCAAAGGAAATTGTGTTTGAGAATATATGGAGACCTTTTATTGATTATGTAAAAAATTTAAACATAACTCTTGAAGAAGAAGGTGAAGGATGTGTGTGGACCTTGTAAATTCCAAACTGGTGAACATAATATGTATACTTATGTATTGGATTGTCTAGACTAAACAGAGGAGCATTGTTGAAGACTTGATTTTGTTGGTGGTTGTTGGTGTTTTTAGTGCATTTTTTTTTTGTAGTACTTTAGTGTTAGTGTTTGATTGTTTGTATCATGTTTGTTAAAAAAAAAAAAAAGAAAAGGTTCAATAAAGATATTGTGGAAAAAAAAAAAAACATTCTTTAGAAATCTTTGTCAAATTTAATGAACATACAACATAATGTCAAAACCTACTGATTGTTATCTAATGTACAACAATTTTCAGGTGAAAATCCATTTGTTCCTTGTTAGAATGCTGTAAGATGTTTTACAGCAGCTTTCTCCCCTGGAGATTCTTTAAGACAAAAAAGTGAAGACGCTTCAAAATCACATAAAGTATCACCAGACAGCACCATAACAATATTTTAAGTCTGTGGTATATCCTCAAATAACAGTCTGGCTCTTCAAGTTAAAGTAGCACTGACAGCCAGCTGCATGACCATCCATCAGATTGTGTTTGGAGAACTACCTAACCCTTTCAGAGAGGCCTGGATGAGTCCTTAACACCTTTTCAATCAGTTTATCCAAACTGCCTCCATATTTTACTGACATACCTTGACTGAAATGGTGTGTGGGGTCATTACTCATACAAGCAAGTCAACAGATTTCTGGGTTGGCACACAGCTCTTCTAGGGATACAACTATGCTACTGTAATGGAGTCAATAAAAAGCATTCCTGCTTGGCTTGCCAAGTGGGCCAACCCTCATGATGACACAAGCAGGGAGCTGGGCTCTTGTGGGGGAGGTTGCGAGTTTGAATACCTGTTTGGATGCCACCACTTGGGCTTCACCAGCCAATCCCCTTGGTCACAAGTGCCGTTGTTGGTAGGAGTTACTGGAGATGTGTTAAGCTTGTGTCTCATGGAGAGGCAAATGCTAATAAACATTGTGATCTGGGGTTTCATTAGGGTTTGCAAAAGGTTGGAAAAACAGTTTACAAACAGTTTATTTTTTGCAAATAGTTGCAAACATTTATAATATAGCTGTAAGCATTTGCAGAGGGTTTTAACACGTGTCGCTTAAGTTCTTTTTGGTTCAACAAGTAGTGAACACCAGCAACTGTTTAAGAACCATTACAAAACCTTGAAATCTGATTAAGGTTGGGACCAAGATTGTAATGAAGCACCTCTACGAGGCGAGGAGAGACAGACTCAAGTGCTGAATTACACCCATGACATATTTATTAAAGAAAAGAACTAGAGTCCCAAAAATTGTGCAAACATACAAAAAATGCACACAAGAGTGAACTTACATTTGGCGTCCCTGGGCCAACACAGCCCAGCGGACACAGGAGATTGGCTCACATGAATGACACGTGATAGCAGATTACACGAACAAAACGTGGTCGGAGACATACAGGATTACACAAATGAAACATGGTAAGCGGCATTCAATGGTGCAGCGAGGAATGACCGACCAAGAGCAGACTAAATACAAAGCTGATAATGAAATAAGTGTCCACAGGTGTGACTGCACCTGAGAGGGAGGGAAGGAGAGCATAATGGGAATTGGAATCAAGTGATGATGATGAGAGGGGAGTAGTCGGGCTGGCAGTCTGACAGGCAATGCCCACACAAAGTGCAAACCCAAACGTGCTGCCTGACAGCTGACAGTCAGAGAACCAATACAAGAAATAAACAAACTCAGAAACAGACTGGAAAATAAATTGCAAACAAAACAGGACAAGGCACAAACAAGCTAAACAATAACAAGGAAAAATGAGAGACAATATGAAAACTCAAAAGGCATAACAATACACAGATAAATATGAATACAGCAGAAAGTCATGAAGCTGAGTTGGGGAAAAAATCAAACTCAGTTCATGACAAAGATTCACTTGACATTTACCTGGTATTTTAACTGGAGTTGGCAAAAGGTCCCAGAACGTTCCCAAACAGTGGCAAATAGTTGCTAATAATCGCAAAGACTGTCACTAACATTTGCTAACAGCTGGTAATGTTCACCAAATGCAATTCACAAACAATTCCTAATTGTCGCTAAGCATCGCTAAATATCGCCAATGACAGAGGCTAACACTGATTTTTGTAAACATTTATCAGAAAAGTTGGCAAATCCAAAAACTGTAACGTTCGTCAGCATTCGCCACTATGAGATACTAGCTTTAGTCTCAGTCTTCAAATACTACCAAAGTATCAGTCTGGAACTGATACCAATGTATCATAAACTATAAGCCACAACCATAAAAAAATAAAATAAATAAACACTTGAAATATGTCAGTCTGTGTGTAATGAATCTACTGTATATAATGGATTTCATTTTTTGAATTGATTTGCAGAAATAAATCAACTTTTCAATGACATTGTGGGGGAACCATGCTGTAGTTTTCCTCTCAGACTGAAAGGTATGGAGATGCAGTAGTTTTCCTCTGACGGAAGAGCATGAAGATCAGAGGGCTGGGGGACAAGGGGAATTGTTATGGGGGAGTGAATTGTGAATGCAGGACCTCAGGTAGCAGGGACGTGTGAGTGTTGGGATATAAAAGAGAGTCCCTACTGCATGAGGTTAATGTTTCTGATTCTGGAAGATGTGAGAGAGAGCAATAAAGTTCATCTGCTCAGAAAGCTCGGTCTGGTTATTCCTTTCTCCACAACATTCTAATTTATTGAGCTGCACCGCTACAGTCTGTGAAAAAATTAGGATACCCCATTAAATATTCTGTTCTTTATTAAGAAATGTTCACATATCTATGTCTAACTTTGCTTTCGTTTGCCGTGGACAAAATTGTTGGTACCCCTCTCTTAATGAAAGAAAAACCCACAATGGTCACAGAAATAACTTGAATCTGACAAAAGTGGTAATAAATAAAAATTCTATGAAAATTAACCAATGAAAATTAGACAATGCTTTTGAATTGTGGTTCAACAGAATTATTTTAAAAAACAAACTCATGAAACAAGCATGTTCAACCAAGATGTGTCCTCTAATTAACATCACAGGTGTCTACAAACTTGTAATCAGTCAGTCGGCCTATTTAAAGGGTGACAAGTAGTCACTGTGCTGTTTGGTGACATGGTGTGTACCACACTAAACATGGACCAGAGGAAGCAAAGGAGAGAGTTGTCTCAGGAGATTAGAAAGAAAATTACTGACAAGCATGTTAAAGGTAAAGGCTATAAGACCATCTCCAAGCAGCTTAATGTTCCTGTGACTACAGTTGCACATATTATTCAGAAATTTAAGATCCACGGGACTGTAGCCAACCTCCCTGGACGTGGAGGTTGGCTACCCCCTATTGACAAAAGAGCCCAGAACAACCGCTAAACACATTCATGGTGAACTCCAAGGTCAAGGTACATCAGTGTCAGATCGCACCATCTGTCATTGTTTGAGCCAAAGTGGACTTCATGGGAGACGACCAAGGAGGACACCACTGTTGAAAACAAATCATAAAAAAGCCAGACTGGAATTTGCCAAACTGCATGTTGACAAGCCACAAAGCTTCTGGGAGAATGTCCTATGGACAGACGAGACAAAACTGGAACTTTTTGGCAAGGCACATCAGCTCTATGTTCACAGACGCAAAAATGAAGCATACCAAGAAAAGAACACTGTCCCTACTGTGAAACATGGAGGAGGTTCTGTTATGTTCTGGGGCTGCTTTGCTGCATCTGGCACAGGGTGTCTTGAATCTGTGCAGGGTACAATGAAATCTCAAGACTATCAAGGTATTCTAGAGAGAAATGTGCTGCCCAGTGTCAGACAGCTTGGTCTCAGTTGCAGGTCATGGGTCTTGCAACAGGATAATGACCCAAAACACACAGCTAAACACCCAGAAATGGCTAAGAGCGAAACATTGGACTATTCTAAAGTGGCTTTCTATGAACCCTGATCTAAATCCTATTGAACATCTGTGGAAGGAGCTGAAACATGCCATCTGGAGAAGGCACCCTTCAAACCTGAGACAACTGGGGCAGTTTGCTGATGAGGAGTGGGCCAAAATACCTGCTGAGAGATGCAGAAGTCTCACTGACAGTTACAGAAATCGTTTGATTGCAGTGATTGCCTCAAAAGGTTGTGCAACAAAATAAGGGTACCATCATTTTTGTCCAGGCCTGTTTCATGAGTTTGTTTTTTAAAATAATTGTGTTGAACCACAAATTCAAAAGCATTGTCTGATTTTCATTGGTTAATTTTCATAGAATTTTTATTTATTACCAATTTAGTCAGATTCAAGTTATTTCTGTGACCATTGTGGGTTTTTGTTTCATTAACAGAGGGGTACCAACAATTTTGTCCACGGCTAGCCATTTTAAGTGGGAATGAATGTGGGGGTGTCCTAAAAAAGATGGGGGTGGCCTAATTTATTCCTCACTATTTGTTTAGAATTATATTTTACAGAAAATATGAAAAAAGTCTTTAATTCATTTCTAATTGTTTAGTTGTATTACATGAATCACAGTATTTTAAACACTGCTATTAAATATCCATATGTCCAAATATGTTAAACACACACACACACACACACACACACACACACACACACACACACACACACACAGGCTTATGCAGGATGTCCTAATTTTTTCACATGACTGGGCAGCACATAATTGTTGGTAATCTTTACCCTTTCTTTTCATGCTATTTTGAAGTGTTTATTGTATGTCTTTTCTCGCAGGAAGCCTGAAACTAGTAAACATAGCTTAATGGTGTGGGGGGAGAATCTTTCATGGCTGATTCATTTTTAAAATAGTTCACCCTTTTGAGATAATTAATTTAACATGAACGCTTCTTACTGAACTCCTTATGCATTCGAGGACATGAGGACAATATCTTGATTTGATCTGGGAAGGACCTGCTCTGCCCCGTGAGGAATTGGGACAAGGAGATAATGAATACTGAATGAGCATATCTACCCGCGCAGTCTTCCCCATTGACCAAATCCCATCGGCACACAAATCATCTGTGTGGTTATGCCGAGTTAATTAAGATCTAGAGTGCAGAATTAATCGAGGCATGCCACTGCAAACGTCTTCAATCATTGGACCTTCTCAGTTTTTTGTGTGAGGAGGAATGATGGTAATGTAATAGTGCAAATGATCATAAACACTTGGATTATTTTATTATCATTATTTTTGCAAGAAGGCTAAATCCATCTTTGTCAAAGACAGGAAGGAGAAAACAAACCAACGGGGGATTCAGAGTGGAGATTAAAGGCTGTTGTCTTGCCGTGTGTGTGTGTGTGTGTGTCTGTGTGTGTGTGTCTGTGTGTAATATGGTTCAGGATTTATATATGGGGAAATACCGCACCCTCTCAGGCTTTTCGGACTTCCACAGATAAGAAAAATGGTTGAGATTACACCTCATTTTTCTTCACAATGCCAACATTTTCCTTTTTATTGCCAGTTGTAATTGTGCCCTCCAGACATTTAGACGGTGAGTGCAAAAAATTGGCTGGGCTAAGGAAACAGTCCTGCCGGAATCAAAATGCTCCAATGAGCTCAATGATCATGTAGAAAAAGCACAATCACCCTCTGCACAGTTAAATAAATTAGACAAGGAAACTGGCAACAAAGCAGGAGTATGAGGAGCTTTTTTTCTGTCAGCTGCAACTTTGGTGTAATGGCATAATTAGTTTCATTACTGCAATAGATTAGGTATCCTTTTTTTGACTGAAAAAAAGAACAAACATATGTCCATGTTGGAAACAAATAGCACAAATCTGCATAGTTCTTAAGGAAAAAGCCCCGCATGAGGGATAAGGACCTGTACTTGTATAGCGAGAGGGAGAATCATGCAGTGAGCTCGGAAGATGAGTCTCGTCTGCACGGCTGTGGTCTTGGTAATAGCTGTGCGTATCTAGTATAGAAGGTGTAGTGTGAGCAGCACTCCAGGAGAGCAGCAGCAGCAGCTGTGAGACTCCATCTGTGTCCACACAGGAGGTCTTCCGTCCAAGTATTTAGCTGTAGGTCACCTGTGTGCTGTTGGAGGTACTCAGAGGCCCATAATCAGTCACTGGGAAAAAAACTCATGGAAACGGTCAAGTGGGTTGAAAACAGAGTTAAGTTTAAGGTTATAGGTGGATTAAAATGCAGGCTAAGTGTTCTTTCACACTAATTCTCTCACTCCAGAGTGTCACATGCAAGCCCGGTTTCACTCTGGGTGCTTGGTGTATTGCCATTTTGTCAGAGCCCTTGGCGTCAATGTATGCAGTGAAATGTGCAGTTTGGCTTCACATAGTGGGAGGCTGAGCTGTGGCATTAGTAATGTAGTTCAAAGCACTGCATTAAAACAGCGCTATAGCTGAACCCGATCACGTAGATCCAGGCTGGAAACACACCAAGCCGACATCTGACAAACCCTGATGAACGACGTCCTGCTGCATCCCCTCTTATATTGAGTTTGTCAGCATGAAAAAAGCACGTAGGATCTACATCTGCACTCACTCATTCACTACATTCAACAGATTAGTGTTTTGTTTTGTTTTTTCCACAGATAAAACATTTAACATGTTGAATCAGTAAAAAAAAATGCTGACGAGCATTGTTTTGTGTCGACCGTCCTGGACACACTGAGCAGACTAGGCTTACCGATGTCTCGAACTTACCAGATGTCTGAGTTTCAGCTTGGTGCATCTTTAGCCTGAGTGCCTATACCAGGGGTCTGCAACCTGTGGCCACTGGCTCCTTAGGCCTTAACAAAGAATTCAAAACTTTCACTGAAGAAGGCACAGATTAGGTGTAATGGCTTAATTGATTTGAGTTGGTGTCAAGTCCTTTCATTTGGAAACCAAGGTCCCAGAGTCTGGAGAGTGGAGAGGCACAGAATCCAAGTTTCTTGAGGTTCACTGTCAAGTCAGTGATGATTTGAGGAGCCATGTCATCTGCTTGTGTTAGTCTACTGTGTTTTATTAAGTCTAAGGTCAGCACAACCGTCTACCAGGAAATTTTAGAGCACTTCATGCTTCTCTCTGCTGACAAGCTTTATGGAGATGCTGATTTAATTTTCCAGCAGGACTTGGCACCTGCCCACACTGCCAAAACTACCAAAACCTGGTTGAATGATCAAATCAAATCAAATCAACCTTTATTGTCATATTGCTGTACATACAACTGTAGTGCAGGCAAGATGAAATTACGTTTCTCTAGGCATCCATATAAGTAAAAAGAACATAATTTAAGACACACTCACACACCCCCTCACCCCCCACCCCAACACAGCCATTCACACATCCCTGAGACACACTTGAAACAAACTAGAACTATATATAATATACATAATGTCCATAAGGTGCAGTAGTATGAAAGATTCCGGATCAACTGTTCAGCATTCTAACTGCTTGTGGAAGGAAGCTGTTAATCAGTCTGGTGGTTCTGGCTCTGATGCCCCGGAATTGTTTGCCAGATGGTAGCAGTTCAAAGTGTTTATGCAGAGGGTGAGAGTGATCCTTGACAATGTTCAGTGCCCTGCTCCTACAACGGCTCTGAAAAAGTTCTTGGACAGAGGGGAGGGAAACTCCAATTATCCTCTCAGCTCCCTTAACTATCCTCTGCAGGGCTTTTTTGTCTGACATACTGCAGCTGGACTACCATGTTGCAATGCAGTGCGTCAGAACACTCTCCACCATACCTCTGTAGAAGGTACTGAGGATGCAGATGGGGAGAGAGGCCTGTTTGAGTTTCCTCAAGAAGTGCAGTCTCTGCTGGGCCCGCTTCCTGATCCCCAAGGAATTCTTGCTCCAGGTCAGGTCCTGCGAGATCTGCACTCCGAGGAACTTGATGTTCTCCACTCTCTCCACCAAACGGCCACTGATGCTGAGAGGGACGTGTTCAGGCCGTGACCGCCGGAAGTCGATAATCATCTCCTTTGTTTTGTCCATGTTGAGCACCAGATTGTTCTTCCTGCACCAGCCCTCCAGGTCTCTAACTTCTTCCCTGTACATTGATTCCTCATCCCTCTGAATAAGTCCCACCACTGTGGTGTTGTCCACAAACTCAATAATCTGGTTCTCCTCATGTCTGGGTACACAGTCATGTGTTAGAAGTGTAAACAACAGTGGACTGAGTATGCAGCCTTGAGGGGATCCAGTGCTCAGCGTGATAGAGTTGGAGATGTTGTTTCCAACACGGACAGACTGAGGTCTCTCAGTCAGGAAGTCCAGGATCCAGAGACATGTGGCGGTGTTCAGACCGAGAAGGAGTAATTTCTCCATCAGTCTCTGGGAAATAATGGTGTTGAATGCTGAACTGAAATCAATGTACAGGAGTATGGCGTAGGTGTCTTTCTGATCCAGGTGGGTGATGACAGAGTGCAGGGTGGTGACTATAGCATCCTCTGTGGAGCGATATGAACGATATGCAAACTGGAGCGGGTCATGTGATGCAGGGAGGCAGGCTGTGATGTATGGTTTGACAAGCCGTTCAAAACACTTCATCACAATTGGTGTCAGTGCGACAGGACGATAGTCATTCAGACACGACACAACTGGTTTCTTTGCCACTGGTTCTATGGTAGAGGTCTTAAAGCATCTGGGAATGATGGCCTGACTCAGGGAGATGTTATAAATGTCAGTCAGGACATCCGCCAACTTGCTCACGCAGACTTGCTCGCGCACACGTCCTGGGATGTTGTCCGGACCTGCAGCTTTACGTGGGTTAACCCTAATTAGGGTCCTCCGTGTGTCCGCTGCGTTGATGATGATAGCTGGCCCAACAGACAGTGGAGATGGGCCAGCCCTCCCTCTGACTGTCGGGTTTAATGCTTCAAAATGTGCAAAGAAGTTGTTGAGCCTGTCTGAAAGTGAAGCGTCATCATCATCAACCCCCTGCCTAGACTTATAATCCGTCAGCACCCGAACTCCCTGCCACATCCATTTGGTGTTGCCTGTGTCACAGAGGTGTCCCTGGATTTTATCCGCATAGGCGCATTTCTCCGTCTTAATTCCCTTTGCGAGCGCAGACCTGGCTGAGCGGAGGGTGATTGTGTCCTTCGCTCTGAAGGCTGCATCTCTGGCTGTGAGAGCGAAGGACAGGATGATTATAGTAACACTGCGCTTGATTGGCCAGCAAACTCTCCTGACCTAAATGTAGTGATCCCGAGTGCAGGTTTGTTCCGTGCTCGAGTCACTTATTATTTTCCCCATTTTCTGTCTTGTTTATTTGGGGGTTTATTCGTGCTCTTTTTTTGACAGTGCTGTGGCAAGACTTCCGGCTGTCAAGCCTGCTCGCGACCTGCCACAGCTGTGTGTGTTTAATGATTACTGTCTCTCCACACCTGTTTGTAGTTTGAGTTTTCTGTGTGCTATTTAAGATCGCTAGCAAGGGTTATTCCTTGCTGCGACCTCGCCCTACCTAGGCTGGAGTCCCCAACCCTGACTCCAGTCCCTTTTCAGTGTACGGTTTTGATCTCACTATATATATGTAAGTGTTTGCATTTACTCTTTTATGACTCAAGTTATCTCTTTGCGTGGTCGAGTGTATATTGTTTGTGTTTTGCCCCTTGTGGCATGCTCTTTTGTTCCCTTTTCATTAATAAATAAGCAAACTCACTGCTGGCTATTGGTGCCTCATTTATGCCCTGAAAGGGGCATTTATAACAGTAGGTCGCAGCCAAAGCTGGTGCCAGTCACAGTGAGTTTGTTTTTTGGCTCTAATTTTTTCCTTTTCCGGGTGCCAGCGTTTTTTGGGAGTTATGGCGTTGTTTGGCAGGTGGTATCCAATGAGCCTGGGTTTTCAGCTCTGCCAGGCTCATATGGAAATAGATGACCTCCTGGCAATAGCCTGTCAATATTCCACAACCAAAGGTGTGTTATGGTACCTGAACCTCATGGAGGCGGTTGTGAAGCGTCATCCTCACCTTGCTGAGCATGCTGAGGGCAGGGAGAGGATATCTGAGTTATCGGCGCTTCAGCAGAAGAACTGTGAGTTGAAGAAGAAATCTTCCAGGAAGCCTAAGATGGGGCCGACGATGAAGCACTCCCGGGCCTTGGTTCATTATCAGGTTCCTGCTCCAGCTCCAGCTCCAGTGTCTCCATTGCCTGAAAGCCATTTCCCAGCACGCCATAGGAGGAGGGGCAGCCGGGGTTCCCAGTGAAGGGCAGCTGAATTCGTCAGGGACCGCATGGCTGAGGCTGTCTCTTCCTGCAACCCAGACAAAGTTCTGAAGAGCGTGGTGGCAGTTGTTTGGATTATGGAGGCAAATCCCAGTCTGAACAATTATCCTGAGTTTGCCAAGCTGCTGGCCACCATCTCCATTCAGCAGCGATGTTTTCCTGATTTGAGAATTGGTTCGTCTCCAGCCTGAAGACGCCGTCGCCCGGCACAGAACCCTTCTCCTCCCCATGACATGGCTCTCCCAAAGCAGAAGGAGGAGAACCACTGGGTAAACACACCGCTAGGTTCCCGTTTTGATTGAGCTATGGGCCGCTGGAGAAATTCCTCTGTGTCCCAGCCAGCTGTTTTTTCTCTGCCACTGCAGAGAGGCATGACAGCAGCTTCAGCCTCCAGGTCATCATCAGCTGTTTTGCCAGCTCCTCTACCCCGGACCGCCTCAGCTGCTCCCCCCTCTTCTACGGTGCTTTCTCCAGCTGCTGCAAGCCCAGTTGTTTCTTCTCCGGCTGTGCCCGTCACTGATCCTGCAGGAGCGGCTCCTCCTTGTTTTCCTGAGGGGCCCACCATCACTATTACGGGAAAGGGAAGGTTTGAGCCTGCTGCAGCAGTCACCACCGTACCCCAGGAAAACAGGCAAGTGTTTTTGTCATTCTATATCCCAATCTGCTGAATTACCTTGTCTGATTCCTGGGCGTGAGGCTCAGGCTGTGCAGTCTACTGAGTCCTCACCACCTGCTGCACCCACCAAAATTTTACTACTTTCCTCTGTGTCTCCTCCTTTATTCCCCGAGTGTCCGCCGGTTCCAGGACCTAGCTGCCGGACGGAGGAGGAGCCTGCGGGCCTGGAGAGCCTGGTTCCAGCTCCCCAGCCACGGTATTGACAGAGGAGGAGGGCCATCCGCTACCTGGAACCTGAGCCGATGATGAAGCGTCTCCGGGTTTCACCTACGCAGAGCCTAGTCCCAGCTGGTAATGGATCTCCTGTCACCACGCTGAGCGAGCCATCTGTGTGGGTTTCAACATCAGGGGGTCCTAAGACTGCAGAGACCATCACACCTCCTGTTGTGGCCACTGCAGCAGAGTTGGAATTGGACCGCCAGGAGGCCGGGCCAGAGAGATTGCCATCCGGATAGACGGAGTCCTGAAAGGTGGTGGAACTTGAGCTCAGGCAAGTACTCTCTTTTGTTTTCATTGTTTCTGCGTTGGAGAGGGCTTGTCTGACTCTTGGTGGGGAGAACCGGATGCTGCCGTCAGCAGCATCTGAGCTCCCCTCGCTGGGTTCCACTGCTGCCTGTGACTCTGACCCCGTTTCTCTCCCCTCTTCTGTTGAGTCTTCTCTCAGAGTCACCGATGATCTCCCAGCTACACCGGAGGTCTCTGTGGGTTCCGATCTGCCACTTGAGGTCTTTGTGGGTCCAGGTCCTCCAGCCAAAGACGTTGTGAAGATGCCGTCCAAGCCTGGGCCTCCATGAGGGCTACGCTCCAGCCCGGAGGCCACCAAGGGTGCAGCAACGCTTTAATCCGGGGCCACCGAGGGTACCACAACGCCTCAACCCAGTTCCACCAGGGGTGCAGCACTGGTACCCAAGGCTGCTGTGGTTCCCCTCCCTTCATCTGCCTCCATCGTGGTTCGTTCTCCGCCATGGTTAGTTTCTGGTATCCGTCATCCTGGGTCTGCGGTAGTTACTGGTTTCATCTTTTGCCTCCAGGGAGAGGTGGGTTGTATGCCATGGTCCGCAGGCCTAGAGATGCGGGGAGACTGCCCAATGAATTTCTCCAGTTGCTAGGGTGGTATCTGTGTCCAGGGAGGCCACCCGATGGACTTTTTCATCTGCCTTGGTGGTGCTGGAGACCTGGTAGGCCACCCGACCTTTTCCATGTGACGGTCGGGTGGAGCCAGGACTCTGGTCAACCACCAGAACAGTTTTCTGGTTTGTCTGGTGTTGCTTAGTTCTTTGCTCCTTAGCTCAAGTAGGTTCATTTTGTCATCTTTTAATTATTTACCCTTTGTTCTTATTAAAGACAAAAATAGAAAGGAGATGTTTTTTCCTTCTTTACATGTTTCAACTGTGCACTGCAGCCTTCTATGTTTCAGCGTAAATGTACAATTAGTTTAATCCTACCGTTAATCAGCTATAAGTATGAATGCTCTTGTCTTCCTAGCTTGGATTTCTATCTAGATTTGTCTTTGTTGGGAGTGTTCTTTTTGTACTTTAAGTTGTGGTGTGTAGGTACTTTGTATTTTCTCATTGTCATGATCTGGGAGTTTTGCTCCTAAGCGTTTTGGGTTTGTTTTAATTTTTGTGTCTCTCCGTCCAGGCCTGGATTCCCCCACCACCCTCCCGAGGCTGGTTTTGGTACTTTCTCTGGTTGGGGGGGAGGGGGGATCCTTCTTTCTTGGTGTTACTGCGCGATGCCTGGAATCCATCCCTTAAAGGGGGGGGGGGGGCACTGTAGTGATCGCGAGTGCGGGTTTGTTCCGTGCTCGAGTCACTTATTTTCCCCATTTTCTGTCTCTATATTTAGTCTCATTTATTTTGGGGTTTATTCATGCTCTTATTTTGACAGCGCTGTGGCAGGACTTCCGGCTGTCAGGCCTGCTTGCGACCTGTCACAGCTGTGTGTGTTTAATGATTACTGTCTCTCCACACCTGTTTGTAGTTTGAGTTTTCTGTGTGCTATTTAAGATCACTAGCAAGGGTTATTCCTCGCAGCGACCTCGCCCTACCTAGGCTGGAGTCCCCAACCCTGAACTTCAGTCCCTTTTTAGTGTACGGTTTCGCCCTCGCTATATATATGTGAGTGTTTGTATTTACTCTTTTATGACTCACGTTATCACTTTGCATGGTTGAGTGTATAGTGTTTGTGTTTTGCCCCTCGTGGCACGTTCTTTTGTTCCCGTTTCATTAATAAATAAGCAAACTCACCGCTGGCTATTGGTGCCTCATTTATGCCCTGAAACGGGCGTTCATAACATTAAACCTCAAAGAGAATCTACGGAGTACTGTCAAGAGGAAGATGAGAGACACCAGGCCCAACAATGCAGACGAGCTGAAGGCCGTTATCAAAGCAACCTGGGCCTCCATAACACCTCAGCAGTACCACAGGCTGATGCCACACTGATGCAGCAATTCATGTCAAAGGAGCCCGGACCAGGTCAGCCACCATTTCTATTAATTTTTTTTTAATTGATCTTATGTAATATTGTAATTTTTTGAGAAACTGAATTTTTGATTTCCATTAGTTGTAAGCCATAATCATCAAAATTAAACAAAATAAATACTTAAGATATATCACTCTGTGTAATAAATCTATATGAGTTTCACTTTATTAACTGAGTTAGTGCAATTTAAAAAAAAAAATTCTTATTTCCTCATAGGTTGCTATACTGTGCATCCACATGAGTGAATGTCCTAAAAACTGGCACGTGGTTTTAAGAAAATAAAACCACATGCAGACTGTTTGAATATCTGCACCTGAGCAGCTGCCCCGTCTGTGCCACACAAGTCAGCATCGTATCATTAATTGCGGATTATGCTGCACATTTAAAACACTCTCTCCAAGCTTACTTTTAAGATATGTGGAAACTGACAGAAACTCAACATTTCTAATTCTGTAGTCATCAAACCGTTAATACAGACATGTGCTGTCCACCTACGGAACTTCAGCTGTAACTGTCATTATTGCTATGGAGATGAGAAGTTAACACAGTATGCATGTGAATGCATACATCAAGAGGCCTTTGGATGTATACAGCTTCAAGGAGACTGTTTCCCCCAGAATAGGTTGATTGCTTTTAAAAGTTCCTTCTAAACATGTAAACTGTAGTCAGCTGTCAGGCATGCCCACATGACCAACACACCTGTGTTTCTTAATCATTCTACTTCATCTGTGCATTACAAGGTATCATGTTGGAAAATATTTCATGTTGCCTGTTGGAGCAGCTTAAATCCCACATTCTGCTTTGATTAAGAATATAATGTTTGTTGACGCCTGCAATGGCAATTTGTCCAGGGTGTACCCTGCCTCTTGCCCAACGATGCTGGGATAGGCTCCAGCCCCCACAACCTGAAAAAGGATTAAGTGGTAGTAGATGGATGGATGGATGGATGGATGGATGGATGGATGGATGGATGTTTGTTGACCACCCTTCTCATAGATCATAGCCTACTGGTCGTGCATCCACCAGTGGCAAGAGTGCTGTGAACATTACTATGTCCCTGACATCTGCTTAGGCCACCTGTGTTGTATTTCTTTGTCCTACACAGCAGAATGCACAGATGGGAGGAGATGCACATACGAAAACAGGGAAAGCACATTGCAAGTTATTGGAGTTTCGTTTTAAAAGGGATCTACTTTTCAATGCATCTTTTTTGTCGAGCTGGTCATGAAATGGGTTCATTTCTGGAACCTCAGGTGAGATAAAATAGATGTGAGTATGCTGTTGCAGAGGCTGAAATGCTTGATATCACACTTTGAGGCTAATTAATGACATCCCAATGTGAGTACTAAATGGTGTGTGCAATCTTGAAAATTGCAAATTCATTTCTGGGCATTTTGCAGGTAATTTCCCAAGAAAAAAAAATATCTAACTGATAACAAATGCAAACCCTCATTTAAATTAGGATTTTACATGTTTCACTGGTGTTTCACTGGAATCCACAATGGCCAGTTTGGAGGATGACCTCTGCAAACACAAGAAATACAACCGCAAGCAGTGATCATCAGGTTCAGAGCAGCTGTAGACTTCAAGGTCTATGGCTCTGACCAGCAACAAGAACACTTCTTTCCCCAGCGACTCAGTAGAGCCAGAACACCTTTTCTTTTTTGTTTTTGGTGTACATACCTAGTGCCTGAGGAAGACCCAGTAGGGTTGAAACACTGTACTTGGCATACACTATTATTGTTTGCATTTTGTTTTAAACCAAATTTTGGGTATTTCTCTTTCTTTCGATGAAAATAAGTTGAATTGGCTCTTTTTTCTTTCTTTTGGGTTGATTTTAATTTCGAACTATAAAAAATACCCTCAAAAAGTGAGGGGCAATGATCAGGGGTGGACAGAAGTCTGCCGGGGTAGGAGACAATGAAACCGTCCCACCAATATTGACTGGGGTTGTGGTTACGGGACTTAGCAGGTGATGGCCCATCACTGCCAGGCCTTGCCTGGGGATGGGCTCAGTTTCCCTTTCCAAACCCTAGCCCTAGTTTGAAATGAAATTTTACTAAGTGTGGAGCACAAAATGTTGATTCTGGGAGTTAGTTTAAATTGCGTTTCAGACCATTGTGAACAACCTAACCAAAGGTGTGCTGCACATTAGTCATTAAAATACACAGGAGAGACATGTATGTCACAAAACCAAGCCACAGGGGTTGGTCAGCCAGTGTTCTCCTAGTGCTGGTCCCAAGCCCGGGTAAATGGGGAGGGTTGTGTCAGGAAGGGCATCTGACATAAAACCTTTGCCAAATCAAACATGCGGATTATGATGAATGAGACTTTCCAACGGGATCAGTCCTGGCCTGAGTTAACGACAACCACCAGCGGTGCTGTTAGCCAACAGTGTGCCAGTGGAACTTGGGCTACTGTTGGTCAAAGGAGGAGGAGAGGGGGAAGGCATGTTAGGAGGGAGAGAGAGAAAAGGAAAGGTAGAAGTGTTGTGGTAAGAGTAGGGACATTAACTCTTTAACTGTCCACATTTCATGGACGGGTCACGCGGCCCCAGTGGCACAGCGCAGCAACTGCACCTGTCAACTCACTGACATCCCCAGGCTACACTGAGAATTTGTACTGATCTGTACTGATCTGACAGTTCAGATGGTGGCAGACACATGTCGGAAGAATCATGGCAGACATGGAATACAGCAGAGTAGAAGAACTAACTAACTAACTAACCTGCACTTATATAGCGCTTTTCTAGTCACAAAGACCACTCAAAGCGCTTTCATTAATACTAACCCTCTATTCTAAGGGCCTATAGGAAACAGATATCTAGGGACAATTTAGAACAGCCAATTAACCTAACATGCATGTTTTTGGCATGTGGGAGGAAACCGGAGAAATCCCGGAGTAAACCCACGCAACACGGGGAGAACATGCAAACTCCACACAGATCACTGTTGGTCGGGGGCTGGGATCGAACCCACGATCCCCACAATCCCCCGGCCAAGGGTAAACTGTGCTGCCGCAGTGCTAACCATTGCGCCACCGTGCAGCCGCACTGCAAAGCGAAGAAATCCTCATTATTATTCTTCCTTTTTCCGCTTTGAGCTCACAACAGCAAAATGGAGGCAATCCTGACAGAAACTGCATCATACAGGAAAAACAGCCGCATAATACAAACAAAATTCATGTGGGATAATCATAAGAGTTTGTAGATGTGATAGAGAGCTTAAATGACCGACCTAACACAAAACAACCACCACGATGGGCGAAAACTGAGCTCACAACACCGAGATGGCCGTGCTCATCATCGTCATGGAGTCTCAAAGAAATTGTATCATACAAGAAAAATAGCCACATAATACAAACGAAATTCATGTGGGATAATCATAAGAGTTTGTAGATGTGGTAGAGAGCATAAATGACTGACCAAACGCAAAACAACCACCACGATGGGCGAAAACTGAGCTCACAACACCGAGATGGCCGTGCTCATCATCGTCATGGAGTCTCACAGAAATTGTATCATACAGGAAAAATAGCCACATAATACAAACGAAATTCATGTGGGATAATCATAAGAGTTTGTAGATGTGGTAGAGAGCATAAATGACTGACCAAACGCAAAACAACCACCACGATGGGCGAAAACTGAGCTCACAACACCAAGATGGCCGCAACCATCATCGTCATGGAGTCTCACAGAAATTGTATCATACAGGAAAAATAGCCACGTAATACAAACGAAATTCACGTTGGATAATCATGAGAGTTTGTAGATGTGATAGAGAGTGTAAATGAGTGACCAAATGCAAAACAACGACCACGATGGGCGAAAACGAACCGGTCACATGAGTGAGCAAGCCCCCCACCCCCCACCCCCAAAACGGTGTCAAAAAAAATAAACCCTTTTTTGTGTAAATGTGTCCAAAATCCACTTTTGACTGAGTTATGTAATTTATAAATTTATATAGCTGTCATGACATTATGCAAATTAGATGGTATATTTATTCCTATCTGAAAATTTGGATCATATTCTACATCTTTCTAATTGACAGTAAGCCATTATCTCTTGCAACTTTCAAGTTATAGCCTTGGAAATCTGAACTATTTTACTGACGAAAAATTTTTACCACTCTTGACCACTGGGGGCCTTGACCACCCTCTAACCATCACAGTCGCCATACGGCGACTGGGACAGTTAAAGAGTTAAATGTAGGGACTATGACTGGTAAAGGCAGAGAGTTGGCTGAAATGATGGAGAGAAGAAAGGTAGATATATGGTGTGTTCAAGAAACCAGATGGAAGGAAAGCAAGGCTAGAAGCATTGGAGGTGGATTTAAATGGTTCTACCCTTGTGCAGATAGGAAGAGAAATGGAGTAGGAGTAATCCTGAAAGAACAGTATGTGAAGAGTGTTCAGGAGGTAAAGAGGGAGTCAGAGAGAATCATGAGTTTTAAACTAGGAGTCAAAGGTGTGATGTTTTAATGCTGTCAATGCGTATGCCCCACAAGTTGGATGTCAGGTAGAAGAGAGAGGAATTCTGGAGTAAGTTGGATGAAGTGGTAGAGAATGTTCCCGGGGGGAGAGAGTGATGACTGGAGCGGACTTTAATCAATCAAAGCTTTAATTATATAGCACTTTTCATACAAAAAGATACAACACAAAGTGCTTCACACATCGAAACAAAACACAACTAACCACCACCAACACACACACACACACACACACACACACACACACAAAGAGACTTATCAGTGTAAAACTTATGACGAATGGGCATGTAGGTGAAGGAAACAGAGGTGATGAGGAGGTTCTGGGTAGGTATGGTTTTAAGGAGAGAAATGTAGAAGGACAGATGGTTGTGGATTTTGCTAAAAGGATGAAAATGGCTGTGGTGAACACATACTTCAAGAAGAGAGAGAGACAGAGTGACTTATAAGAGTGGAGGAAGGTGCACACAGGTGGACTATATTTTATGCAGAAGGAGAAATCTTAAACAGATAGGAGACTGCAAGGTGGTGGCAGGGTAGAATGTAGCTAGACAGCATTGGATGGTAGTCTGTAGGATGACTTTGGAAAGCAAGAAGAAGAAGAGAGTGAAGGCAGAGCCAAAGATTAGGTGGGGGAAGTTACAGAAGGAAGAATGTTGAACAGAGTTCAGGAAGGACTTGATACAGGCTCTGGGTGGTAGGGGAAAATTACCAGATGACTAGAAAAGTGCAGCAAAAATATTGAGGGAAACAGGTAGAAAGGTATATGGTGTATCCAGTGGACAAAGGAAGGAAGACAAGGACACTTGATGGTGGCATGAGGAAGTACAGGAAAGTATTCAAAGGAAGAGGCTAGCAAAGAAAAAGTGGTATAGTCAGGGAGATGAAGAAAGTAGACAGGAGTATTTAGAATCTAGACACATGGCAAAGAGAGAGGTGGCAAAGGCAAAGGAAAGGCATATAGTGAGTTATATGAGAGGCTGGACACTAAAGAAGGAGAAAAGGACTTGTGTTGATTGGCTAGACAGAAAGAGAGATTGACCTTGAAAGGACAGACAACAGATTAGGCTGATTAAGGACAGAAATAGTAATGTATTAAAAATAACAAGAGTGTGTTGAGAAGATGGAAGGAGAACTTTGAAAAGCTGATGTAGAAAGAAAATGAGAGAGAGAGGAGGATGGATGAAGAAAAGATGGTGAACAAGGAAGTCACAAGGATTAGCAAGGCGGAAGGAAGGCCAGCTTTGGAGAGGATGAAGAGTAGAAAGGCGGTTGGTCCAGATGGCATACCTGTGGAGGTATGGAGATGTTTAGGAGAGATGGCAGTGGACTTTTTAACCAGATTGTTTAACACACAATCTTGAAGAGTGAAAGGATGTCTGAAGAGTGGAGAAGAAGTGTTTTGGTACCAATTTTAAAGAATAAAGGTGATGCTCAGAGCTGTAGTAACTACAGAGGCATAAAGTTGATCAGCCACATTCTGAAGATAGGGGAAACAGTTGTTGATTCCAGGTTAAGAGGAGAGGTGACAATCAGTGAGCAGAAGTATGGTTTCATGCCAAGAAAGAGTACTACAGATACAATGTATGCTCTAAGAGTATTGATGGAGAAGTATAGAGAAGGTCAGAAGGAGTTGCACTGCATCCTTGTGGATCTAGAGAAAGCATATGACAGAGTGCCAAGAAAGGAAGTGTGGTACTGTATGAGAAAGTCAGGAGTGGCAGATGTGAGGGTGGTGCAGGACATGTGTGCAGACAGCAAGATGGTGGTGAGGTGTGTTGTAGGAGCGGCAGATGGGTTCAAGGTGGAGGTGGGGTTACATCAGGGATCGACTCTGAGCCCCTTCTTGTTTGCCATGGTGATGGACAGGCTTGCAGATGATGTCAGACTCCTGTCTGAGTCTCCGTGGACTATAATGTTTGCAGATGACATTGTGATCTGTAGTGAGAATAGGGAGCAGTTGGAAGAGAACCTGGAGAGTTGGAGGTATGCTCTGGAGAGAAGAGGAATGAAAGTCAGTAGAAGCAAGACAGAATACATGAGTGCGAATGAGGGGGTGCAGGTGTAATGGTGAAAATGAAAGGAGTAGAGGTAGTGAAAGTAGATGAGTTTAAATACCTGGGGTCAACCTTCCAAAGCAATGGAAAATGCACAAGAGAGGTGAAGAAGACAGTGCAGGCAGGGTGGAGTGGGTGGAGACAAGGGTCAGGGGTGATTTGTGACAGAAGGGTAGCAGCAAGAGTGAAAGGGAAGATTTACAAGATGGTAGTGGGACCTGCTATGATGTATAGTTTGGAGACGGTACAGTACTTTCTCACTTACATATGCCCATAGCTCACCATGGAGCTTAGGCCATCGATAACCCCTCGCCATGGCACTTGGTTCTGGGCTGCTCTGTCTACTCAGCTCCAGTTGGTTCCATGCTGTTTCAACTCCGCCTCAATGTCTCATCTCCAGCTGTTTCGAGGCTGGCCTCTCTTTCTCTTCCCCTGTGGTTTCCAGGTGTGGACTTTGCATGTGATGCTGGATGCTGGTTTCCTGAGGGTGTGTCCAATCTAGTCCCACTTCCTCCCCAGAATCTGTTCTGCCACTGGTTTATGGCCCGCTCGCTCCAACAGGTCTTCATTTCTGATCTTCTCCGGCCACCTGATGTTAAAGATGCGCCTCAGGCATGTGTTAAAGAAAGTCTGGATCTTCTGCTGCATCATCTTTGTTGTCCTCCAGGTCTCACATCGATAAAATAGAACAGACTTGAGATTAGCGTTGAAGATGCAAAGTTTTGTTCTCATGCAGATCTCTTTTGATTCCTATACATTCTTCAGTATAACAAAAGCTGCTCTTGCCTTGCCGATCCTGGCTGTGACGTCTCCGTCTGTGCCCCCCTGTCGATCCACCACACTTCCCAGGGAGACAAAGGACTCCACCTCTCTGATGGGCTCTCCTCCAACTGTGATTGGTGTGTTGGCAGTGGTGTTAATCTTTATCAGTTCGGTTTTCTTCTTATTGATCTGGGGGTCCTGTCCCGGCTGATGTAGTCTCCAGGCAAGTAGTCTTGTCCTACATCTGGCTGTGGTTATGTGACAGGAGTGCCAGATCTTCAGCAAGGTTATCTAACTGTGTCCAGAATGTCCACTGTGTCCCGTTTTTCCGACCTGTTGTCGTGATCTTCATGATGTAATCGATAGCCAAGAGGAAGAGGAACGGTGACAGTAAGGACTCCTGTTGGACTCCGGTCTTCACCTCCAAACTCTCTGAGAGCTGGCCAGTGTGTGTGATCCTGAAACTCATGTCCTAGTAGATGCATTGGATAAGGGAGATGATCTTCTTGGGAACTCCATAATGTCTCAGCAACTTCCACAGTGTCTCACGGTCCACACTGTCGAAAGCCTTCTCATAGTCTATGAAGTTCATATTGTGGAGCAACTGTGAGTTCCACTCCAGCAATTGCTCCACGATGATGTGTAGCCTGATGATCTGGTCAACACAGGATCTGTTCTTGTGGAAGCCTGCCTGCTGATCTCGGAGCTTGAGGTCGACTGCCTCCTTCAAACTCTCCAGCAGAACTTGGTTAAAAACCTTGCTCGGCACTGACAGGAGCATGATCCCTAGGTAATTACTGCAGTCTCTGAGGTTACCCTTCTTTAGCAGCTTGATGACAACCCCTTCCTTCCACTGGACTGGTACCTCTTCCTTCTCCAAGATGTTGCTGAAGAGGCTGTGCAGCATGTTGACGCCTGTTGTAATGTCTGTTTTGATGGCTTCTGCTGGTATCTCACCTGGTCTTGCAGCTTTCCCGTTCCTCAAGGTCATGATGGCTTTCTCGATCTCTGCTTTTGAGGGCTTGTCACAGTTGATTGGTAGTGTTGTCTTTGCTGGTGGAATGTCTAGTGGTGTTTTAAGGGCATGGCAGTTCAGTAGTTCTCTGAAGTGCACTGCCCATCACTTCAGCTGTTCCTCAGTTGCTGTTAGTGGGTTTCCATTTTTGTCTTTCACCGGCTTGTCTGTCTGCTGGAACTTGCCTGACAGCTTCTTAGTCACCAAGTACAGGTCATTCAGGTTCCCTTGTCTTGCTGCTTCTTCTGCTTGACTGCCCAGGTTGTCAATGTAATCGCTGTTGTCCTTCTTGATGCTTTTCTTCACTTCCTTGTGCACAACTGTATACTCCTCTTGTGCTCTTGCTTTAACTGCTCTTGTCTGGCACATGTTCAAGATGGTTTTCTTCCCTTTCCTTTCTTCCAGTTTCTGGATGGTGTCTGCAGAGATCCATTCTTTGTGTTGAGTCTTTTTCATACCCAGAACTTCTTTGCAGGTATCATGCCAGATTTTCCTAGTGTGCTGCTTTTCTATCAGCTCTGATAATGACCGGAACCTGTTGGTAAGGCTTATCTGGAAGGCTTCTTGTTTGTCTTTATTCATTAGCAGTCCGACATTGTACCTTGTCTGTATATTGCCAGGATTGTTGAGTCTCTTGAGCCAGAGTCTCACTGATGTTAATAGAAGATGGTGGTCTGAGGACATGTCCACACCTCTCATCATGCTGAGATGGTTTGGACATGTGTAGAGGAGGGATAGTGGATATATTGGACAAAGGATTTTGAAGCTGGAGCTGCCAGGCAAGAGGAGAAGAGGAAGACCACACAGAAGATTCATGGATGTAGTGAAGGAGGACATGGAGAGGGTTGGTGTTACAGATGAAGATGAAGGGATAGGGTGAGATGGAGGCAGATGATCCGCTGTGGAGACCCCTAAAGGGAGGAGCCAAAAAAAGAAGAAGAAGAAGAAGAAGGCATGTATGTCAGAAGAATAAGATGTCCCTGGGAAGAACCTGGCCTTCTACCACAATGATCCACAACCACCGAGGTGACCAGTGGCCCACTTGTTACCAGGGTGTAGAGAAACATTTATTTTGTACCTCTTTATTGACTATCAAAGTCTGTGTTTTATTTTGAAAAATTATTGATGGTCTGACTTGGGACTTGTCCAAAGTCAGCACAGCCATCTGTCAGGTAATTTTTAGAGTATGTCATGCATCCCTCTGCTGACAAGCTTTATGGAGATGCTGATTTCATTTTCCAGCAGGACTTAGTACCTGCCCACACTGCCAAAAGTACCAAAACTTAGTTTAATGATCATGGTATCACTGTGCTTGACTGGCTGGTAAACTGACCTAAACCCCATAGAGAATCTATATAGTATTGTCAGGAAGAAAATGAGAGACACCAGACCCAACTATGCAGATGAACTAAAGGCCACTATCAAAGCAACTTGGGCTTCCATAACACCTGAGCAGTGCCACAGGCTAATCACCTCCATGTCACGCTACACTGATGCAGTAATTCATGCCAAAAGATCCCCGACCACATATTCAGTGTACACATGGACATTCTTCTCAGTCGGCCAACATTTCTATTAAAATATTTTTTCAATTAATTTAATGCAATATTCAGATTTTTTGAGAAACCGAATTCAGGGTTTTCATGAGGTTTTCAGTCTGCAGTCAAATAGCAATTCATCCATCTCTTATGTCACTCGCAGAACAGTCAGATAATTTTGTTACCTTTTCATATAGCACATTTGAGACTCTATCTTCACAATTATTTTACTTTTTTCTCATAAAGTAATGAGTTTTTATTTTCACATTTTTTTTTACAAAATTGGAAGTTTTTTTTTTCTTAGAATTGTTTGCATTTTTTCCTGAGTTGGAACTCTTGTGAAATTGGGATTTTTTTTTTTCTTTGTAACTTTGCAACTTTCTTTTTTTTTTTCTAATCTTTTAAGTTGATTTCTTTTTCAGTGAAATTTAGAACTTCTTCCTTTTGAATGAGAAATATTTTGTGTAAATTTGATTTTATTTGTTCTATAAATTTGTATTTTTTCATTTTTGATTTTTTTTTTAATTTTGTATACTTTATTGATCCCCAGAGGGGAAATTGAGGGCATCCACCTGAATGGATGAAGCAGCCACGGTACAGCGCTATCCCTTTACCATTCACACACACATTCACACCTAGGGCCACTTTAGAGTCTCCAGTTAAGCTAACCAGCATGTTTTTGGCCTGTTGGCCAGCATGTTTTTTCATATGAATTCATTTGAATTTTTCCATTTATTATGGGGATAGGAACCGTCAGGATTTGTTGGCGATGTAAACGTCTGACAGTTTTAGCATGACACAGCACAGCAAAATAAAATGTGTTGAAATCGTGTTGAAAAAGTACAGAAATCATTATGCACAAAAGTGGAGTGCATGGGACCAACTTGCCAATGTTGTTGTCTAATAACTGCTGAGAGGAACTGGATGAGATTTGTAAAATAAATAAATATGCTGGATTAATAAGGAAAGAAAAGAGTCCAGCTTTGCATATTTCCCTACACGCCAGATGACCACTCTGACAAACTCTGCTTTAACAGAACTGATCGAATGAAAGCACCAAGGTGCTGATGTCTCAGTGCCACAGCCTTGGCGGAGGTATGCATTCTTGGATCATCACCAAAATGTTATGGGTTCCTCTCTAGCTCAAGGACCACCTCTGGTAAAAATTCATTCAAATCCATCTGGTAGTTTTGGAGTATTCAGAATCAGAATCCCGTTTCTAGTCCTTTAGTTTTTTAGTTTATCCCTTTTTCTCATTATGTTTTTAATGTTGCAGCATGGCACCGAGACAAATTCCTAGTTTGTGTATCACATGAACAATGGCAATAAACCTGATTCTGATTCTGATTCTGATTCTGATTCTTGCTAACACACTGTGAAAAGGTAAGAGCCTTGGCGGAGGTATGCATACTGGGATCATTACAAAAATGTTATGGGTTCCCCTGTAGCCCAAGGACCACCTGTGGTAAAAATTTCATCCAAATCCATCCAATAGTGTTTGGAGTACACACATGCTCAGTGAAAATAATCTGCAGTTCACACGCCCACACTGTCGGCAGCAGCCAAGAGCCACCAACCTGATTTGAACAGCTGCAGTCCAAACACAAAGAAGAGCATTGTGGCAAACTTTTTAAATGGCGGAAGTGATGGAGGTATGTGAATACACTGACAATCAAGATAAACAGGAGCTTTTGCTTTTTAGTGGCAGAGGAAGAAAACAAACGGGCAAAAAGATGGATATTTGTTTACCCAGTATTGGCCGATTGCTCAGTACTTCCCTGTTGCAGGAGTTTCCAGGCACATGAGCAGTGCTGTTTCACTGATGGTAAAGGTGAGCTATTTTTGTGTTCCTTTCAAACACAAAGTGTTATTTCAAAATTCCGTCAAATTAATAGTTGAGGAAAATATGGTGATACAATGATACAAGCCTTTAGTTCCACTAAATTTTGACCGGGCGAGCTGAAACAGAGAGGTGGACAGACAGACAGAAACACACACACACACTCACACTCTCACACACACACACACACACAGAGCCACAAACAGACACACTCAGTGATTACTGTATGCCTCTTTTTTCATCGAGGCATATAATAAACGGCGCAAGTAGTACCAGCCGTGATTCCACCTTCGGCTGGCCGACATGCGGACTTAACTCTCTGGCTACCAACAGCCTGAGCCCTGGTGTCGCCATGAAGGAGAGCGGTGCAGCCGGTGTTATGTGCCGTACCATTCTGCTTGTAATGCTTGGAGTCCTCCATTTATGCAAGAAGAGTCGTTTACACCCTTCGCAACCACGGCAGCATTATATTAGAAACTTTAAAGCATTAAATTTTCACAATTATCTTTAGTTGCCTTAGTGACAGTTTCAACCCAATGCAGCATGGCAATGTACTTTTAAAATGCAATGCTATCATACAGAAATGATACAAGATGAAATACAAGTGATCTGGCCTTTCTGTTCCACAATCATTGTGGTATTAACGTTTAGATTTTTTTATATTAGAGGACACAGATGTGGAGAGAACCAAAACTTCAGCAGGGAACATCTGGCTGTCACCAGGCTTGCTTCGCCACTATGTTCTTGATACTTCGATGCATGTGTTTCCAGCATATGATATACAGTTAATATGGTTGTTCCACTGCGCAATTGTGGTGGTATAAAACTTGAAGCTCATTCCAGCAAAGCCGAAAGGAGCTAATACACTGAGGTGGTGTCTGTTATCCATCTGTCCCTCTGTCCGTCTGACCAGATTTCATGGGCATTACTTCTCCTCCTAGTCCTTTGCCCCGATGGTCATTAAACTCACTCACAATGATCTTCAGGTTGTGCCCAAGGTCAAAGGTCAGGAAATCTGAGCACTTACTGTATGCAATTTCAAAAAATTGCTACTCTTCTTTGGAAACTGCGTGGATGCTTGCCAAACTCACTCACAATGATCCTCAGGTGGGTTCAAGGTCAAAGGTCAGGAGAGCTGGGTACTTAGTGGAGTTGATAAAAAAATGTTACTCCTTCTAGGCAGTAGCTACCATGGTCACCAAACTCACTCACAATGATCCTCAGGAGAGTCTGCATCCAGGTTGTGTTAAGTTCAGTACCATGGTCAAAGGTCAGGAGATCTGGGCATTTATGGGATTTTAGAAGAATTACTACTCCTCCTAGGCAATTCCCTACATTCTCACGAAACTCACAATGGCCCTCAGATTGGTCTGCATTCAGGTTAAGGTCAAGTTCATTGTCAAAGGTAAGGAGATCTGAGCATTCATGATTTCACGAAAATCGTTACTCCTCCTATGCCACTGACCATGACCTCAAGCACATCCTAGATGGGTCTGTATTTAGGCAGTATTTAAGGTCAAGGTTGACAGTCAGGAGATCTGAGCGCTCCCGAGGTGATTTCCTCAGGCCGGAATGAGCTACTCCACCATTGGTGGTCTGGCTAGATATTACAGCCATATTGAACCCACTGGAAGGAGCACCAGTGGCCAGGACTTGCAGCCTGCTGTTGACTGGCTGTATGGGCTCACATTCTTGGAAACGAGAGTGGTAGCAGCCGGTGTATGTGCCGTACCACTCTGCCTGTAATGCTTGCACCCTCAACATGTGCTGGATAGGCATTGAGACCCTCTGCAATCACGGCAGCATTATAATATAATTTTTTTAGCATTAGCTCATCACTGTCTTTTTTCTGGTCAAATTTGTCACTATTTATTTCCATGCCATGTTTTTTGTTCAGGAAGTCAGGCCAAGTAGCAAAGCGCACTGACTGAGTTTATCCAGTCAGCATCAAGCCAATCCTAAACCCCACCCAGCAGTTTTCAGGGCCACTCTGAAGTGTACCTACTCCTAAAGGCCCTGTCACACCTAAATGATTTAGGCAGCATTTGAAAAACGTATGAAAAATTTAAAGAAAATGCTGGCATACGTTGAATCAGTTATGGCTAAGTTTTGTATAAGTTAAGAACATGCTGAAGAACACTGAAGCACACTGAAGAATGTGTCTTAAATCATGCTGCTTCTATTTATATGGATCCCGAGAGAAACGCAATTTCATCTTGCCTGCACTACAGTTGTATGTACAACGATATGACAATAAAGTTTGATTTGATTTGATTTGATTTGATTTGATTTGATTTGATTTGAAGAACGCTGGTATATGGAGTTTTACGGCGAGCTCCTCTGAAAATTTTCAGCATGCTGAAAAACGTCCAATGTATCCAGCATATGGCTGAAACACCCCACATACGCAGGGCACAAGTTGTAGGGAAGCTATGCGTTCATTCACACACGTTACTTGTAAGCCACTCAGAAGTTACTCGTAAGTCAAAATACAGTAGGTTGACATAAATGTCTAGCGTACCCAAAATCTATTAATGACAAATGAGTAGCGCTCTTTGAACTTATGTGTAACATACTGAACAAGTTTCTAACTTACAGTTAAGATAAGATAAGATAAGATAAGCCTTTATTAGTCCCACAATGGGGAAATTCCAGGATTGCAACAGCACAGGGATAGCAACACTCAGAGCAACAATCAGAAGGCAAGAAAAAAACAAGCAAGCAAGAGCAGCTAATATACATATGTACGTATTACTATAAAAATATATATATATACACAGACACACAGACACACAGTGCAGAGCATTGTAGCTGGATGGAATAAATATATGAATATATGAACACACAGTGCAGAGCATTGTAGCTAGATGGAATAAATATGTAAATATATAAACACCCACAGTACGGAGCATTGCAGCTAGGTGGAATAAATATGCAAGTATATAAACACACACAGTGCGGAGCAATGTAGCTAGATGGAATAATATGTAGATATATAAATATATAAACACACCCAGTGCTGAGCATTGTAGCTAGATGGAATAAATATGTAAATATATAAACACACACAGTGCAGAGCATTGTTGCTAGATGGAATGAAACAGCATAACCGTCTACTTAGTTATCCTACATGGTATGATTATGTGCCCATACATATTCTCACCCTCCATAGCGACCGGTATGTTCCTAGTTGTATGCCGGAGAGGACCATTGTGTAAGTCTATTGCATCTTTTGCATTCAAAAAACTATTAGTTTGTTACGTCTTTTTGCTATCTCTGCGAGCAGCCCTGCTTAGGTTGTACAGTCTGACAGCCGTTGGTAGGAAGGACCTACGAACCCTCTCGGTTGTGCACCTGGGATGATGTAGTCTGCTGCTAAATGAGCTCCTCAGTGCATTCAGTATGTCATGCATAGGGTGGAACTCGGACTCCAGCAGAGATGACAGTTTAGCCACCGTCCTTCTCTCTCCTATCTCCTCCATCGGATCAAGGCGCTGCCCCAGGACAGAGCTAGCTTTCTTAATCAGTTTGTTCAGTCTCTTCCTATCGGCTGCAGTAATGCCACTGCCCCAGCAGACCACTCCAAAAGTGATGGCTGATGCCACCACCGTGTCATAGAATGACTTCAGCAGCGCCCCTTGTACACCAAAAGACCTGAGTCTCCTCAGCAGGAACAGCCTGCGCTGTCCCTTCTTGTAGAGTGCATCAGTATTGTGTGACCAGTCTAGTTTATTGTTCAGATGAATACCCAGGTACTTATAGGATGTCACCATCTCGATGTCTGTTCCCTGTATATTTACTGGTACTGTGAGGGGCTGCCCATGCCTGCGGCAGTCCACCACCAGCTCCTTAGTTTTCCTCGCGTTGATCTGGAGGCAGTTCCGATGGCACCAGTCCACGAAGTCCTGGATAAGCCCTCTGTACTCAGCTTCATCTCCATTGGAGATGAGGCCAACGATCGCAGAGTCATCAGAGAACTTCTGTAGATGGCAGTGTGTTGTGTTGTGTGAGAAGTCCGCAGTACAAAGAGTGAACAGGAAGGGAGCCAGCACCGTTCCCTGGGGGGCCCCCGTGCTACCGATGATCGTGTCGGACACACAGTCCCGGGTTCTCACAAACTGAGGCCGGTTCGTGAGGTAGTCCAGGATCCATGATGACAGGTGCTGGTCCACCCCTGCGCGCAGCAGCTTGTCCTTCAGGATCATCGGTTGGATGGTGTTGAAAGCACTGGAGAAGTCAAAGAACATGAACCTCACCATATTCCCGGGCTTCTCCAGGTGGGACAGAGAACGGTGAAGGAGGAAGATCACCGCATCCTCCACCCCAATGCCATGCTGGTAGGCGAACTGGAGTGGATCCATCGCTGGTTCCACCAGGGGGCGGAGGTGAGCAAGGAGCAGTCTCTCCAGGGTCTTCATCAAGTGGGACGTCAAGGCCACCGGTCTGTAGCTGTTCAGGTCTTTGGGGTGGGAAGTTTTTGGTACAGGTACCACACAAGATGTTTTCCACAGCTGTGGTACCCTCCCCAGTTTCAGGCTCATGTTGAAGATATACGTCACAATCCCACACAGCTGGTCTGCACAGGACTTGAGGAGCTTTGCGCTGATGCCGTCCGGTCCCGGCGCCTTCCTCGCCTTGATCTTCCTCAGCTCCGTCCTCACCTGGGTCCTGGTCAGGGTCAGGATGGGGGGCTGTGTGTTGGGAGTGGGGGGGTGTTGGTGGAGTGGGGAGTGGGCAGCAGGACTTGATTTCTTTAGAGGCAGCAGTGGTTGTTGTGCAGTCAGGGGGGAGGGCGGTTGGTCAAATCTATTGAAAAACAGATTCAGGTTGTTCGCCCACTCCCTGCCCCCTGTGGCCTGGGGGGAGGTATTCTGGAGCCCCGAGATGGTTTTGAGGTTTCTCCAGACCCCGCTGATGTCGCTCTGTTGCAGCTTGTCCTCCATCTTACCCTATAATGTCGTATTCACAGCATTGTTTCACAGGAAAAACCCCTACAGAGCTCAGCTCATACACACAGAAAGAGTTAAATACACATACTGTACTTTTTTGTATAATAGGACCTGTCGGGGATGTGTCCGAGCACTTTCAAGCTACAGGATAAAGATCCAAATCACTGTTTAGCTCTCCTTGCCATGGTTTTTACCTTTGACTGCAATCTGTACCATCAGCTGACAGATATGACAAAATTTCCAAACACCGGAGGAGGAAGATCCAATCAGCTGATTGCCCGAAGCACAGAACGCAGCTGTTTTCCACGATAAATCCCACTTTCCTGTCCCTTGGCTGCAGCTCCCGGCAAAAGGACACTCCATGATTTATCTTTTTTTTTTCACTTTATTGAAAATAAACATTTTTATAGCCATCACTTAGCATGCCTTTGAGCCAGGCTGTGACAACTGTCATCTGACATTCATGACGTGTCACATCAGCAGTTTTAGGCATGACCAGACTGACAGATTTGACAGCTCTGCCAGGTCGGTCACACACCCCACTGTGTGATGGTAATCATCTTGGTTGAACAGAGATGTCCTCTCGTACACCTAGGATTCATGGATCAGGAGGCAACAGCAGTTTGGCATGACTGTGCTATGCAGAAGTTAGGTAAGCTATGCATAGGTTAGACTATTGCGCATAAGTTGTGAACATTGGCAACACGCTAAACATTCATTAGTTTAAGTTAAGTTATGGAAATATTCTATATAAGTTACTAATACATTATGTATATGTCCAACTTGTTATGGATACACGACGCATATGGCTGTAGCCTAAAATAGAAATATTAATAAGTAATAAATATGATCAGGTATGAATTATTTAATTTATATTGATGTATTGGAATCTGAGCTCAAATCTCATTTCATATACATCAGAAAAGTTAATAACACTCGTAAGGGGCACCAGCTTCTGTCTTTAAGAAGCAATTTAATCTTTAATTTCACTTTATACCTGTTTGATCACTCAATAAATTAATCAATAATCAGTCTCAAAAATTTTCCGTGAATTCGATACCTGTGCTTGAACAGACTCAGAATGAAATAAATTCCCAACAACTTCTCTCATTTTTAAATATTTATTAAATGAAATGATTAACAGACATTGCAGTAATTTCATTAATCATAAAATCAATCTTGTAAATGATAGATTAACAATATCAATATTTTCGGAACCAGGGTTAACTTGAGAAACCAATTTCTATCAGTTTGAGTTAACAGATTATGGAAACAACGCAAATTTATGGAGAAAGTTTACTAATTATATGAAAAAGTCCTAAATTAATCTTAAGAAAATAAAAACGGAATTTTAATGAAAAGAAGAGTTATGTTAAGGGCTTCTTAATTTGCATCTGATTAGATATACAAATTATTACCGAACCTCAAAATTTTAATTCAGCAGAGGAATTAAAGTTTTGCAGCTCACGTGATTCCTCGGTGATGATGGTTCTGTCGTCATCCTCAGCCCAAGATTTCGTGGATGTTAGGGGAAATATCTGCCCGCAGATATTTCAGGGTCCACAGTTCGACCTTTAAATTCAAGCGGTCGAAGGGGGCTGGATCTTGGCCGTATGACCCACAGTTGAAACTGGGTTCTAAGCCAGATGGTGCCGATGCTTCTTCAGCGTGTGATGGACAGCTGCGCGTTGATTCCTCAGCTGCGTCTTTTCTTCCTGGTAGACAAGCAGCTACAGAGGTCTTCGGGAATAATTAAAGATATCTAATCCGATCTCAAATTAAAAAAAAACTTTCGGACTTTAGATAAAAACAGTAGCTTCTGGTGGGTGCTTGGTCAAGAAAAATATTATAAAAAAAATAAAGTCAAGATTAAAGTTTACATTAAAATTAAACAAACGGTGGTTTTACAGAAAGTTTAACAAAGAAAAGGTGATGAATAAAAATTGGAGTTTAACTCCGATTATAAAAGAAAATTGAGCTCAAAGAAATAGGAATTCCTAGGCATTTAAGAGAGAAAGAAAATACAAAGTTACATAAACAAATTACGAGTTATCTGCTCTGTGTTCAGAAAAGTGACACGTGATCGAAGTCTTTGTTCAGACGGTCCTTTGTTCTTCCTTGCTGTGTGTAGACAATGGAGAAGATCAGAGAAAAGGGGAGCCGGAAAAGAGAGCAGCCGAAAAGAGATCCGGGGAAGAGTGAAGCAAAAAAAAAAAAAGGGGTGAAGCAGGGGTCCCTCTCCTTTATATAAGCTCTGTTGAGTTTCGCGGGCTAACGGCCTGACTGGAATCTCAGCCAATGAGCGTCCTTCGTGGGCGGGCTCGATGAACTTTTAGTCCAATGAACAAACAGTCTATTGTTTGGAGTTCTTTGGGATGAAGAGTTGTCATGCAGAGATTGGCTGTTGGAGTCACATGGTTTTGGAGGCAAAACATTGATACATACTGGAAGTTAATATTTCCCTTTATGTATTAAACTAAGATAACTTTAGTGATTAGTATAAATTATAAGCAGTGCTTCTAAATCAACATGCAGGAATAAACATTCATTTAAACATTAACATGCATATATATAAAATCACAGATTAATGCATTTCACACATATTATTGATTTTCCACATCAAAAACATCAGAGTCCATCTGCATTTTCATAGTTCTGAAAAGAATGAAGGTTTAGAATCGAGTTTGTAATAATGTACTTTAAAGTTCACTGGTTAAATCCAGCATGTCCAGAGTTTAAGGAAATTAGCTGAGTTGTGGGTCTGTGTAGGTTTTATGGGGGCAATAAAAGTGAAGCCGGACACTGGGGAAATTCCTTAGGCTGGTTTTAACAAAATAAAGGGGATTTCAGCTGTGGCCTGGGGGAAGAAAATCCATTTCTTTGTGTTATTCCTGGATGAAACAAAAATGTCTTTAAGCAGAAGAATAATTGTTGCTGAGCCAAAGTGAGATGATGCTACATGGCCAAAAGTGAAAATTTTGGCATATGCCAGTGTTTTACACCAGTTTTTTTATGTCTGACAAATGCTGCCTAAATCATCAAGGTGTGACAGAGCCTTACCTAGGGCCATCTTTCGGCTGTGCCTGATAGGATACCAGTCCTGGAAGTACAACAAGCACAGAAATGTATGTGAATATGTGGCTAAACTGTGAGCTTAGTGGCCTTGGATCCTGGTTTGAGAAACTAAAACTTTAACTAAGATGAAATAAAGTCTAAGAATGAAGTACGTGGTGAAGTGTTGGTAGATGAAAAAAGATTCCAGTGCATCATCAGATCACACAGACAGATAACACAGTAGTGTTTGCCCCACTCTCCTTAAAGAGTCCATGACATAATTCAACCAAGACTAGAAAGAAGAACTATTGTGTTTTTATTCTGTGTAGACAAAAAAACTCATTTTTTTCCATATACTACCATAAATTACATCATGATGCAGACGACTGCAGTGTTCATTTGTCAAAACTGGGTCAAACAGCGCCACCATATTGTGACGTCATGAGAGGAACCAAATATGTAAACAAGCATGGTTGAGTACACTGAAGCGGCGGAAGTTGTGAGCAATTTCAGCGAAGATTTGAGCGATTTGTCGATAGTTTTTGAGGAAGAAGCAGGATCGAGTGATGAAGAAGAACGAGTTGGTTCTAAAGAAGGACTGCAACCCTATTTATTTGAACCATATTGTTCAGGAAGCGATGATGAGTCGCACGTTTCAGAGGATGAAGGGTCCGACGGTGAAGGGGTAGAGATGGACATCGGTCACCTCCAAAACACTGCATGGAAATATACAGATAAATCTAAAAGAACTGGATGTGCAACTTTGATCATGTACCTTTGCTATGTTGTAAATCCAAGTGGCTAGACGGCCAGGAGCCGGTCTCCTTCATTTCAGTGGTTATTCTCTTTTACCCCTAATTTGGTTTTAAAAAAAATTCACCAGAAGACCCGCAATTCTTTTTTTTTTAATTCAATAGTAAAAAAAAATACACACAAATCACAAATATGCTAATAATACAAGTAAAATTAAAAATAAAAAAAATTATACATAACAATCATGCATTTATGTATTTTTTTTCCACATAAGATGATCGTTATTTAATCATTTGGTTTGAAGAAATTTTGGCTTCAATTTATTTTTTTTATTTTCCCGATTGGGTGGTTGGGGAAATAAAAAAAAAAGCTCAGATATTCAGTTTCAGTAGGCAATGAGATTTATAAAAATGAAAACTGCAAAAAGTAATATAAAGTTTTTTAACACAAAGTCGTTCCATTTGGAGTAAAGTGAACACTCGGCTTCAAAATTCATAGGGAGGATTTTACTTTCAGCGGAAAAAGTAAAATAAAATCAAGTGTGCTAAATTTTTTTCTCTTGCCGAGGAAATTCTGGTCACATCGGCGGGTTTGTAAACAAAACTATTAAATAACAATCAACTAACTGTTAAAAGTCTTGAATCATATGTTATACGATATTATTTATGGGTCTTTACCTTCATAATGTGCAGATATGTAGGTTGAAAAATGTGTGTGTGTGTGTGTGTACACATATATATACACACACACACACACACAAATATACATATATATGAGATAATTTATATATATATATATATATATATATATATTTATCTCATATATATGAGATAAATTATATATATATATATATATATATATATATATATATATATATATACACTACCGTTCAAAAGTTTGGGGTCACTTAGAAATTTCCTTATTTTTGAAAGAAAAGCACTTTTTTTCAATGAGGATAACTTTAAACTAATCAGAAATACACTCTACACATTGCTAATGTGGTAAATGACTATTCTAGCTGCAAATGTCTGGTTTTTGGTGCAATATCTACATAGGTGTATAGAGGCCCATTTCCAGCAACTACCACTCCAGTGTTCTAATGGTACAATGTGTTTGCTCATTGCGTCAGAAGGCTAATGGATGATTAGAAAACCCTTGTGCAATCATGTTAGGTCTGCAATGCTGTAATTGCTGCAAATGGAGGATTCTTTGACAAAAGCAAAGTTTGAAGGAAAAAATTATTATTTCAAATACAAATCATTATTTCTAACCTTGTCAGTGTCTTGACTATATTTTCTATTCATTTTACAAGCCATGGTGGTAAATAAGTGTGACTTTTCATGGAAAACACAAAATAATTGTCTGGGTGACCCCAAACTTTTGAACGGTAGTGTATATATATATATATACACACACACACACACACACACACACACACACACACACACACACACACACACACACACACACACACACACTCACACACACACACACACATACATACATACATACATACTGTGGTGACCCACCACAGTCTACAGGGACATTCATCCTCACACTCAGTAGGTCCGGAAGATGCAGAGGGCCATTCACATATGGACAGAGAGCCCCTGGGGGGACAACCAGAACAATGGACTATTGTTTATACATCCCCGGATTAAGGAGAAGACGTCTGGGCGCCAGTTGGTCATGCTAATCATATGTATTGACTGATATGTATATCAATATGCTAATTTGCCATGCATTCTCTCTGTTTGTATAACATATAAAAGAGCTGACGATACAATCCTCAGAGACACAGCACAGCAGCACAGTAGTTCACAGGGCTGCAAAGTGCGTCTCATGGGGTTGGAGGAAAATAAAACTCTGCAACCTTCCAGCTCGTCGCATCTTTCTTGATCCAATTCCTCCACAATACATACATATATGTGGGTATACAGGTTAAAGAAATAATGATACTAATGACAAAACTACAGATAAAATATCCATAATGTGTTTCTTGTTTTGAGATTGTAACTAAACACCCCAATTGTTTTGCCGATCAGATGTGTCCACACACCTCTACCACACCCTAAAACAGAAACAAAGGGACGATATCAACATATCAAAACAGTGAAGAGAAGCAACAGTGTCAAAACTTGCCCGGAAAAGAGTAAGTCACAGCACAGCAGCACAGTAGTTCACAGGGCTGCAAAGTGCGTCTCATGAGGTTGGAGGAAAATAAAACTCTGCAACCTTCCAGCTCGTTGCATCTTGCTTGATCCAATTCCTCCACAATTCCTCCACAATACATACATATATGTGGGTATACAGGTATACTTACTCTACCAACGCCCAACGCTGGAAGGTAGAACACCGGATCACTGGAGAGGACACTCCAGCTTCGCCTTTGGCGTAGACAAAACATGGGGAATGACAGTTACCAGTTATAAGCCACCGCTCAATTGGCGTAGAGCACGGCACCAGGGGTTGTTCCCGAAGGTGTGAGGGATCATCGGATCTCACTGGACAGCTACCGCCCGCCTCAAGCTGGGCAGCCCCCAGCCAATAAGGTGTTGTCCCGCCACAGCTTGCTTTCCTCATTGGGTGTATGGGGATGAGGAGAAGTCCAAACAGCAGGCTGAGAACCTTCGCGCCAGGCAAGACAATAAAACAAAAGAGACCAACTCTAAAACTGGGAACTTGGAACGTCCGCACTATGATGACAGGACTCGCTGCTAACCTCAAGGACATCAGCGACACCAGGAAGACTGCCATCATCAATAATGAGCTGAAGAGACTGGGAGTGGATATCGCCACTCTCCAGGAAACACGGTTGGCTGAAGCAGGCACACTGAGAGAGTGAGAGAGAAGGACTACACGTTCTACTGGCAGGGAAAGGGCAGTGACGAACACAGGGAACACGGAGTGGGCTTCGCAGTGAAGAACACCTTGCTGAAGATGGTGGAACCGGGCAGCACTGGCTCTGCACGACTTCTCACCCTCCGCCTGAACACCACTCAAGGCCCAGTCACCCTCGTCAGTGTGTATGCCCCAACACAGACAGCCATACCAGAGGCAAAATACGAGTTCTACGAGAATCTCGCAACAACTGTCAGGACCATCCCCAACTCTGAACAACTCATTCTCCTTGGAGACTTCAATGCCAGAGTGGGTGCTGACCACGACTCCTGGCCCTCCTGTCTTGGACCTTTTGGCGTGGGCAGAATGAACGACAATGGACAGCGGCTGCTCGAGTTCTGCACATATCACGATCTGTGCATCACAAACTCGTTCTTCAAGACCAAGCCCCAACACAAGGTTTCCTGGCAACATCCGCACTCAAAGCACTGGCACCAGCTGGACTTGATCCTGACCAGGCGCACCTCACTGAAGAACGTGCTAATCACCCGTTCGTTCCAGAGTGCAGATTGCGACACAGACCATTCATTGGTGTGTTACAAGGTCAAGCTGCAGCTGAAGAAATTCCATCGTGCTAGACAGCCTGGAAAGGCACGGATTGACACCAGCAAGATGGCTCAACCAGAACTTGTTGAGCAGTTTTCCTCCACCTTTGAGAAGGAACTTGGTGTACCACAAGAAGGAGAATCTGCAAAGCAGAAGTGGGAAGAACTGCGAAACACCATCCACCGCACAGCCTTGGCTACCTTTGGGAGGAAGACCTCGATATCACAGGACTGGTTTGATGCCAAGTTGACCGAGATGACCCCCGTCATTGAAGCCAAGCGCTCAGCACTTGCTGAGTACAAGAAGTACCCAAACGAGAAGAATCTCCAGATTCTCAGGGCTGCAAGAAGCAAAGTTCAGCAGACTGCTCGGCGCTGTGCCAACGAGTACTGGACTCAGCTCAGCCAAGACATTCAAACCGCTGCCATAACAGGGAACATCCGTGGTATGTACAATGGGATCAAGAAAGCACTTGGTCCGGCTCAGAGCAAGACGGCCCCCCTCAAATCCTCCACTGGGGAGATGATCACAGAAAAGAACAAGCAGATGGAGAGATGGGTGGAACACTACTCCGACCTCTACTCCAGTCAGAACACCGTGACGCCGTCAGCCCTTGATGCCATCAACTGCCTGCCATCCATGGACGAACTTGACGCCGAGCCAACCATCGACGAACTCAGCAAGGCCATTGATAGCTTGGCCGCTGGCAAGGCACCCGGCAACGATGGCATACCCCCTGACCTGATCAAGCACTGCAAGACCGCCCTACTGCTGCCATTGCATGACGTCCTCTGCCAGTGTTGGAAGGAAGATGCCGTACCACAGGACATGAGGGACGCCAAGATCATCACCCTCTACAAAAACAAAGGGGAGAGAAGCGACTGCAACAACTACAGGGGCATCTCCCTCCTCAGCGTTGTTGGCAAAGTCTACGCACGAGTTGTTCTCGTTCATCTACAGAAGCTTGCCGAACGTGTCTACCCCGAGTCTCAGTGTGGCTTCCGTGCTGAGCGATCGACGGTAGACATGATATTCTCCATCCGCCAACTCCAGGAGAAATGCAGAGAACAGAACATGCCCCTGTACGTCGCCTTCATCGACCTCACCAAAGCGTTCGATCTGGTCAGCAGAGAGGACCTTTTCAAGATCCTGCCAAAGATAGGATGCCTACCAAAGTTGCAAAGCCTCATCGAATCGTTTCACACCAACATGCAGGGGATAGTGCAGCACTATGGCAACATCTCAGAGCCATTCAACATACGCAGCAGAGTAAAACAGGGCTGTGTACTTGCGCCAACCCTCTTTGGGATTTTCTTTGCTATGCTCCTGAGGCATGTCTTCAGCACAGCAACAGAGGGAATCTACCTGCACACAAGATCTGACGGCAGGCTTTTCAACCTCGTCCTCCTGAAAGCCAGAACCAAAGTACGCGAGGCTCTAATCAGAGACATGCTGTTCACAGATGACGCTGCAGTCGCAACCCACACACAGCAGGAGCTTCAGACCCTGATGGACCGCTTCTCCCAGGCATGCAAGGACTTCGGGCTTACCATCAGCCTGAAGAAGACTAACGTCTTGGCGCAAGGCACGGAAGCACCACCACCCATCACCATCGATGACTACGAGCTGGAGGTCGTGAATCAGTTCACGTACCTGGGGTCCACGATCAGCAACAACCTCTCCCTTGATACAGAGATCAACAAGAGGATTGGAAAATCAGCCTTCACACTCGCTCGCCTCACCACACAAGTGTGGAAGGATCCCAAACTCTCTGTCAAGACAAAGATGGCAGTGTACAACGCCTGCGTCATCAGCACACTGCTCTATGGGAGTGAGACGTGGACAACATACGCCCGGCAGGAAAAGAGACTAAACTCCTTCCACTTGCGCTGCATTCGCCACATCCTGGACATATCCTGGCAGGACAAAGTGCCCAACACAGAAGTTCTGTCCCGCGCCGGCCTTCCCTCCATGTTCACTCTACTCAGGCAGTGCAGGCTCTGCTGGCTAGGCCACGTTCATCGTATGGAGGATGGCAGAATCCCCAAAGACTGTCCTCTACGGAGAGCTGGCAACTGGCAGGAGAGACGTTGGCCGCCCACAGCTGCGCTTTAGAGACGTCTGCAAGAGAGACATGAAGGCCCTGGAGATCAACACAGAGTGCTGGGAGGACCTTGCAACGGACCGCTCCAAATGAAGAGGCACCCTGACCAGACAGCTCAAGGCGGGTGAAGAGAGAATGACTGCTGCAGCAGATGAAAAAAGGACCCGCAGGAAGAACCGCCACAGACCCAGCAGCACGGAGACCACCCACAAGTGCGACCTGTGTGACAGGGACTGCCATTCGCGCATCGGCCTGTTCAGCCACAGGCGGTGCTGTTCCAGCAGAGTAGACGTTTAGGATTCTCTTCCATGGTCATCATAGACCGACGGAGGCCAACGAGCATCGTCTTGAGCTGTGGGTTTTTGTTTGAAAACCGTAGGTATGGCAGTTGGTTTTAGAGCCTGTTTGTAACGAACTTTCAAGCCTAAAGATTCCTGTATAGCAGGCGCCTCCTCAAAACTGTCTGCAGTGAAATGATCACTACAGAGTACAGAAGATGGTGTTGGTTGCCATTTGTCCCTTGTTCTCTGTACTAGCGTCACCCATTTTTTAAGGAGATCTGGATCTTTTGGGAATGAGAACAGGCTTATATGTTGACTGGAGCAATTAGAACACCCGGCCGTCACACAACGTTTCAGCATTTTTTTTCGCTGATATAGAAGCTAAACAGCTTGTTTACATTGACAGCACACGGATCAGCCAAGATAAAACTCATCTCATGACGTCATATCCGGAAACAAGGCGAGTCTCCGGATATCACGTTACTGCAACACGGCGTTAAATTTAAATTCACTTAGAAATATTTTTCCACTTATTTAGCGTTCTAAGTCAACAGAACCAACTATGTGGACGAATGAAGATAAATTCATACTGAATGTTGATCCATACTTCCTAAATCGTGTCACAGATACTTTAACCCCACTGTGGTGCCCTTGAGCAAGCCCCTTAACCCCAACTGCTCCAGTGGTGCTGCTCAGTGGCCACAGGTCAGTCTGCGGTTGGACTGGGCAGCTTCCTGGTGTAAATGTAGTACTGTGTGAATGTGAACAGGATGTCCTTGAAAAAGAGCGGTTGCCTCTCATTTCATGTCCATTCTTTGTCACTATCGGATAACTTCCCCTGTCTTTTTCTTTTCCATTTTGGTATGTTTTCGACTTTGGCAAAATATAATATGAATATAAATATAACTTAGAATTTGCAGACTTTTAACTTGCAGCTCTATAGCTGTTTCTCTTTATGTAGCTTTTTAGTTTGCATAATGGTTCAATGTAGACTGTGGTTTACTTTAGAAGACAAATACACTTAACACTTAACAGTGTTGTACTCTAACCGCTCGGACCAACTATTTCTACCCTTTTACATATCCTTGCCACAGACACACAATCTCCTAAACCATTTTTCCCCATTAAAGATTATTTTCTGGCATCTTGCCCTTGTTAGATAGGTCACAGGAGAGATACAGAGAGGAAATGGTGAGTTGCGCAGATGACAGTGACATAAAGCAAAGGACCCTAGCTAAAAGGGAATTTTATGATCACAATCTATTGACCACACATGGAAAATATACAGGCCAGGGGGCTGAGTCAGCCAACTACTGTCTCAGTCTTGCCCACAATGTCAGAAAAAAATATTGTTAAATATCAATGTTTTATATGTTGTTATAGCTTTGAAAGATTGCAGAATTTTCTACTGACCTATAGTTATGCATAGCAAAAGCTCATTTAATCATGTGCAGAGAATTTCAGTTACTGTGTGTCAAAGTGGAAGAGTTTTTATTTCAGTCTCTCAATCTGTCTATTTTTAGTAGAATACAATGGTATGAAAAAGTATTCGCCCCATTCCTGATTTCTCATTCTTTTGTATGTTTGTCACACTTAAATGTTTCAGATCATCAAACAAATTTAAATATTAAACAAATATAACACAAGTAAACACAACATGCAGTTTTTAAATGAAGATGTTTATTATTCAGGGGAAAAAAATCCAAACCTACATGGCCCTGTGTGAAAAAGTGATTGCTCCCTAAACCTAATAACTGGTTGAGCCACCCTTAGCAGCAAGAACTGCAATCAAGTGTTTGCAATAACTGGCAATGAGTCTTTCACAGCGCTGTGGAGGAATTTTGGCCCACTCATCTTTGCAGAATTGTTGTAATTCAGCCACATTAGAGGGTTTTCGAGCATGAACTGCCTTTTTAAGGTCATGCCACAGCATCTATAAATCAGATTCAGGTCAGGACTTTGACTCGGCCACTCCAAAGTCTTCATTTTGTTTTTCTTAAGCCATTCAGAGGTGAACTTGCTGGTGTGTTTTGGATCATTGTCCTGCTGCAGAACCCAAGTGCGCTTCAGCTTGAGGTCACGATCAGATGGCCGGACTTTCTCTTTCAGGATTTTTTGGTAGACAGCAGAATTCATGGTTCCATTTAACACAGCAAGTCTTCCAGGTCCTGAAGCAGCAAAACAGCCCCAGACCATCACACTACCACCACCATATTTTACTGTTGGTATAATATTCTTTTTCTGAAATGCTGTGTTACTTTTACACCGGATGTAATGGGACACACACTTTCCAAAAAGTTCAACTTTTGTCTTGTCACCCCACAGAGTATTTTCCAAATGTCTTGGGGATCATCAAGATTTTTCCTGGCAAAACTGAGACAAGCCTTTATGTTCTTTTTGTTCAGCAGTGATTTCCATCTTGGAACTCTGCCATGCAGGCCATTTTTGCCCAGTCCCTTTCTTATGGTGGAGTCATGAGCACTGACCTTAAATGAGGAAAGTGAAGCCTGCAGTTCTTTGGATGTTGTTGTGGGGTCTTTTGTGACCTCTTGCATGAGTCGTCGCTGTGCTCTTGGGGTAATTTTGGTCGGCCGGCCATTCCTGAAAAGGTTCGCCGCTATTCCATGTTTTCACCATTTGTGGATAATGGCTCTGACTGTGGTTCGCTGGAGTCCCAAAGCTTTAGAAATGGCTTTATAAGCTTTTCCAGACTGATCAATCTCAATTACTTTGTTTCTCATTTGTTCCTGAATTTCTTTGGATCGCAGCATGATGTCTAGCTTTTGAGGATCTTTTGGTCTACTTCACTTTGTCGGGTAGGTCCTATTATTGAAGTCATTTCTTGATTGAGAACAGGTGTGGCAGTAATCAGGCCTGGGTGTGGCTAGAGAAATTGAACCAGCTTTCCAAAGATGTGATAAACCACAGCTAATTTATGTTTTCATGGGCGGGGGGGGGGGTGCAAATCACTTTTTCACACAGGAGCATGTAGGTTTGGATTTTTTTTTACCCTTAATAATATGCACCTTCATTTAAAAACTGCATTCTGTGTTTACTTGTGTTACCTTTGTCTGATATTAAAATTTGTTTGATGATCTGAAACATTTAAGTGTGACAAACATAGAAAAAATGAGAAATTAGGAAGAGAGCAAACACTTTTTCACACTACTGTAATTCAATAAGTATTATACAAAAGTTAGTTCCAATAGGGATTGCAGGAGTTACTAAAATCCTCAATAATTGCATTTCAGCTTTCACTAGATATGTTTTACTCCTCTTCAAAGGTGTTCATGTAACCATTAATTACTAATTAACTATCAACTCTCCCTGAGAATTGCAATACTTTTTTGGATTCCTTAATTTCCACAGTGAGGCACTGTTTGACAAGAAATTATACATCTGTGACCCGGAAGTCCCACCCTTTAGAAAAAAAACTTCTACAGTGTCTGCCCTTGTCTGTTTAAAAAAAAAATAGGCAGTGCTAGAGTTGGATTTAGCTTAGTTTAGTTTAGTTTGCTGGTTTATTTGTCAGGGACCATGTACAGAAAAAAAACAAAAAAAAAACATCAAACACAGGGTAAAGATGCTCTGTACCAGATTATAGCGTTCTCACTAATTTCCATCTGTGGTCCCTGAGACAGAATCAGAATCAGATTTATTGCCATTGTTCATGTAGTACACAAACTAGGAATTTGTCTCGGTGCCATGCTGCAACATTAAAAACATGATGAGATAAAGAGATAAACTAAAAAAACTAAAAGACTAAAAACATGCAATGAGTGTAGAATAATAAGTAATAATAGTAATAATAATAATAATAATAATAATAATAATGAGTAATACTAGTCAAGGCAGATTTAAATAAATTAGCAAGTAGCAGATAATATGGGGTACCACAGTGCAGTCGATAATGCAACAGAAAAACAGTGATGAACGACATGAGCTGCTGTATATAGTGCACGAGAGTCAATAAGTCACTTAATGTTCAGCAGTCTGATGGCAGAGGGGAAAAAGCTGTTCATGTGCCGGGAGGTTTTAGTCAGGCAGGAAGATATTAAAAGAAAAACAGCACATATAGAAAGCAATTAAGGTCGGGTCTGAGAAACTGTTGTCCCTGAAACAAGCAGGGAGTAAGTTTAAAAGGTAAAAAGATAAGAGAAATGGCACACATTAAAACAATTTAAGAGTACGATTTCAAATCCCATTTAAGGGAGAGAGTCAATGCTGACAGGCTTGATTTGTCAGGAGCTGAGCCGTCTTGGCTTCCCCCAGCTCGGCCCTGATCTCTCTGTGGGCTTTGGTACCATTATGTACGTGCATTATGTATTCTTCGCTGTTCCATATTCTTAGCCACTGTCTGACCGGCAGCTGTTAAGACAGCCGCTGTGACCTACTTTCTGTGTCACTGCTGACAGTCTGCCGGTCCGGCCATGCCCCCTCTCTCTCTCTTATTTCCATCAGCTGTTCCCAGTCCTGTTTATCATCTTTCCCACGCCTCACCCAGGTGTTCCCAATTTATTATGCCAGCGGCGTTTGTATTTAAGCAGCTCTTTGCTAGTCAAACACCGCTGGATCATTGTACGTGTTCACATGGGTGTTAATCGTCGTATGTACGGTCAAGTCTTTGAGGGGGTGTATGTGCTCGCGGGAGAATTGGACTTCTTGGACTGTTCCTGCTTTGTGAGTAAACTGACTAGCATTTCTCAGTATTGCTGCTACGCTGGACTGGTAGCGTTTCTCCACACAGTTCTACTGCTACACTTAGGCTGTTGCTCAGTTTACTCCTCCTGAGTTAGTCGAGCCTCCTAGAGCCTCCTAGAGTCCTCCTCGTTCTCCCAAGCATGTATGTTATTTGCATTATTTTTCTGTGGCCACGGTACACAGTGGTCTGCCCGCTGTTCGCTTGCTGCGTCAGCCATTTTTGTGTACACCGTTACCTTTTGTTAGTCTTTATGTTTGGAACTGTCAGCTTTTGTGTTAATAAATGTCTGGTGGTGAATTCCTATGAGTAAATCCATTCTTCTTTCTCCTCCATCATGCATTGTGTAAAAGCGCACGGGGAGGTTTATGACATGATTACTTAATTACTTATTTATTGTCTCAATTCACAAACCACAATACCTTTGTGGTGATGGACTCTTTATGTTATCTGAAAATGCCAAACATCAGCAGATGACCTCTGTTCAGATAAAAGTAAATTTTGCATTTCATTTGGAAAATCCCAGAGTCTGGAGAAAGAGTGGACAGGCACAGAATCTAAGTTGCTTGAGGTTTAGTGCGGCGTTTCCACAGTCAGTGATGATTTGAGGAACCATGTCATCTGCTGGTGTTGGTCCACCATGTTTTATCAAGACCAAAATCAGCGCAGTCCTCTACCAGGAAGCTTGATTTCATTTTCCAGCAGGACTTGGCACCCTCCCCACACACACACACACACACACACACACTGCCAAAAGTATCAAATCCTGGTTTCATGACCATGGCATCACTGTGTTTGATTGTCCAGCAAACCCTCCTGACCTAAACCCCATAGAGAATCTATGGAGGATTGTCAAGAGGAAGATGAGACACAACAGACCCAACAATGCAGACGAGCTGAAGGTCACTATCAAAGCAACCTGGGCCTCCATAACACCTCAGCAGTGCCATAGGCTGATCACCTCCATGCCACGCCACATTGATACAGTAATTAATCCACAAGTAGCCCCAACCAAGTACTGAGTGGTACATGGACATACTTTTCAGTCGGCCAACATTTCTATTTAAAAACTATTTTTTAAAATCAATTTTATGTAATATTCTAATTTTTTGAGAAACTGAATTTGGGGTTTTCATGGGCTGTAAGCCATAATCATTAAAATTAAAATAATTAAACACTTGAAATATATCACTCTCTGTGTCATGAATCTATATAATATATGGCTTTCATTTTCTGAAATAAGTGACAAAAAGTATTGAACTTTTTCATGATATTGTAATTTTTTGAGATGTACCTCTATATTGTGCACACCACTGAAGAGAGAGAGAAGCAGCATTTCAATTATCCTGTATGTCTTGCACATGTAGAAGTACTGACAAATTAATTAACTAACCTGCACTTATATAGCGCTTTTCTAGTCACAAAGACCACTCAAAGCACTTTTCAGTATTACTAACCCTCTATTCTAAGGGCCTATAGGAAACGGATATCTAGGGACAATTTGAACAACCAGTTAAACTGACATGCATGTCTTTGGATTGTGGGAGGAAACCGGAGCCCCCGGAGTAAACCCACGCAGCGCAGGGAGAACATGCAAACTCCACACAGAAAGGTTCCAACCCCTGACAGCCTGGGGATTCGAACCAGGAACCTTCTAGCTGTAAGGCAACAGTGCTATCCACTGCACCACAGTGCTGCCCCAAATAAATAAAAATCTTTGAATCTTTGAATGTTTAAATCCATGATGAAAATGACCGTGCGCCTCATATCACATTAGAACACTGGCACACATGCTCCCTGTTCATTCATTCTCCTAAAAAGTCATATATTAATGCCTAATCTATTGACTCCAACTATAAGTCCACAATTAAAATGAGAGTGTGGATGCAATAATAAAACAACTACTGTGTGATCATCATATAATTAAAATGACTGTTATAAAATCCCAATGCTGCCATTTCCTGGGCTCCGGAGCTGCGCAATATTAAAACACACCACTGAAATATCATTAAATAATGGGCTTCTGACCATAGGCCTCCTTTTGATCAAAAGCGGATTTTCATGGAATGCACTAAATTAAAATTAAATCACCCTTTATTGTCATTCAACCATACAACCAATCATGTACAGTAGAACAAAATTGTGTTTCTCCTATCTACAATGTTAATCACACACACACACCCCATATATAGAATCAGAGGGCCGCTGCCATGCAAGGTGCCACCACAGATTTCCCTCCTCCATTATTGCTGTGCACCAAGCTGGACGGCAGGAAGTTCCGCTTTTATGTGGTCTTCGGCATGACCCGGCCGGGATTTGAACCCCTGCCTCCCGGGTGTGGGGCAGATGCTCTACCAACTGAGCCACCAGTCCGGTACTATTATAGTAATGCGCATTAGGTTGCACACTGCCACACCTATTTAAAAACGAGGTGCCTCCTCCAAGTTCTGAGCAGGTGCACTGTACAGGTAATTTGACAGCGTGACACAAGGTGTCAAAAACAGACAATGCGTTGACGAAAAATAATAAAACACTGGTGTACAGTGGAAAGTCTGTCTGAAAAGTGTGCGGATGACCGTCAAAATAGGACCTGTAGAGTGTGTGCACCTTGTTTCAAAGGAACAGGGTTCAGTCTCAGTGTGGAGCAGTGACAGTCCTGTTGGGGAGCACTTGGGGCCCACTGCCATGATCCAAAGCTCGCATTTGCACTGTATGCACCTGTGGATTTATTAGTTTTCTCTCAGCACAGTCTGTTTTCACGATTCGTGTCATGCTATCTAATTACCTGCAGACTGTGGGCTCGCTTACGCTGCAAGGAGGGAATTCATTTAAAGGGGTAATTGACAGCACTTTTCCACATTTTAACAGTTCACACATGTCTTAATGAAATGTGTGTGACATATTTTGTTCACATTTTCGTGATTTTTTTAATGATTGAAGCAAAATTGTTTTGTATTTTCTCTGGTTTTCTTGAAATGCTCTGATTTAAAGCCTATCACTTTAACAAACATCCTTCACCGGGTCAACTCCGCCCTCCCTCTTATGTCAGTTAGCCACTAGCTGACTAGCTTCTAGCCTTTACCTTTTAATAATAATGCATCAGATTTATATAGCGCTTTATCATAGACACTCAAAGATGCTTTACAAATAGATACATTATTCGGATGGGCAGTGCTGGTTCACTGATCCACAGTCCATGGTGTATTTTGAGTCACTCCAACCCATCTCCCGATAATTTTAGCGTGATTCCACAACAAATCACTAGCACCACGTGCCAGGCAGCCCCTCGATCACCACAACTGACCTGGCCTAGGATCCGAGGCTGCTGGCCAAGCTGAGGCAAAACTTGCCGAGCTGAAGTGCCGAGCCAGGGGATCCCAAAGGGCAGTGTCCCACTCGGTCAGACTCCACTCTGCTCCAACAGTCAGCTGGGGGTCACACCCTGTCACAAGGTGGCTCCCCTACGCTGCCCGCAGGAATGGAGCAGAGTCGCACAGAGCTCCAGCGGAAGGTGGGGGTGCTGGCCATGACAGCCAAAAGCCTCCAGCCAGCAGCCTCGGGTCACAGGCCAGGGCAGTTGTAGCAACCGGTGTGCAGGTGCTGGAGATTTGCTGTGGAATCACACCCAAATTCTTGGGAGATGGCCAGAGTGATGTGAGGTATGCTGTTGACTGGGTGACTATTAGGGTGACTAAGATCTGTAGAAAATAATATCAGCCACGCTTGGTGTCAGCCTCCTGGTTCCAGTGTTAACTCGGGGGCTAATAGCTCTGGGGCTACTAAGCTACATTTAGCACCCCCTCCATCTACATGATAGACAGCTAGGCGGGCCAATAATAGAGCAGTGGGTGGGTCTCAAGGATGGTGGTGGGTTGGCTTTGTCAAATCTTGAATTATATGATTTACTTGAAGAGTCAAAAACATATGGCATTTCTAAGAGAGAAAAACAAGATAAAGGCTGGGTGTTTTTTAAGAGAATTGACTGTTTTGAGAACTTTTTTGATAATTAAATGACAAATAGACACATTTGAAACAGTTTAAACCTAAAAACACATCATTTTAAGTCAATAACCTCTTTAAAAGTGGTGTGAAAGACTTAGCCATTGTTTTTCAGTTAATCAGTTCACCCTCCAGAATTCCGTGGGATGTTTTTATGATTGTTGCGGCCCAAAAAATTTGCGGGAGCTTTTTAAAAAAGTTGCAATGTTTTGAGGTTTTTTGTTTTTTTGTTTTTTTTTGCACTAAAAGTTGTGTTAAGAATTACAAATTTTAAAGCAGATGCTTTTTTCCATAATTTACTGCAATGATATTCTATATAACACCACAAGAAAACCACAGGATTGTCAAAAATGTCCTATTAAACAGTGATTTGTAAATTAAGCAGAATCTTCTGCTATACAAAAACTCTTTTGTGCAACAGCAAATACAGACTTTAAGACAATATCCATTACAACAGCTAAATTGCATTGAATGTATGTTAAAGAATAGAGATTTGGAAATTATTTGCAGGGCCTTCATTTGAAAACTCCCTAACCGCAGCGGTCCCCAACCACTCAGTACCGAGTGCAGAGAAAAAGAAATAATTTATTCGGTTGTTCTGTATTGACTATCAAAGTCTGTGTTTTTATGAAAAAAAATTACTGAATATTTTCTCTTTCCGTGTCTGACTCCTACCTGTCTGTCTGTCTGCTGCGTGTCTTGACACACACCTGTCTCATCAGATACCCATCTTTCCTTTACCGGGAGTCATAGAGGGAGGGGCTCTCTCTGGGAGTTTGCCGGGGATTCATGTTGGGCAGTGTCCAGACTGGAGATTCACAGCTTTAAAGGTCATTGACAGCTGTAGTAATGGTTTTACCTCTTCAAGATGTATAAACTGGTCAAGCACTGGCTGTAATGTTAGATTTGCTTGTTGTCTGTGGTTTTACGGCGTCTCTCCTCACGTGTGCTTCCGTGATAGGGTGCTTTTCAGGCAGGTGGACTTTTTTCATCACAAACCTGGCACTTCATACACGCGGTCAGGGTGGAGATGCAAGGAGACGTCCACTGGCAGGCTGGGGGAGACGGAGGAAGGGATGGGTGTGGAAAACTTGTGGTGAGTGAGTTTTTTTTAAATCACACACTCTGTTTTTTGTTGATATGTTCTGTTAATGCTCACTGTAAACACGGAAGTGAGCGCAGTGCAGTGACACATTAGATTGGTGAGACTGAGCGTTTGAGCGCTACTCAGGGACAAATTTGATTGGCGAAATTGGTGGAAGTTGATGAGGATTAGCCAAAATTGTGGAGAAGTTGCAGTGATTGGACAAAGTTGCAAGGTCGAGCAAAAGATGTGGCAAATCATTGATTTCACATGAATTAGTGCTATCACAAAATCATGAAATCCTGGAGTGACTGGTTAAATGTGTTAAACTGAGGACTATCTATGTATGTAATATATTCCTGTAATATATTCCAAGTCATTTTAAGAAATCACAAACAGTTTTCACTACACAGAGGGAAAAAAATGTGCGTGGATTTATGAAATTATAATAGAGTGTAGTATAACGCAGATACACCAGCATCTCAATAATTCAACTAAAGGGGACACAGAGTCCATACCTCCTACAAGGTTCCATCCTTCTCTCCACCCCTTAGTCCATCTGGCCATCCATCCGTACCACCGACCATTTGTCCCTCCGTCTGGCTGTCCGTCCCTCCAGCCGTCTGTACATTGCGAGATAGGGCCTTGGCGAAGGTATGCGCTTATGGATCACCTCCAAAATCTAATGGGTTCATCTGTAGCCCAAGGGCCACCTCTGGTGAAAGATTTATCAAAATCCGTTGAGTAGTTTTTTTGCATAATCCTGCTAACAGGCCAAGAAACAAACAAACCCAATCACATAGTATCAGGAAAAAATAGTCCCACCCCTACTCACAATGTAAGGTCTCAATAAACAAAATGCCATTCAGATGCAGTACATCTGTGATGTTAGAAGATAAACATTGTGTCTACATTCTTTTGTGTGTAGACAGAACATTACAACTACTGCCTAAATTAATTTCTAAAAAGTTCAGTTTTTGTACAGTGGTTCAAAATTATGGCTGTGGTCTAATTATTGAATTTCTTCTGTAATAAATTTAACCACTGAAGATGACAAGATACGTGAGGAAATACAATATGGCTGATTTCAACAGTTCTATTTTTTTTTTCACAAACACAGGTAGCAGAGATAGCAAGAAAACCAAGAAACAACATGTAAGAAACTCACTCCTAGGCATACATGGCTGGCAACTAGTTATATTTACTCAAGTACCATTTTCATAAATTCTATTTTACCTTACTAAGTAGTTTTGTCGCAGAATATTTTTTTAATCTTGAGTACATTTAGGAAGGAAAAAATGTGGTTAATCATGTAAATTTGGTTGTACTCTTCAAGTTATTTTCAGTTTCACTGATCTGAAAATGGGTTAGACATTTGTTTGTTAATGACTCCATATTTATTAATTCTGGTAATGTTATAATCAGTGTTGGGCAAGTTACTAAAAATAGTAACTAATTACAGTTACTACAGTGATCCCTCACTTATCGCGGTTAATGGGTTCCAGAACCGACCGCGAAAAGTGAAAAACCGCGAAGTAGCGTCACCCCAATGACGTCATCCATAAACAATACGTACGTTCATTCTCTCACTCTCATATGATACGTGTGGGTGTGTGTGTGTGTGTTCGTGTACATACATACGTAGATGTTAAACAAAGTGTACATAAATATGTTTTTAGAACTCTTTTATTCTTATAACAAGATACGTAACTCAAGATGAAAATGATTTACTGCACAGTTAATGAGAGCTTTACTGCTCCTCAGGTGACGCCTCATCGGGAGAAGCTGGAGGCGCAGGATCATCGAGGGCAGCTTCCGATAGAGCTGAAGCTGCAGGGCGGCGGCGTAGTGCCTCGACTGGAAGACTGTTTCGCACAAAATGGCACAAGGAGAACAGGCAAAAAGTTCCCACGCGGCGAGACTAAGTAACACGAGCGATAAAAAGCAATGAATGCGGTCTTTCTTCCCTTCATCGGTGCTCGGCAGGAGAGGAGGTGGGTGAGACGTCTCGGCCAATCAGCTTGCGGGGTGAAACGTCTCGGCCAATCAGCTTGCGAGATTTCCGAGCCCAGCCAACACGACAACAGCGAAACAGAGAGTTGTGCTGCTCTCCGTGTTGACACGTGATGGTCTAATGTAGTCTCCCTGCCTTCTGCTAGCGCCCGCCCATTATTTCTCAATTTTGAATTTTTGATGAATATTTTTGAAAAATCCGCGATGCACTGAGGGCGCGAAAGGTGAAGCGCGAAGTAGCGAGGGATCACTGTACTTACTTCTTTTTCAAAAGCAATTGAGTTGCTTTACCAATTATTTGTTACGACCCGAGCACTATGTCATTTGTGCTTGGGCTGCTCCTGTCAGGGCTTGACAGCAGCGTTGTTATCCTAGCTCTCCGAGCTCTTATTGTGACAGCGCTCGGGGAGGCTTTCCGCTCAGCTGTCAAGTCCTGAACAGCTGTTCTGCATTTGTGGTCGTTAGTGATGGACTTCTTAAACCCACGCTAGCGACCGCATCCCTGCAGCAGTGTCGTCTCTTATCATCGGAGCTACGTATGCTTGGACTGTGTTTCTACCTTGTCTGTCTGTGGATTGACCGTCACCTCCTGCGGACTTGTGAGTGAGCTGTTTAGCCTTACGCCTCCCAGTGTGGATAGACTTGTGTGTGTCACTGCCTCAGCAGCTTGTGTATTATATTTCACCGTTAATAAAAGCCCTTGCACAACTCTGTGGTGGACGGTTGTGGTGTCTTATGGTGGCTCGCAAGGGCCACCGCTGACATTATTGCATGATTAAAATAACTACTTACTTGGAAAAGTAACTTTCATATTACTTTTAAATGCATACTTAAATCATCCTGCACACAGAGCAAAATAATATAATTAATGGATTACATTATGGGCTTATTAATGTCAGGCTGAAAACAGACTGTTTCAGACAGAGCTTTTAGAACATGTTCAGTCTGCTTTATCCTGCCTTGAGAGCTCTTGTTGTGAGAAAAATCTGAAGAAAATCAATATGATATTGCCAGTAATTTCCTTCATTTTGGAGTGAGAGTTGGCAAACACTGCATAAAGCTGTCTGTGTTTAGCTTACCTTTACAATATGGATTTAATTTGATGTGCAGTGATCCAAGAAAATGTTCATTTCCACAGTCAAATGTCCTGCTGTGACAGAGGGACATGATCCAGTCCCTAAAATTCCTTTAGGAGATCAAAATCCACTTTTGAATAATCTTTATCCAGGTAGCAAGTAAATGTGTTTTAACTTCAGTGTCGTACAACCTCAGCTGTCTGATGGAAAGTTGCCTGTTATCACACTTCATTCTGTAACAATGTATCTGGCAATCAGTCGGATTAATTCTTGCCTGGGTCACAAATTGTCCAGATGCATACCTGTGCTTGAAATCACAGCCATGGCTGTTGAGCTAGCATAGATCCACTAACACAGTGTTGTTAGCATAGCTAGCCGTTACTTAGCACTAGCTTTGTTGTGTTTCAAGCACTTCTCAAGATTGCAGTAGGTCTCAACCAGCACTTTAGCTTGCAACCCACCAATATTCTTTTCTCCTTAACCATGACAAAGGAAAATAATCTGTCTATTTCCACCAAAAAAAAAGTAGCTTCATCTTTTCCTCCGCTTAGTAGTGAAGACTCAACTCGAGGTCACTCAGCTACGGTACGGTCAGTTTGTATATTCATTTAATTTGTCTAACCATATTAATAAAACAAATAATGAGTAACGGAGCTGATCAATTTCAAGTAACTGTAATGCATTACTGAATTTTAAACAGCAATTTCGTTAAAGAGCACGTTACTGCACAACCGCACTGCTGGCAAGGTGTACAGGAGGGCACGTCAGTCTGTGGAGGGAAAAAAGGGAGGGGGAGAAAACACACTAGCTTCGCGAGCGCAGGTCCCTGCCGATGGATCCCCAACTTGCGGAGCCACCAACGTGGGCATCTATGCAGGGAGCTTGGGCTAACACCACCTGCTTGTCTGCCAACACAAAAGCGGGCTTCAGCCTGTGGATGCAGACGTTCTCCCAAAGTCCCCAAAGTCTCCCAAAGTCTAACATAAATGCTGCTTCGCCCCAGGTTCCAACACCCTGAAGGGTCCGTCGTACGGTGGGTGCAGCAGGGGGTCTGGTGTGTCCGGCGTGCCTGACAAAAACAAAACTGGCGTTCTGCAAGCTTTTTTAGGATGAAGGTGCGCGGAAGACATTGGTGGGCCGTGCCCGGTACGTTAAAACCTCCATACTGTGCAAAAATTGCGCAGTCAGCTCGGTCCCGCGCAGGGGTTTTCTGGTAAAAACTCTCCGGGGATCCGCAGTGGCTGAAAAAAAAAACGAGTTCTGCGGGGAGACTGCCAAATCCTCCTTAGGTGCAGCGCGCAACCCTAAAAGAACCCAGGGAAGGCGGTCGACCCAATTTTGTGTCCATGAGCGAAGCTCTGATGCTGCTTTAAGCGACCTAGGAAAATGATTGCATAACCTGTTAGCTTGGGGATTGTATATGGTAGTGTGGTGAATTTTGACCCCCCAGACTCTGGGCCATCGCGGATCAGAGATCCGAGACGAATTGTGGACCCCTGTCGGAAGTGATGTCTGACGTGGATCCGAACCATGCAACCCAAGCCAACAAAAAAGCACGAGTGTAGTCCACGATTGTTAAAAGGTGCGTGAAACCTTGCAACAGTGGGAGGGGCCCACCAAATCCAAGTGGACGTGGTTGACCCTCCTGGCCGGGATTTGGAACAGCTCAAGGGGGGCTCTGGTGTGCTTGTGCACTTTGATCCACTGGCACATGATGCAAGCTGCAGCTCACTCCTTCACTTCCTTGTGCAAGCGCAGCCAGACGAATTTCGCCCCACTAGCTTCACCAAAGCACGCACTCCCAGATGCAAAAGGGAGTGGACCAACTCAAAAACACGACGGCGCCAAGAGCACGGAATCCCACGGGGCGCGGGGCGGCCAGTGGGAGACGTCGCAGAGCAAGGATGGCCCCCTTCTTGCGCCACCCTGCTCTCCATGCCTTACCCAGTAGGTGCAGACTGGAGCATGCAAATGGTCCGTGTCCCCGGCTTGCTCCGCGGTCATTGCATGGGATATCTATTCCATGTACACCGGAGACTAACGCACCCGACAGACAATCGGCCACGACGTTGAGCTTACTGGCAACGTGTTGAATGGTTGGTCATAAACCTTGAGATCACAGCCAAATCTCGTTGCTGCCGAGCTGCCCACGGATTCTGAGACCTTGGGACATCGCGTATATCAGCGGCTTATGGTCACGAATGTTGTGAACTCCGCCCTTCTAGCCAAAACTAGAAATGGCACGTCGCCAGGGTGTAGAGCCAACAACTCTCTGTCGAACGTGCTGTATTTGCATTCGCAGTCGCACAAAGTCCGACTGAAGAATGTGAGCGGCTGCCACGACCCCGGAGAATGTACTGCTCTACACTGCTCCTATGGCAACATCAGATGAATCCATAGTGAGCGCTATTCGTGCCGATGGATCCGGATGAGCTAGCACGTGGCATCTGCAAGTGCTGTTTTGGCAATGGTGAAAGGCCCGGACTCGCTCGGAGTCCAGTCGACGTTTTTCTGCAGGCTTCGTTTTTTTTTTTTACGCGGCAGGACAACGGCTGGCATCAGCTGGGCTGCTCGGGTAATGAAACGGTTATAAAAACCTGGCTATCCCCAAAAACTCTTCAGGGCCCTCACGGTCTGCTTACGCAGAATGTCCGACACAGCACGCACTTTAGACGGTAGTTGGCAGTGCACCCTCCGGTGTAAATTGCGGTGGCGCCAAAAAATCAATCACAGGCCACACCAAACTGGCACTTTGGCCAGGTTCACTATATAGGCCCGTGCGCTTCCAAACCTCTGGAAAACTGTCTTGAGATGGGCGTGTAATCCTCCTTACAGCGTGCTAGCTACCAGAATGTTGTCTAAGTAGACAAAAAACGAAGGACAGTTATGAAGCATCTTCTGGAAAGTCTGCGCCATGCCTTTTAATTCCGAATGGCATGTGGTAAAAACTCAACAAAGGTCCGAAAGGAGTTATTACAGACGTTCCGTTGTTTTCAGAGCATCTTCCACACGCACCAGGATCTGATGGTATCCGTGGACCAGATCCACTTTCGAAAAAATACGCGCCTCGGCCAGGCGCACGGAAAAATCCTGGATGTGCGGAATGGGATAACGATCATATTCCATGTCATTATTCAAGCACTGGAAATATCTGCACGGTCGCCACGACCCATCGGCTTTAGACACCATGTGTAGCAGGGATGCCCACGGGCTGTTGGAGCGCCTGACGATGCCCAACTGCTCTAAGTTGGCAAACTCCTGTCGCGCGCTGGCCAGTTTAGCTGCGTGCAAGCACTGAGGTCACACCACACTGGCGGGCCTTTTGTCGTTGTCAAGTGTTCGACCCAGTGTTTCATTATCGTAGCCGAAAAAGTCGGGACCGTGAGTGCTGGAAACTGTGTGAGCAAATGTTGGTACTTTTCCTCTGGAGCTATATCGCTAGCCAGTGTTGTCGACCCAGCTCCCCGAGCTGTACAGGGCAGTGAGGTAAAAGTGACAGCATCCACTAATCTCCTGTTAGCAACATCAACTAACAACCCATATAAAACCCATATAGAAAAGCTGCACTAAAATGGGGGTGGAACATGCAGGCTACCATTGAAAGTGTGCGTCCGTGTAAGCATTATCGTCATTGTCCGCGTCGCCCAAATGTCCTGATGGTGGATCCAGTTGGCGGCCAAGCTCGGGACCGCTGTCTTGATTCCACCCTGACTTCTGCGTTGACTGGCAGGATAAGGCTCTTCTGGAGGTGGAGTCCACCAAAAACCGTCTCCCGACCGGCATGTCCATGACATAAAGCAGTCTATTCCTGTCGCCATTGGTTGAAGCTGCAACTGAATTCCAAATGTGCCGTCCTCCCGGCTTCTTGAATTGGCATGATGCCAGGCAGCGTTGGGCATTTGAGCCAAAACAGCGATGATAAAAACAGATCGTCCCATTCCTTCGTCTCATGGTTTCTGTCCCGGCTACCACAAATGGCTCCTCAACCTCACTGGAGTCCCTCATGGATGCCGATGCCACTGCTTGCATGCTGAGAGTTCTGGTTTCCATAATGATGCGGTCTGCTTCCTGCGCCAGGGCGCGGTAGTCCTTAGCCACTAGCCGCGGCAAATTGGCCAGGATCGCCCTCACTGTAGCTGGTAGGTTCCTGAGGAACAAGTGGGTGAACAGGAAAGATTCATCATCCTTCCACCTCAACGCCAACATGCTCTCCATGAGCTCCACTGCTGATCTGTCGCCTAACTCTGAAGTCGTTAGGAGTCTCTCTGCCCTCTCACTGTCAGAAAGGATATAGCGCTGGAGAAGCACCCTCTTGTGAACTTCATATTTTTCTTGGGCCAGCGGCTCCTGGAGCAGGCTCGTCACCTGTTGAGTGGCACACACATCCAGCGCAGCGACCAGGTAGAAATACTTGGTATCGTCCGTTGTTATCCCACAGAGTGCGAGCTGGCCTTCTCTGTGCAAGAACCACGCGGTCGGGTTGTGACACCAGACGTCTGGGAGCTTGACTGAGACAATGAATGCGGTGCTGGTGCTCTCCCTCCAGGTAGTCTCCGGGCTGGTGCTCAGCTCGTTTTCCATGGCACGTCTTAGGGTCACCAATGTGGAAAAAGGAAACAGGCAAAGCAACGAGCTAGGTGACACATGCATGAACTTTATTCCTTCTCCAACATACAGAACAGTAAAAGAGATCCTGGGTCTCTGTGCATTCTTCTTTTATACTGTATCTTTAATACCATGCATTGAGACCCGGAACTTCCGACCGTAATACATTGTTGTTTGGACAAAGACCTATGTGGCACATTGACATAACGCCGGCGCCACTCTCACACCCTTTACTCCTCCAGTGGCTCCGGCAGTTCCTCCTCTCCCCGGGGAGCACATAGTCCTTACTGTCCCATCTTATACCCCCCGGTGACACCTCCTCTTTCGGTCCATTGTTCTCCCCTTCCCCAGCTGCCTTCTCTGGGTGGAGAACTCCCACACCATGCCCCCACACAGGTCTCTTTATGACCAAACCTTTGTCTAGACGGGAGCGCCTTTGTGTTCAGTGAGTTTGAGAATAAAGTTACATTCTACTGCACCTTCATCCTCATTAGTGAAGTCTCGGTTATGGGCATAACACAGTGGACCTGTTAATTACCAATGGAGGACGTGATGGTTTTAGTGAGGCTGGTTGGTTTGTTGGTTTGTCTGTTTGTGTTACGTGTGGCTCTGGGGAGTCACACAGTGAGAGCCAAGGGCAAGCCAGTGAGTTGTGATGTTTTATTTATGGCAAGGGGTGAGGGAATAAGGAAAGCACAGATACTCATACAATGTAACTCTCACGAGTGGTACAGCACTGGAGTAGACAGCTGGAACCGGGCATAGGGGTTCCAAAGCATGAAAACTCACAGCGGGTAACAATCACAGGTTATGCAGCCAGACGAGTAGAGAGCTGGCACCAGACATAAGGGCTCCAAGACACAAGTACTCATACAAGGTGACACTCACAGGTTATACAGTAGGCGAGCAGAGAGCTGGCACCGGGCGTAGGGGTACCAAGGCACAAATACTCCTTACGGGATAACACTTACGAGTAATGCTGCCAGATGAGTAGAAGACTGGCACCGGACGTAAGGGTTCCAGCCAAACAGTGCTTAAGTCGCAGCCCCGAATGATCGAAGCTGCTCCTTTTTATCCTCATTAGCAGCGCCTCAGCTGATGAGGATTAATTGGGCCCCAGCCGTCCCGTAACACTGACAGCTGGGAGCCCGCTGAGACGCTGCCCAATGAGAGACAGGGATGAGAAGAGATATGGTCTGAGCACCGGAAAACCCGGCGTCTCATCCCATGGTGACAGAGCGTCCCCCTCACGGTCGGGCTCCGAACGACCCGAAACATCCGAGCCCCCCCTCCCCCCCACCTAGGGTGGGGGGAAGGGAGGCCGGACCGGAGGGAGAGAAGCAGAGAGGAGAAAAGAAAAACACATAGACCATGAACAAATACAGAGTGTAAGGGCAGACAAAAAAAAACCCAAATAAAACACTCTATATCCCACAGAAAATAAGAGATAAGCCTTTATTAGTCCCACAACGGGGAAATTCCACGATGGCAACAGCACAGGGATAGCAACACTCAGAGCAACAATCAGAAGGCAAGAAAAAAAAACAAGCAAGCAAGAGCAGCTAATATACATATGTACATATTACTATAAAATATATATATACACACACACAGACACACAGTGCAGAGCATTGTAACTGGATGGAATAAATATATGAATATGTAAACACACAGTGCGGAGCATTGTAGCTAGATGGAATAAATATGTAAATATATAAACACCCACAGTACGGAGCAATGTAGCTAGATGGAATAATATGTAGATATATAAACACACAGTGCGGAGCATTGTAGCTAGATGGAATAAATATATAGATATATAAATATAAACACACCCAGTGCGGAGCATTGTAGCTAGATGGAATAAATATGTAAATATATAAACACACACAGTGCAGAGCATTGTTGCTAGATGGGATGAAACAGCACAACCGTCTACTTAGTTATCCTACATGGTATGATTATGTGCCCATACATATTCTCACTCTCCATAGCGACCGGTATTTTCCTAGTTGTATGCCGGAGGGGACCATTGTGTAAGTCTATTGCATCTTTGCATTCAAAAAACTATTAGTTTGTTACGTCTTTTTGCTATCTCTGCGAGCAGCTCTGCTTAGGTTGTACAGTCTGACAGCCGTTGGTAGGAAGGACCTGCGAAACCTCTCAGTTGTGCACCTGGGATGATGTAGTCTGCTGCTAAATGAGCTCCTCAGTGCATTCAGTATGTCCTGCATAGGGTGGAACTCGGACTCCAGCAGAGATGACAGTTTAGCCACCGTCCTTCTCTCTCCTATCTCCTCCACCGGATCAAGGCGCTGCCCCAGGACAGAGCTAGCTTTCTTGATCAGTTTGTTCAGTCTCTTCCTATCGGCTGCAGTAATGCCACTGCCCCAGCAGACCACTCCAAAAGTGATGGCTGATGCCACCACCGTGTCATAGAATGTCTTCAGCAGCGCGCCTTGTACACCAAAAGACCTGAGTCTCCTCAGCAGGAACAGCCTGCGCTGTCCCTTCTTGTAAAGTGCGTCAGTATTGTGTGACCAGTCTAGTTTATTGTTCAGATGAACACCCAGGTACTTATAGGATGTCACCATCTCGATGTCTGTTCCCTGTATATTTACTGGTGCTGTGAGGGGTTGTCCTTGCCTGCGACAGTCCACCACCAGCTCCTTAGTTTTCCTCGCGTTGATCTGGAGGCAGTTCCGATGGCACCAGTCCATGAAGTCCTGGATAAGCCCTATGTACTCAGCTTCATCTCCATTGGAGATGAGGCCAACGATCGCAGAGTCATCAGAGAACATCAGAGAACATCAGAGTCATCTACAGAGATCTGTAGATGGCAGTGTGTTGTGTTGTGTGAGAAGTCCGCAGTATAAAGAGTGAACAGGAAGGGAGCCAGCACCGTTCCCTGGGGGGCCCCCGTGCTACCGATGATCGTGTCGGACACACAGTCCCGGGTTCTCACAAACTGAAGCCAGTTCGTGAGGTAGTCCAGGATCCATGATGACAGGTGCTGGTCCACCCCTGCGCACAGCAGCTTGTCCTTCAGGATCATCGGTTGGATGGTGTTGAAAGCACTGGAGAAGTCAAAGAACATGATCCTCACCATATTCCCGGGCTTCTCTAGGTGGGACAGAGAACGGTGAAGGAGGAAGATCACCGCATCCTCCACCCCAATGCCATGCTGGTAGGCGAACTGGAGTGGATCCATCGCTGGTTCCACCAGGGGGCGGAGGTGAGCAAGGAGCAGTCTCTCCAGGGTCTTCATCAAGTGGGACGTCAAGGCCACCGGTCTGTAGCTGTTCAGGTCTTTGGGGTGGGAAGTTTTTGGTACAGGTACCACACAAGATGTTTTCCACAGCTGTGGTACCCTCCCCAGTTTCAGGCTCAGGTTGAAGATATACGTCACAATCCCACACAGCTGGTCTGCACAGGACTTGAGGAGCTTTGCGCTGATGCCGTCCGGTCCCGACGCCTTCCTCGCCTTGATCTTCCTCAGCTCCGTCCTCACCTGGGTCCTGGTCAGGGTCAGGATGGGGGGCTGTGTGCTGGGAGTGGGGGGGTGTTGGTGGAGTGGGGGGTGGGCAGCAGGACTTGATTTCTTTAGAGGCAGCAGTGGTTGTTGTGCAGACAGGGGGGAGGGCGGTTGGTCAAACCTATTGAAAAACAGATTCAGGTTGTTCGCCCACTCCCTGTCCCCCGTGGCCTGGGGGGAGGTATTCTGGAGCCCAGAGATGGTTTTGAGGTTTCTCCAGACCCCGCTGATGTCGCTCTGTTGCAGCTTGTCCTCCATCCTCTTCCTGAAGCTGTCCTTGCCTACTCTGATCTTTCTCCTCAGCTCCCTCTGTACGGACTTCAGCATCTCCCTATTCCCCGACCTGAAGATCCTCTTCTTCTCTCTCAGAAGTGTTTTTATCTCAGGGTTGATCCAGGGTTTGTTGTTTGAGTGATGCCGTATGGTCTTGGTGGGAACGGATTTGTCCACACAGAAGTTGAGGTAGCCCGTGAAGGTGTGAGTGAGGCCATCGATGTCCTTACCATGTGGATCGCAGAGCTGCTTCCAGGCGGTGGCTTCAAAACAGCCCTTTAGAGTGTCCATTGTCTCCTCAGACCATAACTCCACAGTGTGCATGGCCGGAGGTTGTCTGTGCACTAGGGGTTTGTACACCGGCCGGAGATGAACCAAGTTGTGGTCCGATCTCCCGAGTGGGGGGAGTTGTGATGAGGTGTACGCCTCCTTAGTGTTTGCGTAGAATAAGTCCAGTGTTTTATTGTCTCTAGTGTGGCATGTGACATACTGGGTGAACGTGGGTAGAATGGGAGATAGTGAAACATGGTTGAAATCGCCTGAGATGAGGAGAAGAGCATCTGGGTGTTCAGTCTGCAGCCTGCTGGTTACTGAATGGATGACGTCACGCGCTGTCCCAGCGTTCGCCGTCGGATTTGCATAAACAACAATGCAGATCACGTGTGAGTGTTCTCTCGGGAGATATGTAGGCCTCATGCTAACAGCTAGCAACTCAATGTCTTTGCTGCAGTGTTGTTGTTTAACAGTGATATGTCCCGGTCTGCACCAGTTGTTATTAACATACAATATCACTCCACCGCCCCTTGCTTTGCCACTGTCTGGTGTTCGGTCAGCCCGTATCATGTGAAAACCCTCCAGCTCAATGTTAGCATCTGCTGCTAGTTCAGATAGCCACGTCTCAGTAAACAAAAGGAGAGAGCACTCCCGGTATGTGCTATCGTAACGGGAGATAGCCGCTAGCTCATCTACCTTTCCCAGTATCGACCGTACATTTCCCATGACAATAGATGGAAGCGAGGGTCTGTACCTTATATTTTTTGTCCTCCGCCTTACTCCAGCCCAGCAGCCGCGGCGTTTTCGCCTCAGTTCTCTCGGTATATCGAGTTTTTCCAATGGGACCGGGTGGCGGTTGAATGCTAGCAGCTCTTCCCTGCTGTATCGTATCCTGCTATAAGCAGTGGCTCCGTCCACCGGCTCAGGAGACATTTGGGACGATCTGTGTGTCCGTGATATAAGTGGAGTGAAAAAAGATGGATCAAAAAGAGAGAGGAAGGGAAAAAGACTCGGAATCGAGCCGCTGTTGCAAAGGGCAGCCTACTCGTGTGGCGCCTTTCAGTTTTCGTGAATGAAAACTGAAATAATGAAAAAATGAAATAATTAACCAGGGCACAGATGGGGAAAATACTGAGCACAGTTACAGGTAAAAAAGCACTACTCAAAAACACACAAATAATGTGTAGATCGTGGCAAAGGAAGAGAGAAGAAAAAAAAAACCACCATGAAGGTGACAGGAACAAATGAGGCCATTACAGAGTACGGTTGAGTGGGAAACAAAACACATAGGCGGAAAACCCGGCGTCTCATCCCATGGTGACAGTTTGTCTGTCTGTCTGTTAGCAACATAACTCTAAAAATTAAATGTGGTTTATTAAATATTAGGTCTCTAACTCCCAAGTCTCTGTTAGTCCATGATCTGTTAATTGATCATCAGATTGATTTAATTTCCCTTACAGAGACTTGGTTAGGGCAAGAGGATTATGTTATTTAAACTGTCAAAATCCCAGAAGTTCTGTTCGTGGAGGAGGACTAGCAACAATTTACCATTCCAAATTACTAGTTAATGTAAAGCAAAAAACATGTTATAATTCCTTTGAGGGCCTGGTCCTCAGTGTTGGGCACTTTAGCAATTTTAGGTTAAACCCAATTTTATTTGCCATAGTTTATCGTCCCCCATCAACCTACTCAGAATTTTTATCCGAATTTGCTGATTTCTTAGCTGATTTAGTGCTGAAATCTGATTATAGTAGGGGACTTTAATATACATGTGGATGTAGATAGTGACTGCCTTAATGTGGCATTTAATTCAATATTAGACTCAATTGGGTTTTCTCAGAAAATAGGAAATTCTACTCATTACCTCCACCATACATTGAACCTTGTTTTGACATATGGCATAGAAATAGAAAATCTTGTAGTGTCTCCTCATAACCCTGTACTGTCAGACCATTGTCTGTTAACCTTTGATTTTACTATTTCTGACTATTTGGCTCCTAAAGAAAAATATTATTACAGTAGATGGCTCTCAGATGATGCTGTTACCAAATTTATGCAGATTGTTTCCTCTATGCCATGTGTCAACACAACGGAAATAAGCTATAGACAGCTTGCTCCTTCTGTAATTGATAACATGGTGGATAGTGTTACAGCTTCTCTGCATCAGACTCTAGACTTGGTGGCCCCCTTAAAAAAGAAAAAGTCTAATCAGAGATTTCTAACTCCTTGGTTCAACACAGAAACTCGTAGCTTAAAACAGAAGACTCGTCACTTAGAAAGAAAATGGCGCTCCACTAATTTAGATGAAATCTATTTAGCTTGGAGAAATCATCTTTTAATTTATAAAAAATCTCTTAGAAAAGCTAGAACGAGTTATTACTCTGCATTAATAGAAGAGAACAAGAATAATCCCAGGTTTCTTTTCAGTACTGTAGCCAGGATGACAAAGAGTCAGGACTCTGTCAATCCTAGCATTCCCTTAGAGCTTACTAGTCAGGACTTTATGAACTTTTTCAATAATAAAATTTCATCCATCAGAGATAAAATCAATCAGATTCTTCCCACAGTTAACTTAAATACTGTAACTACTACAACTCCTTCTATTGATGTCTGTCTTGATGAGTTTACTCCAATCGACCTTTGTGAGTTAGACAAAATAGTTTCCTCATCCAAACCTTCAACTTGTCTTTTAGACCCTATTCCTACCAGGTTATTTAAAGAAGTCTTCCCACTTATTGGTAGCTTTATTCTTCATATAATCAATTCTTCATTAACTTTAGGCCATGTACCGCAGGCTTTTAAAACGGCTGTAATTAAACCCTTACTCAAAAAGCCAATGCTAGATCCAGGAGCTTTAGCTAACTATAGACCAATCTCTAATCTCCCTTTCATTTCAAAAATCTTAGAGTTGTTGCTACACAATTATTTGACCACCTGCAGGGAAATGGTTTACTTGAATAGTTTCAATCTGGGTTTAGAATCCATCATAGTACTGAAACAGCCTTAGCGAAGGTCACTAACGACCTCCTCATCGCATCTGATAATGGACTAGTTTCTGTACTTGTCCTTTTAGACCTTAGTGCAGGTTTTGATACTATCGATCATAATATTCTACTTGATAGATTAGAACACTATGTTGGACTTAATGGAACTTCGTTGCAGTGGTTTAGATCTTATTTATCTGATAGGTTCCAGTTTGTTCATGTAAATAATGAGTTTTCTTTCAACTCAAAGCTTAGTCATGGAGTTCCACAGGGATCTGTGCTAGGCCCTACTCTTTTTAGTTTATATATGCTTCCGTTAGGCAACATTATTAGAAAGCACTGTATACATTTTCATTGTTATGCAGATGACACACAATTATACCTGTCAATGAAGCCAGATGATAGTAATCAATTAGCCAAGTTAGAAGCCTGTCTTAAGGAAATCAAAGCTTGGATGACTTGTAATTTCCTGCTATTAAATTCAGATAAGACTGAAGTCATTCTTGTTGGTCCAAAAAAACCTTAGAAATTCCTTTCCAAATCAAACTTTCAGTTTGGATGCGGTTACTCTTTCTCTTAATAGCTCTGTGAGGAACCTTGGAATTATTTTTGATCAGGATCTGTCCTTCAATTCACATATTAAATTTGTTTCTAAGACTGCCTTCTATCATTTGCGTAATATTGCCAAGATTAGGAGCATCTTGTCTCAGAGTGATGCTGAGAAACTGATCCACGCTTTTGTTAGCTCGAGATTAGAATATTGTAATTCTTTATTATTAGGCTGTCCTAAAACATCTTTAAAAAGTCTTCAGCTGATCCAAAATGCTGCAGCAAGAGTTTTAACAGGTACTAGAAAGAGAGATCATATCTCTCCGGTTCTGGCCTCCCTTCATTGGCTTCCCATAGAGTTTAGAATTAAGTTTAAAATCCTTCTTCTTACTTACAAAGCTCTAAACAATCAGGCTTCTTTTTATTTAAAAGATCTGATACTACCGTATTATCCTAACAGAGCACTACGCTCCCAAAATGCAGGATTACTTGTAATACCTAGAATCTCCAAAAGTACAATGGGAGGCAGAGCCTTCAGTTATCAAGCTCCTCTCCTGTGGAACCAGCTGCCAATCTGGATTCGGGAGTCAGACTCGATCTCTGTTTTTAAGAATAGGGCTAAAACCTACCTTTTTTATATAGCCTACAATTAGGGAGGGATCATGTGTTTCTGAACCCTCCCTTAGTTATGCTGCTAATAGGTTTAGTCAGCCGGGGGACCTCCAGTAATGCACTGGGCCTCACTCCTTTCCTCACTCTCAATGAAATATTTTTTTTGCTGGTCATTAACATTTGTTTGTTCTCTCCCATAGATTGAGTCCCCATCGTGCTGTTTGCTCTCTACATGTCTGTACTTTTCTTCTTCTCTATCCCCTCACCCCCCAGCCAGTCGCAGCAGATGACTGCCCCTCCCTGAGCCTGGTTCTGCTGGAGGTTTCTTTCTGTTAAAAGGGAGTTTTTCCTCTCCACCGTCGCCAAGTGCTTGCTCACAGGCGACGGTGACACAGGCCTTTTCCTGATTGCTGGGGTCTTTTTGCAATTGTGGGGGTTTCCCTATAGTTGAAAGTGCTATGAGATGACTGTTGTTGTGAAATGGTGCTATATAAATAAAGTTGAATTAAACTGAATTGAACTGAATTGAAGGAAGTGAAGTCACCTTTAAGCAGCAGCTAACAACACTCAACATTACCAGAACATAGGAGCTGTTCATTCATTTTCAATAGAAAAGTGTAAAATGTCTGACAGGCACCCCCAGGACTGACAAACCATATCTCTGTTCAAAATGACTCCTCACTCTTTACCTCCCTACTCAGTATACAGTGAATTCAGATATAATGGACTATACAGTAAACTCAATATAATAAAATTGTCGGCTTCTGGACACTGCTCTTGCTTGTTTTTGTGGTGCCATTAATGATGTCAAATGTAACAGATTAATGGTGCTAAAAATTGAATACTCACATGTATTTTGTAGTAAATATAAAATCCTTTTTACTGTATTAATAAATATAAATACCTGAAGGTGTTTATGTTGTGAGGTGAAGATCTCCTCTCACTGCTCCATTGGCTGCACATTGCACTATGGCATAGTGCAATGTGCACTATGCCATAGTGCAATGTCATATGCCATAGTCATAGTCACAGCGTATGCCATAGTCACTATGCCATACGCTGGCATAGTCACTATGCCAGCGTATGGCATAGTGACTATGCCATACGCTGGCTAATGTAGTTGTACACTACTTTTCAAAATGCATTATGGGTTATTTTCCGGGCACTTTTTAGTGAATAAAATTTTCAGTTAAGGCTTCAAACAGCACTACAAAATGATTTCTTTGTCAGGCCCCCTTTACACCGCATGGAGATTGTTGGGTGCCCATTAAGAGATCAAAAATTGGCCAGCTCTCTGAAGGATCACCTAAAGCCTGGAAAAAGGGAAATTCTAAAAATTCAGGGTAGTTTTGTAGCAACCTTGATGGCATATCTATAGCCGATATTTAAAAGATCCGTGCAAGATCACTGAAATACCAGGCGATATCACTAGGAAAGATCTCTGAGGTTCTGACTGATTTCTTGGGTGACCAAGGAACTATGGCTTTTCTACCTCCTTTTACACAGGGGTGGAGATGGATTGAGAGATTGTTGAGATGAAAAAATTGGTCATATCTCTCTACATATCTTCAAAGATCTCTCAGTGATGTCCACAGTTTGGTGTCTGTGGTGCAGGTGTAGTGTAGCCGACTACTGATCGAAGGGTTGGCAGTTCGACTCCCGCTCTTTGCAGTCTGCATGTCGAAGTGTCTTGAGCAAGACACTGAACCTGCAGTTGCTCCTGGTGGGTCAGACCAGCCGCCTTGCATGGGCAACTCCGCCACCATCAGTGTGTGAGTGTATGTGTCAATGGGTAGATAGCTGCATCTGTAAAGTGCTTTGGTCATCCAGAGATGAGGAAAAAGAGTGCTATATAAGTGAAGGCCATTTACCAAGGTGTCCTCAAAATTCTGACTCGATCCAAAGCAATCTCTCAACGAACACCAAAGGGAAGTAATCTCTCAATGATCTCATCGTTCTCCCAGTGATCTCTCAGTGATCTCCGCTGTGGTCTTTCATTACATTCTCAGTGATCCCTCACTGATTTATCAGCCATCTCTACCTTCAGAGTGGAAAAAGTTGGAGTTTATTAAAAAATCGCTAAAAGATCATCGGGAGTGATCGCTGAGAGATCACTGGGAGACCAATGAGCTTGTTGATCACTCCTTGACAGTTCACTGAGCAACTCGCGTCCCCTTTGGTGATCACCGAGGGTAGTATCTCATAGAGCCACCGATGTTGGCAAACATGAAAATTTTAGGATTTGCCAGCTTCTCTGAGGAATGTTTAGGAACATTAGGGATTGCCCTCTGTCATTGAGCGATCAGTTAATGATGTTTAGCAACATTCGACAACCATTTACAACATTAAGCAAGTAATTAATAATATTATTATTATTAATATTAATAATAATATAATACAATTAATGCGAGTGTTTGTGAAAGACAGTTCACAAACATTAGCAACTATTAACAAATGTTAGCTACCAGTGTTTGCAATGACTAGCACTATTTGCAACTCTTTGCCACTGAGAACGTTTGGTACCTTGTCAGCTCCGGGTGAAATACAGGTGAATGTCAGGCTAATCTTGGATCCATCCCAATAAAACAGGGTGGTGCATTTATTTTCAGCTGACCACTGTGGGAGACAGATGTCTGTAGAAGCTATACAGAACATATAGTTGAAGAACTAAATCGTCGTTTGGCCTCCGTCGGTCTATGATGACCATGGAAGAGAATCCTAAATGTCTACTCTGCTGGAACGCACCGCCCTGTGGCTGAACAGGCCAATGTGGCGAATGGCAGTCCCTGTCACACAGGTCGCACTTGTGGGTGGTCTCCGTGCTGCTGGGTCTGTGGCGGTTCTTCCTGCGGGTCCTTTTTTCATCTGCTGCAGCAGTCAGTCTCTCTTCACCCGCCTTGAGCTGTCTGGTCAGGGTGCCTTTCCATTTGGGAGCGGTCCGTTGCAAGGTCCTGTCAGCACTCTGTGTTGATCTCCAAGGCCTTCATGTCTCTCTTGCAGATGTCTCTAAAGCGCAGCTGTGGGCGGCCAACGTCTCTCCTGCCAGTTGCCAGCTCTCCGTAGAGGACGTCTTTGGGGATTCTGCCATCCTCCATACGGTGAACGTGGCCTAGCCAGCGGAGCCTGCTCTGCCTGAGTAGAGTGAACATGGAGGGAAGGCCGGCGCAGGACAGAACTTCTGTGTTGGGCACTTTGTCCTGCCAGGATATGTCCAGGATGTGGCGAATGCAGCGCAAGTGGAAGGAGTTCAGTCTCTTTTCCTGCCGGGCGTATGTTGTCCACGTCTCACTCCCATAGAGCAGTGTGCTGATGATGCAGGCGTTGTACACTGCCATCTTCGTCTTGACAGAGAGTTTGGGATTCTCCCACACTCGTGTGGTGAGGCGAGCGAGTGTGAAGGCTGATTTTCCAATCCTCTTGTCAATCTCTGTATCAAGGGAGAGGTTGTTGCTGATCGTGGACCCCAGGTACGTGAACTGATTCACGACCTCCAGCTCGTAGTCGTCGATGGTGATGGTTGGTGGTGCTTCCGTGCCTTGCGCCAAGACGTTAGTCTTCTTCAGGCTGATGGTAAGCCCGAAGTCCTTGCATGCCTGGGAGAAGCGGTCCATCAGGGTCTGAAGCTCTTGCTGTGTGTGGGTTGCGACTGCAGCGTCTTCTGCGAACAGCATGTCTCTGATTAGAGCCTTGCGTACTTTGGTTCTGGCTTTCAGGCGGGCGAGGTTGAAAAGCCTGCCATCAGATCTTGTGTGCAGGTAGATTCCCTCTGTTGCTGTGCTGAAGGCATGCCTCAGGAGCATAGCAAAGAAAATCCCAAAGAGGGTTGGTGCAAGTACACAGTCCTGTTTCACTCTGCTGTGTATGTTGAATGGCTCTGAGATGTTGCCATCGTGCTGCACTATCCCCTGCATGTTGGTGTGAAACGGTTCGATGAGGCTTTTGCAACTTTGGTGGGCATCCTATCTTTGGACAGGATCTTGAAAAGGCCCTCTCTGCTGACCAGATCGAACGCTTTGGTGAGGTCGATGAAGGCGACGTACAGGGGCATGTTCTGTTCTCTGCACTTCTCCTGGATTTGGCGGATGGAGAATATCATGTCTACCGTCAATCGCTCAGCGCGGAAGCCACACTGAGACTCGGGGTAGACACGTTCGGCAAGCTTCTGTAGACGAACGAGAACAACTCATGTGTAGACTTTGCCAACAACGCTGAGGAGGGAGATGCCCCTGTAGTTGTTGCAGTCGCTTCTCTCCCCCTTTGTTTTTGTAGAGGGTTGATGATCTTGGTGTCCCTCATGTCCTGTGGTATGGCACCTTCCTTCCAACACTGGCAGAGGGACATCATGCAATGGCAGCAGTAGGGCGGTCTTGCAGTGCTTGATCAGGTCAGGGGGTATGCCGTCGTTGCCGGGTGCCTTGCCAGCAGCCAAGCTATCAATGGCCTTGCTGAGTTTGTCGATGGTTGGCTCGACGTCAAGTTCGTCCATGGATGGCAGGCAGTCGATGGCATCAAGGGCTGACGGTGTCACGGTGTTCTCTCTGGAGTAGAGGTCGGAGTAGTGTTCCACCCATCTCTCCATCTGCTTGTTCTTTTCTGTGATCATCACCCCAGTGGAGGATTTGAGGGGGGCCGTCTTGCTCTGAGCCGGACCAAGTGCTTTCTTGATGCCATCGTACATGCCACGAATGTTCCCTGTTATGGCAGCGGTTTGAATGTCTTGGCTGAGCTGAGTCCAGTACTCGTTGGCACAGCGCCGAGCAGTCTGCTGAACTTTACTTCTCGCAGCCTTGAGAATCTGGAGATTCTTCTCGTTTGGGTACTTCTTGTACTCAGCAAGTGCTGAGCGCTTTGCTTCAATGACGGGGGTTATCTCGGTCAACTTGGCATTAAACCAGTCCTGTGACTTCGAGGTCTTCCTCCCAAAGGTAGCCAAGGCTGTGCGGTGGATGGTGTTTCGCAGCTCTTCCCACTTCTGCTTTGCAGATTCTCCTTCTTGTGGTACACCAAGTTCCTTCTCAAAGGTGGAGGCAAAATGCTCAACAAGTTCTGGTTGAGCCATCTTGCTGGTGTCAATCCGTGCCTTTCCAGGCTGTCTAGCACGATGGAATTTCTTCAGCTGCAGCTTGACCTTGCAACACACCAATGAATGGTCTGTGTCGCAATCTGCACTCTGGAACGGACGGGTGATTAGCACGTTCTTCAGTGAGGTGCGCCTGGTCAGGATCAAGTCCAGCTGGTGCCAGTGCTTTGAGCGCGGATGTTGCCAGGAAACCTTGTGTTGGGGCTTGGTCTTGAAGAACGAGTTTGTGATGCACAGATCGTGATATGTGCAGAACTCGAGCAGCCGCTGTCCATTGTCGTTCATTCTTCCCACGCCAAAAGGTCCAAGACAGGAGGGCCAGGAGTCGTGGTCAGCACCCACTCTGGCATTGAAGTCTCCAAGGAGAATGAGTTGTTCAGAGTTGGGGATGGTCCTGACAGTTGTTGCGAGATTCTCGTAGAACTCGTATTTTGCCTCTGGTATGGCTGTCTGTGTTGGGGCATACACACTGACGAGGGTGACTGGGCCTTGAGTGGTGTTCAGGCGGAGGGTAAGGAGTCGTGCAGAGCCAGTGCTGCCTGGTTCCACCATCTTCAGCAAGGTGTTCTTCACTGCGAAGCCCACTCCATGTTCCCTGTGTTCGTCACTGCCCTTTCCCTGCCAGTAGAACGTGTAGTCCTTCTCTCTTAGTGTGCCTGCGTCAGCCAACCGTGTTTCCTGGAGAGTGGCGATATCCACTCCCAGTCTCTCCAGCTCATTATTGATGATGGCAGTCTTCCTGGTGTCGTTGATGTTCTTGAGGTTAGCAGCGAGTCCTGTCATCATAGTGCGGACGTTCCAAGTTCCCAGTTTTAGAGTTGGTCTCTTTTGTTTTATTGTCTTGCCTGGTGCGAAGGTTCTCAGCCTGCTGTTCGGACTTCTCCTCATCCCCATGCACCCAATAAGGAAAGCAAGCTGTGGCGGGACAACACCTTATTGGCTGGGGGCTGCCCAGCTTGAGGCGGGCGGTAGCTGTCCAGTGAGATCCGATGATCCCTCCCACCGTCGGGAACAACCCCTGGCGCCGCGCTGTACGCCAATTGAGCGGTGGCTTATAACCGGTAACTGTCATTCCCCGTGTTTTTTCTACGCCAAAGGCGAAGCTGGAGTGTCCTCTCCAGTGATCCGGTGTTCTACCTTCCAGCGCTGGCGTTGGTAGGATTCAAGCCTGGGCAGGAAGATATGGAGGACAAGATGTTGCCCATGCAGCATGTCCCCCCTCTCCACGTCACTGATGAATCCAAAGGAACAGCAGGGCTGCTACAGTTTGGCACCAGGATCTATGTTCTATGTTGAGCACAACATAGAACTGCCTTAGGGGCTCCGACTCCGGATTTTTCCTCAGGGTTGACTCCCGAAGCCTTTCCCGTAACCGGGTATGCTGCAAGGCAGCGGAGGTTTGAAATCAGGGTTTACCCTTCCCCTAGATGGGCTACCTTCCCAGGTTGACGAGCCACCATCTACCCGAAGCATCTGGTTTTAAGGCGCCAGAGATCCGTCGTTCAATACAGAATATGAAAATAGCAATCCCTCAGTTTTGAAAATTTCTTCATTGTGACTCATTTTGTCTGCACGGGTCACAATTGTTTGGCAACCTTTTAAGAACCCTGACGAAACCCAAAATTGTCACACTCACCAGCATTCACGGCTCTGTGAGGTACGGGGGTGAGAGATTGTTTTGGACTGAGTCAAAACTGTGAGGACCGTTGGGATCACTGAATATGTTGGTAATCGCTGAAAGATCAATGTAGGATCACTGAGAGATCTGGCCATTTTTTTCATCACTCAACGATCTGTCAACAATCTCCACCACTGTGTAAAAGGGGGTATAAGAGTAATTAAACAAACAAACAAGGAAAAACAATCACTTTGAAGCATATTAGAATGAAAAATAATTTATTTTGATTAATTAACTTGTTGCCTCACAAAGGAAAACACTGCTAAAGACACTGAAAATCTGAATTCCAACAAGCTATTGTATCAGCCTTGTGATACAGTAGCAGTTTTTTTTTTTTAAATTTAACCTTTATTTATACAGGTAGCTCTACTGAGAGGCAACCTCTCTTTTTCAAGGATGCCCTGTTCACACTCACACAGCAGCTGGGGTTAACGGCCTTGCTCAAAGGCACCACAGTGATGTTAAGAGGGTTGGGCAAACTGCTATGTTACCTGTCCCACCCAGATCTGATTCTGCCAGTCCAGGGATCGAACCCACAACCTTCCGCTCACCAGTCCACATCCCTAGCCATTAGGCCACCACTACCCACCAAATGTCCAACAGTGTGAGAAACACTGGCTACATTAAAACAAATATTTATCGACCTTTTCTATCTGTAGAGCAGCAGAAATATAACCAAGGGAATTAATCACTGACTACTTACTGCCTGGTGTTAAAAGTGGATGATTAACTGCCTGAAATTGTGCATAACCCCTCTTTAAACATCCCCCTGCCACATCAATATTTCCCCTCAACTTTTCCAAAGCTCCATCCATATGTCAGCGTCAAATAAGATCTGAGTGGCTGATTTATTCCATCCCGAGGTATTAGTTCCATTTGACTAATATTCGAATAGAAATTGCTCAGTCAGTTGCGTTCACCTTGAAGTGAGCAGAATCCATCCCTGGAATGACAGTCTCTGACTAAATAAGCATCTCAAAGAGGTGCTTCTCTCACTTTGGATTGTCACTAAATTGTTTATAACCTTCAGGTTAAAGACAGCTACATTTACATACATAGAAATGAACAGTCTAATGCCTCTGCTGTCCTCACTACGTGTTTGCATACACAGCTATGCAGCGAGTTAAACACTGTCCCATTAAGGACCCAAGATAAGAGCTGACTTTAGGCATTCAACTGTATAACTGTGAAACAAAAAAAATATGCAAAAATATACAAATACAAATACAAAAATATGTAAAATTAAAAAAATTAAATCACCCTTATTGTCATTCAACTGTACAACCAATCATGTACAGCAGAAGAAGATTGTGCTTTACCTATCTACAGTGTAAATCACACACACCCCAAGTGCAGAATCAGAGGGCCGCTGCCATGCAAGGCGCCACCACAGAGTTCCCTCCTCCATTCCATTTATTGCTGAGCACCAAAGCTGGACGGCAGGAAGTTCCACTTTTATATGGTCTTCGGCATGACCCGGCCGGGATTTGAACCCCTGTGGGGCGGATGCTCTACCAACTGAGCCAGTGGTAACTGTATATAAGTACACTTATATATATACGTATATATATATATATATATGTTTCAGATTATCAAAGTAATTTAAATATTTGACAACGATAAAAAAAGTAAACACAAAATGCAGTTTTTAAATGAAAGTGTTCATTATTAAACTTAAATAAAATCCAAACCTACATGGCGCTGTGTGAAAAAGTGATTGCCCCCCTCCTGTTAAAACATAAATTAACTGCGGTTTATCACATCTTTGGAAAGCTGAGTTCAATTTCTCTAGCCACACCCGGGCCTGATTACTGCCACACCTGTTCTCAATCAAGAAATCACTTAAATTGGGCCTGCCTGACAAAGTGAAGTAGACCAAAAGATCTTCAAAAGCTAGACATCATGCTGTGATCCAAAGAAATTCAGGAACAAATGAGAAACAAAGTAATTGAGATCTATCAGTTTGGAAAAGGTTATAAAGCTATTTCTAAAGCTTTGGGACTTCAACGAACCACAGTTGAGAGGCCACTTTATCCACAAATGGTGAAAACATGGAACAGTGGTGACCTTCCCAGGAGTGGCCAGCTGACCAAAATTCCCCCAAGAGCGCAGTAACGACTCAGCAAGAGGTCACAAAAGACCCCACAACAACATCCAAAGAACTGCAGGCCTCACTTGCCTTATGTAAGGGTCAGAGTTCTGACTCCACCATAAGAAAGAGACGGGCAAAAATGGCCCTGTATGGCAGAGTTCCAAGACAAAAACCACTGCTGAGAAAAAGAACATAAAGGCTCATCTCAGTTTTGGTAGAAAACATCTTGATGATCCCCAAGACTTTTGGAAAAATACTCTGTGGACTGATGAGACCAAAGTTGAATTTTTTGGAAGGTGTGTGTCCCATTACAGCTGGCGTTAAAGTAACACAACATTTCAGAAAAGGAACATCATACCAATTATAAAATATAGTGATAGTAGTCTAATGGTCTTTGGCTGTTTTGCTGCTTCAGGACCTGGAAGACTTGCTGTGGTAAATGGAACCATCAATTCTGCTGTCCACCAAAAAATCCTGAATGGTAAATGGCATTCACTTATATAGCGCTTTTATTCTCATCCCTTGATGACCAAAGCACTTTACAGATCCTGCTATCCACCCATTCACACACTGATGGCGGCATGCTACCTAACATGGCGCTTCCAGACCCACCAGGAGCAATTAGGGGTGAAGTGTTCTTGCCCAGGGACACAACAGCAGGATATCCGGGGAGAGTGGGATTTGAACCGCCAACCATGTGGTTATTGGACGACCTGCTCTACCTCCTGAGTTGCCTAGTCAAAGTCCTGACCTGAATCTGATTCAGATGCTGTGGCATGACCTTAAAAAGGCTGTCATGCTCAAAAAACCCTCCAATGTGGCTGAATTACAACAATTCTGCAAAGATGAGTGGGCCAAAATTCGTGCACAGCACTGTAAAAGACTCATTGCCAGTTGTTGCAAATGCTTGATTGCAGTTGTTGCTGCTAAGGGTGGCCCAACCAGTTATTAGGTTTAGAAGGCAATCACTTTTTCACACAGGGCCATCTAGGTTTGGATTTTTCCCCCCTTAATGATAAACACCTTCATTTATAAACTGCATTTTGTGTTTACTTGTGTTATCTTTGCCTAATATTTAATTTTGTTTGATGATCTGAAACATTTAAGTGTGACAAACATACAAAAGAATGAGAAATCAGGGAGGGGGCAAACACTTTTTCACACCACTGTATATCAACATATCCACTACAATATCATTAGTGACATTTTGTTAAAGGATGTTTGACGTAATTTAATTTGCCTTACAGCAGATGTAAAATCTAGTCAGAGCCACAAAGAACTACAACATTGTGTTAGGGTGTTTTAATGTTGTGGTAGCTGTCTGTTTTACCATAACATTAAAATACTCATGCTGCCTAAGACCTAACTTATTGTCCGTATGTAAGTGACGAACAGAATACTCCCCACCTGGTATTGTAGAGATATAGAGGATGTGCACTACTTAAGTTGCTTGTGAGTGTCTTTAGATAAGAGGTGGACCACTTCAGAAACAAGTCATAGGAACAGGCATGCTGACTCTCACTTCAATCTTCTTGACTTTCTCATCATCACTTGAGTAACAGGCCAGCAGTTCCTCTTGCAGTGCTGTGATGTGTAAATTGCCAGGAACAAGTATTTGACAGATTTCGTCAGACATCTTTCTTGATTTGGAGAGATGTCCTCTGACCCCGAGAAGGCCATGTGAATCCATGAATGGACAGTTTGCTGAGAGGGTTTTTTTGGAAATGGACATTTTAGCCTTAATGCAACTTATCTGAGAATCACTATGGTCTTGGCCCGGTCAAATTGTTCACTCATTAACCCCTTGCACTCTGGTCAATTTCCCTAAAAACACCAAAAAATAACGTACCCAAAGTAAATCAAAAGCTGTTCTTCAACCCTTTGCAGCATCTTCATGGGGTTGGTCTCATTTAAAAGAAAACACTTTTGAATTTTTTTTGGCAAAACAGTCATAATCTCTCTAAGTGCTCCGGCCACTGAGTAACAGTCATCTAAACATACTGAACTTGAAGAAAACAAATTTCGCCTTTTGGAGTGCGTAAATGACGAGGCAGATTTGTCTCAGGCAGTTTATTACACATCTCACACGTAAGCATAGTAGAAAGAGGACATCTCAGACAAAACTCTTCTCTTAAATACTCAGGTCTTCCTACAGACGCTTCTACACATCAAAGGTCACATTGCATTCACTTCCTTAATCCTTTAACATCCTGCTCGGAGTCTCTGATACACAAAGGACCCTCCTAGCAGTCTCTGACACACAAAAGATCACACTGCATCATTCTTCACAACTTCCTGTTATCTCCAAGTAAAACTCTGCTCTTTGTTCTTATCTAAGATGCTACTCATTATGTTCTCCCCATGTGCGGCTACACCACCCCCCCGAGCATATTGGATCGAACAAAAGAATAACAGTCCGTATGCCTGTGACAGAATCATTAAAACAGTCAATCCACATGCTGCTTGGGCTTCACTCTTCTCCCGTATCTGCTGTAACCAGGATTCACCGCCCCCGCGGCGCTGTCATGCTGGGGAGCTGATGTTTGGGGGTGAAAACCTTTTGTCTGTCCCTGTGGGTGTGCTGGGGAAATTTTACTCTGGGAAGCTCCCCGTGGGGGTCTTCCACGCCGAGGGGCCCTCACCAACAGCACTTGCTCGTCCGCTACCACAAAAGCAGGTTTGAGTCTGTTTATGCCAACCTTTTCCCTCCTAAGATAAGATAAGATAAGATAAGATAAGCCTTTATTAGTCCCACAATGGGGAAATTCCAGGATTGCAACAGCACAGGGATAGCAACACTCAGGGCAACAATCGAGAAGGCAAGAAAAAACAACATCTAGTAATCATATGTCCATATTACTATAAATGTATATATATAGACACACAGTGCAGAGCATTATGGTTGGTTGGTGAATGTGCAGCAGAAAGTCTAAGCTCTCTCTCCGCGGATGCAGCGGGCCAGCTGGAAGTCTTTTGGCATGATGGTGACCCTCTTAGCGAAGAAGAGACCACCAGGTGGGCCTCGCTGGTCTCCTGCAGAGCCATGACGGCGAAGCTCAGGAAACGCAGGACGGTCTTGAAGTCATGAGCGATCTCCCTCACCAGGCGCTGGACGGGCAGCTTACGGATGAGCAGCTCCGTGGATTTCTGGCAGCGACGGATCTCTCTCAGAGCCACGGGCCTGTGACGGCGAGGCATCTTCACTCTGCCGGTGGCCGGAGCGCCTCTCCGAGCAGCCCTGGTGGCTAGCTGTCTCCTGGGGGGCTTCTTCCTCCAGTAGATTTTACGAGCGGTCTGCTTGGTTCTTGCCATCGCTCTTTATTATTCTGTCTTATATTTCTTGCACGCCGCCTAAACTCCAGCCCAGCACCCGCGTCGTTTTCGCTACAGCTCCCGGTATGTCGAGTTTCCCATTAGCACCGGGCGGCGGCCAAGTGCTAGCTAGCACTAGCTCCTCCCCGCTGTAGCGTCTCCCGCTGCAAACCGTGGCTCCGTCTGCCGACTCGGGAGACCCCCGGGGCGATCCGTGCGTCCGTGATATATATACAGAGTGAAAGGTGTAGAAAGAAGAAGGAAGATAAAAAAAAAGGCTGTTGCAACGGGCAGCCTACTCGTGTGGCGCCACCGGTCCGGCGGAACCGGAACCGGAAAAGAGTGGGCAGCAGCCTGCATGGCGTGCCAAAGAGCACGCCAAATCTACCCCCCAAATCTAGGAAAAAATGCTTGTCCCCTGTTTCCAGCACTCTGAACGGTCCATCATAAGGTGGGCGCAGTGGGGGGGCGATGTGCATCGTGTCTGACAAAAACAAATTCCACCTTTTTCAAAGTTTTAGGCACAAAAAACGGCGCGGAAAACTGTGGTGAACAGGGCCCGGCAGCGGGTTTTGTGTCAATGCTACGCTGCAACAGCTGAGACGGGGAGCTGCCCGGTGCAGGATTACCTGGGAGAAACCTCCCTGGGCAGCCGAAGTGCTGCCGCAAAACGAGTTCAGCCAGGAAGCTTCCAAATCCTCTTTAGGCGCAGAACGTAACCCCAATAAAACCCACGGTAGCTTGTCTACCCAATTTGCATCCGTCAGTGACGCCCTGAGAGCCGCTTTCAATGACCTATGAAAACGTTCGCATAACCCATTAGCCTGTGGATTGTACGCGGTTGTGCGGTGAATTGTGACACCCAGGCTGCGGGCCATTGTTGCCCAAAGTTCGGAAACAAATTGAGGGCCTCTGTCGGACGTAATGTCCGACGGGACTCCAAAACGCGCCACCCATGCTGTTAAAAACGCGCGCGTCACCTCCTCGGCTGTGGTTGACGCCAGTGGAACCACTTCTGGCCAGCGTGTGGTGCGGTCCACCATTGTCAGAAGGTGCGTGCACCCCTGTGATAGCGGGAGGGGGCCCACAAGGTCCACATGAACGTGGTCGAACCTCTTAGCCGGGATGTGAAACGGCTCCAAGGGAGCTCTCGTGTGTCTGTGTACTTTGGCTCGTTGGCACGCCATGCAGGCTGCTGCCCACTCTTTCACTTGTTTGCAAAGGCTCGGCCACACAAATTTCTCTCCTACCATTTTGACCAACGCGCACACTCCCAGGTGCGCTAAAGAATGAATCGAGTCAAAAACGCGGCGGCACCACGCGGCCGGTACCACGGGACGCGGTCGCCCAGTCGAGACATCGCAGATTAGGGGGGGCATACCGTCTTGCAGCACCCTGCTCTCCAGCCTTAACCCTGTTGGTCCAGACTGAAGCGCGCGCACTTCCGCGTCACTAACCTGCTCCGCGGCCATGGCTGTGTAATCTATCCCCACGCGGACCGGGGCCGCCACGGCGCGTGAGAGGCAGTCTGCCACTACATTCAGTTTACCCGACACATGCTGAATATCGGTAGTAAACTCTGAGATCGCGGCCAGCTGTCTCTGCTGCCGGCCCGACCATGGTTCTGAAACCTTGGCCATCGCGAATGTTAGTGGCTTGTGGTCAATGAACGCGGTGAAACAGCGTCCTTCCAGCCAGAACTGGAAATGGCGAATGGCCAAGTGGAGAGCCAGCAACTCCCTGTGGAACGCGCTGTATTTATGTTCACTATCGCGCAAAGTCCTGCTGAAAAAGGCGAGCGGCTGCCAAGCCCCGGCTACACGCTGCTCCACGACCGCCCCTATGGCCACATCTGACGCGTCAGTAGTGAGCGCTATGCGGGCCGTTGGGTGTGGATGTGCCAGCAACGCAGCGTTAGCCAGGGCTGCTTTGACTTCCGAGAACGCCCGCTCTCGCTCCGGGGACCATTCAATCTTATTTGCGGGTTTCTGTTTTTTGAGCGCGGCGTACAGTGGTTGCATGAGCTGTGCTGCGCGGGGGAGGAAACGGTTATAAAAATTCACCATTCCCAAAAACTCCTGTAACGCTCTGACCGTTTGCGGTCGGGGAAAATCTGCTACCGCGCGCACTTTGCCAGGCAGCGGAACCGCTCCTTCGGGAGAGACGTGGTGCCCCAAAAAATCAATCTGCGTCACCCCGAACTGACACTTCGCTGGGTTGATTATTAAACCGTGCTCTCCCAACCTCCGGAAAACCGCCGTGAGGTGGGTTTCGTGTTCGTCTTCGGACGCGCTGGCTACCAAGATATCGTCCAGGTAGACGAATACGAAAGGGAGATCGCGCAGCACTGCATCCATCATGCATTGGAACGTCTGTGCCACCCCTTTAAGCCCGAATGGCATGCGCAAAAACTCGAATAGACCAAACGGAGTTATCACCGCTGTTTTGGGTATGTCCTCAGCGTGCACTGGGACTTGGTGGTAACCGCGAACCAAGTCTATTTTAGAAAAAACGCGCGTTCCCGCCAAGTGAACGGAAAATTCCTGGATGTGAGGAATTGGGTAGCGGTCATGCGCTGTGGCATTGTTCAACCTGCGGAAATCCCCACAAGGTCGCCACGAACCGTCAGCTTTAAGGACCATGTGTAGCGGGGAAGCCCATTGGCTGTTTGAACGCCTGATGATGCCCAACCTCTCCAGGTTGGCGAACTCCTCGTGCGCTATAGCCAGTTTAGCTGCGTCCAAGCGCCGAGGTTTTGCAAAAACGGGCGGCCCGGTGGTGGTAATAAAATGCTCCACCCCGTGTTTAGCGACGGCTGCCGAAAATGTCGGGACCATGAGTGCTGAGAACTGAGTGAGCAGTGTGTGGAACTTACCGCATGCAGCTGTGACGTTGGCTTGTGCTGTTGGCCGGGACACTCGAGCTGTACAGGGGATAGAATCAAAAGACAGTGCATTAACCAGGCGCCTGTTAGTGACATCAACCAACAACAAATGTGAGCACAAAAAATCAGCCCCCAATATATTGAAATTCAATGCTGCTACGACAAAAGTCCACTCAAATGCACGGCCATGTAGCGACAGAAGAAGAGTCCTCTCACCAAAGGTCTTAATCTCCGAGCCGTTTGCTGCTGCCATCTTGGGGCCGCTGGATCCAGCCAGCCAGTCGGCGTAGGACGGCATGATGACAACTCAACTGGGCGCCGGTGTCCACGAGGAAATGCCTCCCCGAGTGTGCGTCCATCAAGTAGAGCAGCTTGTTCTCCTCCCCGAGGGCCGCAGCTGCTACCGACCCCCGGTCTTGGCATTTCCCGAGCGCTTGAACTGGCACGGTGGTATACATTTGCGTGCCTTCTCTGCAAAGCGGTGGTGGTAGAAACAAAGGATGTCTCCTCCGCGTTCCTTGGCCCCCGCCGCCGCTGTCGTCGGTGGTTCTGCTACCGCCGTCAATGGCTCCTCGCCTCCTCCAGCCATCGCGCCAAGCTCCGTCGCTGCCACCGTGGTCATGAGCTCTCTGCTGGCCATGATGATCCGGTGTGCTTCTCGGGCCAGCGCACGGTAGTCCCGCTTGGCCAGCAACGGCGAATTGGCCAGGGTCGCTCTCGTTGCTGATGGAAGGTTCCGGAGGAAGAGGTGGGTAAAAATGAAGTGGTCGTCGTCCGAGCCCTTCAATCTCAGCATCTTCTCCATCAGGTCGATAGCCATGCAGTCTCCTAACCCGGTCCGCATCAGGAGTCTCTCTACTCTCTCCTCAACCGAGAGAGTGTAGTGCTGGATGAGTGCAGCCTTCAGCGCGCCGTATTTGTCACTGGTTGGTGGCTGATCCAGCAGGCTCTCCACATGCTGAGCCATGTGGGCGTCGAGCTTTGCAACCACATGGTAGAATTTTGTGTCATCCACCGATATCCCCCGGAGGACGAACTGCGCCTCAACCAGGTGGAACCAGGATCACGGATTGTGCTGCCAAAAATCCGGTAGCTGGATTGTAACGGCATACGCTTGGCTGGGGGCTCCCAACGAGGCTGGCTCCGGGGATCTCTCTTCGTGTTCCATGAATTGTCTTGGGTCACCAGTGTGGAGTGCATAAATGACGAAGCAGATTTGTCTCAGGCAGTTTATTACACATCTCACACGTAAGCATAGTAGAAAGAGGACATCTCAGGCAAAACTCTTCTCTTAAATACTCAGGTCTTCCTACAGACGCTTCTACACATCAAAGGTCACATTGCATGCACTTCCTTAATCCTTTAACATCCTGCTCGCAGTCTCTGATACACAAAGGACCCTCCTAGCAGTCTCTGACACACAAAAGATCACACTGCATCATTCTTCACAACTTCCTGTTATCTCCAAGTAAAACTCTGCTCTTTGTTCTTATCTAAGATGCTACTCATTATGTTCTCCCCATGTGCGGCTACAGCCTGGGTGTTTTTTGGGATACAAATGCTTGCAAATAACACACAGCTTCAGATCCGGGCTGGAAAATGCAACAGAAATGTAGAACCAAGTGTTATCCAGCTGAGGTCAAAATTTTGTAACAATACCACAAAAAATGAATATATTACACAGCTTTTTTCTTAGGTTGTTCCCAGGCATTTTTGAACTGTGCCAAATTGTGCCAAATGGCACAGTTTGGAAAAACGTCTGTAACTTTTGAATGATTCATTATAGAAGCTTCATCTTGGCCTCTAATGAAAGGTGACACTCAGGGCTGTGTGTGTGTGTGTGAGGGGGTTGCCCCCCCCCCCCCCCGCTACAGAGGACGGACATCGCCCGGTGCGCCGCGGTCACGGTGCGCCGCGGTCTACTACGCACAGTTGTAATTTACCGATCGGTCAAAAGTCATTTTTGATTACAAATTTTCAGGGATATAAAGATTTAATTTAGTCTTATAACACTTACCTGTTCACAAACAAGCAGCGTAGCTGGCGAACTTCTCTTCCTCATTGTCAGACGAACATGAAGCTGGTCCACTTGTTACGGACTACGTGGTTCTGGTCACGCGACCCGGTCAAACCATAATTCCATTATTGCGGTTTTGCGCTTCCATGATTGCGGTTTTTGTGCGAAACGATTTTTCAAAACAAATAACAGTAGTAAGAAAAAAAGACTGGCGAACGCGTGTGTGTCACCCAGCCTTCGTCGTTGGCCTTTGTCGGTCTATGATGACCATGCAAGAGAATCCTAAACGTCTACTCTGCTGGGACAGCACCGCCTGTGGCTGAACAGGCCGATGCGCGAATGGCAGTCCCTGTCACACAGGTTACACTTGTGGGTGGTCTCTGTGCTGCTGGGTCTGTGGCGGTTCTTCCTGCGGGTCCTTTTTTCATCTGCTGCAGCAGTCAGTCTCCTGCTTCACCCAGCCTTACACAAAACAGCTTTCGAACTTCTGTGCTTCAATTGGCTGGCTGTATTCACAGCCATTGGTAGGCGGGTCCTTCTTGCTAGGTTTTCAGTCATTGGTTCTTCAAGGTTTCAGAAACCCAATTCAAGGCTCTTATTAGTCGAATGAGAGGTCAATCACATCTAAACCAATCAAAGCACTCCTTTGGCTTTCTGTTCACGGCTGTGTCTGTAGTGGAAGAACGGAAATGCAGCTTTTTTTTTCAGTGCACTCTAGGACGCAGCACCCTCGTGCGCTCTAGGACGCAGAGACGTGCCCGCCCGCGGTACACCGGAGTGCAAGAGGTTAACTGTTTGTCACACAAATGCCAGCCTCTGCAGGTGCATTTGTTTGAGACATTGGTAAAAGAATGGGTGATGTGTGAGAGCCTGGCTACAGCTCTTAGAAGAGAGGAGCAGGTTGAGAAACGTTCAAAGCGTGCAATGTCCACTCCCTTGAGTGAGATTTTAGTAGTACGTGTAGTGAACTGAGGTAGTACCTCCACATCTGTTACAAGATTAATGAGATCAAAAGTTTCTGCAGGCAGCTGACTTTCTCATAGGTCAGTGAGAAAGCTGGGTCCACTTAGCCAGGAAGAGAGGGCTAGCTGACTGGCTGGAATGCCCCTTGTAGCAAGGTCAGCTGGGTTCAGGTCAGTAGGGATATAATTTCACTACCTCACACCCGATTGTGTGGGCAAACATAGAATCATTTTGACTCATTTGATAGATAGCTTAGTACCGCCTTGCTGTCTGAGAAAAACTTGATGTTTTCTACTCTGATGTTGAGTTCTTCGGAAATGGCTTCTGTTAAGTCGACTGCTAATACGATTGGACAAAGCTCAAGCTTGGGTACTGTGAGGTCAGGCTGTGGTGCCCATTTTACTTTGCTAAAAATGAAGCCCACTTTGCATTGTCCTTATATATTCACAACTCTGATGTACGCGACAACAGCGATTGCTTTTGTGGATGCATCACAAAACACATATATCTTTTTCTTCTGAGCTGTAGAAAATGGAAGTGATGTATGCATCCTGGGAATCTTCAGTCCTTCAATCTCTTGTAATGAGTTGTTCCACTGTAGCCAGTCCTCCTCTTTCTCCTTCGGAAGTGGTGAATCCCATTCACAGATATCTGTCTCTCAGGATAGACCAGACTTGAATGAAAATTCAACTCAACTCTACTTATATAGAACTATTTCACAACAACAGTCATCTATAGCACTGTCAAACTGTAGGGGGAAATATCACAGTTGCAGAAAGACCCCAGCAATCGCTTGATCCTCTGTGAGCAAGCACTTGGCGTTGAAGAAGAAAAACTCCCTTTTAACAGGAAGAAACCTCCAACAGAGGTTTGTTGGACTGCCCCTCCCAGAAAAGGGAGGGGCAGTCATCTGCTGTGACTGGCTGGGAGGGGAGGGGATAGAGAAGAAGAGGAATAGAACAGACATGTAGTGAGCAAAGAGCACGACGGATACTCAATCTATCGGAGGGAGCGAACAGATGTTAATGACCAGCAAAAATATTTCATTGAGAGTGAAGAAAGTAGTGAAGCCCAGTGCATCGTGGGAGGTTTCCCGGTTGTCTAAACCTATTAGCAGCATAACTTAGGGAGGGTTTAGGGTTACCTCATCCAACTCTAACTATAGTCTTTGTCAAAAAAGAAAGTTTTTAACCCTATCCTTAAAAACAGATCAAGTCTGTCTCCCAAATCCAGATTGGAACTGAATTTAGAATTAAGTTTAAAATCCTTATTCTCACTTACAAAGCTCTAAATAATCAGGTCCCTTTTTATTTAATTAAAAGATCTGATAGTACCTTATCATCCCAGCAGAACACTACGCTCCCAAAATGCAGAATTACTTATAATACCTAGAATCACCAAAATTACATTTTGCATTTACTCTGACTATCTTTGTTTGATATTAAAATCAGTTTGATAACCTGAAATATTTAAGCAGGACAAATATGCAAAAACATAAGAAACCAGGAAGGGGCAAATACTTTTTCACAGCAGTTGAACCATGTTCTGTTCAGTATATTTATATTCGACTGTTCTCTGTGTAGCCCTCAGTTATCAAGCTCCTCTCCTTTGGATTCAGGAGTCAGACTCAATCTCTGTTTTTAAGAATAGGGTTAAAACCAAATAGGGTTAAAACTTGGGCTGCCCGGTGGCGCAGTGGTTTAGCACTGTGGCAGCACAGTTTTACCCTCGGCCGGGGGATCGCGGGGATCATGAGATCGTGGGTTCGATCCCAGCCCCCGACCAACAGTGAGCTGTGTGGAGTTTGCATGTTCTCCCCGTGTTGCGTGGGTTTACTCTGGGATTTCTCCGGTTTCCTCCCGCATACCAAAAACATGTAGGTTTAGGGCGCTCGCGCACGCAGCGACCGGCAGCCGGTGGCTTGTCACCAGACTGCAAACCAAATCTACCTACGGGTACAAATAAGTAACAAAAAAAAAAACAACAAAAAAACCTTCCTTTTTGATATAGTCCATAGTTAGGGTGGGATCAGGTGTCTCTGGAACCCCCCCCCCCCCCAGTTATGCTGCTAATAGGTTTTGATGCCGGGGGACCTCCAACAATGCACTGAGCTTCACTCCTTTCTTCACTCTCAACGAAATATTTTTGCTGGTCATGAACATGTTTGTTCATGTCCAGTTGCAGCAGATGACTGCTTCTCCCTGAGCTGAGTTTTTTCCAGGTAAAAGGGAGTTTTTCCTCTCCACTATCGCCAAGTGCTTGCTCACAGGGGATTGCCTGATTGCCAGGGTCTTTCTGCAATTATGGGGGTTTCCCCTACAGTTGGAAATGCTATGAGATGACTGTTGTTGTGAAATGGCACTATATAAATAAAGTTGAACTGAATTGAGTTGGCAACTGGTTCCAAAGAAGAGGAGCCTGATAACTGAAAGCACTGCCTCTCATTGCACTTTTAAACATTCTAGGTATTACAAGTAATCCTGCATTTTGGGAGTGTAGTGCTTTATTAGGATGACAAGGTACTATCAGATCTTTTAAATAACAAGGGGCTTGATCATTCAGAGCAGGGTTGCCGAACTCCTTCCATGGAGAGATCCCGGAGAGATATGATCTCTCTTTCTAGTACCTGATCTTTGAAGTTGAAGAAAACTCACTATTGACATGAACAAACTGGAACTTATCAGATAAATAAAATCTAAACCACTGCAAAGAAGTTCCATTAAATCCAACAAGGTGATATAATCTATCAAGTAAAATATTATGATCGATAGTATCAAAGGCTGCACTAAGGTCTAAAAGGATAAGTACAGAAACAAGTCCATTATCAGATGCTATCAGAAGATTGCTAGTGACCTTCACTAAAGCTGTTTCAGTACTGTGATGAATTCTAAATCCTGACTGACTGAAACTCTTCAAATAAACTGTTCCCTGTAAGTGGTCAAATTATTGCCTAGCGACAAATCTACTAATTGTAATGGTGAACTAACCCAAGGGGATTGAACAAGCTGTTTATGGTCAACAATACACCACTTCGTAAGGGCTTTTCACCAGTAGCTACACGAAAAGTAAAAGTATCTGCTGACAAATCCCAACCAATACCTAGGCTACATTGCGTAGGTGCGGTGGTCCTGACCAAGTTGGAGGTCTTTTAAACCTTTTGTGAAGACTTCACTTGGGAAGACTCTCCTAACTTCAGGCCTGTTGGATGTAATTTTGTGGAGTCTGAGACTGGACTGGGCCAACATGTCCTGCGCTCTTTTCAGCACATCAGTTGCTTCTTTTGCATTAGGAAATGGTGTTAGTCCATCATCCACATAAAAGTGATGTACAACAAGGCATGTAGCCTCAGCATCAAATCCCTCTGTTTTTCTAATGCAGTCCTCTTCAGTCCATAGTTTGTGACTGCAGGTGAAGGACAGTTGCCAAATGCATGGATCTTCATGCAAAACTCTGAAACTTCACCGTCAAGCTGATGGTCATGAAACCACAGGAATGAAAGATAATTTCAGGGATATTCTCTGACCAAGAAGCTGTGGAGCATTTGGTGAATGTCAGACATGACTGCGACTGGTTCATCCCCGAACCTAAGAAGCACCCCAACCAAGCTGTTGTTGAGATCAGGACCCTGTAGCAGCACATTGTTGAGAGATACATTGTCATATTTTGTTCTTGAGTCAAAATCGACTCAGACCTCACTGGGTTTTTGGGGATGATAGACTCCAAAGCTTGGTAAGTACCAGCAATCTTGTTTGTTGTTCAGTGGAGCTGCTCAAGATTTTCTTCATGAAGTCCACACAATGGTCTTTCATCTCTGCTTTCTTTAGGAGAGTTCGGTGGAGAGATACATGCCAGTTGAGGGCTTGCTGACAGTTGCTGGGTAGACATTGTGTGGTGTTACTGAAAGGTAATGACACCATTCAACTATTGGAGTTATCCTTTGAGAACTCTTTATTCATAATGCGGAAGAAGGTTTCAGCATCGACTGAGGGTGCAAGTTTATCATCCTCAATTGAATATTTGAAGATATGTGTGTCTTGAGATTTGGACAGAGGTTTGCATAGTTCATGACCAAACTGTTCCTTCACATGTAGGGTGTTCTTGCCTGGCTGGAAAACACTGGGCCATCCATTTCTAAGACACTGGTCTTGAAAGTATTCACGGTTTGTCTGTGTGATCCTTTGAGACAAACGTCCCCTATGATAACCCATCCCAAGTTGAGTCATTGCACATAGGGAGCACTGTGTGGCTCATTGCATTGACTGCATACCTTATGTGCATGGATTAAATCTCTACCAAGCAACAACTGCATTTCACCTGAAGGGTCGAGCAGTGGGATTTTGTCAGCAATTGGTTTCAGGTGTTCATGGTGGCTTGCAGCTTCAGGTTTTGGGATTTCCTCCCCGCTGTTCAATAAGGGTAACCAATAACAGGTGCACTTTACCATTGACAGCCTCTACCATGAACCCACTGGCCCTTCTCCCTGTCATGTACATTGTGCCAGAACACATTTTTAGGACATAATGGAAGGCCTCTCCATGAAGGTCAAACATGTCAAGAAAGTCAGACCTTGCCAGTGATAGATTGCTCTGGTCATCCAACATCATATACATTTTCTTCTGTCTATCTGGGTGTGCTTGCACGTAGACATTGACCAGAATTATTTTTGAACAGGATTTTCATTTAAGTTTCTCTCCTCAGACTTCTGTGCAGCTCAATGTGGCTATATCATTAAGTTGTACTACTTCCTCCCCAGCATGCTCTATAGCATTTGGAGTGGACCTCTTTTCTGCCCAGTGAGGTGAACCACTGTGGAGAGCAGCAACATGACAACTATTGTTACATTCTGAAGAGCAAATATAGACCTTACAGTCTTTAGCTTGATGAGCTGTCAAGGTGCAGCACTTGAAGCATATAGAATGATCTTTCAGAAAGCTATTTCTTTCCTCAAACGTCTTTCCCTAAAAGCTCTGCACTTTCCCAGGGAGTGTAGCTTTCGGTGGATAGTACACTGCTTGTCTTCATGTTTGTTTCAGAGGTCTAAAGGGGAGTCTTTGACTTATACCTTGTTGACCGTGATAGGGGTCTTTGTCTTCCATCGTTTTGCTGGAGTTCACTCCTCTGGCTGTGTCTAGGAAGCTGAGGCCAGGTAAATACCCCTCATCTTTAGCTGCTTGAAACTGAAGAAGTAAGTCAGCTAATTCTTGCCGTTACTGGTAGTCTTTCTTTTGGGCTCTTTGGAACTTCTCTAACCTTGCAAATGGGTCCTCTTCAATGGCATCAGGGGAACTGAAACATCTGTCAAGCCATTGCCACACCATCTTGAGGCTGGTAGCTGGGCAGTTAATGTGGACTGCTCTTATTCTTTTTATGTGCTGCAGAGACTTCCCGCCCATGGAATTCTCTTTTTTACTATTAAAATGTGTATTGACATACGTAGCTGCTGGTGTGCTCCAATGCATCCTGTGCTGATATAAAGCAGATTTGTCTTCTTTATCAAGAGCTGCTGCTGCCTCTAACACTTCTGACGCTGTTAATGTGGCCTCAGCCTCATCTTCCTCTTTGTAGGCATTTAATGTGGCATCCACATGTTCTTTCTCCACTTCCATCTCTATTTTACATTTTGCATATCAGGCCTTTATTCGTGCATTTTCAGCCTTTAAACGGGTGTCTACAACAGCTACACTGACACTGGATGATTTTGACTCTGTGCTGGCTCCAGACTTAATAGAGAGCTTTGATGTTGGTAATGATGCATCGCATTCTGACCTGACTTCCATGTCACCATGTCTGCTGGAATCTGATGTCACTGACATAATACTAGAGCAGAGATGTGGTGTGTTGGCTCATAAAGATGCTTTGTGGTGAAGGTAATCTTTTCACTCTGCTGCCCTCACTACGCGTTTGCATACATAGCTATGAAGCAAGCTAAACACTCTCACATTAAGGATGCAAGCCCAAGAGCTGACTTTAGATGTTTTTAATGGAAGCCACTGTAAACCTGTAAGCCTCTAAAAACATGATATACAGAATCACTCTTATTTAAACAACAAAGTATTTACACCCTAAAGCCGGAGTGGTGGCCTAGAAGTAGAGCATCCACCCCACAATCGGGAGGTCGGGGTTCAAGTCCCAGCTGGGTCATGCCAAAGACCATATAAAAATGGAACTTCCTTCCGTCAAGCTTGGTGGTCAGCAAAAATGGAACGGAGGAGGGAAATGTGGGTGGCAGCTGCTCAGGAGGTAGAGCGGGTCGTCTAATAACCGGAGGGTTGGTGGTTCGAATCCCACTCTCTCCAGGCATCCTGACGTTGTGTCCCTGGGCAAGACACTTTATCTACCTTGCCTTCAGTGTTCATGACACTGGGTATGAATGTATATAAAATGTCCAGGAGAGGTTGTTGGCCCAGATTAACAGCCACGTTTCTTTCAGTCTGTCCAGGGCAGCTGTGGCTACAGTAGTAGCTTACCACTATCAATGTCTGTGGAGTGAATTAATAATATATCCATTGTAGGGATGTTAATGATTAACTGACTTTCGATTAATTGTTGATAAAAATTTAGTCAACTAAATTAAATTAATTGTCAATTAATTGATAACTCAACAGTCCTTTTCAATTGGAGTTTATTCTATGAAATGTAGTGGTGTTGCCATCCAGGCCAGGGCGCACGCGGTCACCCATTGCTGCATTTCAACCAAAAAAGCAAAAGAAGATGCCAAGCCCCCAGAGCGCATATGCTGTGCAGAGCAAAAAAACTTGCCCTTCCAGGTTACATTGGAGAATCACAAGTTCCAGTGGCATGTTCCAATGTCCACCCGCCTTCTTCAAATCAACAAGGCAGAGAAATGGACTGCAGCAGGCTATATGAGCACAAAAACCTGTCCCCACTGTCTTCAACCTGCCACTAGATGGAAAAACAGACCGGACTCAAGTTCCCACTGAGTTTACACACAGCAGAGGGAGTCCAGATCATAGCGGGTTTGCCTGGATTTCTGGGGTACTATGATAATGTCTAACATGGAACAGATGAAGCAGCTTTCAGTTTATTTTCCTGCTAAAACAGTCTACTAGTATATCTCAGTAAATTAGAACATGAATGTTTTTTTTAATATAACTAATAAAGATAAATTTTATAATATTGGTAATAGTCTTTAAAATAAATAAAAAATCATGACATTTGTAATTTACTGAGATCTACCCACACATAGTACACACTATACAGTGGAAAATTTGTTAAACTACAAAAATGTCATTGTCTGTAGTAAAAAAAAAATGCAAATGGTACAATAAATCATTGAGAAATATGATCATTTTTTATTCAGGATATGAAAGTTAGGTTAATTGGCATCAAAACTGGGGATTCTAAATTGTCCTTAGGTATGGCTGTGAGAGTGAATGGTTGTCTGTCTCTCTGTGTTGGCCCTGCGATGGACTGGTGATCTGTCCAGGATGGACCCTGCCTCTTGCCCAAAGATGCTGGGATAGGCTCCAGCCCCCCCCCACCCCCCCCCCCCCCCCCCCGCGACCCAAAAAGGATTAAGCGGAAGAAGATGGTTGGATGGATGAAAAAACATCAACTTTTTGTATGTTAAAGATAGACCGTATTGTACTGAGGGAAATTCAGATTCTTCAGAAAAATGCAGCTTATCAATTAGTTGTTAATTGATCGGTAAGGTGAATCAATTATTAATTAATGAATTAATTGATAACTTGCATCCCTAATCCACTGTAAAGTGTCTTAAACTGTCTATAAAAAAGCGCTATATAAACCTTTTTTTTTCCTTTGTCCTGTCAAGCAGCTTGGTGAGCAGAGCAGAAATCTGCTTCCCTTATTGTATCAAACAGATTTACTTTGCCAAAAGGAGCTTTATACAGTACACATGTATGTACTGTATATTATTTATAAACTCCTCCTGCAATAACCTTTAATAATTTATTTAAAGTGTTTTACCCACACAGGACCCGATGGGGGGATGGGGGCAGGCAGAGAAGACAAACAGACTAACACAGCTGAAACAAACAGAGGACAAGCTTTTCTGCTGAAAAGATCTCATCACAAGTCTGGTATTTGCACCTCTTAAAGGAGAGACATATGTGTGTGTGCATAGCACTATATGAAGCTGATGAATTATTATTATTAAAGCAGTAAACGCCACCGTGGCTGCACGGTGGCGCAGTGGTTTAGCACTGTGGCAGCACAGTTTTACCCTCGGCCGGGGGATCGCGGGGATCATGAGATCGTGGGTTCGATCCCAGCCCACGACCAACAGTGAGCTGTGTGGAGTTTGCATGTTCTCCCCGTGTTGCGCGGGTTTACTCCGGGATTTCTCTGGTTTCCTCCCGCACACCAAAAACATGTAGGTTTAGGGCGCTCGCGCACGCAGCGACCAGCAGCCGGTGGCTTGTCACCAGACTGCAAACCAAGTCTACCTACGGGTACAAATAAGTAACAAAAAAAAAAAAAACAAAAAAAAAAAAATGGTAGCATGACTTCAAACTCATTAAAACAGATAACAGTTAAGTCTAAACAGACCACCCTAAGTACTTGGTATCTGATGATCTAAAACTTTGCAACTAAAAAGGACAAATCACTTGCAGATCATGTTTCATGAACAAACAGGTGACACTTTCAACATACAAAACTGATTTATTTTAATTTGAAATACTTAAAGTGACACTCCGCAAATAAATCAAGTTTTTTTTTCTTGTTAACATATCTGTAACATGTTTTTTTAATAACTTACAAGACATCTCAAGAGCTGAATCACTCAAATGTCTCATATCTCTGTTTTTTTGCTCTAAAGTTTCCCTTAAGCCTCGCTCCCTGAGGAAAGGTGAGTTGACACGGAGCATTGTTGGTGACGTAACTATTCGTGGTGTTGACACATGGGTAGTGTTGCCAATCAGGACTTTTTTGGCAAACTACTTTGAAAACTTGACCCAAATTAAGATAAGATAAGATAAGATAAGCCTTTATTAGTCCCACAACGGGGAAATTCCAGGATTGCAACAGCACAGGGATAGCAACACTCAGAGCAACAATCAGAAGGCAAGAAAAAAAACAAGCAAGCAAGAGCAGCTAATAAACATATGTACGTATTACTATAAAATATATATATATACACACACACACAGACACACAGAAATTAAGATGAGTTTTACCATTAAACTGCACCAATGCAGTTTCAGCCATTATCCTGGGCCACCGTGCATACAGCTGGGCATGTCCTTCAACCAGTAAGTCTTTTTATCACAGGATTTATGCTGTTTAATGTAGTGCTAGCCACAGTTAGCCTTGCGGTATGTGGGTTGGGTCTAGTCACCGATTCTTGTCATGAACCGTGGGCTGGAGATTTCCTCCAGACTCGGTTTCATGGCTTTTTCCCTGTTTATCACTCATCTGTTGTATTTTGTGCCTTTGGGTTCATGTATTTATGCTCTGCTTGTCATTTTTCTGTTAGCTAGTGTTATATTTTAATTTTTCTGTACTTATTTATAATTATACTGGAGTATGATATTTTATTCCTTTATATCTCTGTATTGTCCCCTTTCCTGTTTGACAGCTGTCAGGAGGCGTGTAGCGTCATGTGGGCATATCCTGTTAGTTGTCAGTTTTTGATCTGTCTCCCTCTCCTGTTCACCAGCTGGTCCAAATCACCATTATGGTTCTGTCTTTCCCCTACCTTAGGTGCACCACACCTGTGATCATTCACCTTGTTATCCAGCTGTATTTAGTCTGCTTGTCTCAGTCAATCCTTGCTGCACTGTTGGATGTCTATGTGATTGTCTATCCATACTTTCATTCGGATTTCTCCTCTGTTCTACTCCCGTGTCCGCTGGGCGATGTTGGCCCAGGGACGCCAACTGTAAGTTCTTCATTATTTATGTTTTTGTCTTTTTGCACAGTTTTTGGACTTTTGTTCTGTTCTTTAATAAAATGTCACAAGTGTATCCAGCGCTTGAGTCTGTCTCTCTCCGCCTCATAGAGGTGCATATGACAGAATAGCGCAACCAAAACAAGGACTCAGCTGTACACTCGTGCATTTTTTACCTTTTTACGTTTTTTCACCCACCTGTGTTGGAGCTCTCACTATGCCTGCGTCAACCCCAGCAAGGAGTAGTCACCCACACCGGCAGAAGCCCAGCTCCTCTCCTCGTTCAGCTCCAATACAGTAGTATCATCCCGAACCGGGTCACCGGAGGAGGCCTTCCTCCTCTTCAGCAGCGATATCCCTCACGTCGAGCCATACTTTTCCTGCAGCAGGGCCCCTTTCTTGTTCTTATTCGTCCACTGTTTCGCCAGCCTCATCTCCCTCCGCTGCTGCTGCAGTCCCTGTCGCCTCGACATGCCCTCCAGCTGCTGAGAGGTCTTCTAGGTTTTCGCCAGCTATGCCCACGTCCATGTCTACAGAGGTGGCTCTTCCACACTCCACTGAGGGGCACAGGCTCATCGTAGACATGGAGAGGGATGACTGTGCACCGGCTGCAGCAGAATGCATCACACTCCAGGAGGACAAGCAAGTGTCATTTATTCCTGCCTTAATTCATGATGATGTGCCTTGCCTGATTCCTGGTAGGGAGGCTCAGGAAACGCAGTTCCCCTGTGTTCCCCTGCTGCAGCTCCCCTGAGCTCTCAGGGGAGAGCTCAGGGGAGCTGCAGCAAACCATTCGTCACCTGTCCTCTCCATGTCCTCTCCATCTGTCCCTGAGCATCCGCCGGCCCCAGGTTGGAACCACCAGACGATGGAGGAGCCTGTGGCCCAGTGGAATTGACTCCAGGACCAGCGTGGAGCCAATCCCCAGCCGCTACACCGGAAGAGCCGCCTGCATGGGTCGTGTCGCCTGGGGAGACTAGGACTGCTATAATCACATGCCTGCTGTGGAAGTTGTCACAGCAAGAGTCTACAGCCGAGCTGGAACTTCAGATGACCAAGCCTGAAACATCGTCATCAGCCGGATCGACAGAGTCCTGGACGGCAGTGGAGCTCAAGCTCAGGCAAGTGATCTCTTTTGTTTTTCTCTTTTCTGCCTTGGAGAAATCTTGCCTGGCTCTTGGTGAGGGGAGTCTGGTGCAGCCACCCGCTGCACCTGATCTCACCTTGCCGGGCTCCGCCACTGCCATTGACCTTGCCTCTCTGTCTTTGTTGTCCGAGCCTTTTCCCAGGGTCACCAGAGATGATCCAGCACAACCTGAAGTCTCCGTGGGTCCAGCCTCACCACCTGAGGTTGCCAGTGGCCCAGCCTTCCCTGCTGTGGAGGTCGTCCAGGTTCCAGTTTCCCCTGCGGAAGTCGTCACAGGTGTCCCATCCCAGCCCAGGACCTCCGTGGGTGCAGCTTTGGGCCAGGCTGGGTCCACAGTGGGTGCAGCTCCCCCTCTGCTTGAGGCCATCCTCTGGGTTCCTTCTCCTCGGTCCTCATCTCTGTGGGTGCTGCGTCTTGGCCGGGGACCCTCGTGGGTGCTGTACCCCAGTATTAGCCCGACGTGGGTGCTGCGCTCCAGCATGGGCCTACCATGGGTGCTACCGCTCAGCCCGGGGTCCACCGAGGGTGCAGCACTGGCCCAATCCAGGTCCACCGAGGGTGCAACATTGGCCCAGCCCGGGTCCACCGAGGGTGCAGCGTTGGCCCAGCCTGGGTCCACCGAGGGTGCTGCAGTGCTCCAGCCCGGAGCCACCGAGGGTGTTGCAGTGCTCCAGCCCAGAGTCACCGCGGGTGCTACAATGTCCCAGACCTGGACCCCCATGGGTGCTACTTCTCTCCCATCCAAGGCCACCGAGGGTGTTGTGGAACCCCCTCATCCTTCACTGCCAGATGTCGTTGTGGTCCTTCTCCTTCTTTCTCTGCCAGACGTCATCTTGGTCCCTCTTCCCTGGGCTTGCCCCCCGTCTGTTTGCCTTCCGGAGGGGAGACTGCCTCCTGAGTTACCTCTCCGGGACTGGTGGCTAAAGAACTCAGTTCGGCCACCAGAAAGACTCAGCCGCCGGGTAGGGTGGTCCATACTTTCCAGCAGACCACCTGATTTGTTCCACCTGGTCATCCGGTTGGAATGGAACTTTGGCAGGCCACCTGACCTGCTCCACCCTGCCAGCCACTGGGCCTGGGACTTTGGTCGGCCCACTGAACTTTTGGGCTCTGCAGGCCAGGGGGCCTAACTCCATATTTTCTGGTGTGGGTCCTAAGCGGGGTTGTTTTGTTCCCTCCTAGCCTGTTCCCCCCACCACCCTCCCTGGGTTATTGTGGTGGTGCCTGCTGGGAGGTGGTGGACAGGTTTTTCCTTTTCTTTTGATGTTACCTTGGGGGTGTCTTGGAACCACCTCTTGAGAGCGGGGGCTCTGTCCATGAACGGAGGGCTGGAGATTTCCTCCAGACTTGGTTTCATGGCTTTTTCCCTGTTTATCACTCATCTGTTGTATTTTTTGCCTTTGGGTTCATGTATTTATGCTCTGCTTGTCATTTTTCTGTTTGCTAGTACTATATTTTTATTTTTCTGTACTTATTTATAATTATACTGGGGTATGATATTTTATTCCTTTATATCTCTGTATTGTCCCCTTTCCTATTTGACAGCTGTCAGGAGGCGTGTAGTGTCATGTGGGCATATACTGTTAGTTGTCAGTTTTTGATCTGTCTCCCTCTCATGTTCACCAGCTGGTCCCAATCACCGTTATGGTTCTGTCCTTCTCCTCGCTTAGGTGCACCACACCTGTGATCATTCACCTTGTTATCCGGCTGTATTTAATCTGCTCGTCTCAGTCAATCCTGGTTGCACTATTGTATGTCTAGTCTCACGTTTCATCCGTGATTTTTCTGATCTCCTCCTGCGTCCACTGGGCAATGTCGGCCCAGGGACGCCAGCTGTAAGTTTTGTCTTTATTTATATTTTTGTGTTTCTCTCAGTTTTTGGACTTTGTTCCTTTTCTTTAATAAATGTCATGAGTGTATCCAGCATCTGAGTCTGTCTCCCTCCGCCTCGTAGAGGCATATATGACAATTCTGGTGTTTGAAGGAGGGAGGAAAGTGAAAAGAATTTGACATGAACCTTTAAGACAATGAAGAGGGGTTTTTTTGTAGAAAAAAGAGAAGAAAAAAAAAAGATACCACTTTAGATAATGTAGATTTGTTTTTATAGGGGATTTATAGCCACCAGAGTGCATCTTTAAGACTTAACTTATTGTGCTTATATACCATAAGTGAGGGGCAGAATAATGCCAATGAAACTGACATCAGGCCTGAATCGGCGACAACGCTGACTTTGTCTTGCCTGTCTCGCAGAATCCCACCACTGATGGATGTGTTCGCCAAAGTGATTTCCTGTTAATGAAACTTTGTGTAAATGGCCCATAATATTGGATTTTTTTCTTTGTTTGTTGAGGAGAGATGTAGTAATTGTTTACTGATGAAGCTATTGAGAAAGTGTCTTTGTTGTAAGCATAACTAAATACTGCCAGATCATTTCGCTCCTCATTAGTCTTATCTCTTTGTCTTAGCACGCAGCAAAAACTTATTAAGCCCTCCACCCCCAAGGTAACTGTTATAACGCCCTCTCACAGCAAATGGCATCCAAAGACTTTACATGGTACCAGTGCAAAATCTGATTTAATCCAAATGGCAGCACACCACATAAACAAGGACCTGATTTTAGTGACACTGAAAGTAAAACATTTAAAGAGAAATATTGATGAGATGCATTCTCTTTTATACTCAGAGTAAATATGCTTGTGTGGCTAAAGGAACAAAAAAAAACACTAATAAACACCGAGTCCTTGGTGATGCCTTTCATATTTTCTAGGCTCTCATAAAAGCAGGATGCTTTAATGCAGGATGATTTAACACTGACCTTCAAACAAGCTTTTATGGCCATTACTTGTAGCAAGTAGATGCTAAAAATAGTTGGAATGTCCACAGATTGGGATAAGAAAAAATGTTTTTATGAAAGTAACATGCTGTTAAGACTCCGATGTGTTACATAGCATCCCTTCTTTGAGTGCCATGCTTTAAATTCACACAGAGGTCAACAGGAGAGCCTCTGATGATATCAGCAGATCTGCTGAGTACATGCCTGCAGGGACCACAGAATATTACACCTATGGATAACACAGGACGGGTGAGTGTTCACATTATTTAAAGGTACCAGCGGCTTAAATAATTCATGCTCTCATGCCTTGCTTACATTGACTGACTTTGCAACACATTGTGGACCATTAGTGGGAGAGGAATGAAGGAAGGCTGGGGTGAGATCACTCTGGAAAAGTAAGACTGCTACAACTTCTTCACAGCAAAGCAAGACAGTCCTTGGGTTCTGAAGTGTGACTTGAAGATGTACAGTAGACAGGCCTTTGTTTCGAATGAGGGGACTACATCAGAGGAGTCGGATTCAAGCTGTCTGATAAGCCAGGGACGAGACAAACGAAGTTATCTGACATCAAAGTTGGAATCATGTGCAACTCTCCATGCCAGAAGCACTTAAGCTCCAGCACGGCTTAAAACAGTCCTGGATCGAGAAGCTATTTGATTAAAAAGAAGAAAAAAACAAGAAGAGCAATCAGTCTGTTCTCAAAAGTACAACTCAGTCAGCCCTGCATTCCAGCCAGTTTGACTTTAAAATACACACAGTGCTGTGAGAAATATTTACTCCATTCCTGATCTCTTATATTTGTGAATATTTTTCACACGTAAATGTTCCAGATCATCAAACACATTTTAATATTAGAGAAATATAACCCGAGTAAAAATACAAAATGCAGTTTTTAAATGATGATTTCATTTATTAATGGAAAAAGCTATCCAAACACACCTGGCCTACGTGGAAAAACAATTGCCCCTATATAAGATAAGATAAGATAAGATAAGCCTTTATTAGTCCCACAACGGGGAAATTCCAGGATTGCAACAGCACAGGGATAGCAACACTCAGAGCAACAATCAGAAGGCAAGAAAAAAAACAAGCAAGCAAGAGCAGCTAATAAACATATGTACGTATTACTATAAAATATATATATATATACACACACACAGACACACAGTGCAGAGCATTGTAGCTGGATGGAATAAATATATGAATATATGAACACACAGTGCAGAGCATTGTAGCTAGATGGAATAAATATGTAAATATATAAACACCCACAGTACGGAGCATTGCAGCTAGGTGGAATAAATATGCAAGTATATAAACACACACAGTGCGGAGCAATGTAGCTAGATGGAATAATATGTAGATATATAAATATATAAACACACCCAGTCCTAAATTGCCCCTAAACCCCACAACCGTCAATAACTTTTTTCAAACAAGGCCGGGAAGGTTTGAATAGCTTTTTTTCCCTGAAAAAATGAAATCGTCTTTTAAAAAATTCCTTTTTATTGACTCCGCTTACCTTTGTCTAATATCAAAATTTGTTTGAGGATCTGAAACATTTACATGAGGGCAAACACTTTTCACAGCTCTGGATAGTAAATATATTTCCTTTTTGAGCTGACCCTAGAGTCTGAAATATAACAAAAAAATATATGAGGAAACAGGCATACTTAACACATAAAGGTATAGTAGTCTGCACAGTTGAGAAAAAAATCACCAATGCTCAGTCTCAGTAAAAAATAAAAAATAAAGACAAAGTCTGTATGCACTGTTCCTGAGGAGTTGGTCTGATATAGCAAGTTCCATCATTTTTAAAGCAGTTATCCTTAAGATAATTATGCCTCGGTGAAATGGAGGCATACGATAGTCGGTTATTGTGTCTGTTTGTGGCTCTGTGTGTGTGTGTGTGTGTGTGTGTGTGTGTGTGTGTGTGTGTGTGTGTGTGTGTGTGTGTGTGTGTGTGTGTGTATCTGTCCGTCTGTCTGCCTCTCTGTTTCAGCTCGCCCGGTGAAAATTAAGTGGAACTAAAGGCTTGTATCATTGTATCGCCATATTTTCTCAACTTTTAATATGCCAGAATTTCAAAATAATGCTTTGTTTTTGAAATAAACACAAAAATAGCTCACCTTTACCATCAATGGGACGGTACTGCTCATGCACCCGAAAACTCCTGCCAGAGGGAAGTACAGAACAATCCACCAATACTGGGTGAATAAATGTCCATCTTTTTGCACGACAGTTTTCTTCCTCTGCCACTAAACATCAGAAGCTCCTGCTTGTCTTGATTGTCATTGTATTTACGTACTTCCATCACTTCCACCATTTAAAAAGTCTACCACCGTGCTCTTCTTTTGTATTTGGATTGCAGCTGTTCAAATCAGGTTGGTGGCTCTTGGCTGCTGCCAACAGTATGGACATGTGAACTGCAGATTATTTTCACTGTGCATGGTTGTACTCCGAAACTACTGGATGGATTTGGATGAAATTTTTACCAGAGGTGGTCCTTGGGCTAGAGAGGAGCCCATAACATTTTCTTGATGATCTGGGAACACATACGTTCACCAAGGCTCTGGCACCAAGGCATCAGCACCTTGATGCTTTCATATATGTAATGAACCCTAAAATTAATCATGAGGTGTCACCATTGATTAAATATTTATGCTGAAAACTGGCTTCACAAAGAGAAATGTTAAAGTCTGGATATTCCTTTTTCAAAGTTCACAATCCATTTGGCTACACTGCATCCTAGAACCAAAACTAACCACCAAGCAAACAACTAGGGGTGAGTGGTGTCATGGCCGCCAATTAGGCGCACCTGCGCACACACCTGTCTGCTATCTGGCTCTGCCTATTTAATCTGTGAGACCCAGAGATCAGCGCGGAGTTGTCTGCTTCCTTCCCAGGAGACTCATCTCACCAAACACTACGCTGAGTTTAGAGCCTTGTCTACTCTTCAGTGCTTCAGCCTGCCTCTGGACTCTTCCCCAACCGGCAGCCAAGTAAGCCTTTATTATTCTTTTCACCTTTTCAACTACCCCTGTGCACAGGCGGTATAACCTTGGCGACGGACTCTCCTCCACCTGGCGGCGGACCTCCCTACTCTGTTTAGCTCCCCACTGCATCTCCTACGGGGCAACCGCTGCTGTCCTCCTGGCCTGGGCCGTCGAGCCAACATGAGGGCTTCTCCTACACTGCAAACAGTAAGGACTGTTATAACGGGTGATTCTCCTGCCTGGATTCTCTCTAACTGTCCCTCTGCTCTGTCCTTAGGGGTGCCGGGTTGAACGGTGCTCTGCTCACCCCAAGCTGACTCATCCACGCACTACACACACATCACAGACACCCACACCCACACACTCACATGATTATAAATAAAAGGCTAATTGTGTCATCTCTGTGTCGTGTCTGCTTCTTGGGTCAAAAACCATGTCAGTACGACTCCACCAGAGTGACCCAGCAGACAGCGCACTAGCGCGCAAGGTTAACAACTTGGAAGCTCGGGCTGACCAGTTAGCCTATCAGCAGCAAACAATTCTTACACAGCTAACTAGAGTTACTGATCGGTTTGATGGCCTGACTAACACGCAGGCTTTCCCTACAGCTCCCGTTAGCTCCCCCGCTCCTGTTAGCTCAGTCACTAGCCAGGCTACGTCAGGCTCCCTGTCACAACTTACCCTTGTACCCACTCCCACCCGTTTTAGTGGTAAGCTAGGAGAGGCTAGGGGTTTTTTGTTACAGTGTAACATTGTTTTTCAGCGAGTGCCGGGGAATTTTCTTTCTGACCATAGCTGTATTGCTATGTGATTAACGTGTTAGAAGTGCGTGCATTAGCCTGGGCTTATGCCGTCATGGCTAGGGCTAGCTATGCTTCTCTTACCTACTCACAGTTTACTAGTGAGTTTAGAGAGGTGTTCGACCACTCTGACCAGGATAGTGAGCTTACCTCCCAGTTGTTGAATTTGAAGCAGGGGGCTAGAGCAGTTGCCGATTACGCCATAGACTTCCGGGTCATGCCCCCAGAGGTGGGGTGGGAGGATGCCTCATTATGTAGCACCTTTGTCAGAAGCCTTTGCTCTAGCCTGCGGGATGAGTTAGACCTCTTAGAGAAGCCCTCTAACTTAACTCAGCTGATTTCCTTGGCGATTAGCCTCGACAGTAGACTGAGGGAGTGGGCGGCCTAACGTAAGACTTCCGGTCACTCAAGTAGTCAGCCCCGCCGCTCCCTACAGCCCCCTATATTGGTGATACCCCCAGCCGACTCCCCAGATGAGCCAGAATCTATGGTGACAGGTCGAGTTAAGTTGTCTGCTGCGGAGAAACAGCGACGCAGGGAGTTGGGCTTATGTGTTTACTGTGGGAGTGAGGAGCATGAGCTTGAGGTTTGCCCTGTACAGCCAAAAGGGGGAGTCCGTGCGTTGCAGTAGGGGGACTCACGGACTCACCTCAGTTAAATCCCCTCTCCAGCTTCCAGATTCCCATCCGTTTCTGTTTCAAACACAAGGAATTTACCACACATGCACTCATTGACTCCAGGGCCGAGCAGAGCTTCATCTCTGGGGAACTGGCAACCCAGTTGGGGCTTCCCATTCAGTTATTGGAGACCCCCTTAAAACTGATCACCCTCTCTAAAGCCCCTTTTGCTGTAGTTTCCCATCGGACCGTCCCTGTGTCTGCGATTACATCGGGCAACCACCGTGAGGAGCTGAGGTTGTATGTGCTGCCAATCTCTTCATCCCCAGTTATCCTCAGCTATCCTTGGCTTTGCCTGCACAACCCCGCCATAGACTGGCGGTCCGGGAGTGTCTGTGCCTGGAGCTCTTTCTGTTTCAGTGCCTGCCTTCAGTCCGCTGCATGCTCGCCATCCGTGCCTCTAAGTGTCCCGATCCCTGCTCCTCCTGATTTGGCGAAGGTCCCTCCCGAATACCACGACTTGGGGGCCGCCTTCAGCAAGACTCAAGCCCTTTCCCTTCCCCCCCACCGCCCTTATGATTGTGCCATTAATCTCCGCACTGGAGCTCCACTGCCATCCAGCAGACTCTACAACCTGTCTGCCCCGGAGCGGGAAGCGATGGAGACGTACATCAAGGAGTCTTTGAGCTCAGGCATAATCCGGCCATCGTCAGTGGTGGGGGCGGGCTTTTTCTTCATTGGCAAGAAGGATGGCTCACTGAGGCCGTGTATAGACTTTTGGGAATTAAACAACATAACCATCAAGGATAAGTACACTCTTCCACTCATTAATTCAGCCTTTGATTCCCTCCAAGGTGCCTCTTGGTTTTCCAAATTGGACCTGCATAACGCCTATCATCTGGTGCGGATCCGGGAGGGCGATGAATGGAAGACGGCGTTCCGGGCCCCTAGTGGACATTTTGAGTATCTAGTCATGCCATTCGGGCTGACTAACGCCCCTGCCGTCTTTCAGAGGCTAATTAATGATGTGTTGAGGGATTTTTTGGGCACATTTGTGTTCGTGTATCTGGATGACATTCATCAGCCGGACGTCGTTCCTGGGGTTTATCATCTCTCACAATGAGGTCATCCCCGACCCAGATAAGATTAAAGCGGTGGCAGAGTGGCCCACTCCATCATCCAGAAAGCAGCTCCAACAGTTTCTGGGATTTGCTAACTTTTACCACCACTTCATTTAGAATTACAGCCGGATTGCTCTCCCCCTAACCTGTTTGACCTCTCCCAAGGTTCCGTTTTGGTGGATTGAGGAAGCGGCGGCAGCCTTTACCGAACTAAAGACCAGGTTCTCGTCCTCTCCTATCCTGACAAAGGTGGACCCTGCTCTCCAGTGCTTGGTGGAGGTGGATGCCTCGGACTTGGGGGTGGGGGCAGTCCTTTCCCAGAGATCTCTGGTGGATGGCAAGATTTGACCCTGTGCGTTCTTCTCCCGGCGCCTATCGTCAGCTGAGCGCAATTACGACATCGGTGACAGGGAACTCTTGGCCATCAAGCTCGCCTTGGAGGAGTGGCGTCATTGGTTGGAGGGGGCCTCCCAGCCGTTCATTGTATGGACTGACCACAAGAACTTGGAATACCTTCGGACGGCCAAGCACCTGAACTCCTGCCAGGCCCGCTGGTCCTTGTTTTTTGGAAGATTTGACTTCACCATTACCTATCGTCCCGGGTCAAAGAACACGAAGCCTGACGCCTTGTCCCGCCAGTTTGCCTCGGAGACTACTGAGACACCCGAGCACCCTATCCTACCCCCATCGTGTGTCATGGGCGCCATCTCCTGGGGTAACAAGGACAAGGTTTTGAAGGCTCTGGAGGATGAGCCTGACCCGGGCGGGGGGCCGGCAGGTAAACTGTTTGTTCCGTTGGCCGTCCGGGGGGAGGTTATTCATTGAGACCACTCATTTAAGTTCTCGTGTCACCCGGGGCAGGGACGCACAGTGGAGCTGATTCGTAGGACGTTTTGGTGGTCATTGCTGCAGAAGGATGTCAGGGAGTACATCTGGGCCTGTCTTCAGTGTGCCACCGGGAAAATGTCTTCTTCTCCTCCAGCTGAGTTACTCCATCCCTTCCCCATCCCCGGCAGACAGTGGTCCCACGCGGCTCTGGATTTCATTACCGGCCTCTCATCATCCAACCACAACACGGTAGTCCTTACATTGGTCAACAGGTTCTCCAAGGCTGCCCATTTCGTCCCCCTGCAGGGGCTGCCCACGGCCAAGGAGACGGCGGATCTTCTGGTCCAGCATGCAGTTCGGCTACATGGAATCCCAATGGACATCATCTCGGACCGGGGTCCCCAGTTCGTGTCCCAAGTCTGGAGGTCGTTTTGCAGTGCCTTGGGGGCCACAGCCAGTCTATCTTCAGGGTACCATCCTCAAACCAACAGGCAGTGTGAACGAGCAAACCAGGAATTGGAAGCCGCGCTGCGGTGTGTCGCCACCACCAACCCCTTGTCTTGGAGCTCCCACCTCCCTTGGATTGAGTATGCTCATAACACCACCATCTCATCAGCCATAGGCATGTCTCCCTTCCAGGCCTCACTAGGTTACAATCCCCCACTGTTCCCGGAGGAGGAGGGGGACATCGCGGTTCCCTCTGTTCGAGCACACCTGCAGTGCTGTTGTCAGATCTGGAGAGCTACCTGGGAGGCGCTGCAACACACAGCTGAGCGCAACACATCAGTGGCCAACTGTCACAGGGCTCCAGCTCCCGCCTACCGGGTGGGCCAACAGGTATGGCTGTCCACCAAGCATATTGATTTAAAGGGTGAGAGGAGGAAGATGTCCCAAAGGTTTATTGGACCCTTTAACATCACCCAAATTATTAACCAAGTGTGTGTACGACTACCCCCCCCCCCCCGCCGCATCTGTCCTTCTTTCCACGTCTCCCAGGTCAAGACTGTCTGCTCAAGCCCCTTGTGTCCTCCACCCAGGGACCCACCGCCACCGATGATAATCAACGTCGACTCGGCTTGGAAGTTCAACGCCATTCTGGACGTCCGACGCCGGGGTCACGGTCTGCAGTACCTGGTGGATTGGGAGGGCTATGAGCTGGAGTGGAGATCCTGGGTGCGCCCTTCCTTCGTGCTGGACAAGCAACTCATCAGGGACTTCCATCAGGCACACCCGGGTAGGATGGATCAACCGCCGAGAGGCGTGTTGTTGGGAGGGAGTACTGTCATGGCCGCCAATTAGGCGCACCTGCGCACACACCTGTCTGCTATCTGGCTCTGCCTATTTATTCTGTGAGACCCAGAGATCAGCGAGGAGTCGTCTGCTTCCTTCCCAGGAGACTCATCTCGCCAAACACTACGCTGAGTTTACAGACTCCTCTACTCCTCAGTGCTTCAGCCTGCCTCTGGACTCTTCACCAACCGGCAGCCAAGTAAGCCTATAGTATTCCTTTCACCTTTTCAACTACCCCTGTGCACAGGCAGTGTAATCTTGGCGGCGGACTCTCCTCCACCTGGCGCGGACCTCCCTACTCTGTTTAGCTGCCTGCTGCATCTCCTACGGGGCAACCGGTGCTGTCCTCCTGGCCAGGGCTTCTCCTACACTGCAAACAGTAAGGACTGTTATAACAGGTGATTCTCCTGCCTGGATTGTCTCTAACTGTTGGGAGGGAGTACTCTGTGTAAGTCATCTCTGAGTCGTGTCTGCTTCTTGGGTCAAAAACCATGTCAAGTGGTATCTACAGCCGTGCACAAAATTGTTGGTACCGCTCTGTTAATGAAAGAAAAACCCACAATGGTCACAGAAATAACTTGAATCTGACAAAAGTGGTAATAAATAAAAATTCCATCAAAATTAACCAATGAAAATCAGACAATGCTTTTGAATTGTGGTTCAACAGAATTACTTTAAAAAAACAAACTCATGAAACAGGCCTGGCCAAAAATGATGGTACCCCTAGAAAAGATTGAAAATAATGTGACCATAGGGACATGTTCAACCAAGATGTGTCCTCTAATTAACGTCACAGGTGTTTACAAACTTGTAATCAGTCAGTCGGCCTATTTAAAGGGTGACAAGTAGTCACTGTGCTGTTTGGTCTTATTGTGTGTACCACACTAAACATGGGCCAGAGGAAGCAAAGGAGAGAGTTGTCTCAGGAGATTAGAAAGAAAATTATAGACAAGCATGTTAAAGGTAAAGGCTATAAGACCATCTCCAAGCAGCTTAATGTTCCTGTGACTACAGTTGCACATATTATTCAGAAATTTAAGATCCACGGGACTGTAGCCAACCTCCCTGGACATGGCCGCAGGAGGAAACTTGATGAAAAATGGAAGAGGCGGATAATACGAATGGTAACAAAAGAGCCCAGACCAACCTCTAAACACATTCATGGTGAACTCCAAGGTCAAGGTACATCAGTATCAGATTGCACCATCCGTCGTTGTTTGAGCCAAAGTGGACTTCATGGGAGACGACCAAGGAGGACACCACTGTTGAAAACAAATCATAAAAAAGCCAGACTGGAATTTGCCAAACTGCATGTTGACAAGCCACAAAGCTTCTGGGAGAATGTCCTATGGACAGATGAGACAAAACTGGAACTTTTTGGCAAGGCACATCAGCTCTATGTTCACAGACACAAAAATGAAGCATACAAAGAAAAAAAACACTGTCCCTACTGTGAAACATGGAGGAGGTTCTGTTATGTTCTGGGGCTGCTTTGCTGCATCTGGCACAGGGTGTCTTGAATCTGTGCAGGGTACAAGGAAATCTCAAGACTATCAAGGTATTCTAGAGAGAAATGTGCTGCCCAGTGTCAGACAGCTTGGTCTCAGTCACAGGTCATGGGTCTTGCAACAGGATAATGACCCAAAACACACAGCTAAACACCCAGAAATGGCTAAGAGCGAAACATTGGACTATTCTAAAGTGGCCTTCTATGAGCCCTGATCTAAATCCTATTGAACATCTGTGGAAGGAGCTGAAACATGCCGTCTGGAGAAGGCACCCTTCAAACCTGAGACAACTGGAGCAGTTTGTTGATGAGGAGTGGGCCAAAATACCTGCTGAGAGATGCAGAAGTCTCAATGACAGTTACAGAAATCATTTGATTGCAGTGATTGCCTCAAAAGGTTGTGCAACAAAATATTAAGTTAGGGGTACCATCATTTTTGTCCAGGCCTGTTTCACGAGTTTGTTTTTTAAAATAATTCTGTTGAACCACAATTCAAAAGCATTGTCTGATTTTATTGGTTAATTTTCACAGATTTTTTATTTATTACCACTTTTGTCAGATTCAAGTTATTTCTGTGACCATTGTGGGTTTTTCTTTCACTAACAGAGGGGTACCAACAATTTTGTCCACGTGTGTAGTTACAAATATTCAAGTACATGTACTGAAGGAGCTTTTTCAAAAAATTGAGGGGTGTACTCACTTTTGTGAGTACACCCCTCACATTTTTGATAATATTTTAATCTATCTTTTCATGAGACAACACTGAAGATTTGATACTTTGATACAATTTAAAGTAGTCAGTGTTCAGCTTGTATAGCAGTGTAAATTTGCTGTTCCCTCAAAATAACTCAGCACACAGCCATTAATGTCTAAACCGCTGGCAACAAAAGTGAGTACACCCCTAAGTGAAAATGTCCAAATTGTGTCCAGTTAGCCATTTTCCCTCCCCGGTGTCATGTGACTCGTTAGTGTTACAAGGTCTCAGGTGTGAATGGGGAGCAGGTGTGTTAAATTTGGTGTTATCACTCTCACACTGTCTCATACTGGTCACTGGAAGTTCAACATGGCACCTCATGGCAAAGAACTCTCTGAGAATCTGAAAAAAGAATTGTTGCTCCACGTAAAGATGGCCTAGGATATAAGAAGACTGCCAATACCCTGAAACTGAGCTGCAGCACGTTGACCAAGACCATACAGTGGTTTAACAGAACAGGTTCCACTCAGAACAGGCCTCGCCATGGTCGACCAAAGAAGTTGAGTGCACGTGCTCAGCGTCATATCCAGAGGTTTTTTTTGAAAATAGACATTAAGTGCTGCCAGCATTGCTGCAGAGGATGAAGGGGTGGGGGGTCAGCCTGTCAGTGTTCAGACCATATGCCACACACTGCATCAAATTGGTTTGCATGACTGTCGTCCAAGAAGGAAGCCCCTTTTAAAGATGATGCTGACATGTTTCAGGACCCAGGAGGCAGGCACTGACACGAGTAGATAGTGACAATAATCCTTTTATTGTAAAGTGAGAGAATGTAGTGCGTGAGTGAGTGCAAGTATGGAATTCTGGTCGCTGGAACTGAGCAGTCCGGCTGGAGACCTGGCAACCCTGTAACACACAAGCAGATACAATTACCGCTGTTCAGTACTCGTGAGTAATTGTAGATGAAGGGGCTTACTTGGGTGATCCACAGGTAGCGTCCTGCTGACTTCCAGCGGCCGTGCAGCGTGGAGGTGAATGTGCTCGTGGCCGTGGTAGTGAATACACCTGTTGCTGTGACGATGACAGTTCCTGTGATGGTGATGGCAGTGTTTCCACAGACCGTGACGATGACAGTTCCTGTGATGGTGATGGCAGTGATTCCACAGACCGTGACGATGACAGTTCCTGTAGCTGAAACAATAACAGCTCTTGCAGCTGTGGTGATAGACGTACCCGTAGCAGAGGTGGTAGCGAGGAGCTATGTGGCTGAGATGGCAACGCCCCGTCGGCTGGGGAAGTTGGTCCGCCGCCTGGGAGGTCCACCTGTGCACAGGGGTAGAGGCAAGGAGTAGAGTAACAAACAGTTCTCTTACGTGGCAGTTCCTGACAAGACGTTCTTGACTGAGCTTGGGAACGAAGTTCTGGTTCATGCTCCGATGAGGAGGACAGACGACTCCATGACGGGCTGTCAGCAACACTGGCCTTTAACAGCCGCTGATTGGCACCTGTTGGTCTGTGCGCAGCTGGGACTGATGAGACCGATGATGGCCCAGAGGCCGCCATGACAGATGCACAAGAAAGCCCGCAAACAGTTTGCTGAAGACAAGTAGACTAAGGACATGGATTACTGGAACCATGTCCTGTGGTCTCATGAGACCAAGATAAACTCATTTGGTTCAGATGGTGTCAACCGTGTGTAGCGGCAACCAGGTGAGGAGTACAAAGACAAGTGTGTCTTGTCTACAGTCAAGCATGGTGGTGGGAGTGTCATGGTTTGGGGCTGCATGAGTGCTGCCAGCACTGGGGAGCTACAGTTCATTGAGGGAACCATGGATACCAACATGTACTGTGACATACTGAAGCACAGCATGTTCCCCTCCTTTTGGAAACTGGGCCGCAGGGCAGTATTCCAACATGATAACCACCCCAAACACACCTCCAAGACAACCATTGCCTTGCTGAAGAAACTGAGAGTAAAGGTGATTGACTGGCCAAGCATGTCTCTAGACCTAAACCCTACTGAGCATCTGTGGGGCGTCCTCAAACGGAAGGTGGAGAAGTGCAAGGTCTCTGACATCCACCAGCTCTGTGATGTCATCATGGAGGAGTGGAAGAGGATTCCAGTGGTGACCTGTGAAGCTCTAGTGAACTCCATGCCCAAGAGAGTTAATGCAGTGCTGGAAAATAATGGTGGCCACACAAAATATTGACAGTTGTGGCACAATTTGGACATTTTCACTTAGGGGTGTACTCACTTTTGTTGTCAGCAGTTTAGACATTAATGGCTGTGTGTTGAGTTATTTTGAGGGGACAGCAAATTTACACTGACTAATTTACATTGTATCAAAGTGTCATATCTTCAGTGTTGTCCCATGAAAAGATATAATAAAATATTTACAAAAATGTGAGGGGTGTACTCACTTTTGTGAGATAGTATATATACAGTCATGTAAAAAATTTGGACACCCTTAAATATTCAGTTCTTTATTAAGAAATGTTCACATATCTATGTCTAACCTTGTTTTTGGTTTTATTTGCATTTTTTTGTTATTTATTTTAGCCATTGTAAGTGAGAATGAATGTGGGGTGTCCTAAAAAAGACATGGGGTGTCCTAATTTATTCCTGTCTATTTGTTTAGAATTATATTTTACAGAAAATTTGTAAAAAGTCTTTAATTCATTTTTAATTGCTTAGTTGTATTACATGAATCTCTCATCATTTTTAACATTGATATTAAATGTCCATATGTCCAAATATGTTAAAAAAAATCACAGGCTTATACAGGGTGTCTTAATTTTTTCCATAGTGGTGTATGTATACATTATATTTACATTATACATGTATATTTAGCTGTACTCTGCATTAAAATAGTCTTCTCTGATTGCTTGTTTATAAGGTAATAGAGCAATAACTGCATCTTTAGTCAGTAGTGAATTCATTTTCAGAAAATATAATTTTATTGCCTCCACCATGGAGGTAATATCTGTTTGTTAGCAGGATTCATCGTCGGCCTCCGTCAGTCTATGATGACCATGGAAGAGAATCCAAAGCCCTTCCAATAGTTGTTGTGTAATCCTGCTAACAAACATGGAGGTAATATCTGTTTGTTAGCAGGATTACACAACAACTATTGGAAGGGCTTTGATGAAATTTTTCCCGAGAGGTGGCTCTTTGGCTGCTGATGCACCCATTAGATTTTGGAGACTATCCATGAGTGCATACATCTGCCAAGGCCCTATCTTCTAATTTAATGTGATCGTTCATTCATTCATTGACACAATTACACAAAAACTTCTCAACAAATTTGGTAGTGTGGCTGATGGTACAGATGGCAGTATGGACAGAGAGAAGGAAGAAGAAAGGAGGAGAGGGACAGTTGGAGCCTTGGGGGAGGTATGCACTCTCGAAGTATGGATGGAGGACAGACAGAGGCAGCGAGAGAGGAAAAGATGGCCCAATGGAGCCTTGGCAGAGGTATGCACTCTCTGAGTGCCCTCTAGTTAATAACTTTTCTTCCTTGAAATCAGTATTGACATCATTGTTTTATTTTTGCATTGCAAGTTTGAACAAAAGTTGCAAAGATAAGTATATTTTAAAAAAAACACCATAATTTCGCCACAAACTGTCTCAAATCTATTAGAAAAAATAGTACATTTATTAACTCACCCTTGGCCGAGGGATCCTGGGATCGATCCCAGCCCCTGACCAACAGTGATCTGTGTGGAGTTTGCATGTTCTCCCCGTGTCTGCATGGGTTTACTCCGGGATTTCTCCGGTTTCCTCCCACAGGCCAAAAACATGCAAGTTAGGTTAATTGGCATCAAACTGGGGATTCTAAATTGTCCTTAGGTATGACTGTGAGAGTGAATGGTTGTCTGTCTCTCTATATTGGCCCTGCGATGGACTGGCGATCTGTCCAGGGTGGACCCTGCCTCTCACCCAAAGATGCTGGGATAGGCTCCAGCCCCCCCGTGACCCGAAAAGGATTAAGCGGAAGAAGATGGATGGATGGATAGAAATTAAAAATACAAATTTAAAAGAAAAACAAATACATTTACATCAGTTTTACTGAGGAAAAACTCATCATGTACAAGAATAAAATCTCAAATGTATAAGAAAATACTGTATACATGTAAAGGGGCAAAAGAATAAATTTATGTGAAAAATCATTCAGATTTTTTTTTTTTTTTGATTTTGTATACTTTATTGATCCCCAGAGGGGAAATTGAAGGCATTCACCTGGATGGATGAAGCAGCCACGGTGCGGCACTATCCCTTTACCATTCACACCTAGGGCCACTTTAGAGTCTCCAATTAACTTAACCCCTTGCACTCTGGTCAATTTCCCTAAAAACGCCAAAAAATAACGTACCCAAAGTAAATCAAAAGCTGTTCTTCAACCCTTTGCAGCAGCATCATGGGCTTGGTCTCATTTAAAAGAAAACACTTTGAATTTTTTGGCGAAACAGTCATAATCTCTCTAAGTGCTCCGGCCACTGAGTAACAGTCATCTAAACATACTAAACTTGAAGAAAATAAATTTCACCTGGGTGTTTTTTGGATACAAATGCTTGCAAATAACACACAGCTGTCAGATCCGGGCTGGTAAATGCAACAGAAATGTAGAACCAAGTGTTATCCAGCTGAGGTCAAAATTTAGTAACAATACCACAAAAAATGAATATATTACACAGCTTTTTTCTTAGGTTGTTCCCAGGCGTTTTTGAACTGTGCCAAATTGTGCCAAATGGCACAGTTTGGAAAAACCTCTATAACTTTTGAATGATTCAATATAGAGGCTTCATCTTGGGCTCTAATGAAAGGTGACACTCAGGGCTGTGTGTTTGTGTGTGGGGGGTTGTTTATTCATTCATTCATGAATGAATGAACAAACAAGCCCCCACACACAAAGAAGCATGCCACGTAAAAAATGTGTGGCTTTTTTTTACAAGAAAAAATAACCTACAGTGCACTAAAAATTATTCTAAAATATCTGTAATGTAGAAGATAACAACTCCCACCCACCCCCGCTACAGAGGACGGACATCGCCCATCGCCACATGACGGAACAGTCATGTGGCGACCGCGGTGCACAGTCCCCGCGGTCTACTACGCACAGTTGTACTGAAATATCTGCAATATATCTGAAATCCGCTACAGAAGAGTAGCGGAGTGGGGGGTGGGGGGCGTTCACGGTCCAGTCTACTACGCACAGTTGTAATTTACCGATCAGTCAAAAGTCATTTTTGATTACAATTTTCAGGGATAAAGAATAATTTAGCTTATAACACTTACCTGTCCACAACAGCAGTGTCGCTGGCGAACTTCTCTTCCTCATTGTCAGACAAACATGACGCTGGTCCGCTTGTTACGGACTCGTGGTTCTGGTCACGCAACCCGGTCAAACCATGATTCCTTATTGTGGTTTTGCGCTTCCATGATTGCGGTTTTGGCAAACGATTTTTCAAAACAAATAAGAACAGTAGTAAGAAAAAAGGACTGGCGAACGCGTGTGTGTCACCCAACCTTCGTCGTCGGCCTCCGTCAGTCTATGATGACCATGGAAGAGAATCCTAAACGTCTACTCTGCTGGGACAGCACCGCCTGTGGCTGAACAGGCCGATGCGCGAATGGCAGTCCCTGTCAACACAGGTCGCACGTGTGGGTGGTCTCCGTGCTGCTGGGTCTGTGGCGGTCCTTCCTGCGGGTCCTTTTTTCATCTGCTGCAGCAGTCATTCTCTCTTCACCCAGCCTTACACAAAACAGATTTTGCAAGGGACGCACACTTTCAAACTTCTGTGCTTCAATTGGCTCGCTGCATTCGCAGCCGTTGGTAGGTGGGTCCTTCTTGCTAGGTTTTCAGTCATTGGTTCTTCAAGGTTTCAGAAACCCAATTCAAGGCTCCTAAACCAATCAAAGCACTCCTTTGGCTTTCTGTTCGCGGCTGTGTCTGTAGTGGAAGAACGGAAATGCAGCTTTTTTTTCCAGTGCGCACTAGGACGCACAGTGAGGGCGCCCTTGTGCGCTCTAGGACGCAGAGACGTGTCCGCCCGCGGTACACCGGAGTGCAAAAGGTTAGCTTGCATGTTTTTGGCCTGTGGAAGGAAACCGGAGAACTCCCAGAGTAAACCCACGCAGACACGGGGAGAACATGCAAACTCCACACAGATCACTGTTGGTCAGGGGCTGGGATCGAACCAGGGATCCCAAGGCCAAGGGTGAGTTGCTGTGCTGCCGCAGTGCTAACCACTGCGCCACTGCACCGCCCAATTAATTCACATGGAGGTCAAAAATGTAGGAAACCTCAAATTTGCAAGAGTTAAGTTGTTACTCTAGACAAGCAACTTTTTAAATAGATCCTTTCTTATTCTTGCTCAAGTAATTTTTTGGTGGGGGACTATTCTTTTTTGTAATTAAATAATTAAAGTTATGAGGTGACACTGCTGTTATTTGACTCTAGTTTCTGGCCAATCTATGTGCCTGTGCAGACGACCAGATGCCACTGACTGCATAGCTTCCTTAATGGAAGTACTATAATCTTTGTCCTGGCTTTTCCATGGACAACATGCACAGAAAACCTCACCTAGGATGTGTCCGCAGGACCGTTCTTGTCAGGTGCCTTAATCAACTCAGCTGACTCCGTTCAAGCTCTGAGTTTAGCTCTCATTAACCTTGAAACTTCTCCTTGGATATGAGATCAAACACACTGCAGAGTCATCTTATTTCATCACTTTTGTCCTTATGGCGGACACATACAGTCATCAAAAAATTAGGACACCTTGAATAAGCCTGTGTGTTTTTTAGCATATTTGGACATATGGATATTTAATATCAATGTTAAAAATACTGGGAGATTCATGTAATACAACTAAACAATTAAAAATGAATTAAAGACTTTTTTCAAATTTTCTGTAAAATGTAATTCTAAACAGATAGTGACAAATAAATTAGGACACCCCAATCTTTTTTTTTTTGGACACCCCCACATTCATTCCCACTTAAAATGGTTAAAATAAATGTTATAAAATGCAAATAAAAAAAAACAAGGTTAGACATAGATATGTGAATGTTTATTAATAAAGAACTGAATATTTAATGGGGTGTCCTAATTTTTTTCACATGACTGTATGTCCTTATGTGGTCACAGGCGGGTGTAGGGAACACGGATTGGCACACTGAGCCCTATTATGACGATCGTCAATGGACTTTTACACCAGACTTCCTGCCATATGGCTGTGTTTTTGTTAGTTTCTGTTAGTGCATTGTCTGTTTTTTGCGCTTTTGATCATACCATCTAATTAATTGTAGACAGTATGCCCACTTCACGCTGGGAGGTGGAGGCTCATTTCAAAGAGGTGTGGCAGTGCCCAGTGGTTCCTCTGGCTTAAAGACCTTGGCGCAATGGCAACATATTTTTCCGGTGGGGGGGGGGGGGGAACCACACATGACACGATTGTAACTGGAAATTTAATCTTACACTATTTCTTTTTATTTTTTTTAATTTTGCACAGTAATGTTGCATAATGGAACTTACCATTTGAAGTATTGTACTAACAAGGCTGGAATGTTGGAATATTGGGACAGTTGGGGTCCCACCCAGATGTCCTGTGTTTGGACTTTTTACTGGTGTCATCCTTCTCTCTTTCCTCTGCTCTCACCTCTCCTGGACCCTCTGCCTGTACACTTTCCTCTCCTTGGCTCCTCTCTTCTGTCTCATCTTTCCCTCTCTGAGCTCTGTCTAATACAGCTTCTCTCTCTGTCTGTGGTGGTATAGAAACAGGCTAGAAAATACCAAGTGTCATGTTTTGTCCTGCAGGATTTTTTTTTTTTCATGGTTTACATAAATAACGAAAATGTGTATTTTTTTGGTATTTTTATTCTAGTGTTTCTTTTTTTTTTCCATTGACAAAAAGTAGAAAAGGGAAGGGGGGGGGAAACATTATAACAGGAATTTACTCATTCATACTTAAATTATATGATCAGAGGTGGGTATAGTAGCCAGAAATTCTACTAATGTAAAAGCAGGGCTTTGAAATTAATAATTAAAGGTAGACAACCAAAAAATTTCTAGTTGAGTTAAGGTTGCAAAGAGCACCCACTTAAAAACTTGAGTAATTACTTCAGTCTTGAAGGTTTGAGGTTTTTCTCCAAAATTTATAACAATTTTCTTTTAGTTTTCTACTTTTCTCTGTAAATTTTTCTAAATTTGAAACCATTTTCCTCAAATTTGTGATTTTCCCTTGTACATTTGAGACTATTATAAATTTGTGGATTATTTTATGGCTAATGTTTATCTTTTTTTAATCCAATCCAACTTTATTTATAAAGCTCTTTAAAAACAACAGCTGACACAAAGTGCTGTACATCAACAATAAATAAAATTTAAAAATAATAAAATACAGCTAAAGTACAAAACAGCACAAACAAAACAACAGTCATACAATAGAGACAATAAGAAATAATAAAATCAATGTCTCAAACTGGGTCAAAGGCCAGAGAATAAAAATGGGTTTCAAGAGGAGTTTTAAAACTGGACGGTGAAGAGGCCTGTCTGGTGGACAAAGGCAGATTATTATAAAATTACTGTTTTTCTCATAAATTTGAAACAGAATGTGGCAAATCTTTTACTTTTTTCCTCATACAGTTTAAAATTTTGACCATAATTTTGTAGGGACAGAACAGAACAATAACTCTGAATTCAAAGAAATATAATTATTAAAATTATATTTAAAGGAATAAATTATTTTAAATTACCAAATATGCAGTTATTTCTGTTATAATATTTCTGTGTATTTATAGTTTTTTAGAACTCTCCTCACCAACTAGACAGCAGGAAAAACCTCCCTTATTTTGAAATCCAAATCTTGGCATGTTTAGTTTGTCTGAAGGCTGCTGACGGATTCAAGTCATTGACTTCGTGAATTTCGGTCAACTTAACTTGCCAGGTACATAATAATGAACATAAATTATTAGTTAATATTGTAGTAGCTGGTGAAGTCAATCCTCAGTGATTCATCAGTCACTCTTGCCTTTCCCTGCAATGAAGCCTAACCACACCTGTTAGCTAAGCGACTCCTCAATGTTGTTCCAGTTACCAGCGGGTTAAAACCATCATAAATGCCTCCACTCTCTTGTACTTTTTTCCGCATTTAATGTATTTCAATAAGCTCATATTTCTCTCGGACAGCAACGCTACAGAGACACGCTCTGCCTGCAGAAACAGTCATGCTGGCACCGGGCGGGCAGGGCGCTTCCGTGCGGATGACAGGCACGCGCATTGTTCGTGTGCGTGCTTGCGGATGTCATGGTCTGAGCACTGATTTTGTCCGCGCTCGGGTCATGCAGTATTTTCCTCCCGTTCTGTGTTCCTTATAGCCTTCCAGGCTTTTATTCTGACAGCGTCTCTGCGGGGTTTCTGATTGTCAGAGCCGAGCTCCACGGTGACAGCTGGATTTCATTCCACTAATGAGTTCCTATTGTCTGATCCTCTAAGCCCTATTTAAGGAAGCAGCCGAGGTTACTCCGGGCTGCAACCTCACACTATGTTGGACTTTCTCAACGTCGGGCTGGAATCCCTAACCCCGATTCCAGTTTTCCTTCCTCTTCATTCCCAGTGAGTGTTATCCTGTATGAACTGTTACCGTGCCTTAGTCGTAGTCTGGTTTGTGTTTGTGCCCCACGTGGCTTATTATTTTGCAATCGTGATCCTTCCTTAATAAATATGCAAACTCATTGGTTGCCTATAGCATGTCATTGATGGCCCGCGAGGGCCATCCCATGACAGCGGAGCATTTCTTTCATATTTAATTTTTCTTAAATTAATATATTTTAGGCGCACCGGCAAACTTCCTTAGCGTGGCGCGCCACCACACAGAAATGCTACCAGAGGGAACCCTGGGTGCCAGCCCAGTCACACCAAAAAAAATGTGAAATTGCACTTTTTGTCAGTCAGACAAATTGTATACAGACACATAAAAAAGATTTTTCACGTGCAGTGGATACATGGCATTTACAGCTTTAAGAAACAAAACTACCCTACATTTTAATCCCTAACCCTAACCTCACAGGAACCTTTCATTAGTGGAGTGAATAACAAACTAAGGAAAAAAAAGGAACAAAAAGGTCACTTACAGATGAGAATAGGACTTGAACTTGAGTGTTTTTGTGTCGTTGTTTGAACGTCCGTGTAGTTAACCGTCCGCCATTCCCTTCCCACCAACCGAATGAGCGTTGGGAAACCAAACTAAAAGACTCATTGTTCTGCGCATGCACAGTGATGACTGTTTAGGAGTGTTTTGCACATGTGCAGTGAGTGAACTTGTAAATACATGCCGAGGTACGTTATTTTTTGATTTAACATACAAATGTACAATTTTAGAGGGGTGGAAAACGTTTATTAGATACTTTTTTCCTGGGACCGGGTTGGGCGGCGCGCAGTCTCATGCGCATCACGATCATGGTGCATTACATGACAATCCGCTTTTGATCAAGAAAAAGCAGGTCTGGGATTTTCTGTTATTTTAATGGAGATAGTTGTTACAGTCATAATATGATCACCCATCATTCTAAATATAATATCACACACTAAATATTTTCAATTCCATCCACACTCTCATTTTAATTGCGGACTTACCATTGGAGTTTATAGATTAGGCATTAATGTTTGATTTTTTTAGGGGAATGAACAGGGACCGTGTGTGTGTTCCGGTGTGGATGTGCGGCACACAGCAGGAAGTGTGTCAGTCTGAAGATTTTTATTCCATCCACATTTTCATTCTCATCATGGACTTATTAGGTAACCCTCTCACCACCAACTTTTTTTCTAAGAAAATATTCAATTTCAATATCAAGAATTCAAAATGGACCACAGATGGAAATTTGTGAGAATGCTATAATCTGGTACAGAGCATCTTTCCTTGTTTTAATGTTTTGTTTTGTTTTGTTTTTCCGTGCATGGTCCTTGACAAATAAATCAATAAACTAAACTAAACTAAACTAAAAGCCTGTAGTTTGGAAGTGGTTAGAAATAATGTCATACTGTAAATGAGAAAAATGTAGAATATGATCCAAAGTTTATGATGGGAGTAAATTTACTCATAATGTGACGGCAGCCATACTGGATTACATAACCTTCAGTAAAACCGGGCTTTGACCATATTTACATAGAATTTCTTTTTGTTTTGTCCTTTGGTTTTTTGTTATCTAATCCTCAAAATATATGAACCAGAAAATCAGTAAAGGTAAACAAACATTGGTAAAAACATCGGGCCTACCACATCATCATGCATCACCGTGCATCTGTGTGCCCGTCCTAGTCCTTGGTCCTTGTTCTGTCCGTCACTTTCTCTACCACATCCAGAAACTCTCACATTTATCTTTTGATTTATCCCACTTCAACCTTGGTTAGGCAACGCTGTTGAAGCAGTAGTTCTGTCCTCTTTGCCAGGTGCTGCTCCATTGACCATGGACACACGGGTCCGCGGTCCATCTTGCGCTGTCACAGAAGGTAAATATTATCCTTCAGAATTGCCCTCAGAAGCTAAATAGTCCATTTTAGAATCAGAATCAGCAAAAATCAGAGCAATCGCTTCCTCAGTAATACCTACTACACTGAGGATCGTCACTTCCTTGTGGTAACGTAACGTATCGTCACTTCCTGTTTTGCTGTCTGCCTGTGTGGTTGCTCTCCAGCTATTAGCTATGGCTACTAGCTCTCTTTCCTCTCCTCTGGTGTGCTCTCTCTGTCAGATGTTTAGCTACACCTCTGCCTCTTTTAGCGATAATGGTAAATGTAATAAATGTTGTCTTTTTGAGGCGCTCGAGGCGAGGTTGTCTGATTTGGAATCCCGGCTCCGCTGCATTGAAACACCGTCTGCGCCAGTTAATCTCGACGGACGCCCATTAGCTGCAGTGGAGCTAGCTAGCTTAGGCCCCCCTGTCAGCGGTTCCCCGGCTCTCCTCAGCAGCGAGGAGACTGGGTGGGTGACAGTGAGAAGGAAGCCTAGTCGCAAAGCCCTGGTTCACCACCAACCTGTTCACGTTTCTAATCGTTTTTCCCCGCTCAGCGACACACCCGCTGAGGAAAAAACTCTGATCATTGGCGACTCTGTAGTCAGAAACGTGAACCTAGAGACTCCAGCGGTCATAGTCAAATGCATTCCTGGGGCCAGAGCAGGCGACATCGAGTCAAATCTGAAAATGCTGGCTAAAAGTAACTGTAAATACTCCACAATTGTTATTCACGCCGGCATTAATGACATCCGTCTCCGGCAGTCGGAAGTCACCAAACTTGATGTAGAATCGGTGTGTGACTTTGCAAAAACGATGTCAGCCACTGTAGTATTCTCTGGGCTCCTCCCCAATCTGACCAGTGATGACATGTTTAGTCGCTCGTCATCCTTGAACCGCTGGCTGTCTGTGTGGTGTCCTAAAAATGACGTGGGCTACATTGACAATTGGAGCTCTTTTTGGGGAAAACCTGGTCTTATGAGACGAGACAGCATTCATCCCACTTTGGATGGTGCTTCTCATTTATCTAACAATCTGGCATCTTTTTTATCCAAATTTCCAAAACCATGACTACTCAGAGTTGGAACCAGGAAGCAGAGTCGCAGTCTTACACGCCTCTCTGCAGCTCCTCTTCATCCGCCACCCCTCAGCTTAGCCCCTGTCTTCCCCATCAGAGAATCGTTGTCTGCTCCCTCCAAAGTAAATAAAAATATCATGCATAAGCATCCCAAAGTGATAAAGCAAAACATTGGTAAAACTCAAATTAAACATAAAGCCTCTAAATTGAATGATTTGGCCTCTGTTCCTCCTCATAATTTAAAAATTAAATGTGGTTTACTAAATATTAGGTCTCTAACTCCCAAGTCTCTGTTAGTCCATGATCTGTTAATTGATCATCAGATTGATTTAATTTCCCTTACAGAGACTTGGTTAGGGCAAGAGGATTATGTTGGTTTAAATGAATCAACTCCCTCTGGTTATTTAAACTGTCAAAATCCCAGAAGTTCTGGTCGTGGAGGAGGAGTAGCAACAATTTACCATTCCAAATTACTAGTTAATGTAAAGCAAAAAACATGTTATAATTCCTTTGAGGGCCTGGTCCTCAGTATTGGGCACTTTAGCAATTTTAGGTTAAACCCAATTTTATTTGCCATAGTTTATCGTCCCCCATCAACCTACTCAGAATTTTTATCCGAATTTGCTGATTTCTTAGCTGATTTAGTGCTGAAATCTGATAGAATAATTATAGTAGGGGACTTTAATATACATGTGGATGTAGATAGTGACTGCCTTAATGTGGCATTTAATTCAATATTAGACTCGATTGGGTTTTCTCAGAAAGTAGGAAATTCTACTCATTACCTCCACCATACATTGGACCTTGTTCTGACATATGGCATAGAAATAGAAAATCTTGTAGTGTCTCCTCATAACCCTGTACTGTCAGACCATTGTCTGTTAACCTTTGATTTTACCATTTCTGATTATTTGGCTCCTAAAGAAAAATATTATTACAGTAGATGCCTCTCAGATGATGCTGTTTCCAAATTTATGCAGATTGTTTCCTCTATGCCATGTGTCAACACAACGGAAATAAGCTATAGACAGCTTGCTCCTTCTGTAATTGATAACATGGTGGATAGTGTTTCAGCTTCTCTGCATCAGGCTCTAGACTTGGTGGCCCCCTTAAAAAAGAAAAAGTCTAATCAGAGATTTCTAACTCCTTGGTTCAACACAGAAACTCGTAGCTTAAAACAGAAGACTCGTCAATTAGAAAGAAAATGGCGCTCTACTAATTTAGATGAAATCTATTTAGCTTGGAGAAATCATCTTTTAATTTATAAAAAATCTCTTAGAAAAGCTAGAACAAGTTATTACTCTGCATTAATAGAAGAGAACAAGAATAATCCCAGGTTTCTTTTCAGTACTGTAGCCAGGTTGACAAAGAGTCAGGACTCTGTCAATCCTAGCATTCCCTTAGAGCTTACTAGTCAGGACTTTATGAACTTTTTCAATAATAAAATTTCATCCATCAGAGATAAAATCAATCAGATTCTTCCCACAGTTAACTTAAATACTGTAACTACTACAACTCCTTCTTTTGATGTCTGTCTTGATGAGTTTACTCCAATCGACCTTTGTGAGTTAGACAAAATAGTTTCCTCATCCAAACCTTCAACTTGTCTTTTAGACCCTATTCCTACTAGGTTATTTAAAGAAGTCTTCCCACTTATTGGTAGCTTTATTCTTCATATAATCAATTCTTCATTAACTTTAGGCCATGTACCGCAGGCTTTTAAAATAGCTGTAATTAAACCCTTACTCAAAAAGCCAACGCTAGATCCAGGAGCTTTAGCTAACTATAGACCAATCTCTAATCTCCCTTTCATTTCAAAAATCTTAGAAAGAGTTGTTGCTACGCAATTATTCGACCATTTGCAGGGAAATGGTTTACTTGAAGAGTTTCAATCTGGGTTTAGAATCCATCATAGTACTGAAACAGCCTTAGCGAAGGTCACTAACGACCTCCTCATTGCATCTGATAATGGACTAGTTTCTGTACTTGTCCTTTTAGACCTTAGTGCAGCTTTTGATACTATCGAATCAGAATCAGAATCAGAATCAGAATAAACTTTATTGCCAAGCATGTAAAAAACACACGAGGAACTTGACTTGACATTGGTGCGCATGCGCGCGACACAACGACACGGCAGCCATAATAGGCGCCTCATCAAACAGAGATAGATAAGAAAGGGAGGGGAAGGGAGGGAACGACACAAGGAGGGAGGAGAAAAAAAAACTTTGTTATCAAAATACAGCTTATTTTTAAGCAGATTATGATTACAATGAAAAAAAAAATCTCTCAATAGCACAGAGCAACAACTCAGAATTCACAAGACACAAGAGAGCAGTGTACAGTATATCTTTAATCAGTTCATGAATCAATGTGTGTGCGGTGTTGAGCAGTGTTGATGATAATAAGAGAGACCCAAGGACCCTTGGCAGAAGATGTTTTGTCTGTCTGGCGCCCAGTCTTATCTGGCGCTGCAGCTGGCTGTCCAAGGCCTTGTGCTCATGATTTTGAAAAAAAACACAATCTGCAGACAGCCAGGAGGAATTTTCATGGGGAATAATAATGCCAAATAGGACTGATCACAGAGAAGACTTGTATTTCTTCTGTAGATTCAGTACATTAATCCTTCATTGCGCAGCTTTGAATTCGTCGTGGAAAGACCTGAGCGAACCCATGATGTAATCCACCTTACGAGACAGTTCTCCAGTAGTCGCTATCAGGGTCTTCTCCAGTTTCTCAATTTGTTGGATGCACCTCGCCTGGCCAGCATTTTGATAGGTTGAATCCATCTTCAGCAATTTGCGGTAAACCAAGACAATTCCCGTCCCAATCAGAATTATCCCAATCACCAAGATTACGAAGATAAACAAATCTTCAATATCTTCGATAGAAAGATTAGAGAGACACAGCATTTTCCAATTACCTGTGTCACATAGATAGCCCACTGGAGCCGTTCCAGCGGGGCAGACAGCTTCCCCCGGAGCACTTTTCCTTGTTGAAAAAATAGTGTCAATTGTGTTCAAAGCCCAGCTTATTAACTCCATAATTTCTTTTCGGCGGTCGCAGTTAAACGCAGACAGACAACAGCAAGCTGGGATCCAGTAGCAGGAGGGGAGGAAAAAATCAGCAGGAGAGAAGAAAAAAGCGTCTGCTCTCTTGGGAGGGCGGAAGTAGAAGGATCATAATATTCTACTTGATAGATTAGAACACTATGTTGGACTTAATGGAACTTCGTTGCAGTGGTTTAGATCTTATTTATCTGATAGGTTCCAGTTTGTTCATGTAAATAATGAGTTTTCTTTCAACTCAAAGCTTAGTCATGGAGTTCCACAGGGATCTGTGCTAGGCCCAACTCTTTTTAGTTTATATATGCTTCCGTTAGGCAACATTATTAGAAAGCACTGTATACATTTTCATTGTTATGCAGATGACACACAATTATACCTGTCAATGAAGCCAGATGATAGTAATCAATTAGCCAAGTTAGAAGCCTGTCTTAAGGAAATCAAAGCTTGGATGACTTGTAATTTCCTGCTATTAAATTCAGATAAGACTGAAGTCATTCTTGTTGGTCCAAAAAACCTTAGAAATTCCTTTCCAAATCAAACTTTCAGTTTGGATGCAGTTACTCTTTCTCTTAATAGCTCTGTGAGGAACCTTGGAGTTATTTTTGATCAGGATTTGTCCTTCAATTCACATATTAAATTTGTTTCTAAGACTGCCTTCTATCATTTGCGTAATATTGCCAAGATTAGGAGCATCTTGTCTCAGAGTGATGCTGAGAAACTGATCCACGCTTTTGTTAGCTTGAGATTAGATTATTGTAATTCTTTATTATCAGGTTGTCCTAAAACATCTTTAAAAAGTCTTCAGCTGATCCAAAATGCTGCAGCAAGAGTTTTAACAGGTACTAGAAAGAGAGATCATATCTCTCCGGTTCTGGCCTCCCTTCATTGGCTTCCCATAGAGTTTAGAATTAAGTTTAAAATCCTTCTTCTTACTTACAAAGCTCTAAACAATCAGGCTCCTTTTTATTTAAAAGATCTGATACTACCGTATTATCCTAACAGAGCACTACGCTCCCAAAATGCAGGACTACTTGTAATACCTAGAATCTCCAAAAGTACAATGGGAGGCAGAGCCTTCAGTTATCAAGCTCCTCTCCTGTGGAATCAGCTGCCAATCTGGATTCGGGAGTCAGACTCGATCTCTGTTTTTAAGATTAGGGTTAAAACCTACCTTTTTGATTTAGCCTACAATTAGGGAGGGATCATGTGTTTCTGAACCCTCCCTTAGTTATGCTGCTAATAGGTTTAGTCAGCCGGGGGACCTCCAGTAATGCACTGGGCCTCACTCCTTTCCTCACTCTCTATGAAATATTTTTTTTTTTGCTGGTCATTAACATTTGTTTGTTCTCTCCCATAGATTGAGTCCCCATCGTGCTGTTTGCTCTCTACATGTCTGTTCTTTTCATCTTCTCTGTCCCCTCACCCCCCAGCCAGTCGCAGCAGATGACTGCCCCTCCCTGAGCCTGGTTCTGCTGGAGGTTTCTTCCTGTTAAAAGGGAGTTTTTCCTCTCCACCGTCGCCAAGTGCTTGCTCACAGGGGATCACCTGATTGCTGGGGTCTTTCTGCAACTGTGGGGGTTCCCCCCTACAGTTGATAGTGCTATGAGATGACTGTTGTTGTGAAATGGCGCTATATAAATAAAGTTGAATTGAATTGAATTGAATTGTTGAACTATGTCTCGCAATCGTCCATGCATCTCTCGAAACTTACTTCTGGTTCTAACTGGATTTTTCCAGAACTTTGCATAGACCCCCCCCCCCCCAAAAAAAAAGTGGAATTGTGATAGGATTTAAGCTACAGTGGGGCAAAAAAGTATTTAGTCAGCCCCCAATTGTGCAAGTTCTCCCACTTAAAAGATGAGAGAGGTCTCCAATTTTCATCGTAGGTATACTTCAACTATGAGAGACAAAATGAGAAAAACAAAATCCAGAAAATCACATTGAAGGATTTTTAATGAATTAATTGGTAAATTCCTCAGTAAAATAAGTATTTGGTCATCTACAAACAAGCAAGATTTTTGGCTGTCACAGACCTGTAACTTCTTCTTTAAGAGGCTCCTCTGTCCTCCACTCGTTACCTGTATTAATGGCACCTGTTTGAACTCATTATCAGTATAAAAGATACCTGTCCACAACCTCAAACAGTCAGAATCCAAACTCCACTATGGCCAAGACCAAAGAGCGGTCAAAGGACACCAGAAACAAAATTGTAGACCTGCACCAGGCTGGGAAGACTGAATCTGCAATAGGTAAGCAGCTTGGTGTGAAGAAATCAACTGTGGGAGCAATTATTAGAAAATGGAAGACATACAAGACCACTGATAATCTCCCTCGATCTGGGGCTCCACGCAAGATCTCACCCCATGGGGTCAAAATTATCATGAGAACGGTGAGCAAAAATCCCAGAACCACATGGGAGGACCTAGTGAATGACCTGCAGAGAACTGGGACCAAAGTAACAAAGGCTACATCAGAAACACACTACGCCGCCAGGGACTCAAATCCTGCAGTATCAGACGTATCCCCCTGCTTAAGCCAGTACATGTCCAGGCCCGTCTGAAGTTTGCTAGAGAACATTTGGATGATCCAGAAGAGGATTGGGAGAATGTCATATGGTCAGATGAAACCAAAATAGAACTTTTTGGTAAAAACTCAACTTGTTGTGTTTGGAGGAGAAAGAACACCATACCTACTGTGAAGCATGGGGGTGGAAACATCATACTTTGGGGCTGTTTTTCTGCAAAGGGACCAGGACGACTGATCCATGTAAAGGAAAGAATGAATGGGGCCATGTATCGTGAGATTTTGAGTGAAAACCTCTTTCCACCAGCAAGGGCATTGAAGATGAAACGTGGCTGGATCTTTCAGCATGACAATGATCCCAAACACACTGGCCGAGCAACGAAGGAGTGGCTTCGTAAGAAGCATTTCAAGGTCCTGGAGTGGCCTCGCCAGTCTCCAGATCTCAACCCCATAGAAAATCTTTGAAGGGAGTTGAAAGTCTGTGTTGCCCAGCGACAGCCCCAAAACATCACTGCTCTAGAGGAGATCTGCATGGAGGAATGGGCCAAAATACCAGCAACAGTGTGTGAAAACCTTGTGAAAACTTAAAGAAAGCGTTTGACCTCTGTCATTGCCAACAAAGGGTATATAACAAAGTATTGAGATGAACTTTTGTTATTGACCAAATACTTATTTTACTGAGGAATTTACCAATTAATTCATTAAAAATCCTTCAATGTGATTTTCTGGATTTTTTTTTCTTATTTTGTCTCTCATAGTTGAGGTATACCTATGATGAAAATTGGAGACCTCTCTCATCTTTTAAGTGGGAGAACTTGCACAATTGGTGGCTGACTAAATACTTTTTTACTCCACTGTATACGTATCTGCCACATCTAGTGATGTAAAATGTTTTTTATATCTGGAATTATTTTTTATGTTCTGACCTACTTTCTCAGCATCATGTGAGTGGTCGCCATACTAGGACTGTCATGCATAAAAGGTTAATGTCTTTATTTTTAGGGGACTAAATGAATGAACAAGGAGTGTGTGGCATTTTACTTTTCACTGGAACTTCCCAGAGAGACAGAAGATGTGCCCACATCTGCCTCGGCCTCGCACCCCAGGGTTTCCAGCCATGCCGAGGCCATCCACACTGTGTCTATGGTCATGGTTCTTCCCCAGCAAACGCCCCGACTGCCACCTGTCAACCCCTGGAAGGGCCGCCGAGAGGAGGCTCACATCGTAACAGGGGTTGACGGCGGACGGGAAGCCGCGGACAGGAAGATCTCTTCCTTTCCTCCCACCCTGGAAGGACTAGGATAGAGAACCGCAGACCCCTGCACGAGATAGGAGAGACCCTTGGTCAGCAACAACAGGAAAGGGAGTCCTCCATCTCCCCATGGGCCGGGAATGTCTTCTATGCCCTTGTGAATGAAAGTTTATGAAAATTTGCACAGGCATTATCCTCCTTTCCTGAAGTTTCAAATCAATTTATGTCTGTGTGCTGCATCCGCGTGCACTACAATAAAACATTCAGCTTGATTTTTCAGCCCAGCATTCTTACCCATTTGTTCTCTCTAAACTAACTTAATGGGCATCATCAGTGATTGATGTCTGGAATTTCCCCGTTGTGGGACTAATAAAGGCTTATCTTATGTCTTCCGTATAGCTAAGCAGCATTACTAACTAACTAACTAACTAACCTGCACTTATATAGCGCTTTTCTACTTTTCTACATTGCTACCATGTCCATTTTTGCTCACATGCACAGGCGTTTTTTCTTAAACAAGCGGTCATGATTAGAGTTTACTTTAGGTAATTCACATCTTTGCATTAAAGGGATGAGCAGGAGTGCTTTGGTTTGGATTATCCAATATTAGAGGTATAATGACAACATATATTAAGATATTAGTGACAACTGATTATGGACCGCGTCCTTGTAATATGGCCCATAATAAGACAGTTTGACTCCTGAGCTCAGGTCACAATAGTGGACTTAAACGGTGTATGCATCACTGCAGCAGTCTATCAGTATCCTGCTCTTCGCCACTCTCACTCAGGACTGCTCTTCCTGTAAACTGCTAAAAATTGTTTTGCCCTTTTGTAGGGTCTTTTTAAATTAAATTTCAGGCTGTTTTCAAATGTCAGCTCAGTGGTGTTTTAATGACATTTACCCTGGAAGAAAAAAGTACTAGGCTTGCTTGTGGGGAAAAAATGGGGAAATATTGAATAAAATGAAGATGTACACAATTTTAGGATACATCTGTACCAACTTTCCACATACAGACTTGGCAATATTTGCCCACTGTGCTCTGCAGAACTGCTCAAGTCCCGTTAAATCTGATGATGACCATTGGTGGTCTGCAGGTTTCGAGTTATTCTACGACATTTTGATCGGGTTTAAGGTCAGGCACTGACTAGGCTATGCAAGGACATTCTCCTGCTTCTCCTTCAACTACTGTGTGGTCAGTTTTGCTGTGCACTTTGTGTCATTATCATATTAGGAAACTCTTCTTCCTACTGACAACTTTCTGGCAGAGGTCAGCAGATTTACCTCAAGAATTTGATAGTAACTTGCCTCATCCATTTTTCCTTCTATCTTAACAAGTGCTCCATTCTCTGCTAAAGATGCACACCCTCACAACAGGAGATTACCACATCCATGCTTGACTGTAGGAAGTGATGTAATTTGGATGTGAGCTGTATTGGTTTTCCACCAGTCATATTGTTTAATGTTAATGCCAAAAAGTTAAATTTTAGTCTCATCTGACATAGAATAGAATAGGATAGAATAGGCTTTATTGTCATTGTACAGTAGTACAGTACAATGAAATTGTGGGTGCTCCACCAGGCTACTATGTAATAAAGTAAGAGAGAAGAACTGGATAAAACATGGTTACAGAACACACCATTAAACACACGACTGAAATAAAAATAAATAAAAATAAAAATGGCCGAGGATTATGGAACTATGCACAGGTATGGTAGTAGCTATGAGGGTGGAACTATGTATATAAGAGTGCAGACACACAATTGAACACATAATTGATTAAAATGGCCCAAGGATTATGGAAAAGATACAGTACATAACAGTGGTTTCATGGATGAGTCAATATACATGAAAGTGAGGAGTGCAAAGACAGGTGAGTTAGTGTGATAATTCAAAGGTCCTCAGTTCTGAGCAGGTGAGCATTCGGAGGGAGGGGGTGGGGCCTCTGACTGTTTGCAGTTTGGATGGCCCAGGTGAAGAAACTTTTTGCCAGTCTGGAGGTGTAGGACCTGATCGATCTGAACCGTCATCCAGAGGGAAGCAGACCGAACAGGTGGTGGGCGTAATGTGAGGGGTCTGCTGTGATGTCCTTGATCCTTCTGAGACAGGAGGTTCTGGAGATGTCTTCCAGGGAGGGCAGAGGGCTGCCGATAATTTATTGGGTGGTGTTGATGACCCTCTGCACAGCCTTCCTGTTCTCGGCCGTGGAGCCGGCGTACCACACACCCAGACAGTAGGTGAGCACGCTCTCCACTGAGCAGTGATAGAAGGCCAGCAGCAGCTTCTGGTCCAGGTTGTTCTTCCTCAGTACACGGAGGAAGTGCAGCCGCTGCTGGGCTTTCTTCATCAGGGCCTTGGTGTTGTCAGTGCAGGAGAGGTCAAAGGAGATGTGGGTGCCAGGAACCTGAAGGCAGGGACATTTTCCACACGGTCCTCATTTATGGGGGGGGCGGGGGGGGCTGTCTGTTCTTCCTGAAGTCCAGCATGAGTTCTTTGATCTTTTTGACGTTCACTTTCAGGTTGTTTGCTTGGCACCACAGCAGCAGATTCTCTACCGCCGCCCTGTATGCCTTCTCATCGTCATTAGTGATGAGCCCAACCAATTAAATTAAATTAAATCACCCTTTATTGTCATTCAACAATGACAATAAAGGGAGGGTGTAAATGATTGTAATACTGTACAATCATGTACAGTAGAATGAAATTGTGCTTCATCCTATCCACAGTGTAAATCACACACACCCCATAGTAGAATCAGAAGGGCCGCTGCCATGCAAGGCGCTGCCACAGATTTCCCTCCTCCATTCCATTATTGCTGAGCACCAAGCTGGACAGCAGGAAGTTCCGCTTTTATATGGTCTTTGGCATGACCCGGCCGGGATTTGAACCCCTGCCTCCCGGGTGTGGGGCGGATGCTCTACCAACTGAGCCACCACCAAGGTGGTGTCGTCTGCATACTTCACAATGATGGTGGTTGGGTGGGTTGGAGTACAGTCAAAGGTGTACAAGGCGTACAGTAAAGGGCTTAGCACGCAGCCTTGGGGGTAGCCAGTGCTGAGGGACAGTGTGGAGGAGTGGTGGGGGCCAAGTCTGGCTGTTTGTGGGTGGTTGGTGAAAAAGTTTTTATCCTGGAGCAGGTAGGAGGCGGATCTGGGGGAGGTGCAGTTTGTTGATCAGGATGTCCGGGATGATGGTGTTAAAAGCTGAGCTTGTAGTCCACAGAGAGAATCCTCACATAGCTCCTTGGGGTTCTCCAGGTGGCTCAGCACTCTGTGGAGAGTGGTGGCGATGGTGTATTCTTTCGACCGGTTCTCCCTGTTGGCAAATTGGTGGGGGTTGAAGGAGGGGGGAAGACAGTCCCTGTTGTGCTGGGACTCTAGTTGCTCAAAACACCATGGACAAGTGTTTCTAGATCCTGCTGAGACATCAGACCTCTAATCCTCACTATGTTCTTTAAGTGATAAAAGGTTGACTTCACTACTGTCTTAATGTGGCTGTTAAAATTCAGGTCTGAGTCCAGAACCACATCCAGATTTCTGGCATGGTGGTTCATTTTTAGCATCATTTATTGAAGCTGAGTACTAACTGTGAGTCTTTCTCCTTTGGTCCCCAAAACTATTATTTCAGTTTTGTCGTTGTTTAACTGAAGAAAATTCTGGCACATCCACTCTTTAATTTGACCAATGCATTTGACCAGGGTTTGAATTGGACCATAGTCTCCCGGTGAGACAGTTATGTAGATTTGGGCATCATCTGCATAATTATGGTTATAATAATAATTGTATGGTATGGTAATAATTATGGTAGTGATCCTATTGTTAATATAGAATAATAGTCTATGGGGCAGAGACACTGGCGAGAACTGAGGGCGCATGGCAGAATCTTCTTTCTGCCCGTGACTTTATTTGGCATGACAGAAAAAGAGATTATATGAACATCAACGGTCTCACAGAGATCGGTGTTATGCTGAACTGGACATCAGCTGGCAGTTTTTTTTTTTTAATTTCATTTGTTTATACTGTATATTGCCTACTACATGAATTTGTATCCATAAAATAGGATACAATGGGAGCCCTTATACCCGCAGTGGACATACAGATGGTGTCAGCTGAAAATTACTCTTTTTTTTTCTTTTCTTTTCTACGGAGGTTCAGACTCGGACTCTGTGGTTTGCCTATTAGCTCCCCTTCACTCTTGATGCAAAATCTTCCACGTTGTCAATTATCTTGGTTTCTTTTTTTCTCTATCCATATTTCTATATTTACAATATTTCTTTTTGCTGTGCATAAAATGGTAATTCAGTTCCCTTTTCTTTCTATTTCTCTATCCCAGTTCAGGATACACAATATAGGAGGAAAACAACAATGAGATTATTAACAAAAAAGAGCACACAGATCAATACAAACCTCACCCGAAATTGCAACACCGTAACTCAATGGCATTTATAAAAAGTTGTGAATTGGGAGACCTGTAGATTTTGTTAAAACAAAGTTATTCACAAAGACCACTCAAAGCGCTTTCACTAGTACTAACCCTCTATTCTAAGGGTCTATAGGAAACAGATATCTAGGGACAATTTAGAACAGCCAATTGACCTAACATGCATGTCTTTGGATTGTGGGAGGAAACCGGAGCCCCCGGAGTAAACCCACGCAGCACAGGGAGAACATGCGAACTCCACACAGAAAGGTTCCAACCCCTGCCAACCTGGGGATTCGAACCAGGAACCTTCTAGCTGTAAGACAACAGTGCTAACCACTGCACCACCGTGCTGCCCGTGCTTCCAGGTAAGGAAGTTACGTTCACGCCAAAGTGCACCAAAGTCATGCACCACTTCAAAAGCGTAACGAGAGTCATTGTAAATAGTGACCGATTGCCCCGTAACATAAGTGCATGCCTCTGCCAGGGCAACTAGTTCAGCAGTCTGTGCAGAGAGATGAGATGGCAAGGAGCCAGAAAGCAATGTGCAATGGTCATTACAGACAGCCCAACCCACTTTGTTGCGGCCCACAGAGGGGTTGACAGATGCAGAGCCGTCAATGTACAGGACAAGGTCTGGGTTGGGAAGTGGAGTGTCAGAAAGGTCAGGTCTAGAAGAGGTGACAAGGTCAAGCAAGGACAAACAGCAAACAGTCATGGTCACAATCTGTGTCATCATCACAAGAAGGTGGGGGAGACTGGTGGCTGGGTTAATTGACTGTACACAGCGTTTGACAGTAAGGTTTGGTGATTCGATGAGGGTAGAATGATATCTAAGCCACCTTGTGTGGGAGAGATGTGACGACTTCTGCTCATTTAGAAGCAGTGTAACAGCATGAGGAACATACAGAGTGAGCGGAGAATACAGAACAATGTCACGGGATGCCTCTACAGCATGTTCTGCCACAGCCACGGCCCGGAGACAGAGAGGAAGTCCTGCCACTACAGTGTCCAATTTGCAGGAGTAATGTGCAACTGGCCGAAGTCTGTCACCACGGGGCTGCAGGAGAACGGAGGTCATGCATCCGGATTTCTCATCAACATACTGAACAAAAGGTTTAGATGGATCAGGAAGTGAAAGTGTTGGAGGAGCCAAAAGAGCTTTCTTCATGTTTTCAAAGGAATCATGAGCAGCTGGTATCCACTTAAGAGGGGAGTGTGAGGGATCCTTTAATGGAATGATGTCACACATTGGTCTCTCAATGCATGAAAATTCAGGGATAAAAGGGTGGCAATAGGAAGCCATGCCAAGGAAAGAAAGAAGCTCCTTTTTGATGTTTGGTCTGTCCATATGAGAGACTGCCTGTGCTCGTTTGGAGAGAGAGAGATTTGCGGTGATTGGAAATTGGTGACCCAAAAACATGACCGTTGGTTTGCAAAACTGCAGTTTTGATTTTGAAGCTTTGTGGCATTCTGCAGCAAGGTGACACAAAAGCTTCAGAGAGTCTTCTTGACATTGTAATTCAGTTGGAGCACACCGCAAAAGGTCATCAACGTATTGGATCAGGAGAGAACCTTTAGACAATTTGAGAGAACTCAGAGAGTCCCTGAGGGCTGCATTATAGATGGTTGGATTTTCACAGTAGCCTTGGGCCATTCTGGTGAATGTGTAAAGGGCCCCATTGAATTGGAATGTCAACCAAAACCGTGAGTCTTTGTGAACTGGGATTATGAAAAACGCGTTTGACAGATCCACCACTGTGAACCACGTTGAATTTGGAGGAATTTGAGTCAAAATGATGTGGGGGTTACAGGCGGGTGCTGAACTCCAGCAGCATTCACTGCCTGGAGATCCTGAACAAAATGCCATTCAGCAGGTTGGCCCTTGTCCCTAATCTTTTTTTACTGGGAAAGTGGGTGTGCCCACCGGTGAATTGGGGGCTGGGACTACTATTCCTTCTTTTAGAAATGATTCAAAAAGAGGAGTGATGCCATCATGTGCCTCAGGCCTGAGTGGGTACTGCATGCATTTGGGTCTGAAATCAGACTTCGGAGTAATAACCACTGGAGGGCGTTTTTTTTTTATAAGCCCTACAACGTATTTGTGTGCAGCCCACAGAGATGGTGGAACACATGAGAGCATGTGATCTTCCTGCGTTTGTACAGAGGGCATAATAACAGGTTTCATCCATCTGTACTGCCTGTTAGCATCCAGCATTTGTATGAAATGCTCACAGAGAAGTGAAACCATGTACTCTGCGCAAAATATTTGCAGAGAGGGGGAGAATGAAACTGTGGTGAGGCCGGCCTGGGAAAATGGTGGGGATGAGATCCAGTCGTCAGTGTGATGAGCAGCGAGGGCTTGTGCACCCATGTCATGCCACGCTGAGGATGGGGTTTTCGTGAGTGAAATATGTGGGTGGCTGTGTGGAACTGAGAACATGGTAGACGTGAGGTATGAGTGCAACCAACAAAAAGCTGAAGTCAGCAGTCCACACGACGTGTGTCATTTGCAGTGGTGTGGGTTTAACTTGTAACCATTGTTTTTCATATGCTGTGTCAGGGCCCTGTGAGAGGTGTGATGAGCAGTGTGTCCTGTGCGGTCGCATGGAAACTGTGGCGTGTGGCGAAAGCTTCTTTCCCATTTCAATCAAATGGGAGCTTCGCCCTTCATCTGTCAGTGCCCATTCATAAATGTACAGCAAAGATGGTATTTTGGCAAAGGTTAAACTGGGAGTTTCAATTTGAGTCCCCTGCGGTATGCAGGAGAGGGAGAGTGACAAACTGCACATTAAATCTCTGCCTAACAGGCTGAAGGGGCACTGAGGCGAAAACAGGAAGTTCATCCATCCATCTTCTTCCACTTAATCCTTTTCGGGTCGCGGGGGGAGGGGGGGGGGGGGCTGGAGCCTATCCCAGCATCTTTGGGCGAGAGGCAGGGTACACCCTGGACAGATCACCAGTCCATCGCAGAAGTTATGAGTAAATATTTTCCCATCCACTGTACATGACAATGGTTCAGTGAAAAACTCGTGTGAAACCTCCACTTGCCACCTGTGATGTAAGGGAACGAGAGGTAAGGGGAGGTTTTAACCCAGATGCTGATGACAACAGTGAATTAGTAGCCCCAGAGTCTACCATAAAATCTATCACTTCCCCTGAAATTTTAACTGGCAAAATTGGCAAATCTTTGAAATTGGGAGTTGAATACCTAACTAAAGTGGTGTGCACATCTTTATGATGGTATGTGTGTGTATGTGTTGCTGCAGCAGATTTTTTTATTACCAAGCTCATGTATGGCGTCTGCTGGGGGTGAAAATAAAGAAGGCACGCATGCACCAGTCTTATCTGCCTGGCATCACTTGTGCTGTTGTTGATCTTGTGCTTGTGAATGGGGCTGGGGTGGCTGTGGTATGTTGCACTGCTGCCAGGACTGATGTCCTTCACGCTGGAAATTGCCTCTGCCTCTTCCTCTGCCTTGGAAGGTGTGGCTGGGTTTTATCAGGTAGTCTCTCATCCAATGTCCTTCTTGTCTACAGTAGGTGCAGCTGGAGAGCTGTGGGCATTCTCTCACCCAATGCATGTGTTTTTTACATCAGTGGCCAAACTGGGAAGAAGGCCTGCCATAAACCACATGTCGAGGTGCATGCCATACACCACTGTATTTGTCATGTAGTCTTCAGGGCAGGGGATGGCTGCCACTCCATTAAAACTTTCCTTAGCCTGTGGAAATAGTCCCCTGGTGTTTCATCATCTTTCTGTTTACAGCAGGAAACTTTGCCCAAATCAGATCAGCTCTCCCAGACACCCAAGCGCCCATGGTCTGAACACAGCCTCCGGCTCTGTCACTGAGATCTGTCTCATTCTGTATTTCTTTTTCTTCACCCTCCTCCTTTTGCCTGTCTCTTTTTGGCCGTGCAGATGGGAGATCGTCATGAAATGAGGCAGGAGTAGTGAGATTCCACAGTTCTGTCTCCCTTGTGAGACGATATCATTGCTGCCACAAGGGGAGGGTCATCATCTTCTGGCATACACATGTTAAGGCAGGGCGTAGGCAGAGCTGGGTACAATGCAGCCATGAAAGGGTTAGTGGGAGGGGGAGGGGGTCGGTCGCACTTGTAGGGAGGGGGGAGCAGAGTGTGAAAATTGCTTTTGTGTGGTGTGTGTGCTTTATATTGTCTGTCTTTCTTTGCCTGTTCATTCTTTTTTTTTCCTCTTTTTTTCTTTTTCTCTTTTCTCCACCCATTTCCTGCTTATCTCTCCTTGTCTTTGCTTAACCACATTTCCACATTTCCACAGCAGTTTTTTTTTCTAACTGCAACTGCATCAACTTTCACTGTCCTTGTCATTTTTCCATATCCAAACTTTCTGACTGTCAGTGTTAATCTTATTTCTCAAAGCAATAATTGTTTCAAGTGAGAAGGACCCCCCTGGAGGAAATTCAGCTTGGCAGATCCACTTTTCAATAAATTCCACACTCTCAGGACCATAATTGTCAGTCATAAATTTCACCTTCGGGCCGCTCATGCCAGAGGGACACCGTTTGGTCTCGACCTGCAAGACCCTATTACTGACCAATGTGACCGCCAAACACCACCAAACATCTTAAGTTTGTGCCTAGCGCATTCTTTACCTTGACTGCTGGTCACCCCAGGTGTGCCCAGTGCATCTCACTGTGAATTCAGACTATGTCCCCAAACCTGTTTATAACAGGTACTGTACACTGTCTACTTTTAGCTATGTCCCCAGACCCATTTATAACAGGTACTGTACACTGCCTTCAATTTAGTCCTGCCACGAGATCAACTCGCTGGACTCCAGAATTTGTCCTACCACGGGACTTTAACCCGCTGGACATGCACAGATATTGGTCCAGTGAGGTGAACTACATAACCGACAAGTTACCAATACAATTTGCATAAAGGGCACAATAAAGTTTACTTACTTTAACTTTAGGAGACTTGTAAAATGGATTCTTCTGGATAGTGTGATACCCCTTCGCCACCTCCGCACTCCTCTCGCCAACTGGGCGGAAAGGCCAAACTCCTTGGTGGAAAGAGCCAAACTCCGTTCGGGGAGCTCCATTCGGGGAGCTCCGTTTGGGGTGATCAGCCTGCGTCGACGGACAAAGATTGGCAATCAACTATCCCACTTCCTGACACCAAGAAATGTAGCCAAATATTTTCTAACCCACTTATAAGGTCCTGGAGAAAATAATCAGACGGATCTGCCATGTTGAATTCCCTTTATTACTGCATGCAGGAGAGGAGCAAAGAAACAACAAGCCCGAAGTTTCTGCACTGCTCTGCCCAAACAAAGGAGGTATCTGGTTTTAAAGGCTCCTCCAGAGCCCTCCCCACATTACCTTATATGGATATATAGGAACTGGCCGAGTAAGTATGAGAACATTCTGGTAGTAGCTCTCAAGCTGAGCAAGTATGAGAACATTCTGGCAGAAACTTCCAACTGACTATGGTAAAGGCATTTGATCATAACTGCACATCACCTAAATTACACAACAGATTAGTGTATAAGCAGTAAATTTCCACCGTGATTAACATGTGAATAATAAATTCCTACCACACATGTTAAATGAAAATCTAAATTTTGAAATATAATGAACAAAAATAAACTATTTTAGTGGGGTTTGCACTTACACAAAAACTTTTAAAAAAAAAGCTTTATACAGTATGTTATACTATTCTGAACTGGCTGTGCCTGTGTTGATTATCCACTTCCTCATTAGGTGTGCCTGTACGCAATTTTGCGGTGCTCTTGGTGGATGGGTGGTCATTATTGAAATGAAGTGACTGTGTCTGTGTTCTAATATATTTTGTTGTTTTTTTATGATTTGAGCTAGTGGGAGCATGTAGATGTTGAAAAGCAAAGGTCCCAAAATGGAACCTTGGGGAACTTCACAGGTTATTTTTGTTCATTCAGATTTGTAGTTACCTATAGACACAAAATAGTCCCTGTCTTTTAAATAGGACTCAAACCAACTAAGTGCTGTACCAGAATGTCCCACCCAATTTTTCAACCTGTCTAGTGAGATGTTATGGTCGACCATGTCGAATGCAGTGCTGAGGTCCAATAGAACCAACACTGAAAATGTTGCCATTATCTGTATTGGAGCAGATGTCATTAAAGACCTTAACTACAGCTGTCTCAGTGCTGTGGTGTGGCCGAAAAACTGACTGGAAGACATCAAAACAGTTATTTAATGTCAGGAAGTTGTACAATTGTTGAAAGACAGCCTTTTCTATTATTTTACTAAGAAGTGGGGGTTTTTTTGGGGTTTTTTTTGTTACTTATTTGTACCCGTAGGTAGACTTGGTTTGCAGTCTGGTGACAAGCCACCGGCTGCTGGTCGCTGCGTGCGCGAGCGCCCTAAACCTACATGTTTTTGGTAAGCGGGAGGAAACCGGAGAAATCCCGGAGTAAACCCGCGCAACACGGGGAGAACATGCAAACTCCACACAGCTCACTGTTGGTCGGGGGCTGGGATCGAACCCACGATCTCATGATCCCTGCGATCCCCCGGCCGAGGGTAAAACTGTGCTGCCACAGTGCTAAACCACTGCGCCACCGTGGGGCTGCACGGTGGCGCTTGGTGGTGGTTGATAACAGCTGTTTTTAAGCACTGGGGGAAGACATCTGAATACAGAGACATATTTATGATCTGTAGTAGATCATGCAATATGAAACTTAAAAAAACTGTTTGGAGAGCATCAAAGCAGCAGGTAGTGGATTTCAGATGGCATATAGTGTTGTCCAAGTTTTTATGATTGATTGATCAAAAGGGCATTGTCATAACATGCACCATGATACTGGTGCACATGAGATTGCATGCCACCACAATTCTTTGAAATAACTCTCCACCTACTGGCACATAGTGGGCGCACTGTCTACTGGTAATTAGATGGTGTGATGCAAAGCATAACTAACTAACTAACTAACTAACCTGCACTTATATAGCGCTTTTCTAGTCACAAAGACCACTCAAAGCGCTTTCATTAATACTAACCCTCTATTCTAAGGGCCTATAGGAAACAGATATCTAGGGACAATTTAGAACAGCCAATTAACCTAACATGCATGTCTTTGGCATGTGGGAGGAAACCGGAGAAATCCCGGAGTAAACCCACGCAACACGGGGAGAACATGCAAACTCCACACAGATCACTGTTGGTCGGGGGCTGGGATCGAACCCACGATCCCACGATCCCCACAATCCCCCGGCCAAGGGTAAACTGTGCTGCCGCAGTGCTAACCACTGCGCCACCGTGCAGCCTAAAAAACAGACAATATGCTGACAGAAACTAAGAAAAACACTGGCATGCAACGGGAAGTCTGGTGCAAAAGTCTGTTGATGACCGTCAAAATACGGCCCTGAGAATGTGGTAACTTAATTTGCTTTGCAAAAGTAAGTAGATGACAATAAAATTTTCAATACGCATGACCTGGATTTACTAACAGGACATCAAATGATCTAACATGGCTCCAAAATATAAGTAAACTGACAAATTCCACATGGAATATTATTTATTTTTCTCTTTTTCTGAATAAAAATAATTTGAATTCACTGAGGAAGATGTAAAATTGCAATGAACAAAGTGTTTACAACTAATTAATAACACTGAGAATTAATTTGAATTTCTATGGCATTCCCTTCATTCTGAGCACATCACATCCTCAGAGGAACACCACTTTAATTGACAAGAATGAACCATACTTGTGATAAGGGTGTTAACCTGACTTGTGGTGCAACATTTTGATAAAACAATGGCAAACTATGTGACATGAGGAATCATATCAAAATCCCAGTGAAGTCAATAAACACTGTCCCAAAACATGCTGGAAGTTCGACATCATCTGGGCTTAGGAAATGAGCTCAAGGGGATAGAAAAAAGTGATCAAAGCCAAAGACTTATTATTGAGGTATGATCAAGTAAATTCCACCTACTTCTTATAAAGCAGAGAACACAAATGTTATGCCCCCCTCAGCCACTAGGGGGACCCCAAGTTGTAAATTCACACCCAACATTTTTGGGGGAAGGAGCTAAAATTTGAGCTTTTTGCCCTGAAAGTTTGCATTTTTTTTCTCTTAAACTTCCATCTTTTTACCTCTGTCCAGGAGGTAACCTGATGGGGACAGTTTCTTCTCTGTATGTTTGTTAGCCAGATTACACAAAAACTACTGGAGGGATTTTGATTAAACTTTCAACCGAGGTGTCCCTTGGGCTACAGATGAACCCATTAGATTTTGGAGGTGATCTGAGAGTGTGTACCTCCACAAAGGCCCTATCTGTTAAAGAAAGTGAACAACCTCACCATGACCTGGATCACCTCCAAAATCTACTGGGTTCATCCATAGCCCAAGGGCCACCTCTAGTGGAAGTTTTATTGAAATCTGTCCAGTTGTTTTGCATAATCCTGCTCAAAAACAGAGAGACAGACCTTGGGAAGAGGTATGCATTCTCTGGGTTCCCTTTAGTGCTCCCAAATACAATTGTGCATAGGGCCCGTAAAAAAGCTACAAGCACCTCTGAAGAACACTTTTGCTACTTAGAAGACCATTTCAAAACATTTCCCCCAAAACTTTTGCTAGAGTGACCTCAAAGTGTCCCCTGTCTCATGAATAAGTTGTGTAACATTAGCTTCTGTGTGCCAGAAGAATCCGAGCTTCTGCAGATGACTGAACCCATTGAGTGGGTGCTCTTTTATTCAGTCCACCCATGTTTTTTCATGGGTATTAGCCCGCTTTGGTCAGAGGCCCATCCTTTGTCTGCGGGCTCTGCCCATCTTTGCATGATATGAATGAAGATTAGAGGTGGATTTGTGTGAATAAGCCACCCAGGGTCCGGTGTTAATGTGTTGCAGCAGGGAATTATGTGAATGTCACTGCATGTATAAGTGAAATAAATGAGGGGCAAAAAAAGTGGGACCAGTGAGAGTGGGACTGTATATGGCTGCAGACAGTCAAAAAGATGTTGATTGAAGCAAAAATGGCTTTGCTCATTTGAGCGTGTTAAAATCAATACATTCACCTCCTCTCATAGACCTTGTGTCATTAATCTACAGTAGGTTTGTCTTTTTTTTCATGCTCCCTCTCTTTCTGTTTGCCCGACACATCAAGAATGATTCATGTGGGGCGTGTACCAAACAATGCCATTCTAATTTGTCATTTCTGCATGCCTGGCACCCTCACTTGTACGGAAAGCTTTGGCAAGGTCGTCACATGCACCTGACCTGCTGTAAGGCACAACAATGAGGATCAAAAGCATAACACACAGGGCACAGATTGAAGTGGATTGCAGTCATGTCTTCACAACAGTGCTGCAGAAAGCTGATAACTGAGTGTCCACGCTGTTCATTACAGCTCAGCTCCCACTGAACCTTCTGTGCATCGATGGAACAAGCCACAGTGGCTGAGCAAAGGTTGGGGAAGTATCAAGAGATTACACTCAAGTAAAAGTAATGTTTCTCTATGATTTTAATTACTCATGTATAAGTAAATGCACCTCCCAAAAAAATATACATGAGTAAGAAATTGTCCACAAAAAGTTTTTTAAATAGTGAGTAAAGACTTTATACTCACTAACTTGTGGGATTTTTTTTTTTAATTTGTGACTTTTTGCACACTAGAGGACACTATGAGAGTGCATAAGTCCTCCAAGGCTCACTCCATCCATCCATCTAGCCGTCCATTCATCCATTCATCCATTCATTACTACTACTACTACTAACCTGCACTTATATAGCGCTTTTCTAGTCACAAAGACCACTCAAAGCGCTTTCATTAATACTAACCCTCTATTCTAAGGGCCTATAGGAAACAGATATCTAGGGACAATTTAGAACAGCCAATTAACCTAACATGCATGTTTTTGGCATGTGGGAGGAAACCGGAGAAATCCCGGAGTAAACCCACGCAACACGGGGAGAACATGCAAACTCCACACAGATCACTGTTGGTCGGGGGCTGGGATCGAACCCACGATCCCATGATCCCCACAATCCCCCGTCCAAGGGTAAACTGTGCTGCCGCAGTGCTAACCACTGCGCCACCGTGCAGCATTCATCCAGCATTCATCCAGCCAGCCAGCCAGCCATCCATCCATCCATCCAGCCAGCCAGCCAGCCAGCCAGCCAGCCAGCCATCCATCCATCCAGCCAGCCAGCCATGCATCCAGCCAGCCAGCCAGCCATCCAGCCATCCATCCATCCAGCCAGCCATGCATCCAGCCAGCCAGCCAGCCAGCCAGCCATCCATCCATCCATCCATCCATCCATCCAACCACGCATCCAGCCAGCCAGCCATCCATGCATCCAGCCAGCCAGCCAGCCAGCCAGCCATCCATGCATCCAGCCAGCCAGCCATCCATGCATCCAGCCATCCAGCCAGCCATCCAGCCAGCCAGCCAGCCAGCCAGCCAGCCAGCCATCCATGCATCCAGCCATGCATCCAGCCAGCCAGCCAGCAAGCAATCCATCCAGCTAGCTTCCTCCAGTAGTCTTTGCTTAACGGACAGATGATCACATTACACTGTGAGACTGGTTCTTCATGGAGGTATGTGCTCATGGATCACCTCCAAAATCTAATGGGTTCATCTGTAGCCCAAGGGCCATCTCTGGTGAATATTCCATTATAAACCGTCCAGTATTTTTTTTTCTTTGTAACCCTGCTAACAGACAGACAAACGGATCACATTACCTTCTTGGTGAAGGTAATAAATTCCAAGCTTTTTCCCTGTAATTTTTTTTGTTTGTTTGCAGAAATATAGATGTATTTAAATTTATCACTGTGTGAATGTGTGTGTGAATGGGTGGATAGCAGGATCTGTAAAATGCTTTGGTCATCAAGAGATGAGAATAAAAGCGCTATATAAGTGAATGCCATTTTTATATAAATTAAAAATATATAAATATTTTTAAAAGGATTGTTATTTTAATATATAATATATAATTTTATTAATAATTTAATTTTCTTTTACTAATAAAATTTCTACCTTTTTCCTCATATGCTTCAATTTTTTCTGATAAATTTGTAGTTGTTTTTTTTTTTTTTTGCTGGTATATTTGAGACAGTAAGCCTCATGCAAGTATTAAAGTAAAGGTAAAGCCAACTTCATTCAATCCATACAGCCAATCATGTACAGAAGAACAAAATTACGTTTCTCTTATCTACAATATTAATCACATCTAGAATCAGAGGGGTTGCTGCCATGCAAGGCACCACCACAAATTTCCTTTCTCCGTTCCATTATCGCAGAACACCAAGCTGGACAGCAGGAAGTGCCACTTTTATATGGTCTTCGGCATGACCCGGCCGGGATTTGAACCCAGGCGTGGGGCGGATACTCTACCAACTAGGCCACCACTCTGGTAATTGGTATGAGTAATTCCTTCATACATCTTTAGTGAGTAGCGATAGTGCGAATGAGTCAGTCCTGATTCAGCAGCCATTTGGATGTCGTACAAAACTCCATAAACATTCCGTGCTGAAACAATGAAATCCACCTGTGTGGAAGCCTGGATGAGGCAGCCACACCCTTCACACCTAGGATCACCAATTAAACTAACTTACAGTCATGTGAAAAAATTAGGACACCCTGTATAAGCCTGTGTTTTGTTTTGTTTTTACGTATTTGGACATATGGCTTTTGATATCAGTGTTAAAAATACTGGGAGATTTGTGTAATATAACTAAACACTTAAAAATGAATTAAAAGACTTTTTTTTTCAAATTTTCTGTAAAATATAATTCTAAACAAATAGTGAGGAATAAATTAGGACACCCCATCTTTTTTTTTAGGACACCCCCACATTCATTCCCACTTACAAGGGCTAAAATAAATGTAAAAAAAAAAAAAGCAAATAAAAGCAAAAACAAGGTTAGACATAGATATGTGAACATTTCTTAATAAAAAAAACTAAATATTTTAAAGGGGTGTCCAATTTTTTTTCACATGACTGCTCACATTTTGGAGTGTGGGAGGAAAACCAGCGCACCGAGAATGCACACAAGCATGGAACATAACTCCACACAGATGGGCCCTGTGGCTAGTGGATTTAAACCCACAACCTTCTTACTGTGAGGCAATAGTGCTAACCACTACAGCACCATGCTGCCCATGCCTCATGTGGAAGTGAGTGTTCAAGAGGATTGACGATTTGCATACGTGACACCCTAATACTACTATATTGATGACACAATGGCATTGCTATCTTATTAAACTGACTAGAATGCCATATAAACACTTTTAGAATTATAACTTCTATCACAGTATAAAACTAGAAAAGTACTGAGAGTGCATACCTCCTCTAAGGCTCCTTCCCTCCCTCCCTTTGTCCATCCATCTGTCTGTACCTCCCTGCCTTCGTCCCTCTGTACGTTGCAAAATAAGGCCTTGGTGGAGGTTTGCACTCATGGATCACCTCCAAAATGTTCTGGGTTTGTTTGCAGCCCAAAAGCCACTTGTGGTGAAAATTGCATCAAACTCTGTCCAGTAGTTTTGGAGCATTCTTGCTAACAGTGTGAAAAAATAAGAGCCTTGGTGGAGGTATGCATTCTCAGATCATCACCAAAATGTAACGGTTTCCTCTCTAGCCCAAGGACCACCTCTGGTGAAACTTTTATCGAAATCCATCCAGTAGTTTTTACGTAATCCTGCTGACAAACAAACACACCAACAAACGAACAAACATGGATGAAAACATAACCTCCTTGGTGCAGGTAATCATGTCAACTAATTATTAACTTTACAGTGTTTTACTCTTAAAATTAATTCAAAATCATGAACCATACAACCATTTAGTGAAATCTAAAGATATAATATCGGAAAACTGTACATAACTCTCACAATTAGTCTGCACACATACATTTTTTCAGTACCTGGATGAAATTTCAAGAAACCAAAAGATGAGTGAATGCCACAAGTCCACTTAAATTGACTGTACACCACGTTTACTTACATCCCCTTTACACAGAGGTGATGCTCATTGGGAGAACATTGACAGATTGTTGAGAGCTCTGGCAACATTTTGATCTACCAGTGATCTTCAGTGATCTCCGCAGATGCCACTGTCTCGTCAAAGTTTTGACTCAGTCCAAAACACACAAGGATTTCCCAAATGAGCCGAAAGATCAAACATTATCCTAATCTCTCAAGGATTTCCATGCTGTGTAAGGGGACCCTAAACAAATGTGTTAGTATGTATGGTTGTGTCATGAGGCCCAATAACTCTGTGAGGTTCTTCTCAGAAACACACACATAATCATATACTGTATATATATATATATATACACTACCGTTCAAAAGTTCGGGGTCACTTAGAAATGTCCTTATTTTTGAAAGAAAAGCACTTTTTTTCAATGAAGATAACTTTAAACTAATCAGAAATACACTCTATACATTGCTAATGTGGTAAATGACTATTCTAGCTGCAAATGTCTGGTTTTTGGTGTAATATCTACTTAGAGGCCCATTTCCAGCAACTATCACGCCAGTGTTCTAATGGTACAGTGTGTTTGCTCATTGCGTCAGAAGGCTAATGGATGATTAGAAAACCCTTGTGCAATCATGTTAGGTCTGCAATGCTGTAATTGCTGCAAATGGAGGATTCTTTGACAAAAGCAAAGTTTGAAGGAAAAAATTATTATTTCAAATACAAATCATTATTTCTAACCTTGTCAATGTCTTGGACTATATTTTCTATTCATTTTACAACTCATGGTGGTAAATAAGTGTGACTTTTCATGAAAAACACAAAATAATTGTCTGGGTGACCCCAAACTTTTGAACGGTAGTGTATATATATGCTTTTGAATTGTGGTTCAACAGAATTACTTTAAAAAAACAAACTCATGAAACAGGCCTGGACAAAAATGATGGTACCCCAAGAAAAGATTGAAAATAATGTGACCATAGGGACATGTTCAACCAAGATGTGTCCTCTAATTAACATCACAGGTGTCTACAAACTTGTAATCAGTCAGTTGGCCTATTTAAAGGGTGACAAGTAGTCACTGTGCTGTTTGGTGACATGGTGTGTACCACACTAAACATGGACCAGAGGAAGCAAAGGAAAGAGTTGTCTCAGGAGATTAGAAAGAAAATTATAGACAAGCATGTTAAAGGTAAAGGCTATAAGACCATCTCCAAGCAGCTTGATGTTCCTGTGACTACAGTTGCACATACTATTCAGAAATTTAAGATCCACGGGACTGTAGCCAACCTCCCTGGACGTGGCCGCAGGAGGGAACTTGATGAAAAATGGAAGAGACGGATAATACGAATGGTAACAAAAGAGCCCAGAGCAACCTCTAAACACATTCATGGTGAACTCCAAGGTCAAGGTGCATCAGTGTCAGATCGCACCATCCGTCGTTGTTTGAGCCAAAGTGGACTTTATGGGAGATGACCAAGGAGGACACCACTGTTGAAAACAAATCATAAAAAAGCCAGACTGGAATTTGCCAAACTGCATGTTGACAAGCCACAAAGCTTCTGGGAGAATATCCTATGGACAGACGAGACAAAACTGGAACTTTTTGGCAAGGCACATCAGCTTTATGTTCACAGACGTAAAAATGAAGCATACCAAGAAAATAACAGTCTCTACTGTGAAACATGGAGGAGGTTCTGTTATGTTCCGGGGCTGCTTTGCTGCATCTGGCACAGGGTGTCTTGAATCTGTGCAGGGTACAATGAAATCTCAAGATTATCAAGGTATTCTAGAGAGAAATGTGCTGCCCAGTGTCAGACAGCTTGGTCTCAGTCGCAGGTCATGGGTCTTGCAACAGGATAATGACCCAAAACACACAGCTCAACACCCAGAAACGGCTAAGAGCGAAACATTGGAATATTCTAAAGTGGCCTTCTATGAGCCCTGATCTAAATCCTGTTGAACATCTGTGGAAGGAGCTGAAACATGCCGTCTGGAGAAGGCACCCTTCACACCTGAGACAACTGGAGCAGTTTGCTGATGAGGAGTGGGCCAAAATACCTGCTGAGAGATGCAGAAGTCTCAATGACAGTTACAGAAATCGTTTGATTGCAGTGATTGCATCAAAAGGTTGTGCAACAAAATATTAAGTTAAGTTAAGTTAAGTCATTTTTGTCCAGGCCTGTTTCATGAGTTTGTTTTTTAAAATAATTCTGTTGAACCACAATTCAAAAGCATTGTCTGATTTTCATTGGTTAATTTTCATAGATTTTTTATTTATTACCGCTTTTGTCAGATTCAAGTTATTTCTGTGACCATTGTGGGTTTTTCTTTCATTAACAGAGGGGTACCAACAATTTTGTACACACACACACACACACACACACACACACACACACACACACACACACACACATACATATACGTATATATACTGTGTATATATACAGTATATATATATAGTGAAGAAAGGAAGCTGGCGAGGCAACGAGCTGTACGACACATGAACTTTATTTCTTCTCCAACATACAGTACAGTAAAAGGGCTCCCGGGTCTCTGTGCATTCCTCTTTTATACCTTTAATTCCATGCATTGAGACCTGGAACTTCCGACCATAATACACTGTTTGGAACAAAGACCTGTGTGGCACATTAACATATCATAACGGCGGCACCGCTGCTCACACCTTTCTCTCTTCCAGCAGCTCCGGTGGTTCCTCCTTTCCCGGGGGGGGGGGGGGGGTGCATTGTCCATACTGCCCCGTCTGAGCCCCTCGGTGGCACTTCCTCTTGCGGTCCATTGTTGCCCCTTATTCCAGCTGCCTTCTCTTGGTGGAGAATCCCCCACCCGTGCCACCACACAGCCCCCCCACAAAAAAAAAATACCCAGAAAGGGCACTAACCCCCCCCCCCCCCATCCTTTGAGCTTGAGCCAGCGCCCATAGTGACTGTAGCGCGGGGTTGCTGATCCAGTTGAAGCCCCCTGCTGGCGAGGTGTACAGGAGGGTGCGTCAGTCTGTGGAGGGAAAAAGGGAGGGGGGGAAACACATCAGCTTCACATGCACAGGTCCCTACCGAGGGAACACCAACTTGCGGAGCCACCAGGGGTGGAGCTTGGGCCAACACCACCTGCTCATCTGCCAGTACAAATAAAGTAACCTGAACGTGAAAAGCGGGCTTCAGCATGTCGATGCAGACGGTCTACCTACGCCCTCCAAAGTCTAACACAAAATGTTTCATCCACAGTTCCAACACCCTGAACGGTCCATCGTACGATGGGCGCAGCGGGGTCCGGTGTGCATCGTGCCTGATGAAAACAAAGCTGGCGTTCTGTAAACTCTTGGGGACGAAAGTGTGGGGAAAACAATGGTGGGCCAGGCCTGGTTTGTTAAAAGCCTCTGTACTGTGCAAAAATTGTGCGGGCAGATCAGCCTCGGGTGTGGGGTTTTCCGGTAAAAACTCTCCGGGGATCCACAGCGGCTGAGAAAAAATGAGTTCTGCCGGGGAGGCTGCCAAATCCTCCTTAGGTGTGGAGCGCAACCCTAAAAGAACCCATGGCAGGCAGTCGACCCAATTTGTGTCCGTGAGCGAAGCTCTGAGCGCTGCTTTAAGTGACCTATGAAAACGCTTGCATAACCCGTTAGCTTTGGGGTTGTTCACGGTAGTGCAGTGAATTTTGACCACCAGGCTCTGGGCCATCACGGACAAGAGTTCTGAAATAAATTGTGGACCCCTGTCAGACATGATGTCTGACGGGGATCTGAACCGTGCAACCCAAGCAGACAAAAAAGTACAAGCCACTTCTGCAGACGTGGTAGAAGCCTGCGGGACCACTTCAGGCCAGCCCGTGGTGCGGTCCATGATTTTTAAAAGATGTGTAAAACCTTGCGAAGGCGGGAGGGGTCCCATCAAATCCACTTGGACGTGGTCGAACCTCCTGGCCGGGATTTGGAATGGCTCAAGGGGGGCTCTGGTGTGCTTGTGCACTTTGGCTGGCTGGCGCGCGACGCAAGCAGCAGCCCACTCCTTCACATCCTTGCTCAAGCGCGGCCAGATGAATTTCACTCCCACTAGCTTCACCGAAGTGCGCATTCCCAGATGCAAAAGGGAGTGGACCAACTCAAAAACGTAACGGTGCTAAGAGCTCAGAACCACCTGGCGCAGGCGGCTGGGGGAGACATTGCAGAGCAAGGGAGGGCACCCTTCTTGCACCACCCTGCTCTCCAGCTTTAACCCAGTAGACGCAGACTGGAGCGCGCAAATGTCTGCGTCCCCGGCTTACTCCGCGGCTATCGCAGGGAAATCTATTCCCATGTAGACCTGGGAGACTAACGCGTGTGACAGGCAATCGGCCTCGACGTTGAACTTACGGGCAATGTGTTGAATGTCAGTCGTAAACTCCGAGATCGCGGCCAAATGCCGTTGCTACCTGGCTGACCACAGTTCAGAGACCTTGGACATCGTGCATGTCAGCGGCTTATGGTCTACGAACGTGGGTTACTCGCGCCTTTCTAGCCAAAACTGGAAATGGCGCGTCGCCAGATGTAGAGCCAACAATTCTCTGTCGAACGTGCTGTATTTGCGTTCACTGTCGCGCAAAGTCCGACTGAAAAATGCGAGTGGCTGCCATGACCCGGAGACGTACTGCTCTACCACTGCTCCTATGGCAACATCAGATGCGTCCATAGTGACCACTATCTGTGCCGACGGCTCCAGATGAGCTAGCAACACAGCATCCGCAAGCGCTGTTTTGGCATTCTTGAAAGCCGGGACTTGCTTGGGAGTCCAGTTGACGTTTTCCCCAGCCTTCTTTTTTTTCAGCGCACACTGCATCAGCTGGGCTGCCCTGAAGGAAACGGTTATAAAAAATGACCATCCCCCAAAACTTCTGCAGGTCCCTCGCGGTATGCAAATGCGAAAAGTCTGACACGGCGCGCACCTTATCCGGTAGTGGAATCGTGCCCTCTGGCGAAATGCAGTGGCCCAAAAAATCAATCACAGGCACGCCAAACTGGCACTTCGCCGGGTTCACTATAAGCCCGTGCACTTCCAACTTCTGGAAAACCGTCTTGAGATGGGTGATGCGCTCCTCCTCAGATGCACTAGCTACCAGAATGTTGTCTAAGTAGACGAAAATGAAGGACAAGTCGTGAAGAACTGCATCCATCATACTACTAACTAACTAACTAACCTGCACTTATATAGCGCTTTTCTAGTCACAAAGACCACTCAAAGCGCTTTCATTAACACTAACCCTCTATTCTAAGGGCCTATAGGAAACAAATATCTAGGGACAATTTAGAACAGCCAATTAACCTAACATGCATGTTTTTGGCATGTGGGAGGAAACCGGAGAAATCCCGGAGTAAACCCACGCAACACGGGGAGAACATGCAAACTCCACACAGATCACTGTTGGTCGGGGGCTGGGATCGAACCCATACGCTGGAAAGTCTGCGCCACGCCTTTTAATCCAAATGGCATGCGTAAAAACTCGAAAAGGCTGAAAGGAGTTATTACCACTGTTTTCGGAACGTCTTTCGCGTGCACCGGGACCTGATGGTATCCGCAGACTAGATCCACTTTCAAAACTAGAAAAGCACTCGGAGAGCGCAGACCTCCGCCAAGCGCCACAGTTCCCCCCATTCAGTGTTTGTGTGTACGTTTTCAGATTCCTTGACCATGAAAACATATGACTAGCAATTGGATTCACAATGATAGGATTAGTGGTTCAGTAGTTATTGAGGAAAATGGCATTTTCCGTAATGGCGGTTTAGCGCCACAGTTCCCCCCATACAGTGTTTGTGTGTACGTTTTCAGATTCCTTGACCATGAAAACATATGACTAGCAATTGGATTCACAATGATAGGATTAGTGGTTCAGTAGTTATTGACAAAAATGGCATTTTCCGTAATGGCGGTTTAGCGCCACAGTTCCCCCCATACAGTGTTTGTGTGTACGTTTTCAGATTCCTTGACCATGAAAACATATGACAAGCAATTGGATTAACAATGATAGGATTAGTGGTTTAGTAGTTATTCACGAAAATGGCATTTTGCGTAATGGCGGTTTTCTTGTGGACGGTGATCCGGATCAACACCAAAATCTAATCATCTGTAGGATACCCCATTTCTGACAATCTGTGAAAATTTTATGAAAATCCGTCCATAACTTTTTGAGTTATCTTGCTAACAAACAAACAAACAAACAGACAAACAAACAGACAGACAGACAGACAAACCAACGCCGATGATCACATAACCTCCCCCTTTGGCGGAGGTAAAAACACACGCCCCGGCCAGGTGCACAGAAAAATCCTGGATGTGTGGAATGGGATAATGATCGTGTTCCGTCGCGTTATTCAAGCATCAGAAAATGCTGAACGGTCACCACGACCCGTCAGTTTTAGGCACCATGTGTAGCGGGAATGCCCACAGGCTGTTGGAGCGCCTGATGGTGCCCAACTGCTCTAAGCTGGCAAATTCCTCTCGCGCGCTGGCCAGTTTAGCTGGGTCCAAGCATCGACGTCACGCGAACACCGGTGGACCTTTTGTCATTATGAAGTGTTCGACCCAGTGTTTTGTTATTGTAGCTAAAAAAGTCGGGACCGTGAGTGCTGGGAACTGTGTGAGCAGATGTTGGTACTTACCCCCTGGAGCTATAACATTAGTCAGTGTTGTTGACCCAGCTCCCTGAGCTGTACAGGGCAGTGAGGTAAAAGAGACAGCATCCACTAATCTCCTATTAGCAACATTGACTAACAACCCATAAACACATAAAAAATCTGCCCCTAAAATGGGGGCGGAATATGCAGCTACCACAAAGTCCCACTGAAAGTTGCGTCCGTGTAAGCATATGGTCAGTGTCCACTCACCAAATCTCCTGATGGTGGATCCATTGGTGGCCTTGAGCTCGGGACCGCTGCCTCCTGCCACCCTGTCTGCACTGACCGGCAGGATGAGGCTTTTCTGGTAGCCGAAGGCCATCAAAAACCGTCTCCCTGAACGTGTGTCCATGACATAAAGCAGTCTGTTCCTTTCGCCATCGGTCGCAGCTGCAACTGAATTCCGAACGTGCTGTCTTCCCAGCTTCTTGAATTGGCATGACGATAGGCAGCGTTGAGCATTTGAGCCGAAACAGCGAAGATAAAAACAGACCATTCCTTCCTCTCCTGGTTTCCGTCCCAGCTACCACCAATGGCTACTCGACCTCACTGGAGTCCCTCATGGATGCCGGTGCCACTGCCTGCATGCTGAGAGTTCTGGTTGCCAAAGTGATGTGGCGCGGTAGTCCTTTGCAACCAGCCATGCCGAATTGACCAGGATCGCCCTCGCTGTAGCCGGTAGGTTCCTGAGGAACAAGAGGGCGAACAGGAAAGATTCATCATCCTTCCCCCTTAGCAGCAACATGCTCTCCATGACCTCCACTGCTGATCTGTCACCTAACTCCGAACGCGTTAGGAGTCTCTCTACCCTCTCACTGTCAGAAAGGGTATAGTACTGGAGAAGCATCCTCTTCAGCACTTCATATTTGCCTTGGGCCAGTGGCTCCTGGAGCAGGCTCGTCACCTGTTGCGTGGCGCGCACATCCAGCGCAGCAACCACGTAGTAATACTTGGTATCGTCCGTTGTTATCCCCGCAGAGTGCGAACTGGGCTTCTGTGTGCAAGAACCACACGGTTGGGTTGTGAAGCCAGAAGTTTGGGACCTTGACTGAGACAATGCACTGGTGCACTCCCTCCAGGTAGTCTCTGGGGCGGTGCTTGGCTCGCTTTCCATGGCACGTCTAAGGGTCACCAATGTGGAGAAAGGAAACAGGCGAGGCAACAAGCTAGACGACACATGAACTTTATTCCTTCTCCAACATACAGTACAGTAAAAAGAGCTCCCGAGTCTCTGTGCATTCCACTTTTATACCTATAATTCCACACATTGAGACTGAGAACTTCCAACCATAATACACTGTTTGGAACAAAGACCTGTGTAGCACATTAACATAATAAAATGCCGGCACCGCTGCTCACACCCTTCTCTCTTCCAGTGGCTCGGGGGTTCCTCCTCTCCACGGGGGGTGCATCGTTCATACTGTCCCATCTGAGCCCCCCCAGTGCACTTCCTTCTGCGGTCCATTGTTCTACCTTATCCCAGCTGCCTTCTCTGGGTGGAGAATTCCCCACCCATGCCACCACTATCTATCTATCTATATATATATATATCTATATCTATATCTAGATAGATAGATAGATAGATAGATGTACTGTATATAGGCATTAATAAGTTAATCATGTGTTAATGCAATGGCCTGACTAATCACTGTGGGTTAATAAAAATACAGAACTTGCTCTGGAAGGAAAAAAGAGGTTCTGTCGACAGGCTATGGTGTGACCATTCATGGCACCAACTCCACATCCTGTTTAACTCTGGGTGTTCTAATCAGTTTGCTTCAGTGTCACTGTGAAAGTATGTGGACATTTGGAAAGTGTCCACACGTGAATTTGATTAGACTGTGACCCCAGATACATGGTCACAATAAACCAATTACTGGGAAGAAACTGATAATGGCAATAATCACTTTTGTTGTGTTTACATGCATAGAGTAAACAGATTATTGGTGGGGGGGTAAACCACTTGAGTTTCTTACCCCAGTTATATGACCTTTATCAGAGTATTCTGTTTACAGGGCCGCTTGAATAATCAGATAACTCAAGAAATCCAATCATAACCAGTTTATTTGTGAACATGTAAACATGGTCACTGTTATTGAAACAACTGTGGGAATGCTAACAAAAAATTTGGTGCAAAAACAGCTGTCCTACCCAGACAATAGAGGGTATGTGCATGATGTCACAGAACAGAACTCATGGCAGTTAAAAAAACATTGATTAGCAAAAATGAGTGGCATTAGCAAAACACAAAAAAAAACAGTATTTAAAGTGACTGCTAAAAAAATCTTTTTTTTTCTGTTATTAGCATGTCTGTAACATGTTTTTTCAAGACATATCAAGAGTAAAATCAGTCCCAAGTCCACAGCTGTGATGTCCAGTTAGCGCCCCCCCCCCCCAGAAGAAAAGGGCGACTTTGGACAGAGCGTTTCTTGCTACATAAGCATTCTTGCTTAGCCTGATTGGTTATAACATTAACCAATCATGCTAAACACTGGGCATGGCTAAACGCCTGAGTTCACTCCCCCAGGGGAAGAGGGCATCGCTGATGTGGCTCCGCAGATGGAGGCTCATGGTCTACCTATCACTGACCACGTTGGCAGTCAGCGTTCCTTCCCGGGGATGTCGTGAAACTGACCGTGGCCGCCCGTAGTTTTCCACCACTGGGGCTACCATATTCTGGAACCCTGTAGCACACGCGGGATGCAGTCAGCTCGGAGACAGGAGTCCACCGGCTGCTGCGCCTGCACGTGTGGGGTCCCGGAGGCACCCACGGAGGAATGGGAGGCACACAGTCGGGAGGCGGAACTGAAAAGAGACGTTTGCTCTTACAGGGAAAAAGGCGCCACAATCGCCATCTGTCTGTTTTGCATTTGTTTGACTCAGTTCGGCGAAGGGGTTTTCGGGGGGGGGGGGCACAATCCCCCATTCCCAAGTGCTCCATTCCATCCCCTCCTGGGAGGACGGAGGAGGAGACATTGAACTCGAGTATCTTGGGGGCATATGGTGCAACAGTGGGGATGAGGCCACGCACGCTGCACTAAAGTTGTGGTTCCACAGTGGCGGGTGGGTGCACTGGACTGCCGGCCCCCAGCGAGCTGCCCGGTGGGCACCAGTCAGCTTCTAGGTGGGACCTCAGAGAGCCAGCTCACTTTGGTGGGGGTCAGCAGCATGTATATATACATCTGAATCACTCCGATGTTTTGACTAGCCATTGATGTTGAGCGAGGCAGTTATCACTGTTCTCAGCTCAGAGGAGAAGGGAGGGCTGGTCTTGCAGCATCTGCTACTGCTGGGCGGGATTATGGGTGGAGCTAATTAGAATATTCAGAGTTTTGTGCATACTTAAGTAGGTGGAAGATATAAAAGCTCTTTCCAAGCAATTTTAAGGCAATGAAAGTTTTTATGTGGATTAAACATACTATTCTGGGCAATACACATTTGTTTTTGAGGTGGTTGTAGAGCCGTTGAAGTGCGTCTTTAAGGGCTGTCCACAACAAGCATGATAATGATAACTATAAAATTATAGTTTTAAAATTTGGAAGCATCCACACTGATGAAAGATATCTCTTTAACAGCAGAGCCAAACATGAGCTGCACACTCCACACTGGCTTCACACTGCCCCATACTAAGAATGGGTACATGACGTCACCCGGTGGAAAAACTGCAAGGAATTGTGGGAGAAGTGTTCTGCCTGTCTGTTTAGTAGGGAGCAACGAACGGTGGTTAAGCTGAAGTTTTTGAGAGGGTTGCTTCAGTGTCTTATTTATTGTTATTCATTCATTTATTTATTTATTTTATGTATTTATTTGGATAAAAATGACACTGAATATGTTATTCAAACACAGGAAATGTAAATATTGTGGAAATGTGAAAGGACGAGGCAGAGTTTATCTCACGAGTCAGGTTTATTCACATTCTCCAACATCAGCAATACAGAAAAAGAGGAAGAAACCAGACATTCATCTCCTTTTATACCCCAGGAGCTTCAAAGCTCCAGTCACAATGTATTTAATCCCAAGTAACAATGCATCCCTTTCAGATCTTATCACCCCCACCCCAAGGTCACTGGCAGCCAGGAAATCCCCCATGGCCATCTCTTTGCATACCAAAGACCACATTTCACATCCTCCTGTTATCTCCGAGGAGGCTCAGTCCTTTGTTCATCTGAGACGTGAAGCATACAGTGATATACAGTGGTACCTCTACTTACGAATTTAATTCGTTCCGGAAGAATTCTTGTAACGTGAAAAATTCGTAAGTAGAGGCGCGTTTTACATGTAAATGCCGTAATCCATTCCAAGCCCCCAAAATTCGGGCATAAATTTTTTATAAATCGTAAAAACGCATCAAAACATGTAACAAATACATGTTACAATTAGATTACTGCACAATAAACATAAAATGAGAGTTTAAAATGAGAGAAAGAATAATAAAAGAGAAAGAATAATAAAAATTATGTTCATTTACCCTTTAACTGCTATCGTCGTCGACGTGAGTTATCCGAAATGGGTGATGGCTGAAGCCGCAGCTTATATTGCACCGTTTGCCTTCTTTGGTTCATGTTCTGATCCAAGGACGTTTGCTTTTGTCGGCTTGTAAGTGCTTCGTTTTGTTTTAATACCGTGCTGATCGTTGATGTATTACGGCCATATTCTTTGGCGAGATCAACCAAACGCATAAAGTTTTGGAAAAAAAAAAAAAACTTCGTGGCCAATGGGATACCAGGAAGATGCTAGGCGATAGCCAATGGCAGAGCAGCTACAGGTATGTTTACATTCGGTAAACTACGGAAGCTGCGAGGAGCGCGTACTTTTTTGCCTTTCGTATCCTGAAATTTCGTTCGTAACTAGAGGCAATATTTTCCCGTTGAGGCGTCTCGTAACCTGAAAATTCCGTATGTAGAGACGTTCGTAAGTAGAGGTACCACTGTACATATGAAGCATAAGGTGATATACGTTTGTGCATATGAAACCCACATATGTGTCCCACAATATACTTATAAAACATCATACAAAATCCAGGATGACATATGAAAGTGAAAACATTCATTTCCTATGTGGTCCTTTCAATCACATTATTATTTCTCCAAATACCACACATTAGAAGAGGGAAGTTTTGCTGCATTATCAAATGCAACAACTGCTCTCACGATTGGTGTGGAAAAAGATTGATAATGGCGTACGCTTTTTTTAACTTCTTGACTTGGAAGAAAAGTGGAGAGAATCAGGTCTCTGAGGTAACGAAGAGGCGTGGGATGGAATGGATTGCAGCAGTCACAAGGAAAGATGTCAGCTCCTACAATATTCCTGCACACATGGTGGTGTGTTCAGGGCATTTTCAACAGGGTAAGTTGTGATTTTGAAAATAATAAAGATGATGCGCACATCACACAGTCCGCCTGGTCGGGTGCTGGACTCCAAAAAACATAGAAAAATCAAAGATGATCCACACAGTGAAAAGCTCCCATTATGTATTTATTATTTATCAGTAATGTTTCGGGACGCCTGCCCTTCCTCAGACCGGTTGGGCGAAGCAGTGAACGGGACCAAACGGACCGAACAGGACGCCAGCCCCCTAGAAAACATCCAAATAAAAAATGAAATCATTTTTATGGGACACCAAAAGCCCACCAAACACCCCCAAAATCAATTAAATCATTTATAACTTAATATTTAACAAGTGGCCATTCTTGTGGTAAGTAACGTTACACAAAATGCCCAAATAGCTCATTAAATGAAGGATGACAAAGCCCTTTGTCAAAGACTGTCCCAACACTATGCCCGTTTTGACACCTCGTCATCTGTGTCCAACTCCCCCCCTCTCTCCAGCTCCACAGCCTCCAAGATCCCTACTTCATCAAAGGCGCCCCCCTCCTCCCCCCCTGCCCTTGTCATCAGTGAGCAGGACGTGCTCAAACAGTTCTCCAGACTGAACCCGCGCAAGGCCCCCGGTCCGGACGGCGTGTCTCCCTCCACCCTGAGACACTGTGCGAAAGAGCTGGCTCCTGTCTTCACAGACATTTTTAACACCTCCCTTAAGCTATGCCACGTGCCATCCTGCCTCAAATCCTCCACCATCATCCCTGTCCCCAAGAAGCCACGGATCACTGAACTTAATGACTACAGACCTGTAGCGCTCACCTCTGTAGTCATGAAGTCCTTTGAGCGCCTGGTCCTGCCCCACCTCAAGTCCATCACCACCCCTCTCCTGGACCCGCTGCAGTTTGCCTACCGAGCCAACAGGTCTGTAGACGACGCAGTCAACCTGGCCCTCCACTCCATCCTGCAGCACCTGGATTCCCCGGGAACCTACGCCAGGATCCTGTTTGTGGACTTCAGCTCCGCATTCAACACCATCCGCCCCGCTCTGCTCCGGGACAAGCTGTCCCTGCTCAACGTGCCTGACTCCCTCTGCAGGTGGATCACCGACTTCCTGACGGACCGGAGGCAGCATGTGCGGCTGGGAAAGACTGTCTCAGACTCTGCTAGCATCAGCACCGGATCACCCCAGGGCTGTGTACTTTCCCCCCTACTCTTCTCCCTTTATACCAACTCCTGCACCTCCAGCCACCAGTCTGTCAAGTTGATCAAGTTTGCGGACGACACCACCCTCATCGGGCTCATCTCCAACGGCGACGAGTCCGCCTACAGGAGAGAGGTGGCCCAGCTGGCGTCCTGGTGCAACAACAACAACCTGCAGCTGAACGCTCTGAAGACAGTGGAGATGATTGTGGACTTCAGGAAAGTCACAACCCCTCTGCCCCCCCTCACCCTCACAGGCTCTCCCATCACCACTGCTGATTCCTTCCGCTTCCTAGGCACCACCATCACCAGGGACCTCAAGTGGGAGCCAACCATCAGCTCCCTCATCAAAAAGGCCCAGCAGAGGATGTTCTTCCTGCGGCAGCTGAGGAAGCTCAAGCTACCCACCAAGATGTTAGTGCAGTTCTACACAGCCATCATCGAGTCCATCCTCACCACCTCCATAACCGTGTGGTACGCAGGAGCCACTGCCAGGGACAGACTAAGGCTGCAGCGCGTCGTGCGCACTGCTGAGAAGGTGATCGGCTGCAAGCTCCCATCTCTCCAGGATCTGTACATCTCCAGGACCCGGAGGCGTGCTGGCCGGATCATAGCCGATCCCTCACACCCTGGTCACGTACTGTTTGCCCCCCTCCCCTCAGGTAGAAGACTTCGGTCCATCCAGACTAAAACCTCCCGTCACATGAACAGCTTCTTCCCCTCTGCCATCAGACTGCTGAACACTAAGTGACTTATTGACTCTCGTGCACTATGTACAGCAGCTCAACCAGACTCATGTCAATCATCACTGTTTTCTTCCTGCATTACCGACTGCACTATATGGTTCTCCACATTATCTGCTGCTCGCTAATATATTTTAACTGCTGACCAGTATTACTCACTCTTATTCTACACTTTATTGCATGTATAGTTTATTTCTTTTATTTTATCATGTTTAATGTTGCAGCATTGCACCGAGACAAATTCCTAGTTTGTGTGGCAGAATCAGATTTATTGCCATGAACAATGGCAATAAATCTGATTCTGATTCTGATTCTGAAATCATATCTAATGGGACCAAGTAACATCAAGTCAACTAACAGGACACTTTTACAAATATTCCAGACCCATTGTAATATATTCCTTGAAATTTAATTTAATAATTTTGCATTTTGTGTCCCATTCGGACACGTTTGTTATTTAATCCAAATACTAAGCGGACATTTAAAAAGCCATCATTACATCTCGGTCATGAAGTAAAAAAAAATGCACACTAAGCAGTCAGAGATGATTGAAGCTGCACCAGCAGTTGTTGCTGAGCAGAATTCACAGGTACATAAAGCAATGCTGCATAAAACTATCTGCTGTTTTAAAATGCTGATAAAACTATCACAAACAAAAAAAACCTGAACACAAACTGCTACGCAGCGCTGGGGGTCCCCTTCTGTGCGCACATTGCCTTCATTATGCATGCATTTAATCGGCTGGGGACTGAAGTCCAGAGAAAGTTTGGTATCGATCAATTAAGCAGATTCTTCTCTTTCAGGGGACTATAAAAACGTCATTGTCCCTATTTAGGATGCTTTTATAGTGGCTAATTACACTGGTAATTTTTTTTGGTACACCAGCACGAGCGTCAGGGTTATCACACAAAACTGTGTAGAAACACTAGCCATGTTAACATGCACAAAACTTACTGTTCAGAGCAGAACTGTACTGTTTACATGGACACTGAAGAAGTTGATCGGATTATGATATGCGTTCAATGGACTAAATCATTTTGACATGCGCAGAATTGTTTGACATTCCGGAAATAGTAGAAGAAGAATCAACTTCCGTTGTAAACAAGCCCCGCTTCGTGTCTTTCTCTTTTTGAAATGGACCTGTATTGTGTTATTCAGACTGTACTTTTGCTTCTGCTGGTCTCCGTAATAAAGCTACAAGCCCAGCAGTACATACTTCTGCATATGACGAACAGAGGGAGACAGCAGGATGATACACACCAGTTCTGGTTTACTCCCGCCATGTCTTCCACTAGCTGGTGTAAAGGTGGAAATACGTCACATTGACATGTGGCTGACGTACAGACATGCACAGTACAGTAAACATATTCTCTACTCAAACTTCAAAATAAGTGTTTATATGCACACCAATCAGATTAACAATTGGCATAGCCCACCCATCTCAATAGCCATGTTTACATGGACACAAGTAACCGGATTAAAAGCCTGATCGGAATAAAAATGCTTCATGTAAACATACCAGTCTGAAGATTCTGACCCAATCACACTCATTTGGATCAAAATTTCATTCCAATTGAGACGGGTGGTTTATGCCAATTGTTATTCCGATTGGTCCGCAGATAAACACTTATTCCGAAGCTTGGGTCGAAAATATGTTTACTGCACATGTCTGTACGTCAGCCACACATTGATGTGACGTATTTCCGTCTTTACAGCAGCTAGCAGAAGACATGGCGGGAGTAAAACAAAACTGGTCTGTATCATCCTGCTGTCTCCCTCTGTTCATCATATGCAGAAGTATGGACTTGTAGCTTCATTATGGAGACCAGCAGAAGCAAAAGTACAGGTACATCTCAAAAAATTAGAATATCATGAAAAAGTTCAATATTTTTTGTCACTCATTTCAGAAAGTGAAACCAACAGGACGCAGAGAGTAAGGGTCAATGGTACATTGTCTGACCTAAAGTGCTCTTCTACTGGCTCTCCTCAGGGGTGTGTGTTGTCACCACTACTCTTCATCCTGTACACAAACGTGTCGGAGCAGACATGACAACAGACACATTATAAAGTATGCTGATGACTCAGTTATTGTCAGTCTCCTCCAGGATGGTGAGAGTGGCCACGGCCCAGTAGTTTATGATTTTGTTCACTGATATGAGGATTCCTACCTGCAGCTGAATACAACAAAAACTAAAGACATGATTATTGACTTTAGGAGGAAAAATCCCAGGCACAAAGTCACCGTACTAAAAGGCCAGACCACCGAATGTGTACAATCCTACAAAATATCTTGGGACGATTATTGATAGTAATTTAAACTTTGAAGAGAACTGTGAAAGGGTGTGCAAAAAGGGTCAGCAACATTTGCATTGCTTGAGAAAACTTGCACGCTTCCAAATTGACCGAACCATAATGACAATGTTTTATCGGGCTTTTATTGAATCTGTTTTATCCTTTTCTTTAGTGTCATGGTTTGGTCAGATAAAACTGAAACAGAGGAAATCCTTGGATCAGGTAGTTAGATGGTCCAGTCGTTTGCTTGGTGAGCCACAGCTGAGCCTGACATCCTTGTACACCAGACAAGTACAGAGGATGGCTACCTCCATTTTAAATGATGACTCCCCACCCTTTGCACTACAACTTTCAGCTTCTTCCCTCAAGACGGAGGTTTGCTGTCCCAAAAAGTAAAACCCAGCGCTACAAAAACAGCTTTGTTCCTGCTGCTGTCAAAGAGTTGAACAAGCTGTAACAATATATTGCACATAATTTACACTACCGTTCAAAAGTTTGGGGTCACTTAGAAATTTCCTTATTTTTGAAAAAAAAGCACTTTTTTTCAGTGAAGATAACTTTAAACTAATCAGAAATACAGTCTATACATTGCTAATGTGGTAAATGACTATTCTAGCTGCAAATGTCTGGTTTTTGGTGCAATATCTACATAGGCGTATAGAGGCCCATTTCCAGCAACTATCACTCCAGTGTTCTAATGGTACAATGTGTTTGCTCATTGCGTCATAAGGCTAATGGATGATTAGAAAACCCTTGTGCAATCATGTTAGGTCTGCAATGCTGTAATTGCTGCAAATGGAGGATTCTTTGACGAAAGCAAAGTTTGAAGGAAAAAATTATTATTTCAAATACAAATCATTATTTCTAACCTTGTCAATGTCTTAACTATATTTTCTATTCATTTTACAACTCATGGTGGTAAATAAGTGTGACTTTTCATGGAAAACACAAAATAATTGTCTGGGTGACCCCAAACATTTGAACGGTAGTGTAGGTACCTGTTTATTAACTCCATTTTATATTTACTTATTTTTGTAGGATGTTACTTGGGTTCTAAATATTTTATTGGGTTTTAGACCCTTGAGTTTTTAACCACTTTGACTAGTTTTTAACTTTTAATATGACCCTTCTCTCTTACCTCTGGTTTTTCCTCGTCTCTTTGTCTTTTTATACCCTGATTGATGGAGCCTTGAGTATTTTTATCATGTTTATAGTCAGCTTCATGTGTGCCTGTGTTTGTGTCTATGTTGAATGTAATTTGTGGTTTGTAAATATGGATGTCACCAGACTGCAAAACAAATCTACCTACGGGTACAAATAAAGTAACCTGAACCTGAACCTGAACCATATATTATATAGATTCATTATGCAGACAGTGATATATTTCAAGTGTTTATTTATTTTAATTTTGATGATTATGGCTTATAGCCCATGAAAACCCCAAATTAAGTTTCTCAAAAAATTAGAATATTACATAAAATTAATTTTAAAAGATAGTTTTTTTAATAGAAATGTTGGCCGACTGAAAAGTATGTTCATGTACACACTCAACACTTGGTCGGGGCTCCTTTTGGATTAATTACTGTGTCAATGTGGCGTGGCATGGAGGTGATCAGCCTGTGGCACTGCTGAGGTGTTATGAAGGTCCAGGTTGCTTGGATAGTGACCTTCAGCTCGTCTGCATTGTTGGGTCTGGTGTCTCTCATCTTCCCCTTGACAATCCTCCATAGATTCTCTATGGGGTTTGGGTCAGGAGAGTTTGCTGGCCAATCAAACACAGTGATGCCATGGTCATTAAACCAGGATTTGATACTTTTGGCAGTGTGGGGGGTGCCAAGTCCTGCTGGAAAATGAAATCAGCTTCTCCGTAAAGCTTGTCAGCAGAGGGAAGCATGAAGTGCTCTAAAATTTCCTGGTAGATGACTGAGCTGACTTTGGTCTTGATAAAACACAGTGGACCAACACCAGCAGATGACCTCTGTTAAGATAAAAGTAAATTTTGCATTTCATTTGGAAATCAAACTCCCAGAGTCTGGAGAAAGAGTGGAGAGGCACAGAATCTAAGTTGCTTGAGGTTTAGTGTGAAGTTTCCACAGTCAGTGATGATTTGAGGAACCATGTCATCTGCTGGTGTTGGTCCACTGTGTTTAATCAAGACCAAAGTCAGCGCAGTCGTCTACCAGGAAATTTTAGAACACTTCATGCTTCCCTCTGCTGACAAGCTTTATCGAGAAGCTGATTTCATTTTCCAGCAGATCTTGGCACACACACACACACACACACACACACACACACACACACACACACACACACACACACACACACACACACACAGAGCCAAAAGTATCAAATCCTGGTTTAATGACCATGGCATCACTGTGTTTGATTGGCCAGCAAACTCTCCTGACCTAAACCCCATAGAGAATCTATGGAGGATTTTCAAGAGTAGTGCTAACCAGTGCGGTGGAGCAGTGGTTAGCACTGCGGCAGCACAGCAACTCACCCTTGGCCATGGGATCCCTGGTTCGATCCCAGCCCCTGACCAACAGTGATCTGTGTGGAGTTTGCATGTTCTCTCCGTATCTGCATGGGTTTACTCTGGGATTTCTCCGGTTTCCTCCCACAGGCCAAAACATGCAAGTTAGGTTAATTGGAGACTCTAAAGTGGCCCTAGGTGTGAATGTGTGTGTGAATGGCTAAGGGATAGCGCCGTACCGTGGCTGCTTCATCCATCCAGGTGGATGCCCTCAATTTCCCCTCTGGGGATCAATAAAGTATACAAAATCAAAAAAAAAAAAGAGGAAGATGAGAGACACCAGACCCAACAATGCAGACGAGCTGAAGGTCACTATCAAAGCAACCTGGGCCTCCATAACACCTCAGCAGTACCACAGGCTGATCACCTCCATGCCACGCCACACTGATACAGTAATTAATCCAAAAGGAGCCCCAACCAAGTACTGAGTGGTACATGGACGTACTTTTCAGTCGGTCAACTTTTCTTTTTAAAAACTATTTTTTAAAATTAATTTTATGTAATATTCTAATTTTTTGAGAACCTGAATTTGGGGTTTTCATGGTCTGTAAGCCATAATCATCAAAATTAAAATAAATAAACATTTGAAATATATCACTGTCTGTGTAATGAATCTATATAATATATGGGTTTCACTTTCTGAAATAAGTGACAAAAAATATTGAACTTTTTCATGATATTCTAATGTTTTGTGATGTACCTGTACAGTCTGAGTAACACAATATAGGTCCATTTCAAAAAGAGAAAGACACGAAGCGGGGTTTGTTTACATCGGAAGTTGCTTCTTCTTCTACTATTGTCGGAATGTCGAAATGTCAGCGTGCGAATGTCAAAATGATTTAGTCCGTTCAAACATGTGACACATGGAAACACACATCTTAATCGGACCAAATTTTTCAGGATCCATGTAAACAGTAAAGTTCTGATCTGAATTGTAATCAGACTGAAGAAATTTTGCCCATGTAACCTGGCTATTCAGAAGGAAATTTTGATCTGAAGGCGAGTGATTGGGTCAGAAACTTCAGATTGGCATGTTTACATGAAGCATTTTTATTCCGATCAGGCTTTTAATCTGGTTACGTGTGTCCATATAAATATGGGTGACTGCTTACCTTTGAGCAAACAACGGTTTTCTGGTTGTTCACCCAGAATATTTGAGCAGCTGGACCATCCATCCATCCATCCATCCATCCATCCATCCATCTTCTACCGCTTTTCCGGAGGTCCGGGTCGCGGAGGCAGCAGTTCAAGCAGAGAAGCCCAGACTTCCCTCTCCCCAGCCACCTGCTCCAGCTCTTCAGAGGGGATACCAAGGCGTTCCCAGACTAGCTGGGAGACATAGTCTCTCCACCGAGTCCTGGGTCTGCCCCGGGGTCTCCTCCCAGTGGGACGTGCCTGAAACACCTCAAGTGGGAGGCGTCCAGGAGGCATCCTAATCAGATGCCCATACCACCTCAACTGACTCCTTTCAATGTGGAGGAGCAGCGGTTCTACTCTGAGCCTCTCCCGGATGACTGAGCTCCTCACCCTATCTCTGAGGGTGAGTCCAGCAATCCTACGGAGAAAGCTCATTTCAGCCGCTTGTATCCGCGATCTCGTTCTTTCGGTCATTACCCAAAGCTCGTGACCATAGGTGAGAGTAGGAACGTAGATTGACTGGTAAATCGACAGCTTTGCCTTAGAACTAAGCTCCCTCTTCACCACAACAGACCGGTACAACGTCCGCATCACTGCAGATGCTGCTCCAATCCGTCTGTCGATCTCTCGCTCCATTTTCCCCTCACTCGTGAACAAGACCCCAAGATACTTAAACTCCTCCACTTGGGGCAGGAGCCTGTCCCCAACCCGGAGAGGACAATCCACCTTTTTCCGGCTGAGGACCATGGACTCGGACTTGATAAATTGTATATCAAGGATTCAGTGTACCCCGCCCGGTATGGGGTTACCGGGGCCCCACCCTGGAGCCAGGCCTGGGGGAGGGGCTCGAAGGCTAGCGTCTGGTGGCCGGGTTTCCACCCATGGGACCCGGCCGGGCTCAGCCCGAAGGAGTTACATGGGTCCGCCCTCCAGTAGGTTCACCACCTGCAGGAGGGATCATGGAAGTCCGGTGCTATGTGGATTAGGTGGCAGTCAAAGGCGGAGACCTTGGCGGACTGATCCCAAGCTTTCTAAACTGGCAGCTGGACCATCCATTGGTAAATTGAACATGAGCCTCTCATGATTTATAGTTTTTAAATTGCTCATGGGTTTATGCCCTCACCCAACAAATCAGGTAGGTAAACACATCTGACAGTGTGACTCCAGGCAGTTGGTCGAGATCCGTGGTCCATTTCTTGTGCTCATACTGATCAATCCCATTTATTTCTTAAATGTTTTGGAGGTAGCACTCCTTTGATTCCTTATTCAACTTCTCTGAATAAGGAATTTTAATTTTCTGTTTGTTCCGTTCCATTGCACGAATGTAAAGACATACAGACTACAGGTAAACTATTTGCCTGATTCTCTCAGTTCCAGAGCTTCCTGAGACTTGCACAGGTAGGAAGAAGTGAGCACAAAATGGAATCGCATGAGGTTGCAAGTAATTAATGATAGAATAATAATAAAACCTGATTATTATGATAATAATAACAATTTCATCTCGGATGCATAGAGCTGTTTCAGCGGGCTGCTTTCTGCATCCATTCATTTCTCTTCCTCCTCTTCCCCCAGTTGTGCTCTCAGATCCTGCTGAAAGCAAAACATTCCCAGCCTCTGTCATTTATTTCAGCCCTGCTGTCAAAGCAGGTGTTGGTGTTGGTCGAGCATTTTCTGATTGGCTGAAAGTGTTTTTATCATTCATAAAATCACTCTGATGGTGATCCCAACACTATTGTCTGTGACTTTCTTTATGGTTATCGCTGTAGTGTGGACTCTGCCATCCACTTCAATTAGAACGATTCTTAAAACTATAATTTTATAGCTTTCTTTACCTTTGTCGTGCCTGGTGTGGACAGCCCATGAGTCACAACAGTACACAGAGTACCTGTTTGCATTGCAGAGAACGAATCTTATTCCATCAGTGTCTGCTAAAACATGGAGTGAACGATACAGAACATTCTGTACGCGTTCTGTCCCAAACATGTTCCGTACAGAATATGTTCCCTACATGTTCTGTATATGTTCCGTACGGGACGTCTACCAATCCTGACTGCTGTCAGTTCTGTGTCAATGTGCCTTTGTCATTAGCCACAGTCCATATTTAGCATGTTTCATACATATACTGCTCATGTCCCGTACATAACGGTTGTAAGTAAATGCAATTGCAATTAATAAATGACTAAATGCAATAAGGATTAAGGAACATACTGTAAGTAGTGATGGGCGAATGATACCGAGGCTCTGCAGTTTGTCTCACTCTTCAGTGTGTCGATGCTTGTATCAAAACACTAATGTCACGTGGCCGATGACGTCCGAAGTTTCAAATAGCATGGCTGCTTCACTTCACACTTCACTGCTTCAATATGTTTCAAAGCTTTCATCAGTTGGTTGGTCTGAGGAATCGATCCACCCCCTCTCTTAGCACTCACCAGGGCTGCTGCCTCAGGACTGGAGAACAGCTTTCACCCCACAATGCTCGGCTACAGTGAAACTCTGCTGCCTGCTGCGCTCTTTGTATCTATGGAACATGTACATAAAGCACTTGGGAGGATTAGCAGGCTGGAGAGCAAGCTAACAGGTCTGGTAGCATCCCATTTGGAACACTATGTATCAGTGGAACATGTAAGTAAATAATTGAGACTGCTAGCTAGCAGGACAGCTAGTGTTCTGTAAGGAATGTTCTCTATCTAGCTTTCCATATATAAGGCACTTGGGAATGTCAGGAGGCTGGACTGCTAGCACAATCCAAGAACATGTATGGAACATGGACGGAATGCTGGCATACGGAACGTTAGATACAGAACATTCCATATGTAACATTACATGTACATGTTCGTAAAATACTTGAAACTGCTAGCTAGTAGGACCGCTCAGTTCTGTGTAACTATGGTAACTGCCCTGTAACTGCTAATAGTTCTGTTCTAGTGCATTCCCTCTATAGATGGGTGAAGTCCACACCAAACTCCTTATTTTATTTAATTCTGGGTGTTCAAATCAGTTTGCTGGAGTATTGCTGTCATACTATGTAGACATTTGGACGATAGATTATATGTAATTAGACATGAAAATACGCAACCGGGGGAATGCTAACCAGAAGTTAGCATTCAGTGTTGAATTTATATATCTATGTGGGGGGGGGGGGACTGAAAGGTCAAATTTGACCAAATGTGGTTTATTTTTCAACATAGTCTCCCCTTCGGTCCACATTCTTCCATCGGTGTTGCAGTGCTTGGATCCCTGCAGTTCAAAATTAAACCCCATTTGGTCAGATTTGACCACTATGAACTTTTCAGACCCCCTGCATAAATTTAACTCTTTTTTTATAACATCTTAATATTTTGTGATGAAATTATTTTTTTACATAAATTTGCTACTTGTTTTTGTTCTCTTTGTTCTGAGCTAGAAATAAAATGATACTTTTTTTCATAAATGTAGGCTACTAAGAATAAAAAGTCTTCTGCTGTAAAATGACTCACAAAAAGTACAACTTTGTGAAAAAGGCACTTGATTACATGCACTTGAGTAAATGTAACTGTGGGGTTGAAGCGGTCATGTGACCAAGTGAAACCCTAATGAAGGGAGGGAGGTGTCAGAAGAAGTGGCTGAAATCCCATCACAACCCCCCTCAACCCCTGCAGCCTCCACTCTAATTAAGACCACATATCTTAGATTTTGCTGAGGTCAGGCAGGGGTTTTAATTTAAAAACCATTAAGGCGTACGCACATTCAGGACTTGTGTTGCACCCCAGGAAGATATAATTTTAATTAAGTCTTATCTTTTCCCAATTTCTGTGGCACGGGACATCATCATAATTCCTCAATAACAACCTGTGAATAAAGCGAGCAACAACAGCTCAGTAAATGTGATGGGGGCGTTCAAATGTTCCAACAACTGCTGACTGGTGTGTCCTGGACTGTGGAGATCCATGGTTGCTTGTGCTTCCTGCAGTCTGAATCAGGGGAGTATAATGGCATTTAGCTGCTAGCTCTGGAATGGTGGAAACAGAAGAAATGGGACATGGAGGGCAGTGAGGATTATAGGGTATTTTATGGCTAACAACGCCCCGTGGTCCACTTCCAATGTATAGAAGTTATCGTGCTCAACAGTTGCAAACATTAAATTGGGCAATAAAATCTTTAAAAAGCCTCACTTTAAGATATAATTGTCTTTTTGGCAATGCATTGCTCTACACCTTCAACACATTTATTGCAAAGAGGAATGCTATTACTGTGAAGTCGATTGCACGTGTGACAAGACTGATGAACAGGATGCAGACTGTAGCCGGCAAAAAAAACACACCCATCGGTGCTTTTCACACTTCCACAAACATTTGATAAGAGACGAGAACAGCGCCATGTGTTACTTGAATCGTTCCCCAGTGATGGTTTCCAGTGCTGTCAGTGTATTTGGTTTTTGTTGCCAGCCATCCAATATCTTAACAGCGTGCCAAATTGATGTTAAGGTAAAGAAATTATCTTGTTCAATCTTCTCATGAGACTGCAAGGCTGTCATAGTAATTGTGAGAGCTGCTGTTAGATGCACAGCAAAGTGCCACTCTCATCCCCAGTGGCCTGCGCCGCCTCCATGCATACAGATAGGGATGGGGAGAAAGAGAGGAGCGCATTAGTAAACAAAGCCCAAATGTGGCTCAGGCAAGTTAGGCCTCTCATTAGCCACAGCACTTTCCCTTTAAGTTGTCAGCTGGGTGATTCCTGATAGCTCCCTCCTTTATGGGATTACATTTGGGACAAAAACTTTTCAAGAAAACTTATTGAACATCAAACAAAAATAACAATCTTGAATAAAATATTTCGTCTCAAAAGCAAAAATCTTGACTTCTAACCAATTTTTTTAATAAAATTATTTGCTTTATGAAGAACTATTTTGTTTTCACTGCCAAAACTTTTGCATTTTTTTAAAATTTCCTTTGGGTTTGACTCCTGTTGCTTTGCTTGCAATTTTGGTACAATCCTGAAACGGATGTGTGAGAAAACATTTTAAGGAAAACTTCTTTAATTTCAAACAAAAAATAACAATCTTGCATAAAATATTTAATCTCAAAAGCAAAACTGCAGACTTTAAACAAATGAGTTATAAAAATCTTTGTTTGATAAAGCACTCTTTCATTTTCACTGCTCAGACTTTTGCTTTTTTCTGTCATTTTCTTTGGCTGACTCCTTTTTTTTTGCTTTTTGGCACATTCCTCCCACGTGGGCAGGATTTTTATAGGCTCACCTCTATTGGCTAATGTATTTTTGAGTGACATTCAGTTTGGCCCAATTGAGAGGTCCCGTTGTAAAGGTCTGTTATGAATGCTGAAGGTGGCCTCGCCCCCATCATGCTGTGGAAGAAGTGACTGTTCAGAATAAGTTTTGGGTTTTAATTAAGCAGCGTTTAAATGTTAAAAAACTGACTAAATTATTCAGCCTCCATTAGAGTTTGGGATGGTATCATTCCTTTAATATCTACATAAATAAAGTTTTTATTTAGCGTGTCCTTGGAATAAAGCTCCTATACATCTAAAAGAAAAACAATGCATGGTGATTTTACATAAGGCACCCATATTGAAGCCTCAGTACTTCACTTGCTGTTGTGTTCTTTTTATTTATTTATTTTTTTTGTAACCCGGTATCATGGTCAAGCATATAATTGACCTGTTGGCCCACTACAGGACACTGTATCAAAAGCCCCATCTCCACTACAGGAAAGAAGAACCAGTTTTACAGGAACTTCCCTCATGGTGTGTATCTCCACTACAGCAACCTCACTGAACAAAAAAACCACATTTTTTGGGCAGAAAATTCATTATACTTTGTTTTTGGTCAAGGAAAAATATAAGTTATAGTGGCTCAGAGAGCTGCATCTCTGTGTGTTGCAGCTCCACAATTTACATTCATTATTACTGTCATGTGTCTGGGGGCTTATGCCATTCCAGACCCCAGACACAGGCCATTGTTGTATTTTGTTTTCCCTGTTTTTGTGTCTGCACATTTGTCTAGGGTTTCTGTGTGTCTGTCTCTGCCCCTCTCTCTCCAGGCATCCCCCACTGGCTGCTCACTTTACTCTGCAGTGAGCAGCTCGTAATCAGCACACCTGTTGCAGCTACTCACCTGTATTCACTCTATGTTGTTAGTTCACTGTGTATTTATTCTCTGTCAGTTTACTCCCTTATTGTCACGGTGTTAGTCTGTATCCTGCACTTTTGTTATCCTGTGACTGGTAGTCTACTCCCTGTGACTTGTCACTTTCCCTCAAGACTATATTTGGTGCTGTTTCCCCCAGAGCCCAGCCTCACTCTGTAACTCACTAAATAAGTCTTCTTTCCTCTCCAAGTTCACATTTTTGTGTTTCCCTTCAGTGGCCCAGTCTGGCCCAAAGGCGTAATGTGGACTTCCTCCTCTTATCCTGCAGTGTTGCATGTTTTGACTGCTGTTGAACACTTTTGTACAATCGTATTCTTGTTCAATAAACACACGCTTCACCTGCACATGGGCTTGTCTCCTTTCATCCGTGCGCTGAATAAAAGCACACATATACTGTATGACAGTACGCTGCGACCCACAGAGCCCAGCGGTGAAGTTTGTGTGTTTTTTCATCTCTTCGTGTGTGTTTTTCCACTTACCTGAGCTGACGCCATGGACTTCTGGAGCGATAAGGAGCTGTGCGCACTGGACCTCCCGGAGGATGCTTTCTCGTGGATGCAGGGGCTGTGTACTCCGGAGGCTGTTCGAGCGGCCTGGGACACCGCAGCGTAGGTGCTGGATTTGTGTCCTGACCTCTGGTTTTTCCCGTAGTCGGCCAACATTCTGCATTCCATCTTCTCCCTGCCTGATAAGGAGCTCAGGAGGGGATCTCCGGCGCTGGAGCCATCTCCATCACAGAAGAGGTGCTCGCGATGGAGGAAGCCTTCCTCCTCCTGCAGCTCTCCCGCTCCAGTTCAGCCTCTGTCTCCAGAGCCTAGGTCCGCTCTATCCACGGGGAGTTTGGAAGAATGCAGATTGGTGTTGCTGGCAGAAATTGACCACCATTTGGAGGAGGAACAATGGCTCCTCCTGGAATTGGCATTAGAAATTGTGGAGTTTTCTCCGAGGGAACCGAAGCTCCTACCTGAAGTTGAGCACGCTCTCACCTTGGAGTCTCCTGTTCCTCCACAATGTCACCGTTCCTGGAGGTCACGCCCAAGGAGTTCTACCCAAACCCAGCCAGCAACCCCTCCTTCACCGGAGGAGGAGAAACCCGCTGCAGAACTGTTTTTTCCTCCTGCCACCTTGCCTCCTGTCACCTCATCCTCAGTTTTTACATCCGCCAAGGTGAAGTGGGCAGTTTTCTCCCCAACTTCACCTGCCTCCGTGCCTGTTTGGGAGCTGTCCCTGCTGCCTCCTGAGGAGCCCAGGGCCGCCATGGACACGGAGAGGGATGAGAGTGCTTCAGATGCTGCTGGAAACATCGAGAACCAGGAGAACAGGCAAGTTCTTTCTCATTTAATCCCTATTATTGATGAACAATTTTGCTTGTTCCCTGGCCAAGAGACTCAGGTTTTGCAGTCCCCTGAGTTCTCTACACCAGCGGCATGCAACAACCCCTCACCAGTCCCCTCCATGTCCTCTCTATGTGCTTCTCCGAGTTCGCCGGTCCCTGAACCAAGCCACCAGAGGGAGGAGGAACCTGAGGCCCTGGAAGATCCTGTCCCAGGTTCAGCGGTGAGGCAGTCCCCAGCCACCATGCTGGATGAGCTACCAGCGTGAAAGACGTCGCCTGGGGGCCTCGAGACTGCAACCACCATCGTGCCTGCTGTGGGGGCTGCTGTAGTGGAGTCACCCATCAAGCTGGACCTCCTGGGGGCCAGGCCCAAGACATCGTCGCCAGGATCAACGGAGTCCTGGACAGCGGTGGAGCTCGAGTGCAGGCAAGTAATCTCTCTTGTTTTTCCTCATGTCTGGGTTAGAGAGATCTTGTCTGGCCCTTGGTGAAGAGAGTCAGGTGCAACCCTCAGGTGCATCTGAACTCACCTCGCTGGGCTCCGCCACTGCCGGCAACCCTAACCATCTTCCATCTTCTGTCAAACCTGAGCTTCTTCCTAGGGTTGCTGGAGAGGATCCACCACCACCAGCGGTCTCCGCAGATCCGGTCCAACCAACCGATTATGGTGAGAGTCCAGCTTCCCCGGTGGAGGTCGACGCGCTGGTTCCGTCCTAATCCGGGACCTCCGTGGGTGCAGCGCCTCCCCAGCCTGATGAGCCATCGCTTCCTGGATCATCAGAGTCCTGGATGGTGGTGGAGCTCGAGTTCAGGCAAGTACACTCTGTAGTTTCTTTCTTGCCCATTTTGGAGCTATCTTGCCTGACTCTTGGTGAGGAGAGCCAGGGGCAGCTCGCCACTGCACCCAGACTCACCTCGCCGGGCTCTGCCACTGCTGACAACCTTAAACCCGTCTCTCTTTCTCCTGTCTCTGAGTTTCCTCCGAGGGTCCCTGGACAGCGGTCAATACCACCTGAGGCCACCAAGGATCCAGGCTCACCACTCGAGGTCGCAGTGGACTCAGCTTCCCTTGCTGTGGAGGCCACCTTGGATGCTGCTATGTCCCAGGCAGGGACCACCGTGGGTGCAACAGAAACCCAGGCCGGGAGCCCCGGGATTGCTGCCATGGCCCTGCCAGGGTCCGCCGTGGGTGCTGCTGTGGCCCAGCCAGGTCCCACCATGGGTGCAGCGTTGACCCAGCCTGGGTCCACCGTGGGTGCCGCCAGTCCCCTGCCTGGGGCTGTCGTCTGGGTTCCTCCTTGGTCCGAGTCTCTATGGGTGCTGCGTCCCAGCCAGGAACCATCATGGGTGCCACGCCACAGTTTCAGTCCCATGTGGGTGTTGCACTCCAGTTTTGGTCCACCATGGGTGCCGTGCCTCAGCCCGGGGTCCACCAAGGGTGCACCGTTGCCCCAGCCGGGGTCATCCGAGGGTGCTACGTTGGCCCAGCCGGAGTCCACTGCAGGTGCTGCAGAGCTCCTGCCCAGAGCCACTTCAGGTGCAGCTGAGCTCCAGACTGGAGCCACCGCGGGTGCAGCCATGTCCCAAGCCGGGACCCTTGCAGGTGCAGCCATGTCCTGGACTGGAACCACCAAGGGTGCAGCCATGTCCCGGACTGGGACCACCAAGGGTGCAGTCATGCCCCAGACCGGGACCGCCGTGGGTGCAGCTGTGTCCCAAGCCGGGATCACCGAGGGTGTAGCCAGCCAGCCTGAGGACGCCAAGGCCTTCTCTCCCTTTCCAGAGGCCTTTGGGGTGTCTCTTCTTCCTCTGCTGGGCACCATTGGGGTCCCCTGTCCTCTGCCACCAGTTGCTGTGTGGGTTCCCCTCCTCCGGTCTGGCTTCCTACTGCTGAACCTCCTGGTGGGTAGGCCGCCTCCTCGTTCACCCCTCCGGTCCTGGTGGCTTAACAATGCTGGCTGGCCGCCCGAAGGACTGGGTCTGTGGGTCGGGTGGCCCATATTCTCTGGCAGGCTGCCTGACTATTGTCTGCGGGCTGTCTGCTGGGTCTGGGACTTTGGCTGACCGCTTCAACCCTGGAGCCCTGGGACTGTGGGGACTTATGGGTGTTGGGACGCAGGTGTTGTGTGTGCTGGTATTTGTCCTCCTGGCTGTTTTTTCACCCCACCTCCCTTCCGGGGTGGTTTTGCTGTACTCCTTTTTTTTGGGGGGGGGTTACCTCGGGGGGTCTGGAATCCACCCTTGGGGGGGGGGGCTCTGTCATATGTCTGGGGGCTTATGTCATTCCAGATCCCAGACACAGGCCATTGTTGTATTTTGTTTTCCCTGTTTTCGTGTCTGCACATTTGTCTAGGGTTTCTGTGTGTCTGTCTCTGCCCCTCTCTCTCCAGGCATCCCCCACTTGCTGCTCACTTGCCACTGCAGTAAACTGCTCGTAATCAGCACACTTTCTGCAGCTACTCACTTGTATTCTCTCTTTGTCGTTAGTTCACTGTGTATTCATTCTCTGTCAGTTTACTCACTTATTGTCGTGGTGTTAGTCTGTATCCTGCAGTTTCGTTATCCTGTGACTGGTAGTCTACTCCCTGTGACTTGTCACTTTCCCTCAAGACTATATTTGGTGCTGTTTCCCCCAGAGCCTGGCCTCACACTGTGACTCACTAAGTAAGTCTTCTTTCCTCTCCAAGTTCACGTTTTTGTGTTTCCCTTCGGTGGCCCAGTCTGGCCGAAGGCATGATGTTAGGCCGTGAGCAGCTGCCACTTTTCGTTCAGTTTCGTGGCACCCAACGGGGAACTAAAATTTTAGTGTTTCTAAATTAAGATTACATTATTGTAAGACAAAATATTGATGTTCCCACTTCCAAAGGTGTGGATAGCTGTATGAAAAATGCGATTGAAGTCAGTCGGTAATAATTGTCTTTCTACCTTAAACATGGCCAAGTCCGGGACGTTTTAACCAATCAGCGTCGTCCCTTTGGTCATGTGACAACAAAATGGCAGCGCCCACAGGGGTAGCGTGCGCTGAAAGCCTCTCCTGTGTTATTCACATTTCCGATAAGTTTTCGGGCAGTATCACTCGTTTTACTGAAGCATCGTGGGCAAAAGTACGTGAGTGTGCCCAAAAATGGCTTGTACTTGACGGACCCCAACAGAAAGTAGCAGAACAATGTCGCGACTTGTTCGAGAAAGGTGAGCAGCCATTGTTTATGGTTGCACTGCGTGTGCCCTGGAGTCGTTTGGCTCCGATCATTTGTAACTCTAAATATGAACTAAAATGGAACCCTAGATGTCTAAAACCTTCTTGGATTTATGCAAATTAGCGTGGTTCTTTGACCCTCAATCACACAGTCGACCTCAGAAATCGATTCCTCGGCTCAACATTATCCGAAAAAGAGGCCTCAAACGTGTTTCTAGGTAGACTGGTTGAAATGTTAGGCCATTCATTCCCTTGGTTAGTCGTGGCAGCCATCTTGGATATATGCAAATTTGACATAGCTATCCACACCTTTGACAGTGGGAACATCGATTTTCGGATTCAGCAGGTTTTTTTTACATAGAAATCATCAAAGATCCCGTAGTTCCCAGTTGGGTGCCACGAAAATCATTTTCTAGCCACATTTTGAGGGAGCTGCTCACGGCCTATGTGGACTTCCTCCTCTTATCCTGCAGCGTTGCATATTTTGACTGCTGTTGGACACTTTTGCACAATTGTATTCTTGTTCAATAAACACACGCTTCACCTGCACGTGGGCTTGTCTCATTTCATCTGTGCGCTGCATAAAAGTGCATACAGTTAGGCCCAGAAATATTTGGACAGTGACACAATCTTCATGATTTGGGCTCTGCATGCCACCACATTGGATTTGAAATGAAACAACTACAACAGAATTGAAGTGCAGACTTTAAGGTTTAATTCAAGGGGTTGAACAAAAATATGTGATTAAACATGTAGGAATTGTAGCTATTTTTATACAAATGCTCCTCATTTCAGGGGCTCAAAAGTAATTGGACAAATAAACATAACCCTAAGTAAAATGTTACTTTTCAGTATTTTGTTGAAAATCCTTTGCAGGCAATGACTGCCTGAAGTCTGGAACCCATGGACATCACCAAATGCTGGGTTTCCTCCTTTGTGATGCTTTGCCAGGCCTTTACTGCAGCTGTCTTCAGTTGTTGCTTGTTTGTGGGTCTTTCTGCCTTAAGTTTTGTCTTGAGCAAGTGAAATGCATGCTCGATTGGGTTGAGATCTGGTGACTGACTCGGCCATTGCAGAATATTCCACTTCGCTGCTTTAAAAAAACTCCTGGGTTGCTTTTGCAGTATGTTTTGGATCATTGGTGAAGCGCCGTCCAATCAACTTTGCTGCATTTGGCTGAATCTGAGCAGAAAGTATATCGCTATACACTTCAGAATTCATCAGGCTGCTTCTGTCTTTTGTCACATCATCAATAAACACAAGTGACCCAGTGCCATTGGAAGCCATGCATGCCCATGCCATCACTGCCTCCACCATGTTTTACAGAAGATGTGGTGTGCTTTGGATCATGAGCTGTTCCAATTCTTCTCCAAACTTTCTTCTTCCCATCATTCTGATACAGGTTGATCTTAGTCTCATCTGTCCATAGAATGCTGTTCTAGAACTGGGCTGGCTTCTTCAGGTGTTTTTTGGCAAAGTCAATTCTGGCCTTTCTATTTTTGAGGCTGATTCATGGTTTGCACCTTGTGGTGAATCCTTTGTATTTACTCTCATGAAGTCTTCTCTTTATGGTAGACTTAGATACTAATGCACCTACTTCCTGGAGAGTGTTCTTCACTTGACTGGATGTTGTGAAGGGGTTGTTCTTCACCATGGAAAGGATTCTGCGATCATCCACCACTGTTGTCTTCCATGGACATCCAGGCCTTTTTGAGTTCCCAAGCTCACCAGTGCACTCTTTTTTTCTCAGAATGTACCAAACTGTTGATTTGGCCACTCCTAACATTTTGGCTATCTCTCTGATGGATTTCTTCTTTTTTTTCAGCCGCAGGATGGTCTGTTTCACCTCCATTGAGAGCTCCTTTGACCGCATGTTGTGTGTTCACAGCAACAGCTTCCAAATGCAAACGCCACACCTGGAATCAACTCCAGACCTTTTAACTGCTTAATTGATGACAGGTTAACGAGGGAAGAGCCCATGTAGCCTTGTTATTTTTTTTTTTTGAAGCCTTCTGAGTCAATTGTCCAATTACTTTTGGTCCCTTGAAAAAGAGGCAGCTATATAATTTCCTAAACCCTTGCTCCAATTTGGATGTGAATACTCTCAAATTACAGCTGAGAGTCTGCACTTTAAGCCCATATTGATTATATAATTGCATCCTGAATATGTTTTCGTAAACAGCTAAAATAACAAAACTTGTGTCACTGTCCAAATATTTTTGGGCCAAACTGTATATATGACAATTACAAGTTAATAGTAGTATTTACAACTATGTGTTATGTCTGAAATAAGTCAGCGGCTCACCGCTGACTTATTATGCCGAACAACAAACTACGCTTTGAGAAAACAGTCAACATAAATACACAGGCAGCAGCCCACCTGATGTCAACACGTCTGACACTGGACACCGGCTACGGGAAGCCCTGAAGCACAAACCCTCCCAAACTCACATGTCACATTTACCTCCTCAAAACCCAAATTCCCCCTTGCAAAAATTAGAACATATTCTAATCAGTAATTAGCAAGTTAGTCCTCCCCAATTTGGTATATTAACAAACCCACATCATCATCGTTCTTATCTAAACACACCTGAAAGGTGTGTTTAGATAAGAAGGCCAGGTACAGGAAATCTTTCCTGACACAAGCAATTTCACTGTACAATAACTCACTATGATGTTGTATTCTGGTCATAACAATGCTGCCACACTGCACCTTACAGACTAACTGGTACCTTACATTTCACTCTGCTCCTGATAGTCCTTCTTTGTGTAATGGGATGATTCATGTGTTTATACGGGTCATCATATATTAAGCTATGATGTACTGTATATAGGTTTTATAGTAGTGTTAGTTTTACTTTCCACGGGTAATCCCTTTGTCTGTCATGTGTGTGTTTCTGTTGTTTGGTTGTCTACTGTCATGCTGCTGTTACACTGTAATTTCCCAGTTTGGAATCAATAAATTACATCCATCATCCATCCATCTTTCCATCTATCCATCTATCCATCCATCTATCTATCCATCCAAGAACATTCAACATTTCAACCCTTTTTTTAGACACAAACCTCATAACAGAACCCTAACTGGACACTTGGGTAGACTGCCAAGATGCCCGCGTTTTGAGGTGGATTATTCTCCCACCTTTATCAACACGTACAAACTACCCAAACCCCACAGTAAAGTCTCTCAGATGACCAGGCTTCTGTCGAACTCTTGCGGAGCACCTTACTGGTTGAGGCCCTGCTGCTGGTCCCGTCAGCTGCTCTCCAGCATCCTTTAGCCCCGCGTGAGTAAAGTCCCAACTTGTGTCCATCACGTCCTCTGACTCTGGGTCGGCGGCGATTTCCTGAGGCGGCTAGTGTGCCACCGTGACCCGTCAGAGAGGCGAAATGTGGCTGGACCCAGCTGTGCCATGATCTACAGTGGGGCCATCCAGAACGGTTGCAGCTTATGCGTGCGGTTGGGGTTCTTGATCCTCACCCAGTGTGACACTCCAAGCTCATATCTCTTCGTCCTGTGTTTCCTGTTGAACCGCTGCTTCATTTGACGCTGCTGTTCGAGCACCCACCCCCTCGGCGATCTTCTGTCCACTGGAGAGGCCATTGCGGAAGGTCGGAAACAGTCCAGAGGGAGATGTAGTTCATGTCCCAACATGAGCTTTGCTGGTGAGCACCTCGTTGTGGCGTGGAGAGTCACCCTATAATGGAGTAGTGTGCCACCCCCCTTCCCCCAGGTGGCCTTCATGAAGCATGGTCAAAACTTGAGCTCTCAGTAACTCTGGGACTACTGTGCAATGTCCTCTCGCCATGCATACATTGTTCCAACATCTCAACTCATCCTTTACCCTGTGAAAAGGTGCCAGTTCTCCCTGCATCTTCATGCGCCATCCCCCCTGCATGAATGAACATAGTTGCAATAAGGTTAGATCCTGCTCCGACTCCACCTGGACTTCCTGGAGAGACACGGCATTCTGGAGGGGGTCGTGTGATGCATAATCAGTAATCAATTCTGCCTCCAGGGGGTTGCCATCACTATTTTGATTGGTGTTGGGTGTGGCACGGGACAGGAGGTCCGCCACTACATTCTCGCTGCCTGGGGTGAACTGAGTAGTGAAGTTGTATTCTCGCAGCCTTTCGGTCCACCTGTAGATCCGTAGGGGTTTGTGTCCCAGCCCAGACATTTCCAGCAACATTGTCAAGGCTCTGTGGTCCATTTGCAGTGTGAAATGTCGTCCATAGAAGTAAATGTGCCATCGATCACATACTCAAATACATGCGAGTGCTTCTCTTTTGCCCACCGTGTACCACTGTTCCACAGATGTAAGGGACCTTGACACAAATGCCATTGGGTGTTCTGTTCCATATTGGAGTTGAGACATGACTGCACCCACCACTGAGTCTGACATGTCACACGTCATGAAAGTGGGACACCGTGGATCAAAGTGAGCCAACACCGGCGGGGCGTTAAACTGAGATTTCAGTTTAGAGATAGCAGATGAGCAGGCCGGAGTCCACTCCCACGGTGCATCCTGCTTCAGGAGAGCATGGAGTGGTTCTATTGTTTCTGAGTAACAAGGAATGAAGCGCCCAAAAAATTCATCATGTCCAAAAACGATGAGATTTGTGCGGGTGTCATGTTGCCTGGAAGTTGCAGAACCGCCTCCACATTTGAGTGCAGGCGGCTCAGGCCCTCAGCGGACAGACGAAACCCCACAAACTTGATGGCGTCTGCTGCAAAGATGCACTTTTCTTCATTGAGCGTGATACCCTAATTCAACAGCACCTTCATTACACTTCTCAGGCGTTCATCGTGGGCAGCTCGTGACGCGCCATGTACCACAGTGTCACCCAGATACACCACCACACCCTTGAGGGCCGCGAGAATTGTGGCCATAACTTTTTGGAAACAGCTCGGGGCTGAACTGAGGCCAAAAGGTATGCAAGTGTATCTGAAAATGCCCATGTGAGTCATGAACGCCGTCAGGTTACTGCTAGCTGGGTGGAGAGGTACCTGTAGGTAGCCCTGGCAGAGGTCCAGCTTCAAAAACACCCTGGAACTGCTGAACACCACAGTGAGCTCTTCCATCGTGGGTAGGGGGCATTTATCTGGAATGATTGCTTTGTTGGCCATCCTGAGATCGATGTATGATCGTATGCCGACTGGTTTTTTCTTAGCTCCATGATATTGGAGATCCACGGTGAGGTGTCCACTTTCTCAATGATGCCAGCGTTCAAAAGTTTGTTCAGCTCAGCCGTAACATCGTCCTGCAGGGCGACGGGTAGCAGGCAAAGGGGTTGGATTTTGGGTGTCACCTTCGAGTCAATGAGCAGTTGGTGGTTAGAAGCAGCTATGCAACCTAGGTCTGCAAACAGCACCGGCTAGAGGTAATGCCATGGTGGTGAGATGATTAGCACCGCAGAGCCTGTTGGGTCCATAATGGTGAACCCCAACTCTCCCAGTAAGTCAGTGCCTAACAAGCCGGCCCCGTGGCATGAAACTTGAAAGGTGAACGCTGGAATTGTCTTCGGGCCACATGACACTGAAAAACTGATCATTCCCACCATGCCAGTTTTCACATGTCCATAGCCAAACATATTACGAGCCCTTGCTGCAATTGTCTTTTTGGGGAAGAGTCTTCTTACCATGGCCACACTCAATATAGACCGCGCAGCACCCGAATCCACCAGGAGCAGCACGTTGACCCCATCCAGCTGCACAACATACCACTTTAGTGGCCAGTTTTTGGCACCTGCTATGCATACTGTGGCTACATTTGTGGATTCTGCATTGGCCTTCTCGTGGGCAGCGGGACCAACTCTAGTTAAGTGGTTAGCCCGTCTACAGTAGTAGCATTTTCCTTCCTCTAGTAGGGCAGATGAATGAGCTCGTTCAGTGATTGAGGGAACCACAGCCACCACACGGTGTCTGGACTCCCGCTCCTGCCCGTGCCACCGTCCGCCCCGAGCAGCTAGCTGTGCTGTTATCGGCTTGGCGTCAGGGTGTCGTTTGGAGAGCTATTTGTTCATTAAATAGTAGCTGCTTCGCTAGCTGGGTGGCAGATTCAGTCTGGCTAGCCGTCTGCATCACCTGATTTAGCATGAAATTGTCTGTTGCTAGCAATAGATTCTCCTTTAGCCACTCGTTTGTGCTGTACGCTAGCTTGTCACGAATTAGTTCATCTTCCAAAGGCTCCAAAGGCGCACATGCTTGCCAAGTTATGGAGCTCTGTAACATAGTGTTTTGTGGACTCACCCACTTCTTGGTAGCAGTCAAAGAATCTGCATCTTTGAGTCGTAATGTTGCACTTTTCACTGAAAAACTCATCCATTAGACTCACACAATCGTCCAGAGTCCGTACGACCCAGAGTGCAAAACACCCACTGTCCTTCCTCGCCTAGACAATGAATCAGGACCTTCTTCAGTCTCTCTTCATCGGTGTCACCCAGGCCAGCTGCATTGACATAGTTTTTAAACAAGTCCGGCCAGTGGTGCTACGGTGTGGCTGACACACCTAGTGACTCCAGAAACGGAGGTGGTGGTCCTGCGCATGCACCCATGTTTTTACCTCTCGTCGCCAAATGTTATGTCTGAAATAAGCGAGCAGTGAGCCATCTTGTGCCGAACAACAAACTACCCTTTATTGAGAAAACAGTCAATATAAATACATGGGCAGCAGCCTGCCTGACGTCATCCCGTCTGACGCCAGACGTTGGCTATGGGAAGCCCTGAAGCACAAACCCTCCCAAACTCACATATCACACTATGCATGCATGGGCCTTACCTTTACTTGTAATGAAGTAATTTGCCTTTCTGCTTGCTGTGACTTGATTTAAAACCTGCCCTTAAATCCTTTTAGTTTAAAAAAAAATCCTGTGCTAAGGTGCAAGCATGCCCCTGACCATGATTTTCCAGCCTCACCTGCCTTCCCTGACTTCACCATGTGTCTACTTCACAAGGGTCCACAAAGACCGATGACATTCAGCACAAATTTGTGACTGTGTGGACTTTACACGATAGGTCTGCACTAAATTTCACACTTGCCAGGGTCCTTCTCTATTCTTGAAATCAAATATATTTCAGCTTCTAACTACGCCTGTTTGGCCCCTCATTTGCCAACACCAACAAACAGAAAAGCTCCTCTCCTCGTGCTCTTGGACTTCTGCATTATTTTCCGAATCTGTCCTTTGTTTACTTCTTCATGATTATTTTACACTAAGTGTTAACCTCTGTTGCTGAGGCACAGCCAATCATCGCCTGTGTGGACATCTGACTCATAGATTACATGCCCCAGTGTGAATTGTAGCTGTGTGACATTGAAAACTCCACAAGTCCCTGTGGGTAGGGTGAGGGGAACAGTTTAAAATGTTTTTTAAGCTTCTCTCTACCGTGTCGCTACTGTACTGCATGTACATCTAGTGACACTACAAGTACTTATGTTCACAATCACCACAAGGGTTTTCCACTGCTTTCCTTGTCTCTGCAAAGTCAGGTGGTCATGCACTACTAAAATGGTGTATCCATTTCACACAAGACAGGGTCTTGGTATATACTCTACCATTTTCTGATGGTGTGTGAAATGTGTAAGTTCCACATGAATTCATGAGACTTTACAGGTTTCTGAGCTCAGTAGACCATTTTCAGCAAAGAAGGGAAGGGGCCAGTAATCTTTTTTTAGTTGCATCACATGGAAGCAGGGCTTGACATTAACTTTTTTTGCTTACCAGCTGTTGTGGCCAGTGATTTTCCAAAGTTATGAGCTACTCAGCTTTTTCACTAGCCATAATTTTGTTGTTAGAAAATTATGTTTAATATTGATCAAATTTGACTATTGCATGCTAAAATTTACTTGAACTAAATTTACTACCTTTTTCAATGTAAATTACCCCATACATACATGAAAATAGCAAGAGAAACTGTCTGTGTAATTATTTATGAAGAGCAGTAAATACTGTAAAACGGTAGAGAAAAAATATTTGCAATATGAGAGAGAAGTGTGGACACCAACACACTTCTCTCTTGGTGACCACAGGATCTCATCTCTGTTGTTTGCAGATGATGTTGTCCTGTTGGCTTCATCCAGCAATGACCTACAGCTCTTGCTGGGACGGTTTGCCGCTGAGTGTCGAAAGCGGCTTGGGAGGAGAATCAGCACCTCCAAGTCCGAGTCCATGGTCCTCAAACAACGGACAAAGGTGGCATTGTCCTCTCTCGGGGTGGGAACAGGCTCCTGCCCCAGTGGAGGAGTTTAAGTATCTTGGGGTCTTGTTCACGAGTGAGGGGAGAATGGAGCGAGAGATCGACAGACGGATTGGAGCAGCATCTGCGGTGATGCGGACGTTGTACCGGTCTGTTGTGGTGAAGAGGGAGCTGAGTTCTAAGGCAAAGCTGTCGATTTACCAGTCAATCTACGTTCTACTCTCACCTATGGTCACGAGCTTTGGGTAATGACCGAAAGAACGAGATCACGGATACAAGCGGCTGAAATGAGCTTTCTCCGTAGGATTGCTGGACTCACCCTCAGAGATAGGGTGAGGAGCTCAGTCATCCGGGAGAGGCTCAGAGTAGAACCGCTGCTCCTCCACATTGAAAGGAGTCAGTTGAGGTGGTATGGGCATCTGATTAGGATGCCTCCTGGACGCCTCCCACTTGAGGTGTTTCAGGCACGTCCCACTGGGAGGAGACCCCAGGGCAGACCCAGGACTCGGTGGAGAGACTATGTCTCCCAGCTGGTCTGGGAACGCCTTGGTATCCCCTCTGAAGAGCTGGAGCAGGTGGCTGGGGGGAGGGAAGTCTGGGCTTCTCTGCTTGAACTGCTGCCTCTGCGACCCGGACCTCCGGAAAAGCGGTAGAAGATGGATGGATGGATGGATGGAGAGAGAAGTGCAGGTAGATTTGGTTCTGTCCCAATTCTCATTTGGACCCGTACCACTTTGCCTACCCCAATGAATTGGGACAGCCCTTCATGGCTGCACAGCATTAGTAGTTGCTGATGGATTTAAACTAAATGGACACTACCTGTTCTCACCAAAAAGAAAGAAAAGGAAAACTGATTAGAAAAAAAAAGTACGTATGGGAGTTGTAGTTTTGTAGTCTCACATTGCAATGGGTTTATTATTTTACATGCCATTTCCCAGTTTGGGATCAATAAAGTACATCTAGCTAGCAAGCTAGCTATCTGAGAAAACTACAACCAACCAATGTGGCTAGTGGCTGTGGCTATTTTACCAGCCACTGATGAAATCCACCAGCCATTGGCCGGTGTTCATATCAAGCCCTGCATGGAAGGATAGATAGATTCATGCATACATACATACATATATAGATACAGTGGTGTGAAAAAGTGTTTGCCATCTTCCTGATTTCTCATTTTTTTGTATGTTTGTCACACTTAAATGTTTCAGATCATCAAACAAATTTAAATATTAAACAAAAATAACACAAGTAAACACAAAATGCAGTTTTTAAATGAAGGTGTTTATTATTAAGGGAAAAAAAATCCAAACCTACATGGCCCTGTGTGAAAAAGTGATTGCCCCCTAAACCTAATGACTGGTTGGGCCACACTTAGCAGCAACAACTGCAATGAAGCGTTTGTGATGACTGGCAATGAGTCTTTTACAGAGCTATGGAGGAATTGTGGCCCACTGCAGGATTTTGTAATTCAGCCACATTGGAGGGTTTTCAAGCATAAACTGCCTTTTTAAGGTCATGCCACAGCATCTCAGTTGGATTCCAGTCAGGACTTTGACTAGGCCACTCCAAAGTCTTCATTTTGTTTTTCTTAAGCCATTCAGAGGTTGACTTGTTGGTGTGTTTTGGATCATTGTCCTCCTGCAGAACCCAAGTGCGCTTCAGCTTGAGGTCACGAACAGATGGCCGGACATTCTCCTTCAGGATTTTAAGCCTATCACTTTAAGAAACGTCCTTCACCTATTCAACTCCACCCTCCTTCTTATGTCAGTCAGCCATTAGCTGATGAGCTTCTAGCCGTTAGCTTCTAACTCAGATGAGCGGCGCTGGTTCACTGATCCACAGTTGATGGTGTATCTCACATCACTCCAGCCCATCTACCAATAATTTTGCCATGATTCCACAACAAATCGCTAGCACCGTGCACCGGGTGGCCCCCTGACTGCCGCAACCGACCTGACCCAGGACCCCAAGGCTGCTGGCTGGAGGCCAAGCTGAGGCGAAGCTTGCTGCTCTGCAGGACTCTGCTCCCCTCCCACGGCCAACTTGGGGAAGCCCCGTCATAAGGTGGCTCCCCTATGCTGCCCGTGAGAGTGGCGCAGAGTAGCACAGAGTCCTGGAAGATGGTGGGGAAGCTGGCCAGGTCAGGTCAGTTGCAGCAACCGGCATGCCGGTGCTGGCAATTTGCTTTCAAGAAAGCCAGGAAAAATGCAAAACAAATTTGCTTCAATAATTTAAAAAAAATAAAGAAAATGTAATCAAAATATGTCACAAACACTTCATTAAGACATGTGTGAGCTGTTAAAATGTGGAAAAAGTGCAGTCAGTGACCCCTTTAAAAACACACAGCTTTTATATTGATTCTGTCTTTGAGCAGCCGATATAACTTCTGGGTTTCTTTTCCTGTACGTCACAGCAACTTATCCTCAGCCTTGATACCCTTCAGCTGCTTCTCTATTATAGGCCAGCCCAGCTGCCAGTCATGTAGATGAGCGGTGTGTTACAGCCGAAGACTTGTTTATACTCCACCTCTGCTCTGCACATCTATAATGCATGTACAATTTGGACAAGGCTGGTGTGCATGCAGCTATATACAGTATATGCTTCATTTTTTTCATCTACTAGACCAAGCATCAGCTGCAGTTTCACCCCAACCCAATAGGTAGCGCAAAGGCACTGCCATGCCAGGTTCTTCTGCAGCTATGTAAAACAGAAGAAAGGCAATAGCCACGCACAATATCAGCAACAATGGCAACTGCACATAGGTGAGCTGAGGAGCTCCTGCTGTGTTTTTTACCTTTGTTGGAAGAAAAGAAAAAAGGAAGAGGAGAAGGTTCAATAGCATGCTTTTGCTTCTGTGTCTTTATTTTCATTTCCTGCTTGGCTTCTTCGTCTACTGTGACTTTGTACGCTGTCAGTAGTGCCACCTCCTGAATGGGAGGTTGGAGCTTGTGCAAGTGTAGGCAACACGCACAACCAACACGGTCAATTTGGGCTGCACACACTCAGCCATGGAGGGCCGCGAGGAGCCTAGCGGGCTGGAGGTGATGCAATTTTCATCACACAAGCCTCACACTTGATCAGACGGACAGAACGGAGGTGGAGTATAAACCCAGCTTAACAGTGTTACTAGGGTGTTAGCTTACTAAACACAGTTAGCTTTTTTTTGTTTGTTTTTAGATTTCAGTCATCCTAATAAACATCCCTGTTTCCATCCGGTTCACTAATCCACAGTCAATAATATCGCATTCATTCTGGCTTATAGATTTTCACCGTGATGCTACATTGATCCATTAGCATTAGCTTGGCTAGGCAGTCAGCGCCGATCAGTCTAAGTTCATTAGAGCGCCCCTCTCCCCTATTTGCAACAAATTCTACCATCACCAACACACACACACACTGCAATCCTTGTTGATCTAAACACACTTGACCATAGACATCATTCTTACATGTTATTTTAGCTTGGTATTAAAATCCATGGCAGTTAGCTGAAGCTAGCAGTTTAGCCACTCCTTCACAATTTTTTCTGTGCTTATTTTACTCCAAGGACCGGTCATACCCTGTCGACCACTGAAACACCACACCCCTGTCCAGTGATGCTTTATTTCATTCATTATTGGGCATTATTGGGCAGCACGGTGGTGCAGTGGTTAGCACTGTTGCCTTACAGCTAGAAGGTTCCTGGTTCGAATCCCCAGGCTGGCAGGGGGTCGGAACCTTCTGTGTGGAGTTTGCATGTTCTCCCTGTGCTGCGTGGGTTTACTCCGGGGGGCTCCGGTTTCCTCCCACAATCCAAAGACATGCATGTTAGGTTAACTGGCTGTTCTAAATTGTCCCTAGATATCTGTTTCCTATAGGCCCTTACAATAGAGGGTTAGTACTAGTGAAAGCGCTTTGAGTGGTCTTTGTGACTAGAAAAGCGCTATATAAGTGCAGGTTAGTTAATTATTTAGAATAAAGTTACTTTAGTTGGCTCAGGATCCCGACCTGAGTTAGGAGCTAGCCAGCTAAGATTAGCAATAGTGACACAAGAAGGAGGACAGAGTTAAATTCAGCTCTTAGGCATTTAAAGAGAGATGCACTAAAACAAGCTGTTCTGAAGAAAGCTGTAAAAGATTTTCACAATGATCCGGAGTAATTAAATAATTAAAATTTGAATATGTCACATTTTTCACTAAGACCTGCAGTCAATGTTCTCTTTAAAGTAAAGGGGTTCTTGAAGTAAACAGCAATGAAGGCGGAATTGTTCAAATGAATTCATTTGATTTGGAATCCACCATGCCACAGCTCCTGATGAATTCTCACAATAACCACAACAGATGATGGACACATTAATCAAGAGGCTGAAAGTCTGCTTCATATTTTTATAAAACAGTTGTGATTGGCTATTCATCACTAATAGGAGGTTATCTGATTGACCACTTGTTTGGACTTAAAGGTGTACTTAACATGACTCCACTGCTTTATCATCCAAGTAAAAGGCAGAAAACTGCAGATACATGAGGTATTATAAGCAGCAGAAGAAGAGCTGATATGAGAGGATGTGGAACCATATGCTAGGTTCACACTACCCATCTGAAGTGATTTAAATAATTTTTTAAATTCCTTTATTTTTTTTATTTTTTTTGCAAGTCTGATCTTAAATCCAATCTTTCACTTCTGATCTGACCCACTTTAATATGTGGCAGTAAGTCAGATATATATCTGGTACATGGTCATATCACTTCGTTGAGAATGATCAGATCTGATCTTTCTTTTTACCTCTTAGCACATGCAGGAGGCAGATGTCATGACTTGGCTCCATTGTTAGCATCCATGCTAGTGGTTGCTGCTGAAACAGCTCTGTGCTGCCATCTGGTCGCATCCTTATTTTGGACCTCATCACATACAGCTGATTAACTGCTGGCAGTCCTCCAGAGCAAAATCCCAGGCATATCTTTACTAATGCCTCGTCCACATGTACAAGGTTCTTTTTTAAAAACAGGATTTTTCCTCATTGGTTTATTTAAAAGATGTCCAACTTCAACATTAGTGATATAACATTCACAATTTGTTCAAATATAGTAGTTCTCATGGGTGAACGGACTGTGCAGAATCACTTATGAAAATGCAGAGCTACAGCTTCTGAACCTCGTACATTTCACTGATTGACAACTCTCCTAGCCCATTTACAGCCTTCCACAGCCACACATCCCTGGAACTCCTTTTTATTGGACGACTGGAAGCCAGGCACTGCCGGATGTTAAACATACCCAACATGGTACAGTAAATTTCCTCCAGTATCTTGAAAACGAGGCAGCAGAAAGTGAGTCTGAAAATATTTGAAGTGAGAAATACACTGTTTAGCTGCTGAATATGTTTTTGATTGGCACACACACATATGCTTGTTTAAAACTTCTTTGTTCGTTAAATCCAACAGCAGCCAAAAAACACTTCACAGCACATCCACAATGCATTGCAATGTGTTTCACAGACAATGAATGCGAAGCAGAGAAACCATGAATCAGTAGCCATGTACTGACTAGGTAATAATACACAGCCCACTGTCCCCATTTGGCCAGCTCTCAGTTCAGTGAACGTATGAGTACAGTATGAATGAACCCCGCCTGCTCCACTCAGCCGTGTTTTTCAGTTCAGTGAGTGGTAGGCATTTGGAGTTGCAGTACAGCACAGTGATTCGCTAAACAAATATTTCAAATGAGTCTTTTAAGTGAATGAACTGAACTAGTATGTTTAAGTGAACTGTAGATCCCATCACTAGTGTACGCTGCATGCCAAAACATTTCTGATCCAAAACCAGTGACAATGGCAGAGGATTGTGCCATGCAAGTTGTTGTTTTATGTAGTACAGTGGGTAAGTGGCTGTACATTTCTGTGCAAACATGTAAAAAGTAACTGTTAGCAAAGTTAGCAGCAGCACTAGCTTGGCTGGGTCAGCCATTGCCATATAAACCACAGAGATAATGGCTCTTATTGTTAGACCAGAGTGATGATGACGCACAATCTGAGGTTGCAAGCCAAAACGTCCAGTTTTCCAGTCTTCACCAAACACAGTCACCGTCACACTCAGGAACAATCTTCACCTTGCAAAAGTTTAAAAAAAGTTCCTTTTTAGTGATCTCAAAACTCTATTTGCTTGTGGATGAAAGGCCAATCTGCAAAGAAAAAGCTGTGTTTTTAAAAATACCCACGCATGTGTGGACAAGAACTATGATGGTTTTTGTTGCCAATATGTGCCATTTTAGAGGACATACAGCTGGGAAAATAAGTATGGCACACATCAACATTTTTCTCCTTAAACATACACTACCGTTCAAAAGTTTGGGGTCACCCAGACAATTATTTTGTGTTTTCCATGAAAAGTCACACTTATTTACAACCATGAGTTGTAAAATGAATAGAAAATATAGTCAAGACATTGACAAGGTTAGAAATAATGATTTGTATTGTCGAAGACCCTTTGACCTTGGACCTCAGGAATTGAGGTTAGGTTCACCAGCTTGCAGTTCCTAGAGGAATTTTCCTCATAGGAAATTCTGTTACCTGTGTAGGTATGCTTGGCGACTTGAGAGTTACCCCAGCTGTACTGTCTTCATTTATTGGAGGACCCCCACTGCCTGTACACCAGACCTCCGACTGAGTGACCTGTCCAGTCAGATACCTGGAATACATCTCCAATATTAACGACAGCCTCTCATGGTCTTACATTGCTCTTGGTAATCTGGGTAAATGTTTAAAACCAGGAAAAAAATTGGTTTATAGGGGATCTGTTTTAAATACCATTAAGTAAGGAAAACCTTTAAAAGCTCAAAAATAGTCAAAAATCACCCCATGAGAATGGACGCTGAATCAATAAGCCCACAGAGTCCCATACTGTCTTTGATATGCTTTGGTATTTATTAAAAATCAGCAAAGCTCAGCCAAAACAGGATAAATTGCATTAAACAGTCCATAATAAAAATGAAAATTGAAAATCAAACCCAGAATCCTGATTTCAGAACCTTGATTCAAAAGTTGAAAAATTGTAAAAATCAGTCATTTGATCAAAAAGATTTAAACTCAAAAAGTTTCAAAATAACCCAATAAAATGTTCAGTAAATCATCAAAAAAATTCAAAAAAATCAGAATAAAAATCAAAATAAATCATAGTCCTTTTACTAAAACCTAATAAAAATACCTGATTAATTTGTTGGTTATATCTAAGAACCCTGAAGGGTGAGTTTTGGGAAAAAGGATGTGATCGCTGGTCTTCTTTCCTCGAAACCTCTCTTACAGGGAAAGAGAGGGGAGATAGGGAAGGAACAAGTCTGCCGCGGCCAGATGTTTCCTCTTCAGGCTGGACAGCGGCCACCTTTGGCCGGGAAGGAGCGATGAGTCAACTCCGATGTGGTGTTCCAGCCCGGGGGAGCTTCTGCTTTCTCCCACTGTTGCTCAGCGACGCCCGATGACTCAGCCTCCTGGCTGAGAGCTGGGGCCGGCAGATGTAGCTTGTTCTTCTTTTTGCACAAGTGTTATAATAACACTTTAGCAGCAGATGTAAAAGTTGTTTAAAGGCTGAAGAATTGAGGCAGAAACTGGATCACTTCTCTTCTGGCGTTCCCCTTCTTCAGTCCGCTGCTCCGATGATGTTGTTGCCTCATTGTAGACCGCCGAGAAAGTGAACATTTGGGGCAGAATAGGCTTGGTTTTTATAACCTTTGCCCAAGTTCTCTGATTGGTTCCAAACTCACCCTAGGCTTTCTTGGCCTCTTACGATTGGTTTAAAGTCACATTTAAATAATACCATTACTTCATTTCTGCACATGTTCAGGCTAGTCAATTCTCGTAAACCATGTGACTGGTCAGGCGCTCATGACTCATGTTCTTTCCCGCTAGCCTCTCAGCATTTTCCATTACCAAAATACCTCAGTTTGCTGGACATCTGTGCCCATTTCCTCATTTCTAACACATTTCCAGTAAACAGTGTTCTTTCCAACATCACAATCTGTTTTGCATAAAACCTTCTATTGTGCAGTTAAAAGATACATATAATTATACAGTTTGATTACATTCATCATTTCAGGTGATTACATACATTACATGTACTTTTAACTCAATGAGCATATTGATTTACTAATCATACAGAAAATATCACATAGCATGGCATATGCAATTTAATATGGCTTTTACATTCAGTCTCTGTGATTCACCAGTGTTGTCTGTTGCCATCTTTTCTGAATGCTGGATTTAGGGCCTTCTGATAACTCCTCTCATTTTGCTGGTTACCTTGAGTGGATCTTTGAAGCCTGTTATGATCAGCAGCAGAATTGCCCATTTTCCTTCCATAGGGGGTATATCGGTGTGATGGGGAAGGCCGACCACCTTCTACCCTTCGGCGGTGATTAGGGTCGTGGCGTGGGGTATTCGAACAGTATTTGAAATAATTTTTTCCTTCAAACTTTGCTTTCGTCAAAGAATCCTCCATTTGCAGCAATTACAGCATTGCAGACCTAACATGATTGCACAAGGGTTTTCTAATCATCCATTAGCCTTCTGACACAATGAGCAAACACATTGTACCATTAGAACACTGGAGTGATAGTTGCTGGAAATGGGCCTCTATACACCTATCTAGATATTGCACCAAAAACCAGACATTTGCAGCTAGAATAGTCATTTACCACATTAGCAATGCATATAGTGTATTTCTGATTAGTTTAAAGTTATCTTCATTGAAAAAAAGTGCTTTTCTTTCAAAAATAAGGAAATTTCTAAGTGACCCCAAACTTTTGAACGGTAGTGTGTTAGGTTGGTTAGGTTAATTGGCTGTTCTAAATTGTCCCTAGATATCTGTTTCCTATAGGCCCTTAGAATAGAGGGTTAGTATTAATGAAAGCGCTTTGAGTGGTCTTTGTGACTAGAAAAGCGCTATATAAGTGCAGGTTAGTTAGTTAGTTAGTTAGTTAGTGTATTCCTGGTGGAGCCATTGACCTGAGATTTTCACCAGATATCAGTAACAACCCAAGTAATCCATACATGCAAAGAATTCAAAGCAACTGTGTTCACAAAACAAGTTATACTCAATAAAGTGGAATGACACAGGGAATAAGTATTGAACACACTTGGGGGAATTCATTTACTATTTAGTAGTAAAGCCTTTGTTGGTAATAACAGCTTTCAGACTGTATGGAGAAACTAGGTGTAGGCATTGCTCAGAAGTGATTTTAGCCCATTCTTCTACACAGACGGTCTTCAAATCTTGAAGGTTCCGGGGTTCTATGAACTCTGATCTTCAGTTCATTCTATAGATTTTCAATTGGATTCAGGTCAGGTGACTGACTGGGTCATTCTACCAGTTTATTTTCCTTCTCTGGAGCCAGTTGAGTGTTTCCTTGATTGTGTGTTTGGGATCATTGTCTTGCTGAAATGTCCACCCTCATTTCATCTTCAGCATCTTGGCCAATGGCAACATGTTCTTGTCAAGGATGCCTCTGTACATTTGTCCATTCATCTTTTCTTCAATTGTATGAAGTCTGCCAGTACTACTTCTTTGCCCTTTTGCTCCCTTCAGGAGTCTCCACAGTGGATCATCTGCCTACATCTCACCCTATTTTTTCCATCTTCCTCTGTAACACCAACCCTGTCCATGTCCTCTTCTTCACTATATCCACAAATGTTCTCTGTGGTCTTCCTCTTTTCCTCCTGCCTGGCAGCTCCATCTTTAACATCCTTTGTCCAACATCTCCACTATCCCTCCTCTGCACATGTCCAAACCATCTCAGTCTTGCCTCGCTTACTTTGTCTCCAAACCGCTCAACCTGAGCTGTCCCTCTGATATACTCATTTCTAATCCTGTCCCTCCTAGTCAATCCCAATGAAAATCTTAGCATCTTCAACTCTGCCACCTCCAGCTCCACTTCCTGTATTTTTTCAGTGCCACCCTCTCCAAACCATACATCATAGCAGGTTTCACAACCATCTTGTAAATCTTCCCTTTCACTCTTGTTGCTACCCTTCTGTCAAAACTCCCCCCGATACTCGTCTCCAACCACTCCATCCTACCTGCACTCCCTTCTTCACCTCTCTTGTGCATTTTCCATTTCTTTGGATGGTTGACCCCAGGTATTTAAACTCATCTACTTTTACTACCTGTACTCCTTCCATCTTCACTGTTGCACCTGCCTTCCTCTCATTCACATTAATGTATTCTGTCTTGCTTCGATTGATGTTCATTCCTCTCCTCTCCAGGTTCTCTGCTACCTGCTTCCTACTCTCACTACAGTTCACAAAGTCGTCTGCAAACATCAGGGTCCACGGAGACTCTTGCCTGACCTTCACAATAGCAAACAAGGGGCTCAGAGCTGATCCCTGATGTAACCCCATCCCCACCTTGAATCCATCCAATCCTACAGCGCACTTCACCACCAGCTCGCTGTCCTCATACATGTCCTACACCACCCTCACATACTTCTATGCTACTTTTGACTTTCTCATACAGTACCACACTTCCTCTATTGGCACCCTATCATCTGCTTTCTCTAGATCCACAAAGACAGTGCAACTCCTTCTGACCTTCTCTACACTTCATCAGCACTCTTAGAGCAAACATTGCATCTGTAGTACTCTCTTGGTGTGAAACCGTACTGCTCTTCACTGATTGTCACCTCTCCTCTTAACCTGGCTTCAACAACTCTTTCCCATATCCTCATAGTATAGCTGATCAACTTCATGCCTCTGTAGTTACTACAGCTCTGAGCATCACCTTTGTTCTTGAAAACTTCTACTGCACAGAGACTAATAAATTACAATAAAATACAACATAACTAAAAAGCAAGTTATTCATGACAACATGCCTGTTCCCTCTTTAAAAACGGTTTGAAGTTCAGTTTAAAATGATTTCAGTCAGGAGATTTTTGCCCGACACATACAGTACATGACTGTCATCTGCCTACATCTAAAAACTATTTGTTTCAATTCAACTTTATTTATATAGAAAGAAAACCAACAATCAAACAATCCCCTATAAAAAAAACCTGTTCCAAGACAGTCAGTAATGTATAAGCCAAGGGGATGTTTCTCTTCATCTGTCTGTGGCAACACCTTTTGAATAGATCAATGTGCACATTCAGTTCTTTCACAAAATTTTGGCTGCAAGCACACAGCCACGGAGGGAAAGGGGAAATTTAGATCACACAACCACAGACAGGGCCCCAGTTCTTATCCAGCTTTTACCCTGTATTTTTTCCCTACCTTGTAATTTTTTTTTTTTTACAAATGCATCACTTTATGAAGCCACTTCCACTTTGTATAGTTCTGTCAAGTGCTCTGACTGAATGGTATTATGTTATCCCCCCAGTGAGATACACTGAAATCACCAGAGGCAAAGGATTAAGAAATATGTCGGTTTCTCATTTACCCCAAGAGGGGTTTTGCTAGAAGAGGTACCCTTGAATGAGAATTCACTATAACGTGTTTTTTTTTTTTTTCAGTGTAATATTTGAGGAGGATATTTCTTCATTTACTAGAAGCATTGTGGACCTACTTCCTTTAATGCTTGTAGGAAGAAAAGTTCCACAATAAATTAATAAATACTCTCCCATTTGAAGACATTTTGCTCCTAGAACCTCTGTCTTAAATTATTTAACACCACAAGAACAACAATAGCGGTGTGTTTCAAATGCTACAGAACAGCACTTACTTAGGAGCGGGTCTGAAGCCTGTTATTAATCTCAATTCACGCTCTGATTAGGGTTGTTTCAAGTGATTTGAATAGTGAAAATTTACCATTGCCTTCTTTGTTTTATAGCCTCTGGCCACACAACATCTGTCATAAATAAATCAGTTTATATAATCCAATCAAAATAATGCATTGGTGCTCAATGAAGTCCCATTCATTCAAAAGAGTTACAAATTTACCAGAATAAAAGTTGAATTTTTTTTAAGAAAAAGGTCACAAATATGAGAAAATAGTCAAGCGTGTAAAGGTCAAGATTATGAGGAAAAGAAGTTTATTTACAATGAAAAAGATGGAAAAAACTGATGATAGAACAAGAAAAAACACTGTAAATATATTATGAGAAAAAAATAAGTTTACATGAAATAAGTCACTAATGCAAAATATATATATATATATATATATACGTAGTTAAACTAATTAAAAAACTAAAATTTACGAGAAAACCTGCAAGAAAAACAATTGAAAGGTGGGGGTCATGGGGGGGGGGGGTTATACCCTGGACAGATTGCTAGTCCTTCACAGGGTCAACACAGAGTTCAACCATTCACTTGCACATTCATATCTAAGGAACATTTAGAATCCTCAGTTGATGCCAATTACTCTATCTTGCCTGTCTTTGGACTATGGAGGGAAACCGGAGCACCCGACAAAAACTCCACATGGGGAGGGCATGCAAACTCCACACAGAAAGGTCAACGCTGACCGAGGGTAGTTAATTAAAACATACCTTCAGGTTCTTTTAAAACCAGGTGAAGAGTCACAGGTAGCAGTCAAAGGGAATTACAATAAAATATGTACAAATAAATACCCACTTACGGGTACATCTCAAAAAATTAATATATCATGAAAAAGCTCAGTATTTTTTATCACTCGTTTCAGAAAGTGAAACACATTATATAAATTCATTACACAGAGAGTGATATATTTCAAGTGTTTTTTAATTTTGATGATTATGGCTTACAGCCCATGAAAACCCCAAATTCAGTTTCTCCAAAAAAAAAAAAAAAATAGAATATTACATAAAATTAATTAAAAAAATAGTTTTTTAATAGAAATGTTGGCTGACTGAAAAGTATGTTCATGTACACAGTCAATACTTGGTCTGGGCAAATTTTGGTTTGCAAAAAACACCAGCAGATGACCTCTGTTCAGATTGAAGTAAATTTTGCATTTCATTTGGAAATCAAAGTCACAGAATCTGGAGAAAGAGTGGAGAGGCACAAAATCTAAGTTGCTTGAGGTTTAGTGTGATGTTTCCACAGTCAGTGATGATTTGAGGAACGATGTCATCAGCTGGTGTTGGTCCACTGTGTTTTATCAAGACCAAAGTCAGCACAGTCGTCTACCAGGAAATTTTAGAACACTTCATGCTTCCCTCTGTTGACAAGCTTTATGGAGAAGCTGATTTCATTTTCCAGCAGGACTTGGCACCCCCCCCCCCACACACACACACACTGCCAAAAGTATCAAAACCTGGTTTCATGACCACGGTATCACTGTGTTTGATTGGCCAGCAAACTCTCCTGACCTAAACCCCATAGAGAATCTATGGGGTTTAGGTCAGGATTGTCAAGAGGAAGATGAGAGACACCAGATCCAACAATGCAGACGAGCTGAAGGTCACTATCAAAGCAACCTGGACCTTCATAACACCTCAGCAGCGCCACAAGCTGATCACCTCCATGCCACGCCACATTGACAGTAATTAATCCAAAATTTGCCCAGAACAAGTATTGAGTGGTACATGGACAGATTTCAGTCGGCCAACATTTCTATTAAAAAACTATTTTTTAAAATTAATTTTATGTAATATTCAAATTTTTTGAAAAACTGAATTTGGGGTTTTCATGGGCTGTAAGCCATAATCATCACAATTAAAATAAATAAAAACTTGAAATATATCACTCTCTGTATAATGAATCTATAATATATGGGTTTCACTTTCTGAAATAAGTGACAAACTACTGAACATGACATTCTAATTTTTTGAGATGTACCTGTAAATAAAAACCCAAACCTAAAACCTAAGGATTAAAATTGAATTCAGCTAAAATAGAATAACAATACTAACTAAAAAACTTAAGCTAAAAAAGACTAAAAATGGGCTAAAAACAAACGATAAAAGTCCTTAAAAGCTGAGGAGGAGGATCCACTCTTCCAGGCCAGGCTCCATCTGCCCACACAACACCGAAGCCCTCAGGAAACCTGTACAGGGGAAGACACTTGCCAGCAGTATATCTATATTTTTGTTGTCATCAGTATCATCATCATGGGGTGCTGCTATCTGGGAACCAGATACTTACAGCCCAGGCAGAGCACCTCACTCTGCCTCTTGCTGTCCTTCGCCTGCAGCACTACCAACTGCTCTACAGATGCCCTCCTTCAGCTGCCTTCCTGGGACCAGCAGCCTCCTCCTGTCTTGGCAGGGCTCTCCTCCAAGCAGGCCCTCATCCGGCCGGGCCTTCCCCCAGGCAGGGCTCTCCTCCCCAGGCAGGGCTCCTTCCTCCAGGAAAAAGCTCTCTCCTCTGGACTGGCAGAGCACCTGTTATATCATGTGCAGCCAGGTGCCGCACATCCCCAATCAACACAGGTGCTGCTGATCAGTAAATAGGGGAAGCACAGGGTGGAAGCAGACAACATTTCCAACTAAAAGTGCATGGTTAAAATATAAAAATTACAAAACATACAAAGTTATAAAACATGCAACATAAACTTAAAACTATTTAAAACCCAAAAAAACACAATAGAATACTTCCACACCGTGACATCTCCCCTGACTTTAATGTTGGCAGTCCCTGCCACATGTTCAGTCCCTGCCACTGCCTCCAGTCCATAAAAAGTCCGGCACTAAAAAAGTCCCATACCTTTCGCATAAAAGGACATCAATTCACCTATAAAAAAATAAAATAAAACAAAAAAAAAAACCATCCTCATTTCACCTTTGATTACTCCTGTGCTCTTAAAACCTGATCCTGCTGACAATGCCAAAATGTAACGTGTGACTGAGGGTAGTTAATTAAAACATATCTTCAGGTTCTTTTAAAACCAGGTGAAGAGTCACTGGTGGCAGTCAAAGGGGAAATTTTTAAATGAGGATGTTCAAAGGAATTTTATTACAATAAAATATGTACAAATAAATGCCCGTTTAAATAAAAAGCCTAACCTGAAACTTAAGAATTAAAATTAAATTAAATTAAGCTAGAATAGAATAACATACTAACTAAAAAACTTAACCAGTTGAGGATTTCTGTTGCAGATCTGCACCATCTGCATGCAGCCTCTGATGGCGAAGAACATGCAACATAAACCTAAAACTACATAAAAAAAACCAAAAACACAATAAAATACTTCCACCCGGTGACAAGACTAACAATAATAATGCATACTTAGCATGTCTATGTTAATTCTGTGAAGTGTGTGTGCGTTATGTCAGAGTTTTTATCTTCTCACACAGTGGTGGAGGAGTGGACTTCATAAAATAGAGGGTGATCTTTAAATAGTTTTTAATGAACAAAGTTATTAAATACAGTAGACACTGCAGCATTTCCTTGTGCTGAATGTGGCATCCATTAAAAATACACTCATCACTTATTTTTAGCAATCTGTTTTGGCAAACCGGATCTGTGCCGCGACACACCCTATCTAGTGGACAGTAGAACAGTGACTAAAATGGGAACTGTTAGTTGCCAAGACTGCATCACAGCTGTAATGGATTGCACCCACAGTCAGTGGAAATTGTGGGTTGTGTCTTGTCAAAACAAGAACAAAAAAAAACTAAACTGAGACGGGTTCGAGACAAGTTCAAGACAACTGTGAATACTATGTGGCTATTTTTAAAGAAATTTTGTTTTGCAAATTTTTTGAACATTTTCAAAATTCCTGCGACGTGAAGCAAGGTCCTGCTACTCATGCAAGGAAATTCAGAACTCCCACGAATGGTTTTGAGACAAACTCCATCATGAATGCAGTTTGCAATTTGTCACCATCGGTTGCAACCCAGTGAGATACTGGCTTTAAAGTACAACCCCAATTCTGCTGAAGTTGGCACATTGTGTAAAACATAACTAACAACAAAATACAATGATGTAAAGATCCTTTTCAACCTATATTCAAATGAATACTACAAAGACAAGGTGTTTTATGTTCAAAGTAATTAACTTTATTGTTTGCTTGTTTTTTGCAAATCGTCATTCATGTTGAATTTGATTCCTGCAGCATGTTCCAAAGAAACTTAGCAACTGAACACACTAATTGTTGAAGCTTTGTAGGTGGAATTTCCCATTCTTGCTTGACAGACAGCTTCAGTTGCTCAACATTTCGGGGTCTCCATTGGAGTATTTTGCACCTTCATAATATGCAACACATTTTCAATGGGAGACAGGTCTGGACTGCATTAGGCCAGTCTAATACCCAAACTCCCCTCTCATGGATTGTCACCTTATTGTGGTGGGGAGTTTGTGTGCCCTAGCGATCCCAGGAGCTATGTTGTCTGGGGCAATTTGCCTCTGGTAGGGTCACCCAAGATAAACTGGTCCTGGGTGAAATGCCAGACTAAGAATGATCCAACAGACTCCCATGATGAATGTAAGAGCAAGGATTCAGTGTACCCTGCCCAGTATGGGGTTACCGGGGCCCCACCCTGGAGCAAGGCCTGGGGGAGGGGCTTGATTGCTAGCGCCTGGTGGCTGGGTTTCTGCCCATGGGACCCGGCAGGGCTCACCGGGAAGGACTTACATGGGTCCACCCTCCCGTGGGCTCACCACCAGGAAGGACCATGGGGATCCAGTGCAATGTGAATCAGGTGGTGGTCAAAGGCAGAGACCTTGGTGGTCTGATCCCAAACTTCCTAAACTGGCTTTTGGGATGTGGAATGTCACCTCTCTGGTGGGGAAGGAGCCTGAGCTGGTACGCAAAGTTGAGCGGCCTCACCTCAACACACAGCTCTGGTTCCAGAACCAGTCTCCTGGGGCCTCATGCACAAAGACTTGCGTGGATTCCTACTGAAAGATGACATACATTTAAATCAAGAAAATGCCATAAGCAAAAAAAAAATAATAAAAAATCCAGATGTATGAAACAGTCCGTATGCAGGAATCCAAGCTACTTGAAATTGAATGCGTGTGAGGAAAAACCGGGCTCCTCCCTTGACACGCCTCCATTTGAATATGCAATTAGATGCAAATAGATATGAAAATAGACATATACAAGCCCTGCACATTTGAATCTCCAGGATCTACGATCAAAAATAATGCATTTAATGGAATTTCACAGACTGTGAGTTGGAGGTGCTCCTGAATGAGGTAGAGGCACATAAAAATGTTTGAGTTGGCAAGCCGTCCTCCGGCATTAGCCCCGGATACAGGTAATTCAATAGCCTGCTCATAGCCCTGTAAGATTAGTTAACTGTTTTCCTTTATTGAGACAGGGATGAGAAGGAGATGTTTACTTAACCTCGATATGTTTCGACTGATGTCTGCAGTCATCCTCAGAAGCATCAGCTGATCGCCGTGATTTGTGACCAGCCAGGTGGATCAGGTGGTTGACTAAAGGAAAAGAGTCACAAAAAAGAAGACAATATGAACCTATTTAGTGAGTAGCCACGGTCACCTGTCAGTTCAAAGCAGATCATATTAGACTCGACAAGTACATATTTTATGTCCACAATGCAAATCTCATCCTTTATAGTTATATACAACTTACATGGATTACACACACTACTACTGTAAATGAGTGAAGTAGGCCGGGGAAAGGGTAAGACTGTTGCATTTCAAACTTTACGCATGTGTTTATTGACATAACTACTGTACACACAGAGGCAGTTGGGGGCTTGGTAGAATCCTGCAAACCTGTAGTTTAATCAGCAAAAAGGGAAGTCACTTACTCTAACCACTGACTCGTAATGAAGCCTTTACGGCAGGGTGATATTTGGGGGTGAACAGGCACAATGCGCATGAGGTGGGTTATTTAGGACCTTTACATGATTTTACTCACCAAGAAGCCACACATTCTGCACAGTGCCAGCTTGTAGTTTGTTCCCAACAATACTGTTCATTAGCATCATTAGGAGATCTGGTTCTTGCTGCAAAATGTGCATTGATGTTGGCCTGTTCAACTACATTGTATGAGAATATGATGTACCTGGGTGACAGCCGGATAGTGCCATCCCACACAGCTGACGTAGCTCTGTTCAGGGTTGACTGGGATATTCCTGATCACTTTGCCAGCTCCATCTGGAATGCCCATTGCCAGGAACCCCAGTGTTGTCAGCACCTGCACTGGGACAGGCAGCGCTCACGCTCCAAGAGCGGTTGTAGCTCTGAGCACAGTTCCACAAGGACTGCCCGTAGAAAAATAAACCGGATGAAAATCCAGTCATCATCCAGAGCCAGAAAATCTTCTGCCTCTAAATACCCTTTCTCTTCTCACTGCACAATTTACAATATCCTCTAAAAATGCTAACACCATTGTTGTTAGAGCCATTTTCTGCACTCCTTTGCACTGGGTTTTATATCCACTCATCTAATTGTGCACACTTGAATGTTTGTTCATCATGTGTCTCTGGTGCATTCAATAATTTTCACGTGGAGAGGGGCTGGAGCTTGGCCTACTCTGGAGTTGCCACGGGCGAAAGGCAACGAGCAGGGGTGGGTATTCTTGTATCCCCCCACCTTGCTGCCACTATATTGGAGTTTTCCCGGTTGTCGAAAGGGTAGTTTTCCGGTGCCTTCGGGTTGGGAAATGGGTCCTGACCATTATTTGTGCCTATGCACCAAATAATGGTTCAGAGTACCCACCCCTTTTGAAGTCTCTTACTGGAGTGCTGGAGAGTGCTTCTCTTGGAGATTCCATTGTCCTAAAGGGTGGACTTCAATATGAGCAACAACAGTGAAACCTGGAGGGGGTGATGGGGAGGAACGGCCTGCCCCATCTGAACCTGAGTAGTGTTTAGTTATTTGACGTGTGCGCTAACTACAGTTTGTCCGTAACAGACACCATGTTCAAGCATAAGGGCGTCTATATGTGCACCTGGCATCAGGGTAAAGAGAGGTGCAGAGCTGTCAAATGATCACCACCTGGTGGTGAGTTGGCTCCGATGGCAGGGGAGAATGCCATTCAGACCTTGTAGACCCAAATGTATAGTGAGGATGCGCTGGGAACATCTGGCTGAGGCCCCTGTCTGGGAGGTCTTCAACTCCTACCTCCAGAAGAATTTCGACCACATTCCGAGGGAGTGTGGAGACATGGGCCATGTTCTCCACCTCCACTGTTGAAGCAGCTGCCTAGAGCTGTGGCCGCAAGGTCGTTGGTGCATCTCGTGGTGGCAAACCCCGAACGAAGTGGTGGACACCAGTAGTGAGGGGGGCCATCAAGCTGAAGAAGGAGTCCTATCAAGCTTTTTTGGATTGTGGGACTCCCGAAGCAGCTGAGGTGTACCTGAAGGCCAAGCGAAGTGCAGCTCGGGTGAAAGTGCTATGAGATGACTGTTGTTGTGAAATGGCACTATATAAATAAAGTTGAATTGAAATGGTTGCTGAAGCACAAACATGGGTGTGGGAGGAGTTTGGTGAGGCCATGGAACAAGACTTTCGGTCAGCCTCAAAGAGATTCTGGCAAACTGTCCGGTGACTCAGGAGGAGAAAGCAGCTCCCTGTCCACACTGTGTAGGTGGATGGGGCACTGCCAAATTCCACTGGGGACATCATCGGCCGGTGGAAGAAATACTTCAAGGCTTTCCTCAATCCCACTGATGCGCCTTCCACAGAGGAAGCAGTGCTTGTGGACAAGAGGGACACCACTCACCTGTCACAGGGGCTGAGGTCACAGAAGTGGTTAAAAATCTCTTTGGTGGTCGGGCCCCGGGGGTGGATGGGATTTGCCCTGAGTACATCAAGGCCCTGGATATTGCAGGGCTGTCATTGTTGACACACCTCTGCAACATTGCGTGGAGGCCGGGGACACCACGCAATGTTGGAACCACCACCCCGGTTTGCCGGGGTGGTGGTTCCTCTCTTCAAGAAGGGGGGCTGGAGAGTGTGTTCCATCTTTGGAGGGATCACACTCCTCAACCTCCCTGGGAAGGTCTATGCCAAGGTACTGGAGAGGAGAGTCCAGTTGTTGGTCAAACCTCAGATTCAGGAGGAGCAATATGGGTTTCGTCCTGGCTGTGGCACATCGGACCAGCTCTTTACCCTCTCGAGAATCCTTGAGGGTTCGTGGGAGTTTGCCCAACCAGTTTACATGTGTTTTGTGGACTTGGAGGAGGCATTCAACCACGTCCCTTGTGGATTTTTTGTTGGGGGTGCTTCGGGAGTATGGGGGTATCGGGCTTGTTGTTACGAGCTATCCAGTCTCTATACGACCATTGTGAGAGTTTGGTTCATATTGATAACAATCAGTTGGACTCATTCCCAATGAGAGTTGGACTCCACCACAGCTGCCCTTTGTCAACGATCCTGTTCATAATTTTTATGGACAGGATTTCAAGGCACAGCCAAGGAATGGAGGATGCCATGCTTGGTGACCACAGGACCTCATCTCTGCTGTTTGCAGATGATGTTGTCCTGTTGGCTCCATCCAGCAATGACCTACAGGTCTTACTGGGACGTTTTGCTGCTGAGTGTGAAGTGGCTGGGATGAGAAAGACCTCCAAGTGCGAGTCCATGGTCCTCAGCCAGAAAAATGGTGGATTGTCCTCTCCGGGTTGGGGACAAGCTCCTGCCTCAAGTGGAGGAGTTTAAGATTCAAGATTCAAGATTTAAAGATTTTATTGTCAATACTACTATACATGCAGGACATACAGGAGAATTGAAATGGTGTTTCTCTTTTCCTTCATTGGTGTGCATTTTATAAAAGCAAAAGAAATAAGTTTGGATAAAAAAAAGAAAAACAAGAACACACAGCGACAGCAGCAGTCTGTGTACAGTCTACTATATACAGTGATGCAACCCGTGGTGCCATTGGCAGCCAGAAGGACTCTGACCTCCATAGAGGTGAATGATTAGTTTTAGTTTTGGGAAACAATTAGTGATAATAAACCCAGCAATCCTATAATCAGACAGCTAGAGATGAATACCCATAGTTGCATTTCAATGCGGTAGTGTAGGTGCAGATAGTGACAGATATGATTGCACATGATCAGTGTTGTAGTGACATACAGGCAGCAGCGGATATGATATTTGTGCAAATGGTTGCGGTTGAAGTGCATGGGACATATAGCAGCAAAAGTACAATAGAACAACAATCTTATTGTTGGTGTGCCAGTCTTTCTGTGCCAGCATCTGAGGTAGTTATTGTGCAAGTGTTACAGTCTGGGAAAGGGGGGGTGAATAGATTTCAGGGTCCTGATGGCCTGATGAACGAAGCTGTTCAGCAGTCTTGTGGAGCGGGCCTGAAGGCTACAGTATCTTTTCCCCAAGGGCAGGGGGCTGAAGAGGGAGTGTAGGGGATGGGAGGTGTCGCCTGTGATGTTGATGGCTCTGTGGGTGAGGCGGGTGGGGTAGATGTCCGAGAGGAGGGGCAGGGGGGCACTGATGATCTTGCTGGCTGCATCCAGTATGCATTGTAGTGTCTTCCGGCAGGCGGCGGTGCAGCTTCCATACCCCACCGTAATGCATTTGGTGAGGATGCTCTCAATGGCGCCCTGGTAGAAAGACTGCATGATGTGGGGTGGGACTCATGCTCTCCTCAGTCTGTGGAGGAAATGGAGGCCAGTTTGGGCCTTCTTGGCCAGTGATGTGGTGTTGTTAGTCCAGGTGAGGTCCTCAGAGATGTGCACCCACTGGAACTTGATGCTGCTCACCCTCTCCACAGCTGCACCGTTGATGATCAGAGGGGATTGTTGTGTGTGACCCCTCCTGAAGTCAACCACAATCTCCTTGGTTTTTCCCACATTCAGGAAGAGGTGGGAGTATCTAGGGGTATCTAGGTGTACCTAGGGGTCCCCTAGGTATCTAGGGGTGGAGCAAGAGCTTGACAGACGGATTGGAGCAGCCTCTGCAGTGATGCGGACGTTGTGCCTGTCTGTTGTGGTGAAGAGGGAGCTAAGCTCTATGGCAAAGCTGTCGATTTACTGGTCAATCGATGTTCCTGCCCTCACCTATGGTGATGAGCTTTGGATAATGACCGAAAGAATGAGATCACGGATACAAGTGGCTGAACTGAGCTTTCTCCGTAGGATTGCTGTGCTCACCCTTAGAGATAGGGTGAGGAGCTCAGTTATCTGGGAGATGCTCAAAGTAGAACCGCTGCTCCTCCGCATTGAAAGGAGCCAGTTGTGGTGGTTTGGGCATCTGATCAGGATGCTTCCTGGACACCTCCAACTTGAGGTGTTTTGGGCACGCCCCATTGGGAGGAGACCCTGGGGCAGACCCAGGACTCGCTGGAGAGACTATGTCTCCCCGCTGGTCCTTAGTCCTTAGTATCCTCTCTGAAGAGCTGGAGCAGGTGACTGGGGAGAGGGAAGTCTGGGCTTCTCTGCTTGAACTGCTGCCTCCACAACTCAGCCCTCTGAAAAAGTGGTAGAAGATGGATGGATGGATGGATGAATAGTACCCACACTCTTTTACTGTGAAGCCATGCTGTTGTAACATGTGCAGAATGTAGCTTGGCATTGTCTTACTGAAATAAGGAGGGGCGTCCCTGAACATGTTGCTCCAAAACCTGTATGTACTGTTCAGCAGTAATGGTGCCTTCACAGATGTGCAAGTTACCCATGCAATGAGCACTAATACACCCCCATACCATCACAGATGCAGGCTTTTGAACTTAACACTGATAACAATCTGGACAGTCTTTTTTGGACTCGTCAGACCACAACACACTTTTTCACTTTGTGTCAGTCCATCTCAGATGAGCTCGGGCCTAGAGCAACTGGCATTATTTCTGTTATTGATATATGGCTTTGGCTTTGCATGGTAGAGTTTTAACTTGTAGAAACACCGACAACCTGTGCTAACTAACAATGGTTTTCTGAAGTGTTCCTGAGCCCACATGATAATATACTTTTCAGAATGATGTTGGTTTTTAAAGCAGTACTACTGCCTGAGGATCGACCATCACAGGCATTCAGTGATGGTTTTTGGCATTGTCACTTACATGCAGCAGTTTCTCCAGATTCTCTGAATCTTTTGAAGATATTATCAACTGTAGATGATTAAATCCCTAAATTCCTTGCAATTGTACTTTGTGAAATGTCGTTCTTAAACTGCTGGACTATTTGCCCAGGCAGTTGTTCACAAAGTGGTGAACCTTATCCCATCCTTGCTTGTGAATGACTGAGCCTTTTGGGGATGATCTTTTCATACCTAATCATGGCTCTCACTTGTTTCCAGTTAACCTGTTCACCTGTGGAATCTTCCAAAAAGGTGTTTCTGTCTTTTTTTGCCCCTGTAGTTTTTTTGGAATGTTGTCGCAGGCATCCGATTCAAAATGAGTGAATGTTTTAGAAAAAAAAAAGTTTTTCAGTTTGAACATCACATATTCATGTCTTTGTAGTGTATTCAACTGAATATAGGTTGCCCTATAGGGAATATAGGTTTGCTTTTATTTACATTTTGCATAATGTCCCAACTTTACTGGAATTGGGGCTGTACAACTGTAACTTCTGTGTCAGTCCTGTTAAAGGCCATGGAGAGCCAATAAGGCCAGACGACCGGGGGCTGGCGTGGTGTGCCACTGTTGCAGAAAAAAACAGCTAAAGCCCATGAAAGAAAATCTCAGTAAATGGTGACAGAGAGGAAATAGGTTACTGCTTCTTGTTCACATTAGCAAAGGCATTTTCAACACAAAACTGATGGATTTGATTAGATTAACAACTAGAAAAGCACTCATAGAGCGCATATCTCCACCAAGGCTCCTCCTGTTTCTCATGGATCACCTCCAGAATGTAATGGGTGTGTGTAGGCCTATAGGCACTTGTGGTGAAAATTGCATCAAAGGCTGTCCATCAGTTTTGGAGTATTGTTGCTAACACTCTGAGAAGATAAGAGCCTTGGCTGAGGTATGCATTCTGGTTCCTCTCTAGGCCAAGAACCACCTCTGGTGAAATTTTCATCCAAATCCATCCAGTAGTCTTTGTGTAATCCTGCTGCACAAATACAAACAAAGCCCTTGGTGGAGGTATGCACTCTCAGATCATCACCAAAATCTAATCATCTGTTCCTCGTGCCATTACACACCTTTCCTGAACATTTCGTCAAAATCCGTTCCTAACTTTCTGAGTTATGTTGGTAACAGACAGACAAACGCCGGTAAAAAGAGAACGTTCTTGGCGCAGGTAATAAGATGTTGCTTTTAAAGATTAAAGTAGTGACAGGTAGGGCTGTTTTGCCTCCATTTTAAGACTCACATTCATATTTGTGTACTTTATGACTCCATAATGCCACTCAGTAGGTGTGAATGTCATCTGCCTGTCAAGGGGCCACCGTGTCTCTTACCGGAGCTGAATAAGCCGTTAATGTGGGCGCCGTGCTGGATACAAAGACCCATATGGTATCAGGGTATATACGAGCCCTGCTGAGAGAGAGAGAGAGAGAGAGAGAGAACCCAGCCTCTCGCTTTAAACAGTCTCCTGCACACAGAACAGAGAACACTGGCAGAACCAGAGCGGGAGAGAGAGCCGCAGAGAGGAGGAGGCATCGCGCGGTCTGATGCTGACGCGTGTGTGCCGGAGCGCCCGTTTCACGGCGATTACAGTGTGAAGACGACAGAGGAGACGGTGCGCATTTGTCGGAGAAACCGCGGCGCTTCTGTCTGCTGTGAAGTCAGTTTCCTGGAGCGGCTGGCAGGGAAAACACACTTTGCCCCCTCCCCATCATCGCTGCGTTTTCATAAGACTGGCATTTGGCGCCACACACGCGCAGTTTTCGGCCGGTTATCGCTGAGTCTGTGGAGGAATTGCGCTCATTACGCACAGAAAAAAGAGAGGGAATATCATCCGACTGCTCAAGTTTTCTTAGAAGTTGCGCAGCGGGAGTTAGATAAACAACAACAACAATCTGAACAACATGCGGATTTGTGGCTGTCTGGCTGCGCCTGGGAAATGCCTTGTCGTCCTCGGACTTAAACTGTTATTCCTTGTACCTGCAGGAGTTCCGGCCAGGAGCGGGGATTCTGGATTAAAGGACAACATCACCGTCAGACAAGGAGACAGCGCCGTTTTAAAGTAAGTGTCCGTTTCATTCTCGCACCTCCGGCATCCGCGTCCCTCTTGCGCACCTCCAGACTCGGATGAGCGCAGAGGTCCGGGAGTTACCAAAGGTCACCATAGACTGGAGGGAGATGTTTGTGGATGTGTTCAAAGTGTCGGTGCTGGGCTGCCCTTCACTGTTACTGACCCGCTTGGTTAATGTCTTGGTGAGGATGCGCGCGGCTGAGACGCCGTCCTCCAGGAGGGGCTGCGCGTGTGTCGGTGATCCATGTAGCCATGACTTTAATTTGCAGGGCTGTTGTTTCCTTTACATCACATGCTGCTGGGAGGCAGGATACACACGCACCTGACGGGCATAAGACGGGCAAACATCACCATCTGATGTCCCTGTGGGGTCTTGTCCTCATTTAGACTCGTCTGATGGCCCATGGGCCCATGGCAGGCTTCCCCATATTGACCAGTGTTGCAGTGGTGAATTACCGTCTCTAAAGTGCCCAAAGGCTAAACATTTTTGTAAATGTGAATTTGTAAAAACATTTGTAATTCTAAGATCATTTTGTCCAGATCTCATGAACTCTGACTTGTGAGACTTTTTATATGAGACGTGCAAATATGGTATGCTACTTTCTGATTGATTTGGTTGGTATTTTCCAGGAAATATGTCCACAAGATGGTGGGAGTTTAGCTCAGTGAGCGTTCCAGCTCACCTGTTAACGCTGTTAAGTTAGGTCCAAATAAAGTTATGACCTTTGGGTGTAAAATCTGGTCAATTTACTTCTGGTTCATTACATTACAGTCGATAATTTATCTTGGATTATTCTGCCTTACGTTGTTAGTTTTTGGCTCGGGATGGCTGGGAAGGTTTTTGTTTCTGTGTTTAGCTCAGCAGCATCAGTCGGCAGTTTTCTTCTTGGGTCCCCATGGTTGGCACGGCCAGCTGACCCGTTTAGCTGACCAATGTTGGCTGTTCTTTCTGGAAATTGTCTGCATGATCTATTCACAAAACTAGACAGCCATGACTACAGTTGGATCATCTGTTAACTAATGAACATATATCTCACTCCTCGAGGTTATTTTGTTTCAGTTAATTATTCACTGGTCGGGACCTGGAGCAGTTAGCTGCTATTAGCAGCGTTAGCTGGCCTATACCATTACTGGTTGTTGGTATATTGGTCATATACCATCTGCCACTGAAATCTCAGTGCTTTATTTGAGCTTTTACACTCAGCCGCTGTGTTATTTTTTCAGGCTGTGTTTGCTGCCAGAACCTTTAGCTAACCAGCTAACACTGGCCGCACGATGATGTCAGCCACAGAGATCAGCGATGACGACGGAGGGAGGGTGGAATTACAGTGTTCTCTAGGTGTGGAGAACTGGGGATAATTAACATTAAAAAAAACAGCCATATTGTGAGCTTCTTTAACTGCTTATAAAATGGTACTGCAGCAATTCAATCTTGCAGTGTTTTGACCAACGCATGTAACAGACATTTTATTATCTCTGGGAACTGTGTCAGTGTGTGGCAAAAGGGCGTCCTACGGCCACTTTAATCTACCATTGTGTTACTGCACTCCTGCGTATGCTTTTAGTGAGGAGTCATTCATTTATCATTTAATTTACTCCTAAAATTGTGGACTTGCTGTTGGTCTTCATTGTTAGAACAGACGGGTGTTGCCAGAAGTTCAGACTCCCGGTGAAAGAATGCCATATAGGGTCCCGCTGCTTCCACCCACACAGCTTACGGCACATACTACCCATGTCACTTGATTATAATGAGGGTGGATGATGAATGAATCTTAGCTTTGTTCTGAATTGTAATCACTCTTGTTTTGTTTTTCTTTTGAATTCTTGGATGGAACATGGGTGGGCAATGTAAGCTGCGGCTTCAGCCATCACCCATTTCGGATAACTTATGTTGAACTGTATAATCAGAGGAGTTATTGTTTAATTTGACCTTGTAAGATTTTTTTTCCCTGTTGTTATATTATTCTGTTCCTTTCTTTTAATCTTTACTTTTAATCTAGCCAAAATAAAGATTCATTCATTCATAAAAGGGAATTCTGAACCGTTCACCCCAGGATCAGTGCTATTTTATTGTTGGATTGTAGCCCAGTGATTACATTACTGTAAGCAGAGGTGGGTAGTTACATTTATAGAAGTACATACACTCAGGTAACATTTTACAAAAATGTACTTTTGTGAGCAGTTTTATAGTAGGACTGAATGCAGTTTTGAAGAAACACCTGCACTTTTACTCAGGTGCATTTGTTGGGACCCTTTGACTTAACTTTGATTTTTCTGAGTTAAAAACTGTTTGGAAATGTGCTTAATTACACTACAGTAATCAATAGAAATTAACACACAGAGCTACCAGAGGACTGACCCCCCCCACCCCCACTGTAGCTTTCACTTCTCACAGTAGCTGTGTGGCAGAGGGTCATGAAACGGAGACAGGCGCCGCCCCATACACCACAGGTATGGAAGGGATTAACTTAACTTAATCAATATAGGTGACTGCATCTTGTATCAGTTAAAGAGTTTTTGTTGACGACAAATGTATGTATATTTCTTTGAGGTCAGAGTTGAAATCATTGTTTTATTCATTGCTTTAGAGCTTTATAAGTAAAAGGTGAACACACAGTATATCTGAAGGAAGTCATAATATTACCACAAACTGTTCCAACATTACTATAAATCATAATGATTTTATTATAAAATAGACAATAATTTACCAGTAAAAAATCCACAATTTTGAGAAAAAAGTAATATTATGACAGAAAAAAATGTCTGAAAATCCATCAATCCATCCATCCATCTTCTACCACTTTTGTGGTGGTCCGGGTCGCAGAAGCAGCAGTTCAAGCAGAGAAGCCCAGACTTCCCGGATGACTGAGCTCCTCACCCTATCTCTAAGAGTGAATCCAGCAATCCTACGAAGAAAGCTCATTTCAGCCGCTTGTATCCGCAATCTCGTTCTTTCAGTCATTACCCAAAACTCGTGACCATAGGTGAGGGTAGGAACATAGATTGACTGGTAAATCGACAGCTTTGCCTTAGAGCTTAACTCCCTCTTCACCACAACAGGCCAGTATAATGTCTGCATCACTGCAGAGGCTGCTCCAATCCGTCTGTAAATCTCTCGCTCCATTCTCTCCTCACTTGTGAATAAGACCCCAAGATACTTAAACTCCTCCACTTGGGGCAGGAGCCTGTCCCCAACCCGGAGAGGATGATCCACCTTTTTTCCGGCTGAGGACCATGGACTCGGACTTGGAGGTACTGATTCTCATCCCAGCTGCTTCACACTCAGCGGCAAACCGTCTCAGTAAGATCTGTAGGTCATTGCTGGATGAAGCCAGCTGGACAACATCATTTGCAAACAATAGAGATGAGATTCTGTGGTCACCAAGCATGACACCCTCCATTTCCTGGCTGTGCCTAGAAATCCTGTCCATAAAAATTATGAACAGGATCGGTGACAAAGGACAGCCCTGGTGGAGTCCAACTCTCACTGGAATGAGCCCGACTGAGTGTTGGCAATACGAACCAAACTCTCACAATGGTTGTATAGAGACCGAATAGCTCATAGCAACAAGCCCGATACCCCATACTCCCGAAGCACCCGCCACAAAAAAACACGAGGGACGTGGTCAAATGCCTTCTCCAAGTCCACAAAACACATGTAAACTGGTTGGGCAAACTCCCACGAACCTTCGAGGATTCTCGAGAGGGTAAAGAGCTGGTCCGATGTGCCACGGCCAGGACGAAAACTACATTTCTCCTCCTGAATCCGAGGTTCAACCAACGGCTGGACTCTCCTCTCCAGTACCTTGGCATAGACCTTCCCAGGGAGGCTGAGGAGTGTGATCCCTCTAAAGTGGAAGCACACCCTGCGGTCCCCTTTTTTGAATAGAGGAACCACCACCCCGGTTTGCCATGCCAAAGGCACTGCCCCCAATCTCCACACAATGTTGCAGAGGCGTGTCAACCATGACAGCCCTACAACACCCAGGACCTAGAGGTACTCAGGTCGAATTTCGTCCACCCCCGGGGCCCGACCACCAAAGAGATTTTTAAACTCACCTTGGCAACCTCAGCCCCTGTGACAGGTGAGTCGTCCCCCTAGTCCACAAGCCCTGCTTCCTCTGTGGAAGGTGTGTCAGTATTCCTTCCACCGCCCGACGATATCCCCAGTTGCAGTCAGCAGTTCCCCATCCGCACCATACACAGTGCGGACAAGGAGCTACTTCCCCATCCTGAGCCACCGGACAGTTTGCCAGAATCTCTTTGAGGCCGACCGATAGTCTTGTTCCATGGCCTCACTAAACTCCTCCCATACCCGAGTTTTTGCTTCAGCAACCACTCGAACTGCACTCTGCTTGGTCTGCCGGTACACCTCAGCTGTTTCGGGAGTCCCACAAGCCAACCAAGCTTGATAGGACTCCTTCTTCAGCTTAATGCCCCCCCCCCCCATTGCTGTCCACCACTTGATTCAGGGGTTGCCACCACGAGATGCCCCGATGACCTTGCGACTGCAGCTCTGGGCAGCTGCTTCAACAATGAAGGTGAGAACATAACCCATTCAGACTCCATGTCTCCAGACTTCCTTGGAATGTGGTTGAAGTTCTTCTGGAGGTGAGAGTTGAAGACCTCCCGGACAGGGGCCTCAGCCAGACATTCTCAGCACACCCTCACTATACGTTTGAGTCTACCAGGTCTGAATGGCATCCCCTCCTGTCATCGGATCCAACTCACCACCAGGTGGTGATCAGTTGACAGCTCTGCACCTCTCTTTACCCAAGTGTCCAAGTTATACAGTCGCAGGTCTGATGACACAATAACAAAATCGATCATCGACTTGCAACCTAGGGTGTCCTGGTGCCAGGTGCACATATAGACACCCTTATGCTTGAACATGGGGTTTGTTATGGACAAACTGTGGTTAGCACAGAAGTCCAATAACTGAACACCACTCGGGTTCAGGTTGGGCAAGCCGTTCTTCCCAATCAACCCCCTCCAGGTTTCACTGTCGTTGCCCACGTGCACATTGAAGTCCCCCAGAAGGACAATGGAGTCTCCAAGAGGAGCACTCTCCAGCACACCAGTCAGAGACTCCAAAAGGGTGGGTACTCTGAACCATCATTTGGCGCATAGGCACAAATGATGGTCAGGACCCGTTTCCCAACCCGAAGGCACCGGGAAACTACCCTTTTGTCCACCGGGGAAAACTCCAATATAGAGGCAGCAAGGTAGGGGGATACAAGAATACCCACCCCTGTCTGTCGCCTCTTGCCCAGGGCAACTCCAGAGTAGGCCAAGCTCCAGCCCCTCTCCAGGAGACTGGTTCCGGAACCAGAGCTGTGTGTTGCGGTGAGGCCGACTATATTTAGCCGGTATCGCTTAACCTCATGCACCAGCTAAAATTCCTTCCCCACCAGAGAGGTGACATTCCACGTCCCAAAAGCCAGTTTAGGAAGCTTGGGATCAGACCGCCAAGGTCTCTGCCTTTGACCGCCACCTGACCCACATAACACCGGACCCCTGTGGTCCCTCCTGCAGGTGGTGAGGCCACTGGAGGGCGGACTCATGTAACTCCTCTGGGCTGAGCCCAGCCGGATCCCATGGGCGGAAACCCGGCCACCAGACGCTAGCCATCAAGCCCCTCCCCCAGGCCTTGCTCCAGGGTGGGGCCCTGGTAACCCCATACCAGGTGGGGTACACTGAATACTTGTTTGAGCATTCATCATGAGAGTCTGTTGGATCGTTCTTAGTCTGGCCCTTCACCCAGGACCAGTTTGTCTTGGGTGACTCTACCAGAGGCAAATTGCCCCGGACAACATAGCTCCTGGGATCACTGGAGCACGCAAACCCCCCATCGTGATAAGGTGACAATCCATGAGGGATCGAGGGATGTCTGAAATTTATTAGGAAAAACACAAATTTATGAGATTAAATTCTCAAATTTATAAGAAAATAATCATAAACTTACAAGGAAAAAATGAGGAAAGGTTGCCAGTTTATGTGAAAAATATTTAAATTTAAAGGGAAAATAGTACATTTACAAGAAAAAGGTCATAAATTTAGGGGAAAACTTCTCAAACTGACAAGAGTAAAGCTGTAATTGACTAATCAAGTAACTTTAAGTAGATACTTTCCTACTGTAGTGATTTGGGTTTGGGTAATTATTGGCATAAGGTCATAATATGTTTTACATGAGTAGAATTTCTGGCTCTTCTACCCACCTCTGGTTGTAAATCTTTTGCTGATGTGGTCTTTGTCCAGTTAGAATGTATGGTCACTGCAAAGTTGTTTCTTACAGAAACAAGAAAAACATGTTTCCGTGAAATTTGCTTATTTCTGGGTGTCTTTTCATACTTAAAAAGTATTTAAAATTTTAATCTTAGTTTATACAGAATAAATGCCTCAATTAGCTATAAGAAATAAGATTAATCTTTACATCTACCTTACAAATCTTTTAAAAACATGCCACAGACATGCTTTGTAGAGAAATGCTCTTATTCAGTGTTTGTGGTTTCTGTTTTTGCCTGTTAACATGAAGGAAGTGAAATGATCCGAATGGAAACCAGTAATCTCTCATAAATTTGTGTCTCTTTTTTTTCTGGAAACTTGCAGTTTTTTTTTTAAACTTTGTGACTTTTTTCTTGTGAATTTGTAATTTTTTTCCTCTGAAAGGTATGGATTTTTTTTTTCTCGGAAATTTGTGATTTTTTTTTCCCTATCCTGTGAAAGTCCAGTGTTAATGAGAGCTGGAATGACGAACCCAAATTAGGAGGTTATAATGTGTTGTGACCAAGTGGCCCTAAAAAGATGTCCTGAATTTATAGCTGCAGGTGCACTGGTATTTTCCATGTTATATCCGCAGAGGTCTGTTACAATAACAGTTTGTTGAAAGGATAAATTGGCTGAGAAATTATCACAATAAACAGTATTATTATTGTTGATATCATTAAAACCCTTCTGTGCCACTGATATAATAATGCTAATAATTGTAGCAACATTTAATTATAAGGTACAAAGATTATCTAATTTATACCTATAGGTGTATGTGGAAACGGAGGTTGACTTCGAGTCCACACACACACCTGAAAAACTCGTTTTTGGGGCACCAGTCCACAAGCTTGGACAATTTATTAATAACTAATCTTTATACCTTCAATCAACCAGTCTTAAATATTCGTGAATTCTACTGGGCGACTTTAGAAACAAACACAGGAAAAGAAATCAACACAAACTTCCATTTACCATTTACAGTTTTAATGATCAGACTCAGATTAAATGACATTACATTCAAAGGATTTGTTGGTAAAGTGAAATGACCAAGTATTAAGCATCACATTCAATTTGTAACTGATTATTGAGCAACAGAGTGTAATCACATTTGTGGAACCAATAAAACCTTAGTATGAATTTGTAACTGTGATGAAAATGGAGACTGAAATAACTGTAACAAAAATTTGAAGAAAATGGGACGCAGATTTTATGAAGAAAATTATAAAAGCTAATTATATGAAAAGGAAATTCTGAGTTACTCTAAGAATGTAAAAATGGAATTTAATGAAAAGAGGAATTTTATTTCTCTTTAATTCTATAGCTTTGATCAGAGTTATGAACTAGTTTTAAACCTGAGACAAATTACGACATACTTAAGGCGATGGACATTGCATTATTCAGCAGATGAAACAAAGGAATCTTGCTCACGTGACCTTTTAGTTTTCTTTGGCTTCTAGCTGGATCCAGGAGCTGAAGCTTTATTTGAAGATTATACCAGAGAATATCTGCCAGCAATTTCTTCCCAGGGACAAGCAGTCAGAAGCTGAGATCCGGTGGTGATAATGAGGCTGCTAGCTGCGTAATATGCCATGCGGACAACACAAGAATTTTTCAGTGGTTTCCTCGGGTCAAAATAAATTGGATATAGTTCACAGTCTGATCAAAGTCACAGAATTAGATTAATAAAAAAATTCAAACCACGAAATCCAAGTTCTGCAGGTGTCGTGGTTGTTGGTGAGAACAGCTTCCAGTGTGAGAAAAACGATCATTCCACTTTAAAACACGGTGGGTTTAAAGAAAATCAATAGTAAAGTTTTAGCAGAATAAAATAGAAAAACGTCTGTGAACATGGGGTTTCACTTTATATAAAAGAGAAGTTTGAGCTCAAAAAGGAAGAAAAAGTATTTTACCGGACGTTTAAAGGAAAAAGAATTTAAGGCAGGACACACAGACTTTAACACAGAACAACTCTCTCAACTAGGGCGTTTCTCCCTTAAAATTGAGTAAGTTTCCCGGGGAAAAACTTGACTGACATGAAAGGGAACCAGTTGTTTCCCATCGCGGGAGGTTTGAATGAACTCTTGCCCAATAAGAAAACAGTCCTTTGTTTTCGACCAATAGAATGAAAGTGGGTATTGTCCAGCAGAGACTGGCTGGTGATTGGCTGAGCCAGTCAGATGACTTGAGTAAGTTTTAGAAGGCACACATATTAACTGTGAAATTCAAATTAGATACTTATGTACTGTATATAGTCAAAACTAATTTCAGTGATTCATGACTAGCTTTCAGTGAGCATGCATTTTAATAAACTTGTCCTTCTATAATTGACATTCATTAGAATAAGGTTCATTTAAGCATTTCAAACATGCAATACATTTAAAATCAATGATTAATGAAACATTTCAAACCAGAATGGTATGTCAGAGTCCCACTTGATTTTCCAGGGTGTTCTGAAAAAGAAAACAATCTGAGAACTGAGAGTTTTTGTAAAAAAGTGAGTCATTTCATTCATTAATCTCAGTTCAGCTTGTAGAGGCAAAAGCGAACATATTCCAGAGTCGTCCACCAGGGGGTAATGTTGAACTGTGGATACTTCGTAGTGACCGTGGAATGCACTCAAGGGGTCTGGGATATGTCAAACTGTACTTGAGGCATAAAACTGCCTTGTTCGGAGGAAGTTTCAGTTATTTATGATGGCAAACTAAATCAGTTCCTGGCAAGAAATGGGAGCCTTATCATCCTTTTTACCATGGAATGTGTTTTCAAACGGTGACCCTTAGGTAAAGGAAACAATTCTTGACCAGACTTTTGGGTGAAACAATTTCTTTAAGGTGAAGAGTGATTCTATAGATTAGAGCCAAAGGGATTGATGCTGCATAATCCATACACAATTACACATCCTTTCAAAGAGCATTCATTCTTTAATTGTCGACAATATTCAACATTGGAATTAAAATGTTGAAAAAGATATTTGCGGTTCATATGTCCACACAGTAGATGGCAGTGTGGAACCACCAAACATCGAGATTTAAACAAAGCGAGGAGGAAGAACAGGAAGGCACCTCGTTTCACTGTATACAATGATATATAATAATTATGAAAACAAACTTGATAAATCATTCTTATATGATAGCTTTATGAATTTATTATCTTGACAAGCCTATATTAACAGTTGTGCTAAGTTTACATACCCTGGTGGAATTGGTGATTTTTTTGGCCATTTTTCAGAGAATATGAATGATAACACTGGTCAACACCAGATTTATTGTCTAAGTTTTTTTAGCTGATTTAGGACAGTTTTGATGTGCTGAATCCAAAAATCACACTGGTTTTGCTCAATCAGGTCAACTTTTTGAACTATGGCCACATGTTTTTTACATTTTTGTTTACATGTATGGGTATTTTCGCTTTATATGATGCAAAATTCTTTTTTATTTCTTGAAATTCTCTGAATTTTGAACAATGATGACGTAACATTCAATTTACATGTACTTACCTTTATCAATGTCTACTATTCAATTTACAGTACAACTGCTGTACAACTGTTTACAACTTAGTATAAAAACTTGACCTGATCGAGAGAAACAGATGCTATTTTTGGATTCAGCGGTGCAAAATTGTCTTAAATCAGTTGAAAAAATGCAGACAGCTTACAAAAAAATTATTTTTGTTATGTTGTGTAATACAAAAACTTCCCTTTCACTCATAAGCCATGTTCATATGGACAGAAGTAACTGGATTAAAAGCCTGATCCAAATAAAAATGCCTCATGTAAACACACCAATCTGAATATTCTGACCCGATCACACTCATTCAAAATCAAAGGATCAAAATTTCCTTCCGATTGAGACAGGTGGGTTATGCCAAATGTTAATCTGATTGGTGCACATTTAAACACTTATTCCAAAGTTTGGGGAGAAAATATGTTTACTGCACGTCTGTACATCAGCCACACGTCGACATGATGTATTTCCGCTTTACAGCAGCTAGCTGAAGACATGGCAGGAGTAAAACAGAACTGGTCTGTATCATCCTGCTTTCTCCCTCTGTTCGTCATATGCAGAAGTATGGACTGCTGGGCTTGTAGCTTCATCACGGAGACCAGCAGAAGCAAAAGTACAGTCTGAATAACACAATACAGGTCCATTTCAAAAAGAGAAAGACACAAAGCGGGGTTTGTTTACATCAGAAGTTGCTTCTTCTTCTACTATTTCCGGAATGTCGGATAATTGTGTGCATGTCAAAATGATTTAGTCCGTTCAAACGTGTGACACATGGAAATGGACGTCCTAATCAGATCAACTTTTTCAGGATCCATGTAAACAGTAAAGTTCTGATCTGAATTGTAATCAGACTGAAGAAATTTTGTATTTGTAATCGTGGCTATAGCTAGTGGTTGGGTGAAGCCATTTATTATCAAACAGTTGTGTTTGCTCTTTTTAAATCATAATGACAACAGAAACTACCCAGATAACCCTGATCAAAAGTTTATATACCCTAGTTCCCATGCATTGCCACCTTTAACATCAATGACAGCTTGAAGTCTTTTGTGGTAGTTGTGGATGAGGCACTTTATATTTTTCAGATGGTAAAGCTGCCCATTCTTCTTGGCAAAAAGCCTCCAGTTCCTGTAAATTCTTGAGCTGTCTTTCATGAACTGCACCTGAGATCTCCCCAACGTGTCTCAATTATATTGAGGTCAGGAGACTGAGATGGCCACTCCAGAACCTTCACTTTTTTCTGCTGTAGCCAACGACAGGTTGACTTGGCTTTGTGTTTTGGATCATTGTCATGTTGGAATGTCCAAGTGCGTCGCATACGCAGCTTCTGGGCTGATGAGTGCAAATTTTCTTCCAGTACTTTCTGATAACATGCTGCATTCATCTTGCCATCAGTTCTGACCAAGTTCTCTGTGCCTTTGAAACTCACACATCCCCAAAACATCAGTGATCCACCTCCCTGTTTCACAGTCGGGATGGTGGACTTTTCATCATCGGCCTTGTTGACTCCTCTCCAAATGTAGCGTTTATGGTTGTGGCCAAAAAGTTAAATTTTGGTCTCATCGCTCCAAACTGTGTCCCAGAAGTGTTGAGGCCTGTCTCTGTGCTGTTTGGCTTATTGTAAGCGGGATGCTCTGTGGCATTGGTGTAGTAATGGCTTTCTTCTGGCAACTCGACCATGCAGCCCATTTTTTCTTGAAGTGCCTCCTTATTATGCATCTTGAAACAGCCACACCACTTTTTTTCAGAGGCCTGTATGTCAGCTGAAGTTATTTGAGGGGTTTTCTTTGCATGCCAAACAATTTTCCTGGCAGTTGTGGCTGAAATTGTTGTTGGTCTATCTGACTGTGGCTTGGTTTCAACACAATCCCTCATTTTCCACTTCTTAGTTAGAGTTTGAACACTGCTGATTGGCATTCTCAGTTCCTTGGATATCTTTTTATATTCTTTTCCTGTTTTATAAAGTTCAACTATCTTCTCCTGCAGGTCCTTTGATAAATCTTTTGCTTTCCTCATAGCTTGGAATCCAGCAACATCAGCACTGGATGAAACATTCAGGGGTCTGTTAGGAGCCCAGAAACCCACTGACTTTTTATACACACACACTGCTTACAAGTAAACAGATCATAGCTAAGGATGGCTACCTTTAGTAGCCATTTAAACCCGTGTGTGTCAACTTGTGTTTGTTATCAGGCCAAAACTTAGAGAGTATGTACACTTTTGATCAGGGTCATTTGGGTACTTTCTGTCATTATGATTTAAAAAGAGCAAACACAATTGTTTGATAATAAATGGCTTCACCCAACCACTAACTGTGTGAAAGACGTTTTTGTATTTATCATCAGTTTATCATTCATATTCTCTGAAAAATGGCAAAAAAATCATAAATTCCACCAGGGTGTGTAAACTTATGAACACAACTGTATGCACATGGAAAATGTGGCTCTGGAAAATTTTGTTGTATAATATAGAAATCCCATGTGGTTACGAGGTTTTCCTGTAAAGAACCATGATCCTTGGATTGGGATACGTCTTTCAAAATTTCAAGAATTACTGAAAATATTTGAATTATTAGCTATATCATTCTCCTATTCTATGGGCCTAACAGAGACACAAAGCTTTGGCAACTGTAGAATAGGGCTGCAACTAATGACTATTTTGATAGTCGACTAATCTAACGACCATTTTTTAGATTAGTCGACTAATCACGATTATTTCTGTCATGTCCGCTATCTCTGCTTCCTGTCAGCACGGCTCCTGTTTTGGGCTCCCATGTATGTTTAACCTCACTGGTTTAAGCCCCCAAAATTCCGGTGTTCCACTGGCAGGATGTTTCAAACTTTGTACTGCCACTCAGGGAAGAAAGATTTTGATTTTCTTTGTGTATGCTAAATTTATGGAAATTGGCTGGAATGCTAAGGGGTTAAGTCTACACATCTGACACCTGCATTACCTTTTTCTCAGTCTCTGCCTTTAATGTAAATAAAGTAAAGACCCATCAAACATGAGTTTGAAACTTGAACTTGACAGCTTAATCAAAAGTGTTTGTAGCAACACAATTGTCAGACATTACAAAATCATAATTTATTTCACTAATAATGCCCAAACAACAAAAGTGGCAATTTTTCATATTTTACAGCCTGAAACGTTCATATTTTTTAAACTTTTTCCTGGAAAAGAGTACACAGGCAATTAGTTGACTCTATAATTAATTGTGGATTAATTTTCTGGTGATCATCGAGTTGATCATTGCAGCACTTCTGTAGAATCACAAAGGTAAAGCTACGGTCACAAATACCCTTACGGACGGCTGTGTAGACCGTACGGATGATTTTTGGACTATTTCATACGGCCTTCTTAAGGCAGTCATGGGAGAATGCAGCATTCGTAGACTGTTTGTAAGTTCATGGCCAGGTTGATGGGCTTGTCCAAGATTTCTCTGAACGCCCCACAGAAACCCATCATCGTAGGGCCGCCGTACAAATGCCATAGGACCAACGTAAGAACTATGCAAGATGTTGGCTGTAAGTCTACCCCAAGAACACCTTAAGCTGTTCTTGAGGGACCCTTACAGTGGTTGTAGGAAACGCCGTACAAATCCCCGCTCATACGGAGATTCGTGCACCATGCGTAAGGCGGTAGTGAGGTGCTCATAAGGCGGATGTCATTCGTGCAACATTTGTGTCAACAAAATGTGCTGAAAGCTGTAAGATCTTCCTACCAATGACTTCAGAGTGCCATGAGTTGCACAAAAATTTTCATAAGATGGCAGTAAGTATGCCGAAGGAAAATCTCAAGGAACCCTTACTAAGAACATTAAAAACTTTAGGCCCATCTTATGAGAGAAAAGCACCTCATTTCTCAAGAATGCTTCAAATTGCTCTTGTGAATTGAACGGCAGCCATCAGAAACTATAACCCCCTCCACGAATGTCTGCAAATTCCAGAATTCGTAGGAACTGGGAGATTCTTATGAACCCATTGTTTGTCAGAATCTTTGTGACCATAGATGAACACACATGACTTTGAAGTGTCAGAAGAAACTGGTGCACTCATAGTAAATCCATGCTAACATGGAGAAAATACACAGGAAAGGGCCACAGGAACCCCAGGGATTTGAACCAGGAACCTTCTTGCTGTGACACAGTGATGCGGAGCATGTGTTGGCACAAACTCTGAAGCTGATATCAAATTTTTGATTGAAGTCAGTATTAGGGGTGGGTTCAAAAGATCAATATATCGATATGTATCGATACATGTCTGACTGAGCCGATATCGATCCACAAAATCCGCGGATCGATCTTTTAATATTAATATGTTTTAATATAATATTTTTACGTTTGTGAACGTCTGCTGAGTATAATCGGGTCGAAACCGGGTCAGTCAGCCAGGAACAACGGCCGAGAACCATAAACAACTGACGCGCTAACGGAGCTAGCAAGCTAACGGATATGCTAGTTCTTCTTCTGTGGTGTTAAAACGGTTCTCATCCGGCAAGAGTTTCCTGCCGCGCGTGCTCTTTCGTGTTTACACGAGCGGCGATATTAACATGTGTCTCTTAATTTAGCAACAAAAGTCACCGTAAAGATTGTCCTCAACAGCTTCTGAATATTTTTCATAAATAAAACTTCTGTGTTCCCTGCGGCGCGTGCACACGTCTTTTGTGTTTACATGACGCGGAGTTAATAATCTGCGTTTCTTAATTTAGCAACAAAAGTCACCGTAAAGACTGTCCTCAACAGCTTCTTAATATTTTTCATAAAGCGGGGATAAACGGACTTTTACTCCGTGCAGCGCTGTGTTGGAACATAAAGTTGACGACTGATAAAGGGAAAATGCGCGGAGGCTGAAAGCCGTGAAGCAGAGGGAGACTTGGTGCTGCTGAGACTGTAAGTATAATATTTGTTTGTTTTAACGTTTATGTCGTCAATTAATAATTTATCTGGCATGATGGTGGTTTCTTTTACAAACTATGGACACAGCGAGAACTGTTGGTTAAGCGCTGTGAATAAATGCAGAATAAAGGTATATTTTATGAGATTATGGACTTCTGCCACTTAAGCGATGTGAAGAGAATAAATCACAATAAAATTAATAAAGGCTGCAGTACAACAAGCTATTGTTACTCAGTAGAACTAAATTGAAATGAACAAACCTTCTCAGGAAATGAACTGAAACCCTTTTCCAACATTGAAAGTTAATTTGTAGTTAAAATATTTAAAAAAAACTAAATTATTAAACCCTACTGTGGTGTGGTGATCTAAAAATATGAATGTTAATTTTACTGTGAAATCTATTCTTTTTATCTGCCTTCAGATGTGTGAAGACTGGAAGCTTCATTCTCAATGAGACCTTCTGAAGGTCAGAGGTCGTCAGTGGAGGAGCATCCCTGCTTCATGTGGATTTCAGCACAGAAGAAGACCTTCAAGATTCAAGGAGGTGCTGCCATCACTTTCTCCACACTAACATGCATTCAATGCAATTTAGTTGTTGTAATGACAAATTCTTTTATTTCTTTTTTTAAAGTTCTCAGCAAGAACACAATATTGGTCATTTTTTTTTTTTTTTTTACAATTTTACTGAGCATTTAATTCTAAATAAATCACTGTTTAACAAGAAATTTTTGGCAATCCTGTACTTTTCTTGTGGTGTTACATAGAACAGCATCACTGTAAACTATGGAAAAAGCAGCTGCTTTAAAATCTGTACTTCCTCACACAACTTTGAGTGCAAAAAAACTCTAAAAGTGCCATAACTTTTTGGAAAAGCTCCCACAAATCCAGGCTTTTTGGGCCACAACAATCACAAAAACAGCTGACAAAATCCTGGAGGGACTGAAATACAATGAGATGATGTCTGCATGGTTCATGCATTGAATTTGTTTACTTACTCTGGGTGGTGAACTTGACACGACACACCCTTTGCACTAAAGAAAGCACCTGTGAGCACTTTATGAAATGATAAGTTAAATAATAAAAAGTGCATTATTGTAACTGATTTTGGGTCAGTTCTATATGTGATAATTTATGAATTAACAAAGTTAGAAGATTCTTGGTACAATTTGCAGCATTAGGTCTCGAAGATTTTTGTTTCATGGGAAGTAAAATGGCTATTAAAATGGTAATTCCCCAGATCGAATCGGGATTGAATCGGAATCGAATCGATTCAGAATCTCAAGAATCGGAATCGAATCGATTCTGGAAATTAGGGATCGTTCCCAGCCCTAGTCAGTATGCGATGTGAGGAAGGATGCTGCCACCCATCTGGATAGCAAAATGACCCAAAACAATGCTCCTTTGTTAAGCCCCGGACCTATGAAGACTTCATGGATAGTCTGTGACGGGGTAGTTGCAAATGTACAAGAAAAATGTTGACAACTTCTAAGAAAAATAAGAGCAATTCAATAAAAAAATCACATTTATAAGTATATACAGGCTGTAAATTTGTCTAGAAAACAAGTAACAAATATATCACAAGAAGTGGCAAATTTATAGGAAAACAAAAAGGATAAACTGTATTAGAAAAGTCACAAATTTACACCAAAAAATAGCTAATTTATCAGAAAAAGTTATAAATTTCCAAGAAAACTGTTACAAGTTTACAAAAAATGATCAGAAAATGGGAACAACAGCAACAAATATACAAATATGCAGTTTTTGTTCTCATAAAACAATCATTTCCTGTAAATTTGTGACTTTGTTCTTGTAAATTTATAGCCATTTTCTTGGAATTTTCTTTTCTCATTTCTGACTTTTTTTTTCCCCACAAATGTGTAACTTTTTTCTCCTAAATTCGACATTGCTTATGGTAAATTTGTGACATTTTAAATTTTAATCTAGCACCTTTTATCACATTTTTCACCTTTATTCATGCAAATGTTGACTTCATTTACATTTAATACATTCATACTTTGTGCTAAATTTATGAATACCCCCTCCACGATTCCTATTGTTAAAAAAAATAAAACTCGCCTACTAATAGAAGTGATCCAACTTTAAATGCACCATATAGCACTATTATGACACCATCTTGTAATGAAATACATATCAACCTTTTTCTTTCTTTCTTTCTTTCTTTCTTTCTTTCTTTCTTTCTTTCTTTCTTTCTTTCTTTTTCTTTCTTTCTTTCTTTCTTTCTGTAATTGTGCAAGCTACCATCACAGGTTGGTAGCTTGCATTACAAAGTTATTGGTGCATTTCTCGTAGAACGTAAGTATTCCTGTCTGGAACAGGTATCCCAGGCTTTCCAGGCCCAAATGTAGGCTGTGTTTGAGAGTGGAATACAGAGGTGTAGGCTATATGTAGGCAATCACATGTTAGACTGTGACAAATATAAAAGGGACTGAACAGCACTAAGATTTATTTGATTGTGTGAATATTCATTACAGAATACCTAATTATTGAAAATGAATGGAACATCCAGTATTAGCGACTGTTTCAGATCCCCTTTTTATTTGTTTGTCAGATCACTTATTTGTCTGATCTTTGATCACTTATATTCATAATAGTGAATCTTGTACTTTGGGGAATGGGAGTTGTTCCGTCTCATTAATATAATTATTTAATTTATATCACTGCTCAATGATGGAGTTCAGTAGAATAGTGAATTTCTTCTGTGCATCGTCAATAAACTGATGCAGTACTATAACAGGACACGTTTAGAAATATTTGAGACCCATTGTAGTGCATCATTTTATGTTTTAGCAATATTACAAGTACAAAACACCCAACATTATTATACACAGCAGAAGGAGGCATTTGGCTGGAACTGTTGCATTAGTGTTGCCCATTTGTCAGTACATATTTAAATAAAAATGATTTATTTCATTATTTGGGCATTTTTTTTGTCCTGTTTGGTCGCAGTCATCATTTAGTCAAAGCGTGCATGTGTGTCAGATATGGTATGCAATTGATCTGGGCATTCTGCTCCACAGTTATGATGGTATTATTATTAACTTTTAATTTTTAGATAGCCATGCAAGCACACTAGGAGGAGCATCATCGGGGACTCGAGGTCCTGCAAAGAATACTGGTGGCACATGGGTGAAGCGGCAGCTGGGACTCCCATCTACCACTGACCAGGTAGGCAGGGCTTGCCTCCCTGAAAAGGGCCGTGGTCGACCCGGTCCGACTGCTGCTTTTCCGGGTGTGTTCTGTCTTGGTTACACCGGTGTTCTTTGCCAGACCCCGGGTCCCCGCTGGCATGCCTCTTGTTCTCCACCTATGCTGAATTATTGTTTAGACCTATGCAATCATGGCAACATTATAATTTTTAAAGAAAATCCATCCATCCATCCATCCATCCATCTTCTTCTGCTTAATCCTTTTTGGGTTGCGGGGGGAGCTGGAGCCTATCCCAGCATCTTTGGGCAAGAGGCAGGGTACACCCTGGACAGATCGCCAGTCAATCGCAGGGCCAACACAGAGAGACAGACAACCATTCACTCACACATTCATACCTAAGGACAATTTAGAATCCATTAAAAAAAATAATCTTAAGTATTTTCTTTTTCTTGTCAAATTTGTCATTTCTCACTTCCTTGTTTTGTTTATGGAGCGTTCTGGTGACTGGTCATTTATTATCCAATCAGTACAGAGTCAATCTGAAACCCCACCCACACTTCCACAAGCCAGGGCATGAGACGTAGTGGTGGCTAAACTTTTATTGATAAAAATTACATATTTTGACTGAACAACTCAGGGATGCCCAGCAAAACACATATAAAATCTGAGGTCAGTCTGACGAACAGTTTGACAGATATGTGAGGAACAGACAGGCAGGCAGACAGACACACACACACACACACACACACACACGCACACGTGCACACGTGCACACGTGCGCGCGCACAGACACACACACACACAGATTCCTTGTATTTATAGATAGATGGTTCATTAATCATGTGCGCACATTTTTCATGCTTTGCTTTTCAACTCTGTGAAGCTGAAATACTGAGAAAGGAGCACACAGAAAATCTGTCAAAATAGTGTATAATGGGACCAGCACTTATATAGCACTTTTTCTCGTCACAACGACCACTCAAAGCACCTAACTAGTTGCTGCACTAATGCTCAATTCTAAGGGCCTATCAGAGACAGACACCTAGGGGCAATTTAGAGCCACTAATTAATCTAGCATCCTTGTCTTTGGATTGTGGGAGGAAACCTGAGCCCCCAGACTAAACCCACACAACACTGGGAGAACATGCAAACTCCACACAGAAAGGTTTCTACTAGGGGTGAGCTGATCCGATCTGCCATATCAGTATCGAGTTTGATCGAGGCAAAATAGCTGGATCGGTATCGGTAAGGAATAAAAGTAATTTACCAATCCGATACATTAATAATAATAAAATGAAGGCGCAAGCTTGTTTTCAGCCGTGCTGTGCATGGCTTCTATAACCAGACGCAACGAGTGTCACCTCACTGGAGCCAGCAACATACTGAGGCGAGTCCCACAGAAAGGCTGGCAAATTATTATTTTTTGTATTTTGTATTTTGTATACTTTATTAATCCCTGAGGGTGCAAGGCCACATGAACAGGAAATGGAACAGGAATTACTTCAAAATAAGCGTAAACCTAAAAACTAAGAATGGACAGAGAATGATATCATAAACACTACTAAATAAACCAACGACTAGGAGAATACTTATGATGATAATTATAATGGATGACAAAAATACAACTTAAAGGGTTAGTTCCTTTATTTTCAGATCTACAGCATTTTTTATCTCATGTGGCGCTTTCAATTTCACCTGAATGTTTACTTAAATACTCAGCTTCAAAGTTTTGAATAAACTTACACTTAAAATTTCAGAATGCATGTTTACGTGGTGTTGACCAGTGAAATGCTGCCAGTGTTGCAAAGTTTAAAATAATAAAATCAGCAGCGTTGCTGAACTGAGTCAAATTTATAATATATTCTTTGACTGTTAGATTTTGGTTTTTATGTGTGTACAAAATGCAACCAGTCACTGACAAAATATATTTTGTGCTTTTGTAGTTTTAAATAAGAGAGATGGTATCAGCTGATACTCAAAGTCACAGTATCGGTCTTGAAAAAGTGGTATCGGCTAACCCCTAGTTCCTACCCCCACCAGCCTGGGGACTGGAATCTGGAACCTTCTAGCTGTGAGTAAGTGTGTAACTGCTAACCACTGTACCATTGTGCTGCCAGAATGTAGAATGTAGTCATTCTTGTTGCATTGAGCTGTTAGTTTTCTTAATTGCACAAACCAATCAATAGTCTAAAAACTGAGGGGTGGATTTGAAGATAAGACCTCCAGCCCCAAGAAAGAGTCATCACTCCAGTGCTTGCTGGAGTTGCTAAAACAAGGGAAAGTTCTGACTGCCCATCCCATGGAGAAATGGTTATGGGTCCTTTCCAATGGCCTTTTAATAAATAGTCAATAATAAAGGCAGTAATCTGTGATGGTGTGGCCGTAAGAGTGGGAAGATATGTTCCAGTTAATGGACTTATAGACACCATGTAAGGTGTCGTCATGAAGTGACCTCCATGCCGTTGCTCACATGGTGGAAGCAAATGATCCCCTTTGCAGTAGAAAAATGGCTGTTTAGGGTGCTCTTACTTCTGAGAAAACACAAGGAACTCTCCAGTACTGTAGAATGGGTGGGTGTCCTTTTTACTTCTTCACCCTTGCCCTTCAAACAGCTGTGTTGTCCCCTTCTCACATGCACCTTTGACTGAGAAACATCCAAAGCTGTGCTACATGTGCATGTCACGCCATCCTGTCTGAAAATGTGACCATCCTAAATTAATTATACAGTATTTTAATCTGAAGTGATAATCAACCCTGCAGGGATTAAAAAAAAATATCAGTCATAAAGAAGGAAACCTGGAAACAATGTGATACGTGATTTTAAGGCTAAATAATTGCAAAGTCGTTATTTTCTTCATATGCAAAATTATTGCTCACATCTGCTCAGTGCCACAGATGTTAAAGACAGCCCAGCCTGCCTGCCGAAGAGATGAAGGACTTAGAAAGCAAGCATGTGTGACTGTGTGCCATTGTAGCCACACTGGCATGTTGCGAACAGGCTGTGTCTGTGTGTGTTCACTACCTTGAGCTGTCAGAGCAGGGCGGCAGAGTTCAGCTGGCTCCAAGCTGCTCAAGAGTGGATTTGTTTGGGCTGGAATTACTGTAAAGTATGATGAGTGTTGACACAGACGTGCCACTAAACAGCTCTCTGCTGCATCTTGGGTGGATGAGGCGACACCAGTGATTTCCAACTTAGTCTTTTCTTCCCCGTGGTGCGCCCACTTGCTTGTGTCCAAGATAAGCCAGGCACTCCACCCTGACCCACACATGTGCGCTAAAAAAACAAAGTGATTCATTGCAAATCTGAAATTTTGAGTTGAGCTGGGTCCCAAAATTCAGTTATGCATATATTCAGTTGTTACACTGATGTTCAGTTTTCAAATTTGTAGGGATGCACAATATTAGTTTTTTTTTCTTCTTGCCGATACTTTTGTGTCTCTAATTAATGAAGAGGCGAGGTGACGTTTTATAGTTTTATTAGAACGAGAACACAGGAACACAGGAGACTCTAAAGCGAGCACAGGAGCCACAGCGAAGAGACAAGATGTCTCCCGCAGCTGGCTTATATACCCCAGGTGACGCCACCTCCCAGAGGCGGGGCGTCACCCCTCTCTAGTCCAGGGCACCACCATAATAATATGTATATAATACACGATCTTACAGATACCCATGCCGATATATGCACATATATGCTCCCCGAAGGAAAAAAAATATTGTATTAGGCTTTTTTTTCTTTGTTTTATCTTATTTCCTTATATGATCTCTGTATTTGTCATGCAGAAGTGTGCTGTAAAATGCTGAATCATGCTAAGGTTTCAGACAGTGTGTTCTTTGTGATTAGAATGTACTGCCATGTGAAGGCCTTGTCAGTAATTCTATAGATAAATGCATTCTGACATCATGTGCTGGTCATATGCCTCTGTAATCGATATCTTGTGCTGTGTATGCTGTTTTGATGTAGAAAAGGAAGACAGATCAGTTGCTGTCACACACACACCCACACACACTTACACATACACATACGCCCGCATGCACACACACACACACACACACACACACACACACACACACACACACACACACACACACACACACACACACATTTTTGTTGTTCTTATTTGTGTGTCAATCTCTTGGCCAACACATTAAAAGAACCAGTTTTGCTCGTACCTGGTTTTTATTCCTCTCCTTATTAAACTCGACATTAAACAGAATTTTTCTAACATTCCCTTGTCTTACAGTGATAATTAACTCTTCCCCAATGAAAATAAGATAACTACCTCAATATGAAAATACATGTCATTTATTTTTAGTACCGTTCAACACAACTGTAAACATCGTCTTTTTAATAGGCTTGGAGGATACTGTTCTTGGTGACATGATTGGTGACCCAGAAACAGACGTGGACTCGAAGTAAACACAGTTATCCTTTATTATAAAGGGTGTAAGTGTGGATGTGTGTGTGTGTGCAGGAGTGTAGCAGCTGGGCGAGCAGAGCAGTGTTCAGACTGGCAACCCTGGAAGAGAGCACAGACAGACAGATGAGTGACTGAGGTTTGGAGGGATGGATCAATGAATGTTCAGTCTTACAAGTAGGCTGGAGAGCTGGGGCACTGAAGATCTACCAAGGGCTCTGGTCCAGTTGTTCTGTGTCTAGGCTGCCGCTGCCGATGAGGTGAAGCGGTGCAGGTTTGTACATTGCAGGTGGAATGCGAGTTGTGCTCAGGTCCGCCGCCAGGAGGAGGAGGTCCGCCGCCAGAAGGCTTCCACCTGTGCACAGGGGAGAAGGAGGAGAGTGGGGAAGTGAAGATAGGATGATGGCTTACTTGTTGGTGGGGAGTTCAGGCTCCCAGGTGAAACGATGAGCAGGAAAGAGCTGCGGAGGCGAGACTCCAGAGCAGGACGAGTAGAGTAGGTGAGGAGATCTTGTCAGACCATGGGAGCGTTGACGTCTCCGTGCAGACCAGAGGGCAGCACTGCCAGAATAGGCCGCTAGATGAGACGATCATGTGTGCGCGCAGCTGTGGAGATAATTAGGGCAGCAGGCACACAGAACGGATCATAACAGTACTCCCCCCCCTACGGGACGCCTCTCGGCGGCCCATCCAGCCTACTCGGGTGCGTCCGGTGGAAGTTCCTGTTGAGCGGTGGATCCATCACAAAGAAGGGATGCACCCAGGACCTCCATTCTGGACCATAACCCTCCCAGTCCACCAGGTACTGGAGGCCACTACCCCAGCGTCGGACGTCCAGGATGGAGTTGACTCTCTATGCGGGGTCACCATCGATCAATACCGTTGGGAGTGGCGTCTTGGGAGGGGGGCACAGGGGGCTGGAGACAAACGGCTTGACCTGTGAGACGTGAAAGGTGGGACAAATGCGGAGGGGGGGGGGAGAGCCAGACGCACAGTGACAGGATTCACAATATGTGTAACGGAAAAAGGACCAATAAAATGCTGTGACAATTTCCTGGACTCAGCCTTGAGATTAATGTTCCTAGTGGATAGCCATACCTGCTGCCTGACCCGGTAGGGCAGAGCCGGAGTCCTGCGGCGGTTGGCAATGGCAGTGTTACGGTCCGCCGTGCGCCGAAGCGCGGCTTGGGTAGCCTTCCACAGCCAGCGACAGTGCTTCATGTGGGACTGCACGGAGGGCACCACAGTGTCTTTCTCTTCCTCTGGGAACAGTGGGGGATTGTATCGCAAAGAGATCTCAAACGGGGACAGACCTATGGCAGAGGAGACCATGGTGTTGTGCGCGTACTCAACCCATGGCAGATAGGAGCTCCAGGATGCTGGGTTGGAGGTGGTGACGCACCGTAGCGCTGCCTCCAATTCCTGATTGGCATGCTCACACTGGCCATTACTCTGGGGGTGGTACCCTGAGGACAGGCTTACCGTGGCCTCAATAGCCTTACAGAAGGCCCGCCACACCTGCGAAACAAACTGGGGACCACGATCGGACACGATGTCCATCGGGATGCCGTGGAGCCGCACCACATGGAGGACAAACAGGTCCGCAGTCTCTTTGGCCGTGGGGAGACCCTGTAGGGGGACAAAGTGAGCGGCCTTGGAGAATCTGTCCACGATCGTAAGGATGACTGTGTTGTCAGCAGAGGGAGGAAGGCAGGTGACAAAATCCAATGCCACATGAGACCAAGGTCTGCCAGGGATGGGAAGGGGATGGAGCAGCCCCTCCGGAGGAGAGGAGGACGTCTTACAGGTGGCGCACTGGGGGCAGGCTCAGATGTACTCCCTGAAGTCCCTCTGTAGAGACAGCCACCTGAAGGTTCTCTGCAGCAGGGCCACAGTACGCACCATTCCCAGGTGGCACAGGAACTTGAAGGAGTGGGCCCAATTGATGATCTCGCCCCGGACCGCAGAGGGCACATAAATTTTCCCCGCTGGCCCCCCGCCTGGGTCAGCCTCAGTCTCCTGTGCTCTTCTGACTCTCTCCATGAGAGGGCGCCCACGATACATGAAGGAGGCACCATGGGATGTGACGGTGCCTCAGCAGCATCCGAAGAGAACTGTCTGGACAGAGCATCAGACTTGGTGTTTTTGGACCCCGGGCGGTAGGTGATGGTGAAGTCAAACCTGCTGAAGAACAAAGACCAGTGGGCTTATCTGGCGTTGAGTCACTTGGCCGTCCTGAGGTACTTTAGATTCTTATGGTCAGTCCAAACGACGAATGGCTGGGAGGCCCCCTCGAGTCAGTGGTGCCGCTCCTTCAAGGCCAGTTTGACCACCAGGAGCTCCCTGTCCCCGATGTTGTAGTTCCTCTCCGCCGAGGAGAGGCATCGGGAGAAGAACGCACAGGGGCAGATCTTGTCAACCATGGGGGAATGTTGAGACAGGACTGCTCCCACCTCGGAGTCCGAGGCGTCCACCTCCACTAAACACTGCAGCGTGGGGTACACCTGTGCCAAGACAGGGGGAGAAGAGAACAATGACTTCAACTCCGTAAAGGCTGCCTCCGCCTCCCCCGTCCACTGGAAAGGCATCTTGGAGGAGGTGAGGCGAGTGAGGGGTAGGGCAATGATACTGTAATTTTTGATGACGCAACGGTCAAAGTTGGTAAACCCGAGAAACTGCTGTAACTGTTTCCGGGAAGATGGAACCAGCCACTCTACCACTGCTTTTACCTTGGCTGAATCGGCAATGATCTTGTTGTGAGATATGACGGATCCCAAGAATGAAGTGTTAGGGGTGTGGAACTCGCACTTCTCTGCTTTGACAAACAATTTATTCTCCAGCAGATGCTGTAGCACCCGCCTGACATGGACTCGATGCTCATCAAGGGACTGCGAAAAGATGAGAATATCGTCCAAATACACAAACACAAAGGAGCCTAAGAAATCCCACAAAAAACCTGGTTTGCTCCCGGTGATTGCCCAAGATAAGAACAGAAACCGGGGCAGTCTGCTTGGTGACAATGGCAAGCGGAGCCTTAGACAGAGCAATAAGTTTCAAGGGAGTCTTCAGCTGGTGGCAGGAGAGCTCCAGCCGGGTTGCCAAATCTTCAGAAATAAAGCTCTGTTCAGCCCCTGAGTTGATGAATGCATAAGTGGAGACTTCCTGGTGATTGTGTATGAAATGGATGGGCAACAAAAATTTGGAAAGGGGATTTTGCTGGAGTGAGTCCATGAGTCCCCCATTGTGACCCACGGACCCCCTCTTTTGGCTGAATGGGGCAGGATGCCACCTCATGTTCCTCACTAGCACAATAAGATAAGATAAGATAAGATAAGCCTTTATTAGTCCCACAATGGGGAAATTCCAGGATTGCAACAGCACAGGGATAGCAACACTCAGAGCAACAATCAGAAGGCAAGAAAAAACAAGAATATCTAGTAAACATATGTACATATTACTATAAATGCATATACATAGGCACACAGTGCGGAGCATTATGGTTGGTGAATGTGCAGCAGAAAGTCCAAGCTCTCTCTCCGCGGATGCGGCGGGCCAGCTGGAAGTCCCCGGGCATGATGGTGACCCTCCTGGCGAAGAAGAGACCCACCAGGCGGGCCCCGCTGGTCTCCTGCAGAGCCATGACGGCAAAGCTCAGGAAGCACAGGATGGTCCTGAAGTCCTGAGCGATCACCCTCACCAGGCGCTGGACGGGCCGCCTACGGATGAGCAGCTCCGTGGATCTCTGGCAGCGACGGATCTCTCCCAGAGCCACGGGCCTGTGACGGCGAGGCCTCTTCACTCTGCCGGTGGCCGGAGCGCCTCTCCGAGCAGCCCTGGTGGCTAACTGTCCCCCGGGGGGCTTCCCCCTCCAGTAGATTCCAAGGGCGGTCCGCCCGGTTCCCGCCATCGCTCTCCACCATTCTGTCTTATATTTCTTGCACGCCGCCCAAACTCCAGCCCGGCACCCGCGTCGTTTTCGCTACAGCTCCCGGTATGTCGAGTTTCCCATTAGCACCGGGCGGCGGCCAAGTGCTAGCTAGCACCAGCTCCTCCCCGCTGCAATGTCTCCCGCTGCAAACAGTGGCTCCGTCCGCTGACCCGGGAGACCCCCGGGCCGATCCGTGCGTCCGTGATATATATACAGAGTGAAAGGTGTAGAAAGAAGAAGGAAGATAAAAAAAAAAGGCTGTTGCAACGGGCAGCCGACTCGTGTGGCGCCACCGGTCCGGCGGAACCGGAACAGGAAAAAAAAGCACAAAATATAAGCACAGCCCAAGCTCCCGGCAGCGCTGTTTCTCAGCCGGGGGCAGCTTGGACTGGCCCATCACCATAGGCTCAGCAGTGTCAAAGGGAAGGTGGAAGGGCTAGCAGGGGGGGCTGTGAGGAGTGGCGGAACTGTGAACCTGAGTGACCGGAAGGTCGACGCTCGTTGGCCCGCTCCCTCAGCCAGTTGTCTATGCTAATTGCTAGGGAAATTAGCTCGTTTAGCTTGCTAGGCTTCTCTATGCAAGCTAACTCGTCCCTCAGGCTAGGGCTAAGGCTGAGGGTAAAAGTACTGCAAAGGGAGGCATCCTCCCACCCTACCTCTGCTGCCACCACCTGGAAGTCAACAGAATAATCGGCTACCGATTTGTTCCCTTGTTTCAGGTTGAGCAGCCAGGTGGTGAGCATACTATCTCGGTCAGAGTGGTCGAACACCTCACTGAATTCCCTCACAAACTGGTCATATGTTATGTTTGAATAATCAGGCTGAGCCATGACTGCATAAGCCCAAGCTAGAGCCCGCCCCTCTAGGAGATTGATGACATAGCCAATACGGCTTTGACTAGTGGGGAAATCCCCTGGTACTTGCTGAAACACTATCCCACACTGCATCAAAAAACCCCGTGCTTCCCCTAGCTTACCACTAAAGTGTGTGGGCATGGGAACTGGAGTCAGCCGAGACTGCGGGGAGGGAGAAGGGACGGAGCTGGCTGGTCTGGCCGCGCCCCCCCCCCCCCCCCCCGGGAGCTGGTGGAAAGGGCTGCAGAGTTGTGAGGCGATCCAGGCGTGTGTTGATCTGTACGAGCTGGGTGAGTATGACCTGTTGCTGGTGGGATAACTGGTCTACCCGAGCCTCAACGATGTTAAGCTTTTGTGCTAGCACACCGTCTGCTGCGTCGTTCTGACGGAGACGTACTGGCGTGATTGGTGACCCAGAAACTAAACGTGAACTCAAAGTAAACACAGTTTTCCTTTATTATAAAGGGTGTAAGTGTGGATTTGTGCGTGTGTGCAGGAGTGTAGTAGCTGGGCGAGCAGAGCAGTGTTCAGACTGGCAACCCTGGAAGAGAGCACAGACAGACAGATGAGTGACTGAGGTTTGGAGGGATGGATCAATGAATGTACAGTCTTACAAGTAGGCTGGAGAGCTGGGGCACTGAAGATCTCCCAGGGGCTCTGGTCCAGTTGTTCTGTGTCTAGGCTGCCGCTGCCGATGAGGTGAAGCGGTACAGGTTTGTACAGTGCAGGTGGAGTGTGAGTTGCACTCAGGTCCGCTGCCAAGAGGAGGAGGTCTGCCGCCAGAAGGCTTCCACCTGTGCACAGGGGAGAAGGAGGAGAGCGGGGAAGTGAAGATAGAATGACGGCTTACTTGTCGGTGGGGTGCTCAGGCTCCCAGGTGAAACGATGTGCAGGAAGGAGCTGCGGAGGCAAGACTCCAGAGCAGGACGAGTAGAGTAGGTGAGGAGATCTTGCCAGACCATAGGAGCGTTGACGTCTCCGTGCAGACCAGAGGGCAGCGCTGCTAAAATAGGCCGCTAGATGAGACAATCAGGTGTGCGCGCAGCTGTGGAGATAATTAGGGCAGCAGGCACACAGAGCGGATCATAACGCTTGGATCGACCAGTGTCAAAGAGAATAAGTTTGCTAATGGCCAGCTTATTACTTTTGACTATTTCAGTTAAGGGTGGTTGTGGTGGTGGTGGTGGTGGTGGGGCATCTGTGCATCATAGTATCACGATAGTTTGTAGTGGTGATGCAATAAATCTGTGTGTGTGTGTGTGTGTGTGTGCGTGTTCCTCAGATATCGCTCAAACCATTCATCAGACTAGCCTCAGATTTCATAAGTGCTTTGCTGAGGTTACGAAGATGTGCATCCCACAGTATGGAGTTGCTCAGGCAAAATATGTAATTTTTTTATCAATAAAAGTTTAGCCACCGCTCCATTTCCTCATGCTGTGGCTTCTAGAAGTGTGGGCGGGGTTTCAGATTGACTCTGTGCTGATTGGATAATACACAGCATCACGACCAGTCACCAGAGCACTCCATGAACAAAACAAGGAAGTGAAAAGTGACAAATTTGTCCAGAAAAAGAAAATACTGAAGATTTAATACTTAAAAAATTATACTATAATGTTGCTGTGATTGCGTAGCTCTAAAGGATAGCTCGACGTATGTGGAGAGCACGAGGTGCACGGGTTTGCTGGGAGGAGGGGTAGCAGCCGGACCGCCTTACTGCAGTCCTTCACAGGGATCCAAGCCCAGCCTGCCCGGTTAACAGCAGTTTCGGCTGCTGCTTCACCTGTGCTTCATCCGTGTGCCACCGCTGGCCATTGCAGCACTGCAGGTTCAACATGGCGCTCCTCCTGGTGCTGGTGTGCTCACACGGGTATCTAAAATTTAAAAGTTAGTAATAATACCACCATGATTGGGGAGCGGAATGGACAGACCAGTTGAATATATGCGGATACATATGCACGCTTTGACTAAATGACAACTTTGACCAAAACACACAAAAACACCAGACTTCTGGCAGAACAATCCGCGCTCCTGGTTTAACGCAGTCGAGGCACAGTTTTATTTCTCAAGTCCAGTTTTATTCACATTCACATTCTCCAACATCCAAAAACAGAAAGAGAGTGAATCCCCCAACATCTGTCCCTTTTAAACCCCAGGACATCAAAGCACACAGTCACATTGTCTTTTAATCCCAAATCACAATGCATCCCCCTCCAGGTCTTCTTGCCTCCACCTAAAGTCCTAGTTGTCAGGAAATCCTTCAAGGCCATCTCTTTGCATACAAAAGGCCATATTTCACATCCTCCTGTTACCCCTAGGAGGTTCAGTCCTTTTGTTCATCTGAGACGTGAAGCATACAATAAGCATACAGTAATATACATGTGAAGCATATGAAACCCACATATGTGCACCACAATACTATATTAAAAAAAAACAAAAAAAACCTAGCAGCAGTACTCGATGAATATGGCATGCAGTGTTTAATCCTGATGATACTATAACAGCGATACCAAGGATCTGCTGACAAACCTCCACTCCTCCCAGAGCTCAGCTAGGCTGCAATGAAAATATAATTTATGTTTACCGGATGTGCAACTCTAAAAAAATGGAACTACACATCGTGACAACGTTTTGAATGGTATGGCCTTCCATAAAATTGGTCCCTTTCCCAGACAGCACTCTTAACATGTGACAATGTTAGCATTATATAATGGCATGTGTAATATTTATAAAGGCTAGAATTTGGCAGCACGACTTACAGTATAAAAAGCTGATGTTTACAAATGAGAATAATGTGTTGTTTTTGTGTAGTATTCAAGGACGGGTTCCAGTATTCCTGGCTTCTCAAGGGTATGTAAAGCATTAAACAATTATTAATTTTTTTCATATTAGGTATTTATTGCACAAAATACAATGCATCACAGGCAGATAATAGTATGTAGGCTTTCAACACATACTTGACATTTACCATTACCTCATTTCCTTAATCAGTCCCTCCAGGATTTCGTGATGTTGTGATTGCATCAATTCACGCAAAATCAGACTGTCAGCGCAACTATTGCGCAACCTTGCAACTTTATCCAATCACCTCAACTCTCCTGTAATTTTGGCCAATCGTCATCAACTTCCACCAACTTCACCAATTAAATTTGTCCCTGAGTGGTGCTCAAGCCCTCAGTCTAACCAATCAAATGCGTTGCTCTACCGCGTTCACGTCCGTGTTTACAGTGAGTATTAATGGAACACATCAGCAAAAACAGAGTGTGTGATTTAAAAAAAACAAAAAACACTCACCTGCGAGGGTTCCAACACTGTCCCTTCCTCCCTCTCCCCCAACCTGCCGGTGGATGTCTCGCCACGTCTCCGTCCTGACCGCATGTGCAAAGCGCTGGGTTTGTGTTGAAAAAGGTCCACCTGCTCCAAAAGTACCCTGCCGCTGGAGCGTGCGTGAGGAGAGATGCCATAAAACCACAAACAAGCAAATCTAACACTACAGCCAGTGTTTGAACATTTTATACATCTTTAGAGGTAAAATCATTACTACATCTTGTTAAGATGTAGTAATGATTTTACCTTTAAGCCTTAAATCTGTGAATCCCCCCCCCGGTAAATGAAAGATGAGTGTCTGATGAGACAAGTGTGTGTCAAGATGCATAGCAGACAGACAGGTAGGAGTTAGGCATGGAAAGAGAGAGAATATTGTCTGTAATTTTTTCCAGAAAAACAGAGACTTCAATAACCAATACAGAGCAACAGAATAAATTATATATATTTTTCCTCTCCGCTCGGTACCGAGTGGTTGGGGACTCTAGGGAGTTTTCAAATGAAGATGCTGCCAATAATTTCCAAATCTCTACTCTGTAACATGCATTCAATGCAGTTTAGCTGTTGTAATGGTTATTGTGTTAAAGTCTGTATTTGCTGTTGCACAAAAGAGTTTTTCTGTATAGAAGAAGTTTCTGATTAATTTACAAATCACTGTAATAGGAGATTTTTGACAATCCTGTGCTTTTCTTGTATTGTTATATGTAATATTACTGTAGTAAGCTGGAAAAAACCATCTGCTTTAAAATTTGTAATTCTTCTCATAACTTTTAGTACAAAAAACCTTTCAAAACATTGCAACTTCTATTGCAACTTTAAAAAAAAAAAGTTCCAGCGAATTCAGGCTTTTTGGGCTGCAACAATCATAAAAACATCCTGTGAAATCCTGGAGGGCCTGATAAATGCATCACTTTATTCTTCAGTCATAATATAGCGCTTTACTCTTATACTGTATGTCCTTTCATTTTGACTACTGTTTATCTTTAGTGAAATTAATTTATTTTCTCAAATGTGCTACCTTTTTTGATTAATTTGCTGCTTTTCTCTGAAAAAATGTGACCGTTTTCCCACTGAAATTTGTGTCGCTCATAAATTTGCAACATTTTTTTCTCAAATTTGACATTTTCTTCTAAATTTCCAATTTTTGTTATAGAGTTGAAACTTTTCTCATAAACTTGCATTTTTTCTCAAACTTTTTTTTCTTTTTCCTCATAAATGTGCTACTTTTGTCTTTTAATTTGCATTATTCATATGGATGCTGATTAAATTTTGTTTCTATGTGATGGTTTATTTGTTTTCTGTTTTTGTTATAAGTGAATTTTTTTTTGGTCATTTTTCAAGGTTTTGGTGGATAGTGTTATGTCGTAATAAGGAGCCAAAGATGAGGCCAGGTGTTGAACTTAACACACATTTATTGAAGAGGCAGAATGCAGCACACAGGCGCCTCACAGAGACCGCCTCTCCTGCCCACTGCCCTCTTATAGCCACGGGCGGTGGCGGAACCGGAAGGTGGAGCCGCCACCCGTACCTCACAAATAAAAGTCTAAACTTCTAACACAACAGATAAATGGATGGATTTTAATAAAATAAATAATTTTCCTGGGTCTGTTTACAAACAATTTAAATCCACAATAATTCACACTTTCTATTAGTACTCTAATATTGTTTTTTAATAAAAAAGTGTGTACTTCACATTACCTTCACTTCCAAAACAAATGGGATAAACAACAGTCCAAATTCAGAAGGATATTGAGGAAGTTAGCAGACAGAACATTTGTGAGTCATTCTAACTGTAATGATAACATTAATATTTACATGATGGCAGTGGCGGTGGGCGTACATGTTGCACCCTTAAAATGAACAGTCACAAACATGTTCATCTACTTTTCAAGCAACTTTATTTTGTAAAAATGCCAACAGTTCAACAGAAGCAAAGATTTGTTTCTCTCTTCTCCGTTTTCCACACACATACTGCTCATGCTGCCTGTGTGTCTCTTAAAGGGAAAGTGTTCACTTCTTAACTCTTTAGCTGTCTCAGTCGCCATATGGAGACTGTGACAGTTAAAGGGTGGTCAAGACCCCTAGTGGTCAAGAGTGGTAAAAAATTTTTGTCAATAAAATAGTTCAGCTTTCCAAGGCTATAACTTGAAAGTTGCAACAGATAATTGCTTATTGTCAATTAGAAAGATGTAGAATATGATCCAAAGTTTCAGATAGGAAGAAATTTATGCATCTAATTTGCATAATGTCACGGCAGCTATATAAATTACATAACTCAGTCAAAAGTGGACTTTGGACACATCTACACAAAGAATGGTTCATTTTTTTTTTACACCGTTTTGTCTACAGGGGTATGTTTTTATCTAATCTTCAAAGTATATGAACCAGAAAATCAATAAAATGTAAAAAAACCCAAATTCATCACTTACCTGTGGCGGGGGGGGGGGGAGGGGGCTTGCTCGCTCGCGTGGTCGGTCTGTTTTTGCCCATCGTGGTCGTTATTTTGCATTTGGTCGGTCATTTACGCTCTGTATCACATCTACAAACTCTTATGATCATTATCCCACGTGAATTTTGTTTGTATTACGTGGCTATTTTTCCTGTATGATGCAGTTTTTCTGTGACCATCCATGACGCTGATGGGCGTGGCCATCTTGGTGTTGTGAGCTCAGTTTTCGCCCATCGTGGTCGTTGTTTTGTGTTTGGTTTGTCATTTATGCTCTCTACCACATCTACAAACTCTTATGATTATCCCACGTGCATTTCGTTTATATTAAGTGGCTATTGTTCCTGTATGATGCAGTTTCTGTGAGGATCACCGCCGCCATGATCATTGTGGCGGTGGCCACATTGGTGTTGTGAGCTCAAAGTGGAAAAAGGAAGAAGAATAATGAGGATTTCTTCTTCTTTGCTGTATTCCGTGTCAGGCATGATTCCTCCGATGCATGTCTGCCACCTTCTGAACTGTCAGATCAGTACTGATCAGTACAAATTTTCAGTATAGCCGGGGATGTCAGAGTGAGATGACAGGCGCAGTTGCTGCGCAGTGCCACTTGGGGCATGCGACCTGTCCATGAAATGTGGACAGTTAGAGGGTAACTGCAATACAAAATATGCAGACAGAAATAGGCACATCCTGATAAAATAATATTATTACACTTTTTAGAGCCAAAAATTTTTAACTGGACATATGAACAAAAAAAGGGATATAAAATTACATATTATAACTTCACTGCGCAACATACAGTGGGGCAAAAAAGTATTTAGTCAGCCACCAATTGTGCAAGTTCTCCCACTTAAAAGATGAGAGAGGTCTCCAATTTTCATCATAGGTATACCTCAACTATGAGAGACAAAATGAGAAAAAAAATATCCAGAAAATCCCATTGAAGGATTTTTAATGAATAAATTGGTAAATTCCTCGGTAAAGTAAGTATTTGGTCAATAACAAAAGTTCATCTCAATACTTTGTTATATACCCTTTGTTGGCAATGACAGAGGTCAAACGTTTTCTGTAAGTTTTCACAAGGTTTTCACACACTGTTGCTGGTATTTTGGCCCATTCCTCCATGCAGATCTCCTCTAGAGCAGTGATGTTTTGGGGCTGTCGCTGGGCAACACGGACTTTCAACTCCCTCCAAAGATTTTCTATGAGATTGAGATCTGGAGACTGGCTAGGCCACTCCAGGACCTTGAAATGCTTCTTACGAAGCCACTCCTTCGTTGCCCGGGTGGTGTGTTTGGGATCATTGTCATGCTGAAAGATCCAGCCACGTTTCATCTTCAATGCCCTTGCTGATGGAAGGAGGTTTTCACTCAAAATCTCACAATACATGGCCCCATTCATTCTTTCCTTCACACGGATCAGTTGTCCTGGTCCCTTTGCAGAAAAACAGCCCCAAAGCATGATGTTTCCACCCCCATGCTTCACAGTAGGTATGGTATTCTTTCTCCTCCAAACACGACAAGTTGAGTTTTTACCAAAAAGTTCTATTTTGGTTTCATCTGACCATATGACATTCTCCCAATCCTCTTCTGGATCATCCAAATGCTCTCTAGCAAACTTCAGACGGACCTGGACATGTACTGGCTTAAGCAGGGGGACACATCTGGCACTGCAGGATTTGAGTCCCTGGTGGCATAGTGTGTTACTGATGTAGCCTTTGTTACTTTGGTCCCAGCTCTCTGCAGGTCATTCACTAGGTCCCCCCATGTGGTTCTGGGATTTTTGCTCACCGTTCTCGTGATCATTTTGACCCCACGGGTTGAGATCTTGCGTGGAGCCCCAGATCGAGGGAGATTATCAGTTGTCTTGTATGTCTTCCATTTTCTAATAATTGCTCCCACAGTTGATTTCTTCACACCAAGCTGCTTGCCTATTGCAGATTCAGTCTTCCCAGCCTGGTGCAGGTCTACAATTTTGTTTTTGGTGTCCTTTGACAGCTCTTTGGTCTTGGTCATAGTGGAGTTTGGAGTCTGACTGTTTGAGGTTGTGGACAGGTGACTTTTATACTGATAACGAGTTCAAACAGATGCCATTAATACAGGTATCGAGTGGAGGACAAAAGAGCCTCTTAAAGAAGAAGTTACAAGTCTGTGAGAGCCAGAAATCTTGCTTCTTTGTAGGTGACCAAATACTTATTTTACCGAGGAATTTACCAATTAATTCATTAAAAATCCTTCAATGTGATTTTCTGGATTTTTTTTCTCATTTTGTCCCTCATAGTTGAGGTATACGTATGCGTGGGTTTACTCCGGGATTTCTCCGGTTTCCTCCCACATGCCAAAAACATGCATGTTAGGTTAATTGGCTGTTCTAAATTGTCCCTAGATATTTGTTTCCTATAGGCCCTTAGAATAGAGGGTTAGTATTAATGAAAGCGCTTTGAGTGGTCTTTGTGACTAGAAAAGCGCTATATAAGTGCAGGTTAGTTAGTTAGTTAGTTAGTATACCTATGATGAAAATTGGAGACCTCTCTCATCTTTTAAGTGGGAGAACTTGCACAATTGGTGGCTGACTAAATACTTTTTTACCCCACTGTACATACATTTGTCTTTTTTCCCCTGTTGCAGCGATTGTAAGAAAAGTTCTCTGCTCTTGTCTGCTGTTACTTAATAAAGAAAAATACACAATTTGAACACAAATTATTGGACACAGCAGAAACCGGTTTTGTCAGTGCAAGAATGCTTTCAAAGCAGTGCTAAAATAGAAATGAGCAGATGTGAACTTGATTCCATCACTATCATACACCTTAATGAGGTTATATCAACAGTTTAAAATAAAATAAATAAATGTGAATATAGTTGAATGTGTGTCCCAACACCCAGCGGTAACCTGCAAACTGTAGTCCAAGATGGAGGCTGATTAAACTACCTACTTTATTAGCCATTACAAATGCATGCTGACCTTTGCTAGTAGTAGCAGTGGTATTAGTAGTAGTAGTAGTGGTAGTATTAGTAGTTTCATAATCAGTAGAACCCTTGTGTGAATGTGGCCTGTTGATCCCAATGAAAACATATTTTACACTTGCCCTCAGCCTTGCAGCTGAAAGGTTGAAATCCACTCGCAGCTGCTTTGTCACACTGATGCTGAGCTGCCAACAGTCACCACTATAGCAGCTGTAGCTGTAGCTGTAGCCGTAAGGTTCCTTTTACCACCCTAATATTCTCCTTTGCTCACCCTCACCCATGCACCCCATAGCAGAAGAGTCAGCAATGGACTTTTGGACATGCCATGACCTCTGGGTTGAATCTTTCAAAGGGAGGTGAGGAAAGGTAACTCAGAAGCTGACAATAGAGCCGCCCTGTGTTGGCTCCGGAGTGTATCCAATGCACTGCCCTTAAGCCGGAGGAGCTCCTCTCTGTCAGTGAGCTAGTCAGTCCATAATCCATCCAACTGCACTATCCACATGCATCCCCTTTGAGCTTTGATGGACTGGATTTTGATGAAAGCGACTGGCTCTGGTGGGTGGCAGTTAGGCCTGGGGGCCTACTGCGTGATACCATTGTCCACACATTCGACAGCTACATACCTGGAGTACCCTGCCAAGCTGATGCCAAGAGTGCCAACTGCTTTGCCCTTTGGAGAGCCTCATCACCCAGATGGCTGAGATGTAATTTGATGTTTGGAAGAACAGCAGACAGGTGATTCAATTTAATTCAATTCAATTCAGTTCATTCAGCTTTATTTATACAGCAATCAGGCGATCCCCTGTGAGCAAGCGCTTGGCGACGGTGGAGAGGAAAAACTCCCTTTTAACAGGAAGAAACCTCCAGCAGAACCAGGCTCAGGGAGGGGCAGTCATCTGCTGCGACTGGCTGGGGGGTGAGGGGATAGAGAAGATGAAAAGAACAGACATGTAGAGAGCAAACAGCATGATGGAGATTCAGTCTATGGGAGAGAACAAACAGATGTTAATGACCAGTAAAAAAAAAAAAATAAATAAATTAAAAAAAACTAAAAAAAATTCATTGAGAGTGAAGAAAGGAGTGAAGCCCAGTGCATTATTGGAGGTCCCCTGGCTGTCTAAACCTATTAGTATCATAATTAAGGGAGGGTTCAGAGACACATGATCCCTCCCTAATTGTAGGCTATATCAAAAAGGAAGGTTTTAACCCTATTCTTAAAAACAGAGATCGAGTCTGACTCCCAAATCCAGACTGGCAACTGATTCCACAGGAGAGGAGCTTGATAACTGAAGGATCTGCATCCCATTGTACTTTTGGAGATTCTAGGTATTACAAGTAATCCAGCATTTTGGGAGTGTAGTGCTCTGTTAGGATAATAGGGTAGTATCAGATCTTTTAAATAAAAAGGGGCCTGATTGTTTAGAGCTTTGTAAGTAAGAAGAAGGGTTTTAAACTTAATTCTAAACTCTGTGGGAAGCCGATGAAGGGAGGCCAGAACCGGGGAGATATGATCTCTCTTTCTAGTACCTGTTAAAACTCTTGCTGCAGCATTTTGGATCAACTGAAGACTTTTTAAAGAAGTTTTAGGACAACCTGATAATAAAGAGTTACAATAATCTAATGTAAAGCTAACAAAAGCGTGGATCAGTTTCTCAGCATCACTCCGAGACAAGATGCTCCTAATCTTAGTAATATTACGCGAATGATAGAAGGCAGTCTTGGAAACGAATTTAATATGTGAATTAAAAAACAGATCTTGATCAAAAATAACTCCAAGGCTCCTCACAGAGCTATTAAGAGAAAGAGTAACCATATCCAAACTAAAAGTTTGATTTGGAAAGGTATTTCTAAGGTTTTTTGGACCAACAAGAATGACTTCAGTCTTATCTGAATTTTAATAGCAGGAAATTACAAGTCATCCAAGCTTTGATTTCCTTAAGACAGGCTTCTAACTTGGCTAATTGATTACTATCATCTGGCTTCATTGACAGGTATAATTGTGTGTCATCTGCATAACAATGAAAATGTATACAGTGCTTTCTAATAATGTTGCCTAACGGAAGCATATATAAACTAAAAAGAATATGGCCTAGCACAGATTCCTGTGGAACTCCATGACTGAGCTTTGAGTTGAAAGAAAACTCATTACTGACATGAACAAACTGGAACCTATCAGATAAATAAGATCTAAACCACTGCAACAAAGTTCCATTAAGTCCAACATAGTGTTCTAATCTACCAAGTAGAATATTATAATCAATAGTATCAAAAGATAAGATAAGATAAGCCTTTATTAGTCCCACAACGGGGAAATTCCAGGATTGCAACAGCACAGGGATAGCAACACTCAGAGCAACAATCAGAAGGCAAGAAAAAACAAGAGCAGCGAGTATACATATGTACATATAAACATAAATATATAGACACGATGCGGAGCATTGCAGCTAGATGGAATAAATATATAGATATATAAACACACAATGCAGAGCATTGTAGCTAGATGGAATAAATATATGAACATATAAACACACAGTGCGTGTGTGTGTTTATATGTTAGCTTAGCTTAGCTGCACTAAGGTCTAAAAGGACAAGTACAGAAACAAGTCCATTATCAGATGCGATAAGGAGGTGATTATTGACCTTCACTAAGGCTGTTTCAGTACTATGATGGATTCTAAACCCAGATTGAAACTCTTCAAATAAACCATTTCCCTGCAAGCGGTCAAATAATTGCGTAGCAACAAGTCTTTCTAAGATTTTTGAAATGAAAGGGAGATTAGAGATTGGTCTATAGTTAGCTAAAACTCCTGGATCCAGCGTTGGCTTTTTGAGTAAGGGTTTAATTACAGCAGTTTTAAAAGCCTGTGGTACATGGCCTAAAGTTAATGAAGAATTGATTATTTGAAGAATAGAGCTACCAATAAATGGGAAGACTTCTTTAAATAACCTGGTAGGAATAGGGTCTAAAAGACAAGTTGAAGGCTTGGATGAGGAAATTATTTTATCGAACTCTAAAAGGTCAATTGGAGTAAACTCATCCAAACAGATATCAGTTGAAGGAGTTGTAGTAGTTACTGTATTTAAGTTAACGGTGGGAAGAATCTGATTGATTTTATCTCTGATAGATGAAATTTTATTATTGAAAGAGTTCATAAAGTCCTGACTAGTAAGCTCTAAGGGAATGCTTGGACTGACAGAGTCCTGACTCTTTGTCAGCCTGGCTACAGTGCTGAAAAGAAACCTGGGATTATTCTTGTTCTCTTCTATTAATGCAGAATAATAACTCGTTCTAGCTTTTGTAAGAGATTTTTTATAGATTAAAAGATGATTTCTCCAAGCTAAATAGATTTCATCTAAATTAGTGGAGCACCATTTTCTTTCTAATTGACGAGTCTTCTGTTTTAAAGGTATGAGTTTCTGTGTTGAACCAAGGAGTTAGAAATTGGCAGAGGTGGGGCCGGGGAGGGGGGAAGTTTTGGACTGCCGGCAGATGAGGAAGGTAGCTGTGAGACTGACCTCAAGTTTGATTGACAAAAAAGAAAGAAGGCAGACAGAAATTAGCAAACTCTGCAGTGTCTGTGATTTCGTTTGAGAATCCTGTGGCTGGGTTGGTGGCTAATCACCATCTTACAACCTTAATTTAAATAAAAAGTGTATTTCCCACACTGGAAGACATGATCTCGTCTGTGGAATAGTATCCCTTTTAGTTTTTGTACACCAGCCAACAATTTTCTAAAGAAAAAAACTGTATTACCTGAAGGAACCAGTATAAGACATCCTATAAAGAGCGATGCAAACACTGATAGCTGGCAGCCTGACCCAGTAAACCTCTCTATCTGGCATCAAGAGTTGTAAGCGGTGCTGGGGGCCAATTCACACAGGCCTCCCAAGGGTTAAATCTTTTATGCTGCGGAAAGTACACCATTAATGTGATCCCAGCAATATGTTTTTAATGAAAGATCGGTGCTTCGGAGTGATTTCCTGTAGCTGGCAGAATTCCTGTGGGGTGATTTTGCTGTATTATAAAGATAGTCAAGGGCAACACAAAGCTGTATCTCTCTGACATAAAGAGAGTCACTGCCAACGGGAGCTGAAGCAGATGTGAGCGGCAGAATAATTAGCATCTTTCACTGCTGCTTTGGCAGCGTTATTATTATTTTTTTAATCAATGCATCGATCTTGAAGAAAAATCAAATGCCTGGGTGATGCTCACTGGGGGACAAGTTTAAGCCAGTGCATTTGTAGTATTATTTGTGGTGTTTGCATGTGATTATAATTAAGTTTATAGCCTGAGCATCAGCATGTTTTTGAGAATAATGAATTGTAATTGGCTGGAATATCGCTAGTGTTTTAGCATCAGTGTGGCACTTGCAACACATATTTGATTCTTGTCAGTTGAAAATTGGAATGTCATGTATCTGTATGAAACAAAGACCACTCATTTATTTATTTTTTTCTGTTTTGGTGATAGAAGAGAAGGGTCGAAGTCAGAGGTCAGTTTTCCCCAAATCTTGTGAATCTTGTGAATTCAATAACGAGAAAAAAAAATGATGTAGGCTTTTCAAATTGATACCATAGTTGTATCTATGAAACTGTAAACTAACTAATTTGAACTTTGTACTCAGGTTCACCCTGTGACCCTGACCTCTGACTATGGCTTTGGGATTACGAGGTCAAAGTCAAATTGTCATTTAAATTATATCAACAACAAAGAAAGCTAGGCTCACCAAAGTTGGTACGCAGGTTCACATTGGGACCCCCACCTACAGTTATGGGTTTTTGGTCAAAAGGTCAAAGGTCAATGTCAAAATCCCATGTAAACTATATTTCAACAACAATGAACCCAATAATCATCAAACATGGTACATATGTTCACCCTGACCTCTGACTATGGTTTTGGGATTGCCAGGTCAAAGGTCAAGGTCAAAATGCCATACAAACTACATCTCAACAACAAACAAAGAGGCTGAGGGGTACCGCTGGAAACTGCCAGTATTTAATTATTTAATTTTATTATTCATAAGAACTTTTTTTTTCTCATTTTAAGTCCAATGTTAGATTTTGTTAAAAAATAGAAGTTTGAGGCTCTGCAAGAGCAAGGACTGTTATTAATATACTGAGCAACATTAAAAACGCATATTGTTTTTGACAATTATTTTTAATTTCATTTTAACAACAAGTGGACATATAAATTGTGCAATAAGATTCAGTAGGCTTAAAATGACTAGTGTCCATGGATTCAATGCATGGCAGACAGTTTGTACACAAGTTTCTGAGCATTCTTCAAGGAGTCCCCTTTGTTCAGTAACGAGTGTGTCCACCTCCTGCACTGTGAACTGCTTCACATCGTCTGGGCATTGAGGAAATCAATCTGTTGATTTGGTTTTGTGGAATAGCCTGCCATTCCTCCTTCAGGGCAGCAAAAAGCGCAGCTTTGGTCAACGGAGGTGGGTGTCTCTGTCTCAGCCTGCGATCCAGAACATCCCCCAGATGTTCAATAGGGTTGAGGTCTGGCGAGTCTGATGGCTCCCACCATCTCCGCCACTCCTTGTTGCCGCATTCCCACTTGAAGCATGCCTATGGCTTGGTCACGTAATGCTTGCGTAAGGCGCGGCATCATTACTGCGTACAAGGAAGGCATTTTGGAACCCGCATTTTTATAGGCGCACTTGTTATTGAACACTCCTGTATTCAAAACTCATGTCTCTGTGAGCTTTTATGCAGAACCGACGAGATCTACGTTATCACTCAAATGCAAACCGGCGGAGTTCGAGAATGTTTTGACGCGTGTGGTGTACAACTTGTCAACATTTTAGGCTCAACAACAGTTACAGGGGTTTCAGAACAAAAACTTCCATCCATCCATCCATCCATCTTCTACCGCTTTTCCGGAGGTCCGGGTCGCGGAGGCAGCAGTTCAAGCAGTGAAGCCCAGACTTCCCTCTCCCCAGCCACCTGCTCCAGCTCTTCAGAGGGGATACCAAGGCGTTCCCAGACCAGCTGGGAGACATAGTCTCTCCACCGAGTCCTGGGTCTGCCCCGGGGTCTCCTCCCAGTGGGATGTGCCAGAAACACCTCAAGTGGGAGGCGTCCAGGAGGCATCCTAATCAGATGCCCATACCACCTCAACTGACTCCTTTCAATGTGGAGGAGCAGCGGTTCTACTCTGAGCCTCTCCCGGATGACTGAGCTCCTCACCCTATCTCTCAGGGTGAGTCCAGCAATCCTACGGAGAAAGCTCATTTACGCTGCTTGTATCCGCGATCTCGTTCTTTCGGTCATTACCCAAAGCTCGTGACCATAGGTGAGAGTAGGAACGTAGATTGACTGGTAAATCGACAGCTTTGCCTTAGAACTCAGCTCCCTCTTCACCACAACAGACAGGTACAACGTCTGCATCACTGCAGATGCTGCTCCAATCCGTCTGTCGATCTCTCGCTCCATTTTCCCCTCACTCGTGAACAAGACCCCAAGATACTTAAACTCCTCCACTTGGGGCAGGAGCCTGTCCCCAACCCGGAGAGGACAATCCACCTTTTTCCGGCTGAGGACCATGGACTCGGACTTGGAGGTGCTGATTCTCATCCCAGCCGCTTCACACTCAGCGGCAAACCGTCCCAGCAAGAGCTGTAGGTCATTGCTGGATGAAGCCAACAGGACAACATCATCTGCAAACAACAGAGATGAGATCCTGTGGTCACCAAGCATGACACCCTCCATTCCCTGGCTGCGCCTAGAAATCCTGTCCATAAAAATTATGAACAGGATCGGTGACAAAGGGCAGCCCTGGCGGAGTCCAACTCTCACTGGGAATGACTCCGACCGAGTGTTGGCAATACGAACCAAACTCTCACAACGGTCGTACAGAGACCGAATAGTTCGTAACAACAAGCCCGATACCCCATACTCCCGAAGCACCCCCCACAAAAATCTACGAGGGACACGGTCAAATGCCTTCTCCAAGTCCACAAAACACATGTAAACTGGTTGGGCAAACTCCCACGAACCCTCAAGAATTCTCGAGAGGGTAAAGAGCTGGTCCGATGTGCCACGGCCAGGACGAAAACCACATTGCTCCTCCTGAATCCGAGGTTCGACCAACGGCCGGACTCTCCTCTCCAGTACCTTGGCATAGACCTTCCCAGGGAGGCTGAGGCGTGTGATCCCTCTAAAGTTGGAGCACACCCTCCGGTCCCCTTTTTTGAAGAGAGGAACCACCACCCCGGTTTGCCATGCCAAAGGCACTGCCCCCGACCTCCACGCAATGTTGCAGAGGCGTGTCAACCATGACAACCCAACAACATCCAGGGCCTTGAGGTACTCAGGGCGAATCTCGTCCACCCCCGGGGGCCCGGCCACCAAGGAGATTTTTAACCACCTTGGCGACCTCAGCCCCTGTGATAGGCGAGTCATCCCCCTCGTCCCCAAACCCTGCTTCCTCTGTGGAAGGCGTATCAGTGGGATTGAGGAGATCCTCGAAGTATTCCTTCCACCGCCCGACGATATCCCCAGTTGAAGTCAACAGTGTCCCATCCGCACCATACACAGTGTGGACGGGGAGCTGCTTTCCCCTCCTGAGCCGCCGAACAGTTTGCCAGAATCTCTTTGAAGCCAACCGAAAGTCTTGTTCCATGGCCTCACCGAACTCCTCCCATACCCGGGTTTTTGCTTCAGCAACCACCCGAGCTGCACTCCGCTTGGCCTGCCGGTACACCTCAGCTGCTTCGGGAGTCCCACAAGCCAACCAAGCTTGATAGGAAAACAAAAACTTATTAAATTTAAAATAAATATGCTGTCATAAACTTTATGCGTTTTTAAAGTTGCTCAGTATATATTATTTTATCAGTCCTATCATGTGATAATGCATTAACACATTAAGTTGCCCATCGAAAATAATATATTTGATATTATCTATTACAGTTTTGTATTTCATTTTTAAAATAGCACAAATAGTCAGCCACTCTCATGCATGTATCCATTATTGGTACTGCCTTGTTCTCTGTAGTTTTTATCCCCCGCTGGATTCTGAAGTTTCGCCCTTTGGGCAAAGACTTAAGGGGGATTATGTTATTGGTCTGTCTGTCCGTCCATCCATCTGTCTGTCCGTCCGTCCGTCCTTCTGTCCCAACTTTGTGAAATCAACTCCTCCTACAGTTTTGGTCCAATTGTTTTGAAACTTGGTACCATGGTTTGCTTTACTCTGATGATGTGCATATTGCAATTTCATTCTCATCGGATGACCTTGTAGTCAAAGGTCAGGTCAGATTTTTCCCTACATTTTCTTAACACTGTAACTGCTGAAAGAAATGATGTAGACTTTAAATCAATACAATAGTTGTACCTAATACACATCTTGGACAACTTACACCCTCACCTAACTATGGGTTTGGGGTCAATGGGTCAAAGGTTCCAAGTTAACATTGCAGTTGCACGATGGTAAATGCTACATTTACAGTTACTCTAAAACAAGTAAAGCTAGGGCCACCAAACCTGGTACACAGGTTCACCTTGGGATCCTGAACTCTGACGATGGGTTTGGGGTCAAAAGGTCAAAGGTCAAGGTTAACATTCCCTATGCCTTATTACTGTACAACAAGTAAAGTTAGGGCCACCAAACCAGGTACAAAGGTTCGCTTTGGGACCCCAACCTCTGACTATAGGTTTGGTGTCAAAAGGTCATAGGTCAAGGTTAACCCTTTAACTGTCCAGATTAAGTGGACGGGTCACGCACCCCCAGTGGCACAGCGCAGCAACTGCACGTGTCAACTTATTGATGTCCCCTAGCTATGTGAATATGAAAATGTTTTTTTTTTTACATTTTATTGATTTTCTGGTTCATATACTTTGAAGATTAGATAAAAACATACCCCTGCAGACAAATTGGCATAAAAAAAACCGGACTATTCTTTATGTAAATGTGTCCAAAGTCCACTTTTGGCTGAGTTATGTAATTTATATAGCTGCCACGACATTATGCAAATTAGATGTGTAAATTTATTCCTATCTGAAACTTTGGATCATATTCTACATCTTTCTAATTGACAGTAAGCCATTATCTCTTGCAACTTTCAAGTTATAGCCTTGGAAATCTGAACTATTTTACTGACAAATTTTTTTTTAACACTTTTGACCACTGGGGGGGGGGGCTTGACCACCCTTTAACCATCCCTGTCGCCATATCGCCATATGGCACCTGGGGCGGTTAATTAACATTCCCTCGGCTGTATTAAAATAATAATAATGGATTAGATTTATATGGTGCTTTACATGTCAAGTGACATCTCAAAGCGCTTACAGTGAGTCCATTATTCATTCACTCCAGACAGACATTAAGAGTGGTCATCTACTACTGTAGCCACAGCTGCCCTGGGGCAGACTGACAGAAACATGGCTTCCAATCCGTGCCAACAGCCTCTCCGACTACTACTGATGTAGCGTGAAATAGGGAATATTAATAAATAATAAATATGATCAGGTATGAATTATTTAATTTCTATTGATGTATTGGAATCTGAGATCAAATCTCGTTTCATATACATCAGAAAAGTCAATAACACTCGTGGGGCACCAGCTCCTATCTCTAAGAAGCAATTTTTTTTCCACAATATCTTTATTGAACCTTTTTTTTTAACAAACATGATACAAACAAACACTAACACTAAAGTACTACAAAAAAAAAAAAAAAAAAAAAAAATGCCCTAAAAACACCAACAACCACCAACAAAATCAAGTCTTCAACAATGCTCCTCTGTTTAGTCTAGACAATCCAATACATTAGTATACATATTATGTTCACCAGTTTGGAATTTACAAGGTCCCACACACATCATTCACCTTCTTCTTCAAGAGTTATGTTTAAATTTTTTACATAATCAATAAAAGGTCTCCATATATTCTCAAACACAATTTCCTTTGATTTCAGTATATATGTTATTCTTTCTAATGGAAGGTTTGTTAACATCTGTCTTAACCACTGAGTCACATCTGGTCTATGAGTCTTTTTCCATAATAGTGCAATACATTTTTTTGGCATTAAGCAAACTGAGGTCTATGAATGTTCTTTCACTTTTATTGAAATTATGCTTTTCTGGGTACAGACCCAACAAAAACAGTTTAGGATTCAATATGTTTTGTTTTGAGATTATTTTTTTCAATTGTTACCCTCACCTCCTCCCAAAACATTCTTATTAATCTACATTCCCATAAACAATGAAATAGGGTTCCTTTACTTTCCATGCATTTTGTGCATGTATCTGGTATATTTTTGTTATATCTATTTAACTCCTCCGGTGTAACATACATCCGCATTAACCATTTGAAATGTATCAATTTAAGGCGTGCATTTATTGATTTGGTTTGAGCTTCTGTACAAGCCAATTCCCATTGTTCCTCTGAAATTTCAATTTGCAGATCTTCTTTCCAGTAGTTTAATTCTTTTCAGTGAATTTTCACTTGAAGATAGTGTCAATGAGTTATAAAACTCTGAAATAATACCCTTTCTTTTACTATCTTTCATCATCATTTTTTCCAAGGATGAATAAATAGGTCGAGTGAGAGCTTTATTTTGATTTGATCGAATAAAGTTTCTAAGTTGAAGATATTTAAAAAAATGTGTTCTATTGAGATTAAATTTGATCCTCAGCTCTATCAAAAGACATTATGTTGTCTGCACATGGCAAATATAAATCCTGAATCTTTTGTATCCCTTTTAAATTCCATACTTTAAATACAGCGTCCGCTCTCCCTGGTTTAAAATATTGATTACCCCATATTGGACTAAATTGTGACAATAACTGTGGTTCTTTTAAATAGTTTTTTAGCTTCACACCATATTTTGATCATATGCTTTACAAATGGATTTTTTAACTTGTTTTTGTAATTTTTTTGCCGAATCTGAGTATATGAATATGGAAGAGTAAAGGTAAATTGTATGATTCCATTTCAGTCCAGTGAGGGAGATCATTTGAATGAAAAATAATATGTCATAACCTCAGTTGTGCCGACCAATAATACACATAAAATTTGGGACATTTCAGACCTCCACGATCAAATTGGAAAATATAATAAAGACAAAGCGTATCTAGCCCTCCTGTTGTTCATATAAATTCCACTAACTTATTTTTTTATTCTTGAGAATAGATCTACATGGTGGTGGATAAGGGAATGGTATTGAAATAATAAAGTATTTTTAGGGTAAAATATTACTTTTAAGTTTATTGATTCCCCTATCATCGACATGGTAGTGACATCCTCTCTGAATAACTCATTGATATCTGCATTAAGGCTCATAGTTGACACTGGCGCACTGATCTTAGCTTAGGCATAATTGGATTCCTAAATATTAAACTGATTTACAACATTGAATTGATTTACCTCAGGGGCTGGGTAATTTCTTGGGTCTATTTAGCATTAATATTGAAGATTAGTTTTATTTATTTTATATCCTGATATTCCCCAAAATTCTTTATTAAATTTCAACCAAGGTTGGAATTGATTTTTTTAGATTCGACTAAACAAAATTATATCATCGGTCGTACAGGGAGATTTTATGTTCTGTTGGTCCAACTTTAATTCCATATATTTGTGAATGTACACGTATCGCTATCGCTAAAAGGTTCAATTGCCATAGTAAACAGTAAAGGTGAAAGTGGACAGCCTTGTCGACATCCTCTATTGATTTTTATTGGTTTTTGAAATATTGTTTATTTGTTTAGGATTGCTGCTGTAGCATTATTGTATATTATTTGAACCCATTTATATGAAATTATTTCCAAGTCCAAACCTTTTGTAAGGACTTCAAAAAGAAAGGGCCATTCAACTCTATCAAAGGCCTTTTCGGCGTCCAATGATAGGAGAGCTGTATCCGGTGCTTCTTTATTAAAATAAATAATATTAAATAGTCTTCTTACATTATGGAAGCCTTGTCTACCCTTTATAAAGCCATTCTGATCTCGATTAATAATATTTGGTAAAATTTCTTGTATTCGTCTTGCTAAAATTTTACAGATTATCTTAAGGTCGGCGTTTAATAGGCTTATTGGTCTCATATTTTCACATTTATTAGAGGGCTTACCTGGTTTTGGCAGCAGTATAATTAAGGCATTATTTATGTATGATGGTAAATTATTATTTTGAAATGCTTCTAAAACCATTTCCAAAAAAGGTTTTATTAATTTATTCTTAAATTTTTTATAAAGGTCAACTGGAAGACCATCTGGTCCTGCACTTTTTCCTGATTTCATATTATCAATGGCTAGCCCAACTTCTTCTTGACTAATTTTAGACTCCAATATCTCCCTGTTTTCATTTGGAATACACGGTATAGATAGTTCGTTCAAAAACCCATTTAGTTTTGTTAAATCAGGTTCATTTTTGGTATCATATAATTTTTCATAGTAATCTCTAAAGGCTCTATTAATTTCTAAAGGATCTATAACTACCTGTCCGTTACTTATAATACTGGTAATTGGTGTTTTAATTTCCAATTGTTTAATCTGCCATGCTAATAATTTTCCTGATTTTTCACCTTGTTCATAAAAAGATTGTTTCAATCTTAGAAGACTCGAGGCAGCTCTATTCGCTGATTTTTTGTCGTATTCAGCTCTCAAAATCAGTAATTCATTCTCCAACCTTGGGTCACTTCCTGCATACACTTTTTCCTGAAGACTTTTTATTTTATGTTCCAATTTAGCTCTCTCCTCTCGAGTCTTCTTAGATTTTGATCCTGTATAACTAATAATATGTCCCCTAATAAAAGCTTTGAAAGCCTCCCACTTTACACATGCTGATGTTTGTGTAGTATTGATGTCCAAAGAACTAGTCTATCGTTTTTCTATATACTTGACAAATTCCTCATCCTGAAGCCATTGAGGCTGAAATGCCATCTACCTGATTCCTTTGTCAATTTTTTTATCTACATATATTAGACAACAGGGTGCATGATCAGAAATTCGAAGTTATCATAAAAGCAGTTTTGAATCTGGACTTAATCTGTGAGAATTCAAAAATAATCAATACGTGAAGAATGTCTTGTAGGTACTGGAATAAAATGAATAGGCTTTAACTTGTGGTTTCATTTCTCTCCATATATTTAACAACTCAATTCTTTCATAAAATGATTAATAGTCATCCTACATCCAATGTGCGTACAATCCAGTCCTGTTGATCTATCCAAACCTGGATTCAATGTACAATTAAAATCCCTGTCTATTATAGTTGCCCTGTAAGTGATGATAAGATGATAAATAAATTAGCAAAGAACTTCTGTCAACTATATGGGACCATATAAGTTCACAAGATTTATATTTTCTAATAGCAAAGAACCTTGAATGATTACATATCTTCCAAATTTGTCTCCAATTACATTTTTCACCTGAAAAGGAACTGATTTATGTATGAGAGTCATAACTCCCCTGGCTCGGGATGAAAATGAAGAGGTGAATACACTTCCCTGCCATCTACTCCTAATTCTTTTAACATCCTCCTCTATCAGATGAGTTTCTTGTAAAAACACAATTCTTGAACCCATGTCCTTTATTTTATTCATAACTTGTTTAAGTTTTTTTAAATTTTGTAGACCTCTGCAATTCCATGAAGTTAAATTAAGATTAACACTTTGGTCCATGATCAATAGAGAGTTTAGGATTACCTTGCAGTGTAAACATGCTCATACAGAGAAGCAAAAACATGAGTGGTTGAACATTCATCCTACAAACTACACACAAACAAATTTCCCCTTCCCACACTTGTGGCAAACCCCCCAAAATCAAAAGAAAAATTCTGTCTCCCGATATAGCCATCGACCGTTCCACACCCACGGGGAACAGCCTAAGCCACTCCTTCTTCATCCTCCCAATCACCCTAACTCTACTGCTTTTAATGACGTAACATTAACTCTCCTCTGTAGTTTTCCAACTTAACTCCAAAATTTTTAACAACTTTGTACATCATAGTTTTTTTTTTTGTTTGTTTTGTTTTTGTTTTGTTTTTTTAATATATAATACAATCTATATTTTGTAAACTTACTATTTACTTCAAGTCAGTCAGATGCCTGTGCAAATGCTTAATTATTCTACCTTATATTTTGTTCATGCTTAGCTCCCACCAGTCTCTTCTTCTTCTTTGATCTTCTTGATGAACTCCTGCGCCTCCTCTGGGGTCTTGAAGATGTGGGTTCTGCCCTCATTCGTGGTCAGCAGTCTCGCAGGATAGATTACACCATGACGAATCCCAAGGTTGCGCAGCTCCTTACGTATGGGATCAAACTGCTTCCTCAATTGCTGGATTCCTGTGGCCAAATCTGGGTAGAACCGCACCTGCTGGTCCTGGTGTTTAATCTCTCCTTTAGCACATGCAGCGTTGAAGATCTTCATCCTGTCTCTGTTGCTAAGAAACTTCATAATTAAGGTCCTCCGCGGTCCCTTATCTCTCCGTGGGCCAATACGATGTGCTTTTTCCAGAACCACTGCTGATTGCAACTCCTCGCTGCCCAGCACCTCCGGAATCCACTTTTCCAGAAAGGAACATACGTCCCGACCTTCTGATTCCTCTGGAAGACCCACCAGCCTCAAATTATTCTGTCTCGACCGAGATTCCAAATCCAAAATATTATCTTCCAGAGATTTTTTTTTTTTTCCAAAGTGCGCACCTTTAATTGAAGACGGGTGACGTCATCTTCAGCACTAGCGAGACGGAGCTCCATCTGCGCCGTTCGTTCTACACAGTCACCCAATTCCTTTCTTATTCCTTCCAACGCTGTCATAATCCCATCAAATCTAGAGGAAAAGTCCGCTCTCATTGAACTCATGGCAGCCATCAGCGCATCTGCGCCATTCCCCGCAGACATCGCACCGCCGCCAGCCTCCTCCGCCATATATGGAGTTTTGTTTGCTGCGTCACAGACCTGAAAGTCCGTTAATTTGGACTGTTTCGGCGGCTCGCTTTTTCCTTTTCCTGGTTTTCCAGCCTTAGGCTTCGCCGACATATCCTCGCCCAAATGCTGGGATACGTTCTGTCCCAAATGAGAGAGTTATTTGCCGATTTTTTTTCTCCAGGAGCAGAGCAGAGCGAGACACGTCCGTCCTACGTGGCAGCCATAACCGGAAGTCCCTCTAAGAAGCAATTTAATCTTTAATTTCACTTTATACCTGTTTAATCACTCAATAAATTAATCAATAATCAGTCTCAAAAATTTTCCGTGAATTCGATACCTGTGCTTGAACAGACTCAGAATGAAATAAATTCTCAACAGCTTCTCTCATTTTCACATATTTATTAAACGAAATGATTAACAGACATTGCAGTAATTTCATTAATCATAGAATCAATCTTGTAAATGATAGATTAACAATGTCAGTATTTTCGGAACCAGGGTTAAACTGAGAAACCAATTTCTATCAGTTTGAGTTAACAGATTATGGAAACAACGCAAATTTATGGAGAAAGTTTACTAATTATATGAAAAGTCCTGGGTTGATCTTAAGAAAATAAAAACTGAATTTTAATAAAAAGAAGAGTTATGTTAAGGGCTTCTTAATTTGCATCTGATTAGATATACAAATTATTACCGAACCTCAGACGTTTAATTCAGCAGATGAATTAAAGTTTCAGCTCACGTGATCCCTCGGTGATGATGGTTCTTTCGTCGTCCTCAGCCCAAGATTTCGTGGACGTTAATATCTGCCCGCAGATATTTTCAGGGTCCACATTTCGACCTTTAAATTCAAGCGGTCGAAGAGGCTGGATTCTGGGCTGTATGACCCACAGTTGAAACTGGGTTTGGAGCCAGATGATGACGACGTTTCTTCAGCGTGTGATGAACAGCTGCACGTTGATTCCTCAGCTGCGCGTGATGTGGGAGCTAGAGGCCTTCGATAATAATTAATTAAGGATATCTAATCCGATCTCAAATTAAAGAGTTTCGGACTTTAGATAAAAATAGTAGCTTCTGGTGGGTGCTTGGTCAAGAAAAATATTATAAAAATAAAGTCAAGATTAAAGTTTACATTAAAATTAAACAAACGGTGGTTTTACAGAAAGTTTAACAAAGAAAAAGTGATGAATAAAAATTGGAGTTTAACTCCGATTAAGAATTGAGCTCAAAGAAATAGGAATTCCTAGGCATTTAAGAGAAAAAGGAAAAACATTAAAATACAAAGTTACATAAACAAATTACGAGTTATCTGCTCTGTGTTCAGAAAAGCGACATGTGGTCGGAGTCTTTGTTTTTCCTTGCTCTTCCTTGCTGTGTGTAGACAAAAGAGAGAGACGAGAAGAGAAAAGAGAGCCAAAAGAGAAAAGAAGAGCCAAAAAAAAAAAAAACGAAGCAGGGGTCTCTCTGTTATTTATAAGTTCCGTTGAGCTATCGCGGGCTTCCGGACTGACCGGAATCTCAGCCAATGAGAGTCCTTCGTGGGAGGCCCGATGAACCTTTAGTCCAATAACAAACAGTCTATTGTCGAGCTCTTTGGGATGAAGAGTTGTTGTCATGCAGAGATTGGCTGCTGGAGTCACATGGTTTTAGAGGCAAATTTCTGATACATTGGAATATACACACTTATGTATAACTAAACTAACCTTAGTGTATCTTATAAGCAGTGCTTCTAAATCAACATGCAGGAATAAGCATTCATTTAAACATTAACATGCATATACCGTATATATATATATCTATATATATATATATATACAGTATATATATATATATAAAATCACAGATTAATGCATTTCACACATATTATTGATTTTCCACATTAAAAACATCAGAGTCCATTTGTTTTTCATAGTTCTGAAAAGAAGAAGGTTTAGAATTGAGTTTGTAATAATGTACTTTAAAGTTCACTGGTTAAATCCAGCATGTCCCAGATTTAAAGGAAATTTTATTGAGCTGTGGATCCATGTTTGGCCAGGTCTGTTGTATGTTTTATGGGGGCAATAAAAGCAAAGCCGGACAGAGGGGAAATTCCTTAGGCTGGTTTTAACAAAGGAATGGGATTTCAGCTCTGGCCTGGGGGAGAAAATCAATTTTTTGACTGTCTTACTCCTGGGTGAAACAAAATGTCTTTAGGCAGAAGAATAATTATTGCTGAACCAAAGTGAGATGATGCTACAACTGAACATCTATTCACAGTGTCATGGACACTGGAGGCAAGGTGGGTAAAGTGTCTTGCCAAGGAACACAACAGCAGGATGGCTGGGGAGAGCAGTAATCAGAACACCAACCCTCTGGTTATTGGACGACCTGCTGTACCTCCTGAGCTACTGCCACCCACATTTCCCTCCTCTGTTCCATTTTTGCTGAGCACCAAGCAGGATGGCAGGAAGTTCCATTTTTATATGGTCTTTGGCATGACCTGGCCGGGACTTGAACCCCGACCTCCCAATTGTAGGGTGGATGCTCTACCTCTAGGTCACCACTCCGGTTTATACTCCTGTAGAATGAGCAAAGTTAGGGTCATCAAACCTGCTACACAGGTTCACCCTGTGACCCAGAAGTGTGACTATAGTTTTGGGATCGCAAGGTCAAAGGTCAACATCAAAATGGCTTATAAACTATATCTCAACTACAAAGAAAGCTAGGGTCACCAAACTTGCTACACAGGTTCACCTTGGGATCCTGACTTACAGCTATGGGTTGTATACTTTGTTGTACAGTATATTCATGGATGATGGGCTTATCATAATTTTGTTCTGCCTCAGTAATTATATTGAAAAGTTGAAAGCTGCTCTCTGTCAGTAAGTATTGGGATCTTCATAGAAAACGGAGACAGGGGATTTTGCACTAGCCTCAGAGTACTCGTGTTGTATATACCACAGCATTAGTCATCCCATTTGGTAGGGAGGCAGTGGCTCAGGAAGTACAGGTGCATCTCAATAAATTAGAATGTCCTTCAGCTCGTCTGCATTGTTGGGTTTGGTGTCTCTCATCTTCCTCTTGACAATACTCCATAAATTCTCTATGGAGTTGAAGTCAGGCTAGTTTTCTGGTCAATCAAGCACAGTGATACCATGGTCATTAAACCAGGTTTTGGTACTTTTGGCAGTGTGGACAGGCACCAAGTCCTCCTGGAAAATGAAACCAGCATCTCCATAAAGCTTGTCAGCAAAGGGAAGCATAAAGTGCTCTAAAAGTTTCTGGTAGATGGCTGCACTGACTTTGGACTTGATAAAACACAGTGGACCAACACCAGCAGATAACATGGCTCCTCAAATCATCACTGACTTCACACTGGACCTCAAGTAACTTAGATTCTGTGCATCTCCGCTCTTCCTCCAGGCTCTGGGACCTTGATTTTCAAATGAAATGCAAAATTTACTTTCATCTGAAAAGAGGTCATCTGCTGGTATTGGTCCACTGTGTTTTATCAAGTCCAAAGTAGGTGCAGCCGTCTACCAGCAAATTTTAGAGCACTTCATGCTTTCTTCTGCTGACAAGCTTTATGGAGATGCTGATTTCATTTTCCAGCAGGACTTGGCACCTGCCCATACTGCCAAAAGTACCATAACCTGGTTTAATGACCATGGCATCACTGTGCTTTATTGGCCATAAAACTAACCTGACTTCAACTACAGTATATAGAGAATTTATGGAGTACTGTCAAGAGGAAGATGAGAGACACCAGACCCAACCATGAAGACGAGCTGAAGGCTGCTATCAAAGCAACCTGGGCCTTTTTTAACACCTCAGCAGTACCACAGGCTGATCACCTCCATGCCACGCCACATTGATGCAGTAATTCATGCAAAAGGAGCCCCGACCAAGGATTGAGTGTGTACATAGACATACTTTTCAGTAGGCCAACATTTCTATTAAAAATCCATTTTTTAAAATTACTTTTATGTAATATTCTAATTTTTTGAGAAACTGAATTTGTGTTTTCTTGAGCTGTAAGCCATAATCATCAAAATTAAAATAAATAAACACTTGAAATATATCACTCAGTGTGTAATTGTAATTAATCTATATAATATAGGAGTTTTATTTTCTGAATTGAATTACTGAATTTAATTAACTTTTCGATGACATTCTAATTTATTGAGATGCACCTGTAGAGCAGGTCGTCCAATAACTGGAGTGTTGGCAGTTTGAATCTCACTCTCCCCAGCCATCCTGCCACAGTGTCCCTGGGCAAGACACTTTACCCACCTTGCCTCCAGCGTCCATGACACTGGGTATGAATGTGTATAAATGTTTGGTAGTGGTCGGAGAGGCTGTTGGTGTGGATTGGCAGCCATGTTTGATGTTGTAAGATGGTGCCCAAAGTGGTCGCCATGGTGCTTTGTTGCGCTTTTCTTTGTTTGTTTTTGTTTGTCAATTGTGTGTCTGCCTGCTCTTACACCCGTGAAGAGCTACTAAATATCAGGACTTTCACTCCCACGGACCTACTCCCAGTTTTTTTTGGCTCCTGCCGCCGATCTGGTTCACCTTTTAGCCCAAAAAGTGAGACGGCGAAAGAGAGGAAGACGAGCGGGCGCTCTCGTGCGTCTTCGCAGGAGAGTCTGTCCAACGTCAATTCTCTCTATAACAAGGTAGAGGAACTGAGACTGCTGATGCGATTTAAGGACCTCTCCACCTCGTGTGCCCTCTGCTTTACTGAGACCTGGCTTAAGGAACAGACACCGGACAGCGCGCTCCTCCTCGAGGGATTTCAGCTGTTTCGTGCAGACCGAGATAAGGAGCTCTCCGGCAAGACCACAGGAGGAGGAGTCAGCTTCTACATCAACAACAGCTGGTGCTCCGATGTAACTGTGATCTCCCAACACTGTTCTCCCGCTCTGGAATATTTATTCATCAACTGCAAGCCATTTTATTCCCCGCGTGAGTTCGCTTCATTCATCCTGGCCGCTGTTTATGTCCCGCCCGACGCGGACGTGCGCGAGGCTCAGCGCGCGAGGCTCAGCGCGCGCTCGCGGATCACATTCAGCAAGCGGAGTGAACCTTTCCGGACTCTCTGGTTATTGTAGTTGGCGACTTTAACCAGAGCAACCTGAGCCACGAACTCCCCCGCTACAAACAGTTTATTAAATGCCCCACCAGAGGAGAGAACACGCTGGATCACTGTTACACTACAGTTAAGGAGCGCTGTTCCCCGCGCTGCGCTCGGACTATCTGGTCACGTGATGGTCCACCTGATTTCCACATACAGACAGAGGCTGAAGCTCACAAAACCTGTGGTGATCACTACGAGGAAATTGACCAGTGATGCTGGGGAGAGGCTGCGCACGTGCTTGGAAATAACTGACTGGGGCATGTTTAAAGGAGCCACGCATGATCTGGATAAGTACACGGACACTGTAAACTCATATATCCACTTTTGTGAGGAGAGCATTCTTCCATCGCGCACCAGGGTGAGTTACTCCAACGACAAGCCCTGGTTCACAGCCAAGCTCAGACAAATCAGGAAGGAGAAGGAAGCAGCGTTGAAAAGTGGAGACAGAGACTGCTACAGGGAGGTCAAATACCGGTTTAGCAGAGAGCTGAGGAGAGCTAAATCTGTGTATTCTGAGAGACTCCAGCAACAGTTCACTGCTAACGACTCTGCTTCTGTGTGGAGAGAACTGAGGCAAATCAACAACTATCGGCCTCAGACTTCTAAGGGTCAGGATGACAAAGCCCTTTGTCAAAGACTGTCCCAACACTATGCCCGTTTTGACACCTCGTCAGCTGTGTCCAACTCCCCCCCTCCCCCCAGCGCCACTGCCTCCATGGTCCCCACTTCATCAAAGGCTGCCCCCTCCTCCCCCCCTGCCCTTGTCATCAGTGAACAGGACATGCACAGACAGTTCTCCAGACTGAACCCGCGCAAGGTCCCCGGTCCGGACGGCGTGTCTCCCTCCACCCTGAGACACTGTGCGAAAGAGCTGACTCCTGTCTTCACAGATATTTTTAACACCTCCCTGAAGTTATGCCACGTGCCGACCTGTCTCAAAACCTCTACCATCGTCCCTGTCCCCAAGAAGCCACGGATCACTGGACTTAACGATTACAGACCTGTAGCGCTCACCCCTGTAGTCATGAAGTCCTTTGAGCGCCTGGTCCTGCCCCACCTCAAGACCATCACCACTCCCCTCCTGGACCCGCTGCAGTTTGCCTACAGAGCCAACAGGTCTGTGGACGACGCAGTCAACTAACTACTAACTAACTAACCTGCACTTATATAGCGCTTTTCTAGTCACAAAGACCACTCAAAGCGCTTTCATTAATACTAACCCTCTATTCTAAGGGCCTATAGGAAACAGATATCTAGGGACAATTTAGAACAGCCAATTAACCTAACATGCATGTTTTTTGGCATGTGGGAGGAAACCGGAGAAATCCCGGAGTAAACCCACGCAACACGGGGAGAACATGCAAACTCCACACAGATCACTGTTGGTCGGGGGCTGGGATCGAACCCACGATCCCACGATCCCCACAATCCCCCGGCCAAGGGTAAACTGTGCTGCCGCAGTGCTAACCACTGCGCCACCGTGCAGCCCTGGTCCTCCTGACCTGGTCAACCTGGTCCTCCACTCCATCCTGCAGCATCTGGACACCCCGGGAACCTACGCCAGGATCCTGTTTGTGGACTTCAGCTCTGCATTCAATACCATCCGCCCCACTCTGCTCCAGGACAAGCTGTCCCTGCTCAACGTGCCTGACTCCCTCTGCAGGTGGATCACCGACTTCCTGACAGACCGGAGGCACCATGTGCGGCTGGGAAAGACTGTCTCAGACTCTGTTAGCATCAGCACCGGATCACCCCAGGGCTGTGTACTTCCCCCCCTGCTCTTCTCCCTGTACACCAACTCCTGCACCTCCAGCCACCAGTCTGTCAAGCTGATCAAGTTTGCGGACGACACCACCCTCATCGGGCTCATCTCCAACGGCGACGAGTCCGCCTACAGGAGACAGGTGGCCCAGCTGGCGTCCTGGTGCAGCCACAACAACCTGCAGCTGAACGCTCTGAAGACAGTGGAGATGATCGTCGACTTCAGAAAAGTCACAGCCCCTCTGCCCCCCCTCACAGACTCTCCCATCTACGGATTCCTTCCGCTTCCTGGGCACCACCATCACCCGGGACCTCAAGTGGGAGCTGACCATCAGCTCCCTCATCAAAAAGGCCCAGCAGAGGATGTTCTTTCTGCGGCAGCTGAGGAAGCTCAAGCTACCCACCAAGATGTTGGTGCAGTTCTACACAGCCATCATCGAGTCCATCCTCACCACCTCCATCACCGTGTGGTACGCAGGAGCCACTGCCAGGGACAGACTAAGACTGCGGCGCGTTGTGCGCGCTGCTGAGAAGGTGATCGGCTGCAAGCTCCCATCTCTCCAGGATCTGTACACCTCCAGGACCCGGAGGCGTGCAGGTCGGATCATAGCCGACCCTTCACACCCTGGACACGCACTGTTTCCCCCCCTCCCCTCAGGTAGAAGACTTCGGTCCATTCAGGCTAAAACCTCCCGCTACATGAACAGCTTCTTCCCCTCTGCCATCAGACTGCTGAACACTAAGTGACTTATTAGACTCTCGTGCACTACGTACAGCAGCTCAACCGGACTCATGACAATTATCACTGTTTTCTTTTGCACTACTGTCTGCACTATGTGGAACTCCACAATATCTGCTACTTGTTAATATATTTAATAATTGCATAGATTAGTATTACTCATTCATATTTTACATTTTATTGCATGCATAGTTTTTTATTTTAAAAATGTTTAATGTTTAATGTTGCAGCATTGCACCGAGACAAATTCCTAGTTTGTGTATTACATGAACAATGGCAATAAATCTCATTCTGATTCTGATTCTGATGTTTCTGTCAGTCTGCTCCAGGGCAGCTGTAGCTACAGAGGTAGCTTACTACTGTCAGTGTCTGTCTGTGGAGGGGATGAATAATGCACCCATTGTAAAGCATCTTTGAGTGCCCATGAAAAGTGCTATATAAATATGATGTATTATTATTATTATTTCAGGCTAATGCACCTACTGCGATTTTAAAGCTGAGGCTGTTGAGATGAAAATAAATGGAAGAAGCACTAACAGAAAGACAGCACACACACAGCTATTATGGTTAAGGTTCCAGTATTTTTTTCCCCTTGTCCTGTCAGGCAGCTAGGTGAGCAGAACAGAAATCTGCTACCCTTACTGTGCCAAACAGATTTACTTTGCCAGAAGGAGCTTTATACAGCACATACAGTATATATGTACTGTATATTGCTGTAAACTCCTCTTGTAATAACTTTTAATACTTTAATTTAAATTATTTTACCCATGAAAGACCCCGACAGGAGGGGAATGGGGAGGGGAGTTGTGTGTGTGTGTGTGTGTGTGTGTGTGTGTGTGTGTGTGTGTGTGTGTGTGTGTGTGTGTGTGTGTGTGTGGTAGAGGAACAGACAAAGAAAACAAACAAACCAACAACTAAAACGAACAAAAGACAGACTGCTTCCTCCACCAAAGAGGTATCAACATGAGTCTGGTGTCCGCACCTGTTAAAGGGGAGACATAATATGTGTGTGTATCCGTGTGTGTGTGTGTATGAGAGCGTGCTCAAAATAAGTGTGTGCATATTAGTGGCTTGTCAGGAAACATACGAAGAGAGCGGCCGATTGCAGCAACCCCCCCTCTCCCACAGAAACCCCGAGCAAGCAGGACAATGCCGCCAACCCCCACAGAGCACAAATGTCCAAGACCAACAAGCCAGGCATCTGCTCCAGGAGGGATGGCCGAGGGATGGCCGAGGGAGGCCGGGCTGCCAGGCGGCCAGCGCGGCCATATTTTTTAATGATAACATTACATAAATGTGAAATATACCATTATTTCATTATTTCAATTTACAGTATCTCACAAAAATGAGTGCACCCCTCACATTTTTGTAACTATTGTATTACAGTGTTTCATGGGACAACACTGAAGATATGACACGTTGATACAATGTATACAATGCTCTCTTTATGTCTGTTCTTTTCATCTTCTCTATCCCCTCACCCCCCAGCCAGTCGCAGCAGATGACTGCCCCTCCATGAGCCTGGTTCTGCTAGAGGTTTCTTCCTGTTAAAAGGGAGTTTTTCCTCTCCACCGTCTCCAAGCGCTTGCTCACAGGGGATCGCCTGACTGCTGGGGTCTTTCTGCAATTGTGGGGTTTCCCCTACATTTGAAAGTGCTATGAGATGACTATTGTTGTGATGTGACACTATATAAATAAAGTTGAATTGAATTGAATTAAAGTAGTCAGTGTACAGCTTGTATAACAGTGTAAATTTGCTGTACCCCCAAAATAATATAACACAAATCCATTAATCTCTAAACCGTTGGCAACAAAAGTGAGTACACCCCTAAGTGAAAATGTCCGAATTGTGCCCAAAGTGTCAATATTTTGTGTGGCCACCATTATTTTCCAGACTGCATTAACTCTCTTGGTCATGGAGTTTACTAGAGCTTCACAGGTTGCCACTGAAATCCTCTTCCACTCCTCCATGATGACATCATGGAGCTGGTGGATGTTAGAGACCTTGTGCTCCTCCACCTTCTGTTTGAGGATGCCCCACAGATGCGTCTGGAGACATGCTTGGCCAGTCCATCACCTTTACCCTCAGTTTCTTCAGCAAGGTAGTGGTCGTCTTGGAGGTGTGTTTGGGGTGTTATCATGTTGGAATACTGCCCTGCGGCCCAGTTTCCAAAAGGAGGGGAACATGCTGTGCTTCAGTATGTCACAGTACATGTTGGTATCCATGGTTCCCTCAATGAACTGTAGCTCCCCAGTGCTGGCAGCACTCATGCAGCCCCAAACCATGAGACTCCCACCACCATGCTTGACTGTAGGCAAAACACACTTGTCGTTTTACTCCTCACCTGGTTACCGCCACACACGCTTGACACCATCTGAATCAAATACGTTTATCTTGGTCTCATCAGACCACAGGGCATGGTTCCAGTAATCCATGTCCTTAGTCTGCTTGTCTTCAGCAAACTGTTTACCGGCTTTCTTGTGCATCATCTTTAAAAGGGGCTTCCTTCTTGGACGACAGCCATGCAGACCAATTTGATGCAGTGTGTGGCGTATGGTCTGAGCACAGACAGGCTGACCCCCACCCCACCCCTTCAACTCATGTGTCTATTTTCAAAAGACAGCCTCTAGATATGACACTGAGCACGTGCACTCAACTTCTTTGGTCGACCTTGGTGAGGCCTGTTCTGAGTGGAACCTGTTCTGTTAAACCACTGTATGGTCTTGGCCACCATGCTGCAGCTCAGTTTCAAGGAGTTGGCAATCTTGTTGTAGCCTAGGCCATCTTTATGTAGAGCAACAATTCTTTTTTCAGATCTTCAGAGAGTTCTTTGCCATGAGGTGCCATGTTGAACTTCCAGTGGCCAGTATGAAAGAGAGTGAGAGCGATAACACCAAATAATAACACACCTGCCTCCCCATTTACTCCTGAAGACCTTGTAACACTAATGAGTCACATGACACCGGGGAGGGAAAATGGCTAATTGACACAATTGGACATTTTCACTTAGGGGTGTACTCACTTTTGTTGCCAGCGGTTTAGACATTAATGACTGTGTGTTGAGTTATTTTGAGGGACAGCAATTTACACTGTTATGCAAGCTGTACACTGACTACTTTACATTGTATCAAAGTGTCATATCTTCAGTGTTGTCCCATGAAAGATATAATAAAATATTTACAAAAATGTGAGGGGTGTACTCACTTTTGTGAGATACTGTATATACTTAAAAAATGGTTACACCCAAAGCTATCATCCACGCAAGGTGTGTGATTATAAGGCTTTCACTGAGTAACACGTTGCACAGCTAGAGTAATCTTCCGTCAACTTTCATCTATTCCTGAAGATATTTCATTTTATATTTAGTTCCATCTAAAGGCACAGCTTTTTTTTTCATCCTGTGCAGTCCTTGTCACTGCTAAAACTCAGTGATTGACCCGTGGAGGGGCTGCAGACACCTTTTGTGACCCATGGTGTCACCAACCATTTATTTTCCACGGAAACGATGAGTGCTCCCTCTGGCAGGGGCTGAACAATGCCCTCCCCCACCCCCACTCCAGCCCCCGGACCAACCACTACAACCCTGAGTGCAAAAAAACAAGCAGAGCAGCCACAGCTGTCTTCTGACCCGCTGTGAGCTCAAGTGTAAAGTATCTCTAGACTGTTCTCTGGTGCCATTTCACTCCCACTTGAATGTGTGCAAATGTGGGAAGACAATATTTTTCATTAAATTAGGCTTTTCCGTGTGTATAGTAGAGGTGTTTAAAGCACTGCTCTGTGAGATTTTTCACTTCATAAAAATGCTTCCAAAATCATTTTGAGTATACATCATCCTTTGACCATGTTGATGTCTCGTCCACCTTAGCCTGTAGATGATGGGAGTGGTTCTGCATCATTTGCAGCAGCACTCTGCATTTTTCCTGTTACTGGTAAAAACACAGGAAAGACCACAACTTGCATGATTTATGGCCGGAGCCTCAATAGCCAATCGCAGGGCATGACACAAGAAAGCAACTACCGAAGCACCATATAACTGGCTATTGGACCTCAGGCTGTAGAATGTACTAGTTGTAGTCTTCTCAGTGTTCCTACCAGGAAGGCAAAGTTACATAGTGCCGATTTAATCTTCGGGCGGTCTTATGATTTGATTTGGGTTCATGATCATGAGTAGTGATTCACATGCAAAATTATTTCTTTGAATCATGCATCTATTTGAAATTACATCTCAAATTATTTACCTTTTGTTCATATTAAAGACAAAAATAGACAGTAGATGTTTTTCCTTCTTGTACATGTTTCGACTGTCACTGCAGTCCTTCATCAGAAGTGTCAGCTGATTGCTGAGGTGTCATTTTATCAGCTGACTTTCGTAGGCGGGGGACGCCCAGCAGACCTGTCAGACCCACTGAGCCGGCCCCGTTTTCTACCGCTGATGGTCCTCTGGAGAATGTGGTCCCAGGGTGCGGGAAAGCATAAGGCACCCTCATCCCGATTCATGGTGTCTTTTCCCTGCTTCCTGATTTCTATGGCCTCCTTGATCCAGCGTTTGTGTCTGTTGCTCTCCGATCCAATATTTTTGCGTGTCCCAGTCCATGATGTGATTATTTCTTTTGCAGTGATCTGATATTGCTGATTTTAATGTGGCTTGTTCTGCTTTTTCTTTTGTGATCTTGTGAGTCGTCCTTGTGTTCCTTCTCACATTCCTTCTGGTGTTCTTTTTTTCCTTGTGGTGAATGATCTTCCGGTTTCTCCAATGTAGGTTTTGTTGCATGATCTGCATGATATTTCATATATTACATTACATTTTTTGTCTTGTTCTATTTTGTCCTTGGGGTGTACTAATATACCAATACAATACTAATACATCTCAAATCTAAATTCTTCTTTCCTTCAAAGCTGGAAGGAGCTAATGCAATATCCATTGTCCATCTGTCCATCTGTCTGTCCACATTTATCCCATGAAAATCGGTACTCCTCCTAGGCAGTTGTCCCGATGTTTACCAAGCTCACACACAATGGTCTGCAGGTTGGGCTGCATCCAGGTAGTGGTCAAGGTCCAATTTCAAAGGTCAAGAGATCTGGGGCACTTACATGATTTCATGAAAATCCGTCCTCCTAGGCAATTATCCCAGTGGTCACCAAACTGACTCATAATGATCCTCAGGTGGGTCTGCATCGAGATTGTGCTGCAGGTCAAGGACAAAGTTTCAGAGATCTTGGAACTTATGTGCTTTTAGAAAAAACCCTAGTGCTCCATCATTGACTGTCTGTTTTATGCAGATGACAGTATATACTTTGAAATGAATTAGAATTTGATATTTGATAAATGTAAAAAACATTTGTTGCCTTAGCTTTTAAGCACTCATCTCTAACTGAGCAACTCTCACGACAAGTCACATGGTGCTGTGGGTAGGGTACTGCTGTGTCACAAAGTCAGTGCAGTGTTTGGGCTGCCACAGTGCTCCGTTGTTCTGCATCAGTACAATTTAGAATCAAGAAATTGTCACAACACCCTCCAGTATGTCGCCAACCAAGTTAAATTGCATTAGCAAAGGAAAAGCAAACACGTTAATTAGAGGTCATCTTTTTCTGGTCCATGTCAGTAATGATAATAATGTGGATGACAGCTATCACATGGGATGGACTCACAAAAGGGAAATTAGGGCAACGAATTTGATTATAGATCTTCTAATATAGACCAGAGTCATCTCATTGGAGATAGTTCTGGCTGTGAGCAAGGTACCCCACTTGTAAGCTGCACAGCCCATCTGTTTTTGAAGGGCAGCCACTCAGAGACAACCAAAAAGAAGTTGTGGAAGAGAAGCAAACAATAGCTTGTTCCTGACATTAGGTGCGTTCCGATCGCCAGTAGTGTACTCCAAAGTGGACTGTGCAGGGTATTCCCACCAAATTAAGTGAGATTCCACACAAAAGGGAGCAAACGTTCAAAAGGAACTGAGAACTTAGCACAGAAGACGTGAACAACTGAATCATCACTTCACTGGAAGTTGACAAGAAGATTACCCATAAGCCACTGCAACCTCAAATATGAGTAAAAACAAAACAATTGTTGCTACCATTATTGACAAGCGAAAGTAATGTTGGATATTGTTTTAGATCAACTGATAGTGATAAAAATATATTTGTATTAATATGTATTTAAGAAGTATAAAGTGTCTGCAGTAGTATCTGTACATGTCCATTGGTTTCCATGGTAACACACAGGAGGGGCAGGCGACGTTGCAGGGTGTTCAAATGGAGAAATTTTGTGAAGGGGAGTTCACTTAACTGATATTCTCTGAGAACGGAGCAGAGAGTAGGCAATACAGTTGAAGTACGCTGTGGATCGGAACGCAGCTCTAGTTTGCACCAATCCTCAGCAGAAGCTTGCATCCTGACATTGAGATGCTTTCGTTCTGATTTTTGAATGATGCATTGTTACTTCAGCACTTTTAAAATATGGGTGCAGTATCATAAGAGATAGTTACAGCACGTTTTGCCTCTGTTGTTCAGAGATGGATGTGGACAGTTCTGAAATGTCAATGAAAAGCTGCCTCTTCACTAGATGTCCCAAACTCTGCAGTTATCTTACTGCAGGTCCCTTTTGTAATATGGCTCGATGGCCCTTCTCCCTGGTGTATAGATTAGCAGCAGGCATGTCTGAGTAATGTTGCGGCTGACCCTTTGGCCTGCTGACGCAATGTGGAAAGAGCAACTGAGCTTCTTTTAAACATTTTTTTAAAATATAATCCTTGAAAAGGAGACAGTGCTTCTTTTATCAGTCACTGATTAACCCTATTCTAAATTAAATAGAAAACTGACCTTCACCCTACAAAGTAATCAAGAAGTCACGTACTGTAAAGTAAGTCTGTTTTGTGGCATGGTGGTGATGACTGTCAGCTAAGTTGGTACAGGTGTAATGGGAAATGACTGTGGCTGTGTCTTAGCTGTTGTCATCACATGATCACCCACCTCTGTGGTGCCAAAGTTAAAGCAAATGAAATCTTTGACCACTGACACATCATTCAGGTTGGCACATTCCATGTTTGTTTTGCTACACACAGGACACCAGAGTATCTTATAGATTTTGGTGTGGTCATAGTGGTTTCATGGATACATCTCTTCGGGTGATATGATTTTTACCTCCACCAAGGAGGTTTATTTATCTGTCTCTATGTCCTGCTTGTTAGCAGCGCAAAACTACTGGTGTGTTTTGATGACATTATCATCAGAGGGTGGCCCGTGAACTACAGATGAATTACATCAGAATTGGAGGTGATCTGCATCAGGGTACTGATCCATTTAACTTCCTTTACCATTGTGACACAAGGCCTTGGCAGATGTATGCACTCATGGTATGTAAAGAAATAAAGGTCCTCAGAGAGCGCAAACCTCCCACCAAGGCCCTATGTTGAAATGTTACAAAGCAGGAACACGTAATCCAGAATCCACATCCTGACCCGGATCACCTCCAAAATCTAATGGGTTCATCTGTAGCACAATTTCTTCAAAATCCATCCAGTGGTTTTTGTGTAATGTTGCAAACAAACAGACAAAAAAAAACAACATTGTGAGCGCCTTGCCTTGTTGGAGGTGTGTGCTTTCTGAGTGCCCCCCTCATTAAACTGAGCAAACAAGTTTTATTTTTGTATCCACATTTGTTAACGTAATTTATTCCAACTTTTAAAAGGCTAGATAGGTTAAATTTGATTCAGCTCACAATACTTGGGCTACAATATGTATGCTATCACGATTCAACACGTAATCACGATATCACGATAATCGAGTATAACGATCCCATATATGTCATATTTTTTTCAACTTACTTAACCTCAAATCATGTCCCAAAGTAAAACCTGTTGACATGGCTTTAATTTACAAAGTATTCTCTGGGCTTTCATTTTCCATGGAGATCTCGCCCAGGAGGGTTGTGGACAGTGTTCGGAACTGACTGCCACTCCAGCTACGTTCAGCTAACTCTGTGGACGCTTTAAAACGCAGCTGAAAACTTTTTGTTTAACAAGGATTTCTGTTGAGTTTTAACTGCTTTTAATGGTAAGTCTGATATTTTATTATTTCAATCTTGTTTTAACTTGATTTGTATTTTTAAAATATTTTTATCGATCAACTTCCTTTTATTCCATTTTATTGTACAGCGCTTTGTCACTATATGTCTGTGAAAAGCACTTCACAAATAAATGTTATTTACTTGGCGCTGGGAGAAAAAGCAAGCTCCATGCTGTTGTGTTTTTGTACTGTACTGTACTGTACTGTACTGTACTGTAATGTACTGGCCCGCATGTTCCCAGTATTTTTTTTTTTTTTGCACAGCACTTCTTGCGGGTTGTGCCATGACACGGTCCTTTCCTTCCATCTTTATTATAAAATTCAAAAAGGCGAGCCAAGCTATGATTCACTTGACTGAGTTGCTTCCTTTGTGCCATCTAGTGACTGAAAGACGCAATTGTTGAATGCCCAAGAGAATATGTAACGTTTACATAATACTTAATAAAAGATCAATCCATGCATTTAGGGATCGGTGCATCGTCGTTAGTGTCAAGTGTCACGATTCATCACTGAATCAATCTTTTGTCCCATCCCTAGTGGCAATGCAATGCAAACTCTCACAACAGTCGTATAGAAACCAGACAGCTCACAGCAATGAGCCCAATACGCTATACCCCTGAACCCCCCCCCCCCCACAACAGACCATGAGGGACACAGTTGAATGGTTTCTCCACGTCCACAAAACACATGTAGACTGGTTGGACAAACTCCCAGGGTAAACCCCCGCAGACACGGGGAGAACATGCAGACGCCACATAGAATTGTCACCGATGGTCAAGGGGTGGGACCAGACCCCCAACCTTCTTGCAGTGCTGCCACAGTGCTAACCACTGCTCCACCGAGCTACCAAGGGTGACAAATTCATGTGAAATAATACCTTTCAAATTTATGAAGGAAGTGGCTGTTCATTCATGGGAAAAAAAAATGATTGAGAAGAGTCACAAAGTTAAAATAAAACTTTTGCAGTGACACTTGTCTTTAATTACTACTCAAGTAACTTTTTTTTTTAGCAGATACCATCTTACATTTGCTCAGCCATTTTTTGATGACTACTCAATACTTTAGACTTGAGTGATTAATATCATGAGGTATTGCTACTTTTGCTTGCATAATTTCTGACAGCTACACCCACCTCTGATCACCAGCTACAGTGGAAAAGCAGTTTTCCAGAGTCATCAGACACTTGACATTTTAACCAGCCATATCTTTGTATTTGCAAATTTACAGCTGACTAAGACATTTTCTGATTTAAAATGAAAGGAACCTTAGTGAGCAAGCGCATGCACCCCATGCATCCCCATATCAGGGACATTGAATGAGAACTACAATTAACAGAAAATGGACTGAAAAAAATAAGTCCCCCCCAAAACTGGAACAACTCATTTGAGTCAAAACTTCTGTATGAATTGGAAGTCGATCGAAACAGAAATGTAGAATCTATACTGGCAAAAGCATAAAAAGGAGTGAAAAAATACAAGTCCTCCTCCCCCCAAAATGAAACCCCACATTAGAGTTATTTCTAAATCAAACTCATACATGAAGTCAATCCAATCAGAAATGTAGAAGCTAACACTGGCAACAATATAAAATGTCAAACGGATGGATAAACGAACAAGTCAAAAACATTATACCCTCCACAACTTCATGTGGGGGGGGGGGGGTCTACGAGGGGGGCTGAGTAAGGGCACTTTCAGATGGCCACTGTTTGGTCCAGACCAAAGGACCAAACAGTGGCTTCCGCGCTTAATTCGGTTTGTTTGGTGCCGTCTGAACGCATGTTGGAACCCTGGTGTGCACCAAACAAGCAAAGTCTGGCCCCCTGAAAGCAGGGGTCTCGGTTCTCTTGCAAACAAAATCTGGTGTGCTCCACTTGCAGTGTGAATCCAAACGGACTATCCAGTGGACCAAAGGGCGGAAGTGCTCCTCAGCATTTGTGTAACCATGGCAACACGTAGTCTGAGAAGAGGAAGTGGCGTTTACAGTAATACATTTTGGGTAGAAAGTAACAATAAAGACAAATGTCCAAATGTGAGAAATCCTTTTACCGGAGAAAGCTGAGGAGAAAAGTTAAAAAATGTCTTGTTTGTGGCGGACAAACAACCTGGCTGAAGGGAACAGATTTCTGTTTTCAGTCCTGGCCAATCGATGAACCTGATTTTTCTTCTTTGTCGAGATTTTTTCCTCCTGGTCAGTGGTGGTTTTGGCTACAGTGCCCCAAACGAGCAGTTGTTGTAACTGTGTGACGTTATACAGGCAGTTTGGTCCACTGCAGTGTGAATGCAAACTAAACCAAACGAAGGTGTGGAAAATTCTCAGCATTCCCCACCCAGTCGAACCAAGACCCATGGACTATCCTGTCTGAATGCAGCCTAAGAAGGAGTTAGTAGGTGCTGAGCCAGTAGTAGTTGTGCTGCAGTGGCTGAGGAACAAGAGGGCAGAGCAGAGACCACGGCATCATGGTCAACCTATGAACTTTTCAGCCCCTCCTCGTGATAAGAAATTGAGTCAGAAAACAAGTTGGATGTTATTTAATTTAAATTACTTTGTGCGATGTAGTTCAACTTTACAAACTTAATCTAGAGTCCGGTTGTTGGTCAAACCTCGGATTCCTCCTGAATCTAAGGGGCAGCTGGGTGGTGCAGTGGTTAGCACTGTGACAGCACAGTAAGAAGGTCACAGGTTCGATCCCACCCCTGACCATTGTGGGTTCGATCCCACCCCCAGACCATCGGTGACCCTTCTGTGTGGAGTTTGCATGTCTCTCCCATGTCTGTGTGGGTTTCCTCCCAGAGTCCAAAAACATGCAGGTTAGGCTAATTGGCATCAACTGGGAGTTCTAAGTTGTCCATAGGTATGAATGCAAGAGTGAATGGTTGTCTGTCTCTCTGTGATAGGCTGGTGATTTGTCCAGAGTGGACCCTGCCGCTCACCCAAAGATGCTAAGATAGACTCCAGCCCCCCTCAACCCAGAAAGGATTAAGTGGTTGAAGATGAATTTAGATGTTTTTACTATGTGAATTTGTCTACTTTTTTCTCATGAAGTTTTTTTACTCATAATTTTATGATTTCTTTCTTTACATTTCATAAGTTTTTCTTCATACATTTCACAGATTTTTTGATTAAATTTATTATTTTCTCACAAATTTGTGATTGATTTGTATAACACTGTGACTCTTTTACCTTTTTACTCATAACTCTGCAGTGTTTTTTCTCTAAACCTTTAACTTTTCTCTTAGTCCTTTCCATCTGAGCCTGAACCAATATCCACTGAATTATAAATTTACTAAAATGGTAAACGATGCTGCCATTTCTGGTTGGTATAAGCTAGTAGACTATAAAGAAGCACATTCTAACAGTTTTCAAATCAGCAACATCAAAAGTGAATCAGCGTATGATCAAATGTACTTGCAGAAGTCATTGATTGCACTTTTTCCACATTTTAACAACTCACGCGTCTATATAAAATATAACCAAATAAGCCACTGTCATAAACCCTCCCGTGCACTTTTCCAATGCGCACTGCGAGGGGTGAAATAATGAGGATAATATAATAAGGATTTAAGTGCTGGAGTTACACCACACACATTTGTTAAACACAACAATACAGTTTCAACAATAGTTTCCTTAGAAGCTTAAGGAGTCCTCAAGGACGCTCAACAGTCTACAAATGAGAATGAAAGGGGAAAACACACACAGCTGATACTCACAGAACTGGAGTTGTCCGAGTAAGTGCAATGGCCCAGCAATGCGTGACTGGAAAAAGGCTCCTTAAGTACACGCATTGCTGGGGATTATAGATTGGATGCACCTGGGTGAGGACTGGGAAAGATAATCAACGGGGCTGGGAACAGCTGGTGGTAATCAATGAGGTTGCGTGGTCAGACTGGCAGCAGTTCACACAGCTGCTGGCCCCAGAGCAGTGGCTATGGATACAGTAACACACTGGAAATACATACTAAACATGCATACACAAAGGCACCGAGACCCACAGAGAGATCAGGACCGAACTGGGGGAAACCAAGCTGGCTCGGCTCCTGACAGAGCCCCCCCTTTAAGGGGTGGAATTCCCAGACACCCAAGGAAACATCCCAGACCCCCACCACCCCTCCCCAACAGGAACAAACAACATGAACCCAGGTGGGAGGTAGGGGAAACAGGAAAGGTGGGAACACAACACCCCGCCCAGGGTCCACAATAGCCCTCCTAAGCCCAAAGACGTGGAGGCTCGGGAGGCCACCCAGAGTCCCAGGCCCAGCAGGCAGTTCGGCGGACAGAGTCTGGTGGCCTGCCGAAATGCATGGGCCATCTGGCCCAGAACCCCAGTCCCTCAGGCAGTCGGCCAGCACTGTAAAGCCACCAGGGCTGGCAGGATGAAGCAGGAGGTGGCCTGCCCAATGGGAGGCTCACAGGGTGTCGGACAGAGAGGAGAAGGGAGCCACAGTGTCCTCAGGCAGATCCACAGCACCCTCGGTGGTCACGGCTGCCTCCATGGTGGACCCCAACCGGGCCCGCTCCGCTGCACCGTGGTGGACCCCAGCTGGGCCGGCTCCACTGCACCTGTGGTGGACCCTGACCGAGCGAGCTCCGCTGCGCCCGCGGTGAACTCCGGCTGGGCTAGTTCCGCTGCACCTGCGGTGAACTCTGGCTGAGGCTCCGCTGCACCCGCAGTGAACTCCGGCTCGAGCTTAGCTGCGCCCGCGGTGGTCTCCCCAACAGGGGAGGTCATGCTCCCCTTTGCCTCTGGCACTGACCCCCAATCCTCGGAGGCTTCTGGTGGGATCAGCTGCTCTCCAGTGACCCTGTCCGGGGCCTCCTAACCAGGAGAAGGAGAAAGAGAGACTGGGTCAGGGTCGCTGGAAGCGGCAGAACCCGGTGAAGTGGCCCTGGGGGCTACTGTGAGCTGCTCCGGGTACTCCTCACCATGAGTCAGGCAGTGTGACATCGACATTGACTCTATTGACATAATGGAGTACACTTGCCTGAACTCAGGCTCCACTGCCGTCCAGGACTCCGGCAATTTAGGGTGAGCGGGTTCCTCCGGTCTGTCAGGTGCTGCACCCCCGTCGACTTCCTCTGGGACCCCTGGGCTCGTGTTGTCATCTGTGGGCAACCCAGGTTGTGACAGCTCCTCTCCGGTGACCCTAGGAAGGAGCTCGAAGGGCATAGGAGAGGAGGAACGGTTAGTGGCAGTGGCAGAGCCTGGCGAGGGGAGTCCAGATGCGGCTGGTGGCCACACCTGGCTCTCTAGAACCAGACAAGATCCCTCCATCATTGATAAATGAACTACCGGAGAGGTTACTTGCCTGTGCTCAAGCTCTACCGCTGTCCAGGACTCCGACAATGCCGATGATGACGTTCCGGGTCCCATCAGCTGGAGGTCTGGTCCGGGGGATGACTCTGCTGAGGCGGCCCTCACCGCAGGCATGATGGTGGTAGCAGTTCTGGTGCTCTTGTGCGCTGTCTTCCACGCCACTGGCTCCTCTGGCGTAGCGGTCGAAGACGGCCTCTCCACTGACCCAAGAGCTTGACCTTCCCGGGCGTCCGGTTCGTCTCCCCTCGAGCGACCTGGATCTGGCGCTGGCAAGCTCGTGGGGGTACATAGAAAGGGTTGGGTGAGGTTGGGTATGGGGGCACTACATGCCGCTGGGGTGAAGCACTCAGGGGGCTGCTCACCCCGAGTCTCCTCGCCAGGAGGCAGGCAAAATTGTTCATCAGACATAAAAGTTAAATAAATAAATAACTTGCCTGTCCTCCTGACACAAGATGTCCTCAACAGCCTCCGAGACGTCTCCCCCCTCCGGGCATTCCTCCTCGTGCAGTGCTGGCGAGACTGGAGGCCTCCTTCGGTGGGGGTTCCTCCTCCTCTTCCTCCCGGATGGATCAGGGACCAGATAGTCTGGGATGCGAAGTGCCGCACTGGACAGCGAGTCAGTCATGCCGAGAAGCTCCGTCTTCTCCGGAGAAGGAAGAGGAGTGGTCACGAGGAGCTCGAGTGCTGCGGGACCCTTGTCCGACTCCTCCTCGACCCGGCAGTTGAGTGCAGCGAGCAGGTTCGACCAATCCTCGTCCGTCGGCAAGCCCAGGGATTGAGCAGGCGCGGGCCGGCAGTTGAGCATGGCGAGCAGGTTTGACCACTCCTCATCTGTCGGCAAGCCCGGGGATTGAGCAAGCGCGGGGGATGGTACCTTCATAGCCGGGAAAGTGTGTCCTCGGGCCTCCCTCTCGCGGCGCTCCTCCCTCTCACGATGCTCCTCCTCGACCCGGCAGTTGAGTGCAGCGAGCGGGTTCGACCACTCCTCGCTTGTCAGCACACCCGGGGATTGAGCAGGTGTTGGCCCGGGAGAAGAAGCAGGGGACTCCACCCGCGCGGCCACAGGGAAACACCTTGGTGCCGGCTCTGGAACAGGGTCCTCCAAAGCCACTGGCTCCTCCATTGTCCGATGGCTCCGATCCCGGACCAACAGATGCTCAGAAGAAGATGGAGGAGACACAGAGGGGGTAGGAAAAGAGTTATAAACTACAGCTGCTGGAGGGAGCCCAGTGGACTGCTGAAACTGGAACCCTCCCCTGGGAGACAGACAAGGTTTATTATTATCAAAATGAGTTGAATGAAAAGACACTTGCCTGTCATCCCGGTCTTTGATGTTTACTGCTGCAGCTGGCAGGCTGTCATCCCTCTCTGTGTCTATGGTGATTCGGCCGTCTTCAACGGGTGGGGGAGGAGCCGTCTCCATGGCTACGGAGGAGGGCGTTCCCAAGGCGGCCCAGGCAGGCCTCACGACAGCTGTTGGAGAGATGATGACTGCCGAAGACGAGGAGGCCCTTCCCCGGTGTCCCTTCGCGCGATGACGCTGCGTCTGGGTGGCTAATGCTGATGGCGAAGTGGGTGAAGAACGGCTGCAGGCTGTGGAGCGTGTTCTTGGTCAGGCTCCGCGAGGAACGCCGTTCTCCCCACACCAGGAAACATGCCCGTTGACCGAAGCAATCAGGTTTGCGTACTGAGGGTAATTCCAGAGACCAGGATGCACTTCCAGGATTCCCTCTGCTGCGTCCAGGCTGCTCTACTTCACCTTGGGTCCGCGGGCTTTATGGGCCTTATCCATAAAGTCCCAGATAAAGGTCGCCGCCCATCCTTCCTCCACCGTGGGATGCCTCGCCGCTGATTCCCCCCTGCTGGCGTGGGAGCGGCGTGCCGAAGGCATAGTGGGGCAAACCGGTGGGTTAAAACAGTTCAAAAATAGGAAAAGAGCAATGTGTGGGTGTACCCTCTAAGTCCTCTTTCGGGGCTGGGTCATTCTGTCATAAACCCTCCCGTGTGCTTTTCCAATGCACACAGCGAGGGGTGAAATAATGAGGATTTACATGCTGGAGTTACACCACACACATTTATTAAGATAAGATAAGATAAGATAAGCCTTTATTAGTCCCACAACGGGGAAATTCCAGGATTGCAACAGCACAGGGATAGCAACACTCAGAGCAACAATCAGAAGGCAAGAAAAAAAACAAGCAAGCAAGAGCAGCTAATATACATATGTACATATTACTATAAAATATATATATACACACACACACACAGACACACAGTGCAGAGCATTGTAGCTGGATGGAATAAATATATGAATATATGAACACACAGTGCAGAGCATTGTAGCTAGATGGAATAAATATGTAAATATATAAACACCCACAGTACGGAGCATTGCAGCTAGGTGGAATAAATATGCAAGTATATAAACACACACAGTGCGGAGCAATGTAGCTAGATGGAATAATATGTAGATATATAAAAACACAGTGCGGAGCATTGTAGCTAGATGGAATAAATATATAGATATATAAATATAAACACACCCAGTGCTGAGCATTGTAGCTAGATGGAATAAATATGTAAATATATAAACACACACAGTGCAGAGCATTGTTGCTAGGTGGGATGAAACAGCATAACCGTCTATTTAGTTATCCTACATGGTATGATTATGTGCCCATACATATTCTCACCCTCCATAGCGACCGGTATGTTCCTAGTTGTATGCCGGAGAGGACCATTGTGTAAGTCTATTGCATCTTTTGCATTCAAAAAAAAAAAAAAAAAAACTATTAGTTTGTTACGTCTTTTTGCTATCTCTGCGAGCAGCCCTGCTTAGGTTGTACAGTCTGACAGGCGTTGGTAGGAAGGACCTACGAAACCTCTCGGTTGTGCACCTGGGATGATGTAGTCTGCTGCTAAATGAGCTCCTCAGTGCATCCAGTATGTCCTGCATAGGGTGGAACTCGGACTCCAGCAGAGATGACAGTTTAGCCACCGTCCTTCTCTCTCCTATCTCCTCCATCGGATCAAGGCGCTGCCCCAGGACAGAGCTAGCTTTCTTAATCAGTTTGTTCAGTCTCTTCCTATCGGCTGCAGTAATGCCACTGCCCCAGCAGACCACTCCAAAAGTGATGGCTGATGCCACCACCGTGTCATAGAATGACTTCAGCAGCGCCCCTTGTACACCAAAAGACCTGAGTCTTTTGGTGTACAAGGGGTGTACAATAGTTTATCACTATTAAACACAGTGATACAGACGCACAGTTTCAACAATAGTTTCCAAAGAAGCTTAAGGAGTCCTCAAGGACGCTCAACAGTCTACAAATGAGATTGACCGGGGAGGACACACACAGCTGATACTCACAGAACTGGAGTTGTCCGAGTAAGTCCAAACAAGCATCAATCGAAACACAGAGCTTTACCGAATCAGACTTTCATACGGCGATTAACGACCGTATGTCAAGTGCAATGACCCAGCAATGCGTGACTGGAAAAAGGCTCCTTAAGTACACACATTGCTGGGGATTGTAGATTGCACGCACCTGGGCGAGGACCGGGAAAGATAATCAACGGGGCTGGGAACAGCTGGTGGTAATCAATGAGGTTGCGTGGTCAGACTGGCAGACTGTCAGCAGTACACACAGCTGCCGGCCCCAGAGCAGTGGCTATGTATACGGTAACACACTGGAAATACATACTAAACATGCATACACAATGGCACCAAGACCCACAGAGAGATCAGGACCGAGCCGGGGGAAACCAAGCCGGCTCGGCTCCTGACAGCCAGAATGAAGTGAGATATATTGTTGACTGTGGATGGGTGAACCAGGTGGACACTGGGAATTCTAATAGTGTGCCTGAAATCTAGTGAAAATGATAATGTAAACACAAGCTTCCCAGTTGCACTGCCTTTGGCTCCCCACCCATCTACATGACAGACAGCTAGGCTGACGAATAAAAGAGCAGCAGGCAGGTCTCAAGACGAGGGACGTTTACCTTTTAGTGACGTTTTGTAGAGGGTTAAAGGGAAGGATGTGGAGACGAAGCACAAGCGTAGGTCGACACAGATTCTTTATTGACCCTCTAACATATGTACAGCCTATGGACCCCAGCGTGGATGCTGGGGCCGGGTGTCTGTAGCAGCCTAGAAGCCTGGAAGCCTCCCCAGTCTCTCTGCGTTCTCTTTATATAACTTTATTACCTCGCATAGAGACTGGGGCTGGTGCATATTGCATGGGGTTTGACAAAGGTAATGTGTGGCACGATTATCATAACATGTTACATTTTATCACAACACATTCGCCTCCCTGCGCTGCCGCTTAGAGCAGCAGGTGGCGAAGGGGCCTCATAGTCTGGTCTAATTACGCCGCTGGGGGGCAACCCCCTTCAGTCCATTGTTCAGCCCCTCTTCCTGGTTCTGGGTGTTAGAGAATGTCCACCTGCAGTGTCTAGTGTCGCCACAGTTTCCCATTTCTTCACGTACAGGAATATTCACAGAAAATTTAAAATGGCTTCTTAAAGGTTTGTTTTTGGGTGTGTGTGTGTGTGTGTGTGTGTGTGTGTGTGTGTATTTTTTTCAAAGAAGTGAGTATTTTGATGTTTTTTCAATAATCATGTGACCAATATATGCATTCCATCCATCCATCCATCCATCCATCTTTTCGGGTCGTGGGTGGGTGGGGGCGCTGGAGCCTGTCCCAGCGTTTCTGGGTGAGAGGTAGGGTCCACCCTGAACACATCACCAGCGGAGGCATTTCAGAAGGTTAAAACCTACAAAAACTATTTTTCAGTCAATCATCCCTTTAAATAGAAGGTACTTTTTTTGTTCAAAATGTACTCAAGAGTAAATGTCCTGCAATAAAACTACTCATGTAAGCACAGTCTTGCTAAAAAGTAACTTGAGTACCTGTACTCAGGTAGATGTAACTAGTTACTACCCACCTCTGTTGGTGAGCCAGAAACCAAAAAGTTAATGTCATTTCTTCATTGTCCACGCTGGAGTTGAAACTGTTTTCCAGAGTTCCTCCTGAAGGTATTCCAGCACAGTGGCACACAGGTGTTTTGTTGGGGCCATTTTTGTTCAGAAACCAAAGGATTCTGAGCAGTTTTAATGTTTGAGGCAGGTGAAACCTTAATGTTCCTTTGATTCGTGGAGCAGTTGCCAGTCTGGTGATTTTTATACTTTGCTCTGAAGTGACAGGAGGTACTTGAGTATAGTGAGCAATTATTATAAGTTCCAGCTTTCATTTTATTGTATTGTTACACAGCACGTATTTCACACACTTCCTTGAAATCCTGGGAGTTTCATGGTGGGTGTGTTCTGATTGAATGGCTGGTTTCAAGACAGAGGAAACAAAGTTCTGCCCTTAATTGTGGCCATGGTGCTGTGTGCTCCTCGGGAGAAAATGCCATTAAATCAGAATAGCTTCCCAACAAGACACCACTGTTCAGTCCAGGACTTTACTGTTCTTATAAATAAGTCCTGTAAGCCAAAGGAAAGATTTGCGATGTAAGAAATGTTGGAACACCAAACTGTTGCTTGTTTATCTCAGATCGCACAACCGGGGGGAGACGGGTTAAAAAGAAGAAGGCCAACACTATAAGAGACACATTAAATTATTCAGTTACAAAGCAAAGCAGTGCTTTGACTGAATAAAGATCCACTGTTCTGTCAGTATAAACACAAAGTAGGAGGTTTCAAACTAGCCTGACTTCTCTACAACAATGAATATGGTAGAACTTGAAACTGTAACAGTGGAAAGTGACTTACAGGAAGAAAAATATAAAAAGGGAAGAGTTTTTTCTCCTTTGTTCTTTCATGCTATACTACCTTGACCTTAGTATAAAGGATCTAGTTGTCTACGTTGCTTTTGTTTTGTATTTGCTTCTTTTTTCGCTTTATATCATTCAGGCATACTTCAGCTAATGATGGCAAGTTGCATCTAACTAGCTGCTGCAGAATCTGAGCCAGAATGCTGCACGACAGTCACATGAATAGCTAGCTAGTCACCAATAAAAGTGATCTGGGGCTCATGGATGGACGCAGACATCGAGTACAGGGGGAAGCCTACAGGGAGGATCACTGCCATGGAGACTGTAAGCTTCATTTTAACAATGTATCTTTTTAGCCATTATTTTTGATGGCATGACTAAACAAGCTCTGCTCTAGGCAGAGTCAGTCTAATACAATCAAACTCTAGAGCAAAGTTTAAAAAAGACTTCTAGGTTTTATCCCAGTAGTTAAAAATGTGCTGCTGTAAATTCATGCAACAGCAAATGTATATTCATAAAATGATGATCTAAATAATGCAATCCTGTTTGATAGCTTGACTTCAGTCTTCAGATCTTTTTGACGTGGGACCAATATGGCACCCTTTCCTCAATTTTAATCGCGTCGTAGACACTGAGTGTTTGGGTGGGAGGTGGAAGGATCCCTGCTGTCCGCTGCACTGTGGTGTCCCGCCACCCCCACCCCCCATTTGGGGCAGGCACTTGGCTTTTCCCAGCCGTTCGCTGCTGCATCCTCTGGTCATGGGGGCCTCTTGGCTCCCTGGGTTTGTGTCTGGGGCCCTGTGGTGGGTGCAGGTCTTTTATAATAATGACAATGCATCAGATTTATTTAGCCCTTTTGCATAGATACTCAAAGAAGCTTTACAATGGATACATTATTCATTCACTTCACAGGCCATGGTAGTGGTAAGCTACTACTGTAGCCACAGGTGCCCTGGGGCAGACTGATGGAAACATGGCTGCCAATCTGTGCCAATGGCCTCTTCAACCACTGCTGAACATTTATGCACATTCATACCCAGTGTCATGGACACTAAAGTGTCTTGCCCAGGGACACAATGGCAGGATGTTTGGGGAGAGCGGGATTCAAACTGACAACCATCTGGTTATTAGACGACTCGCTCTACCTCCTGAAGGTGGGTGTGACCTTGCACATCTCCTGGCCCCTTTTGCTCTTCCATCTCCGGTGACAGGTTGGGTTGTTGGTTGGGACTGCCCCCCCCCCCCCAAAAAAAAGGTGAAGTCACTGGTTGGGGTCCTGGGTGGGGATGATTTGCTCGGCTGCTGATGCTGCTCGCCCCCTCTGGGCTAAGGGGTTACCTTCTGATTATGTTCTGTTATGATGTTGCTATTTTCACACTAAGTAGTAGAGGGTTCCTTCCTGGTGGTCTCTAAACTAAATGACAATGATAGGACAAGTTTTTACAGAGAGATGGGGCACATTGTTACAGTGTAACTCTTATATGCCATTGTGGATTATTGTCAAACAATATTTTGTAACATGGAGTAATTATGTAAAAAAAGTTTATAAATGCTTTACAGTAGGTATTATCAAATGAATAATTTATTTGCAGAAATAATCATCACAATGTGAATTTCTTAGATATCCTATGCCAATAAGGTATGGTTTCAAAATTCCACCATGAGTTTGTGCACCTTTCCCTCTGTTTTCTGCAAATATTTTGATTTCAGTCATATTTATTAAGCAGTGTGACATCTTTATCTGTGTGGACCGATGCACTGCATTCACATTTTATTTCACATATACAGTAAAGCATGGTGTAAAAGTGTAAGGCTTTGTTTGCTCTTGAATTTAACTTACCAGCCACTCTAACAGCTTACCCTGGCAGTGGGGTAAAAAGTTACACTTTGGGACTTTGGGGAAGTCAGGTTATTTAGCACCTCTGACAGAGACAGGGAATAAGCATGGGAGAACAATGCCCAGGAAGGACAGAGGGGGTGAATGCAGTGTAGTGTAAATATCATGCTGTGTGATGTGAAGTGCCATGAAACTTGTGAAGTGTGACTTGTGATATAGAGAGGAGAGCTTGCTGTAACCAGTCAGTCCGTTCTGTGCTTGTGAGATGTGAGTGTGTAATAAATCGTCTGTCATGAATCTGCCTCTTCATTTACACACTCCACAACACGACCATGTATATTTTCATTTGTCCATTACAAGTATGTAATATAATGCAAAATAAAAACAATTTAATCTTATAGACGAGGACATGTCCAACAGCATATGGACAAGATTTGTGTGAACATATTTTGTAGCAGTCATAAAATCTTGTAACTCTGTGCTCAGGCTTACTCTAGTTGGTGGACTTTAAAACACTGTGAAGTAGCTGTTGAAGCTCATGATAGTTTATACATTTTATAAATATCTCTTGGATTCCTAAAGCTTTTACATGAAGGCAGCAGTTGGACCTTCAGGGACTGAAAGAAGCTCACTAATCAAGCCAATATTAAACTATAAATCAGTTGGAGAACAAAAAATGGTAACGCTGTTAACACTAAACACAGACTATGAAGTACTATGAAATTAGGAGGTACTTTCTGTGTACTTTCAGTCAAAGTACTGGTGTAAAACAGTGTTAGTATGTTGAAATATCAGGCTGTGTTTTTTTCAAAGAATTACAGGATACTTTCCATGTGCTTAACCCAAAATTGCACAGGTACTTACAGGGTTCCGGGTTGTCCTATACAAGTATTTTGCTCATTAGAAATGACCCCAAAATTAGTCTCCACTTGCAGGGTAACTAACCCTGTAGTGGGTAATGTGCCCAATACCTGTATAACACAGAAAGGAACCATGGAACCCTATAAGAAGCAGGTAATTTTAAGGTAAGTATACGAAAAGAACCCTGTAATTATTTTTCAAAACAGAGCTTGTCACCCAAGTAGTTCACTGAACTAATGCTGTTTTATACCAGTACTTTTGCTGAAAGTGCCCGGTAATCACCTTGCAATTACTCAAAAAAAAACAAAACAAAAAAAAACAGGTAAAGTATACAGAAAGTACTCTGTAATTTGATAGTACCTCCTGGTCTATGTTATCAAGTGTTACCCAGAAGCCTCTGCCAAGACAGCCATTTTTTCTCCCTCATGATTTAATGTCATATTTGCAGCTTTTCTCATAAATTTTAGACCTTTTTTTATATATTTACAACATCCTTTTAACAAATAGGCATCGTTTCCTTTCATTTTCATACCCCTCGAGTCGAAGACCCTTTGGGCAAAGACTGAAGGGGGATTATGTTATGGGGCAGTCCATCCATCCATCTGTCTGTCTGTCCCATTTTTTGTGAAATAAACTCCTCTTACGGATTTGTTTCAGCTGTTTTGAAACTTGGTACCAGGGCTTGATATACACTGATGCTGTGCATATTGCAATTTGGCTCTGATCATATTATTTTTACAGGAGTTATAGTCCCTGACTTATGATGCCCTATTTCCCCTCAGTTAACAGACAGTAACTGTCTTGTATAATCAATTCCTTCTACAGTTTTGTTCCAAATGTTTTCAAACTTGGTACCAGGCTTTGATATACACTGATGATGCGCATATTGCAAATTGACTCTGATTGGATGTCCTTGAGGTCAAGATCAAGGGTTTGGGGTGAAGACCACTTTGGGTAAAGACTGAACGGGGATTATGCTATGGGGCAGTTTGTCCGTTCATCCATCCGTCCCACTTTTGTAAAATCAACTCCTCCTAAAGTTTTGCTCCGATTGTTTTGAAACTTGGTACCAGGGTTTCATATACACTGATGATGCGCATATTGAAATTTGTCTCCAAGTGGATGACTTTTGTGGGAGTTTTGCACCAAAGGGTGAAATATCAAGGTTGGCATTCCATTTGCACTAGTACTGTAGAATGAGTAAAGCTGGGGTCACCAGACTTACAAAGGTTCACTTGGAGATCCTGAACTGTTTATAGGTTTGGGAGTCAAGGTCAAAGGTCACAGGCAAAATGCCAAATAAACTACAGTATATCTCAACAATAAAAAAAGCTTGGGTCACCAAACTTGGTACACAGGTACCTTGGGACCCTGACCTACATTTGTGGGTTTGAGGTCATAAGGTCAAAGGTTAACATTGACATTCCCTTTGCACTGTTACTATAGAATGAGTAAAGCTATGGTTACCAACATTGGTACACAGGTTCACCCTGAACCTGGGACCTCTGACTATGGATTGGGGTCAAGGTTAGCATTCCCTATGCCCTATTACTATAGAATGAGTAAAGCTAGGGTCACCAAACTTGCTACACGGGTTCACCTTGGGATTCTGCCCTACAACTAATGACTGTATATAACTATTTTTGTTGTATATTCATGGATGATAGGCTTATCATAATTTGGTTCTGCCTCAATAATCATATAGAAAAGCTGAAAACTGCTCTTTGTGAGTTGCATATTGGGATTGTCAAAGAAGATAGAGGTGGGGGATACTGCACTTGCCTCAGAGTGCTCTTGTTTTCTTTTTTGAATATGCCTACTATATCATCATCATCATCATCATAGCAGTCTGTCGTGGGCGACAATGACTGTTTCATTTAGGTCTGATCAGATTCCTCCACACAGCTCTGTCCTTGGCCTTCCGCTGCCAGGAACTCCTGTCTATGTCCAACTTCTTCAAGTTTCTTTTTACAGTGTCTTTAAATCTGAGCCTTGGTCTACCCTGATTGTGTTTGCCCTCGCATAACTGTGAGTAGAGTAACTGCCAAGGGAGGCGCTGGTGGTCCATCCCCTCAACATGTCCGAGCCATCTCAGGTTCATCTGTATTAACATGTCCTCCATTGATGGTAGACCAGCTCGTTTCAACACTTCTATGTTGGTTATCTTGTCTTTCCATGAGATGTTCATTATGGCTCGAAGGTGTCTCATCACGTACACGTGGAGTTTCTTCACCTGCACTCTGTAGACAGTCCAAGTTTCAGCACCGTACAGTAGAGTAGCCAGTACTGTCGCTCTGTACACTTTGCATTTCACACGGATAGACACATCGATTGTTCCACAGTCTCTCCCTCAAGTTTCCAAACACAGCGCTCGGTCTTCCCATTCTGAGAGATAGTTCATCCCCCAGCCTAGCAATCTCTGAAACAGTACTCCCTAGGTACTTGAAAGTCTTGCACTTGACTAGTAGCTCTGTACCAATGCTGATCTCTTCTGGTAGTGATGTTGATAATTGGAACTTTGGTGGTTGATAAAGGCACTCTGTCTTCTTGATGTTGATTTTGAGTCTGAATTGGCTAGCTGCTCTTGGAAATTTCTCCACTAAAGATTGCATATCTTCCACGCTGTGTGCAACTAGAGCACTGTCGTTGACAAAGAGCATTTCTCTTACTACCTTTATCGATGTCTTACTCTTGGCTTTAAACTGTGCCACATTGAGCAAGTCTGCTTCTTTCCTTGTTTGAATGTATACTCCTTCTGAAGTGTCTTTGAAGGCCACCTCAAGCATGGCTGCCAGATATAGCGAGAACAGTGTAGGTGCTAGCACACACCCCTGTTTCACCCCGTTGCTTACTGAAAAGTCTTTAGATACTGAACCACTCATTGCCACGTTTGCTTGCATACCTGTATGGAGTGCCTCGATCAGGCTGACAAACTTCTCTGTACAACCATATTTCTTGAGTACCTGCCAAAGTCCTTGTCGCGAAACAGTATCGAAGGCTTTACTGAAGTCTTTGAAGACTACATAAAGCGTCATGTTCTGTTCGATACACTTTTCTTGAACCTGTTTCAAGCAGAAAATCATGTCCATTGTGATTCTTCCACTTCTAAAGCCGCACTGGGTTTCCGGTAGTACATTCTGCGAGATGTGTTCATTGAGTCTGTTCAGTAGTACACATGAGAGAATCTTACCAACAGTGGCTAGCAGTGATATACCTCGGTAATTTCCACAATCTTTCCTGTCACCTTTCTTGAACAAAGGCACAATACTTGCATCTTTCCAGTCTTGAGGTACTTTCTGGGCATCCCATATCTCTTGGATGAGCTTGTGCAGGCAGTTGGTCAGCTGAACACCACCAAATTTCCACACTTCTGCTGGAATTCCATCCCTTCCTGGAGCTTTACCATCCTGTGTTGTCCTGAT